>CM074723.1:298665969-299865969 GCA_037306005.1 Rhinophrynus dorsalis | reverse complement strand
TCCTCTACAAAATACTCTATCAAGTCAAGTATCCGTCCACCCCAGTGGCAGCTTATGTCAGGGGGCTCCTGTCTCTATCACTTTACATCAAAATTTCTTATTTTATTTTGATTTATTTTTTTAACAACTGTCCCCCAATACCAGTCAAGAAACCCCCCAAAACAAATTCCCTGTTCAACTGTTTCATTCCCCAGACTCCACCCACCAACACAGGCACCCTCCTCAGACACCTTTTATAGCTCATCTTAAGAGGGATTTTTGAATTGTATTTAGGATGGATTGTTTAACTGCCCCCAATCCCAGTTAATAACCCCCCCAAAAAATTCCCTGTTCAACTGATTATTTCCCCATACCCCACCAACATAGGCACCCTCATCCCCCTTTTATACTATGCCTTTGGGAAATAAAATAATATTTGCTATGTGTTGTGTGTAAATTCAATGTTCCCACTGATTTCAATGGAATGAGCTAGAAAAAAAGTGGAAAATTGGCACTTTTTGTTGGAAATTATTCACAAAGCAGGAAGTGCCATTATTTGCCGATTTCAGTTGGAGGCAACATTTTTCGCCCATCCCTACTCTCACCTTCAAAAAATGTCAACAGAAAAACACGCACAAGCAATAATTGGATGACTTACCAATTCACATTCAATATGGCTATAAATAAAATCAGGAGAAGTGTCCATAAACACTGGCCTATTATTACAACTGATTCACAACTTCCTGTTACAGTGATTAAACCAGTGTTGTTTTATTACATGAGGGGGGTAAACATTTTAAGGACTTGTCAAAACAGACCTACGGAATTGCAGCTGTAAGTATAAAACTCCAACCAAAATGTGGAAAATTATTTCAGCTTACTGTTATTTTCCTTTCCTGGTCACGATGACGCAGCGTTCACAAAAGGGTTAAGCTTCCATCCTCAACTGAGAGGAAACTAATCCCAAAAGTTATAGATTAAACTCCCCTTCCCCTACACGGGTGCCTTAAGTTATCATGCTGAGGTAAGATGATATAATTTTACACATTCCTGTTCACTCCTCAGTAGTGTTCACAAAAGGGTGAATAGGAAGGGATAAAGGGATATGAGACTCAAAATTGCTAGAAAATCATGCTCAAATGTTTGGGAGTTAAGGGCTGCAACTGAGCAAAAGAACCCCTCTGCTGAAGGCAGCAGAGTCCCTGGCACAGACATCTAGGTGATAGTGTAGAACCCGAGGACCAGGTTCCTGCCCTACAGATGTCATATGATAAGAAGTTGGCCTCTCTTGCCCAAGACATAGCTACTTCTCAGGAATAACTTGCATTGAGACCCTGGGGTACTGGCAAACCTTTAGTTTGATGCCCCTTAGAGACAGTAGAGACAATCCATCTAGAGATAGTAGTTGTAGCTACTGGAAGCCCTTGTCTGTGACCAGAAGGGATAATGTGTTACAGACCAACTTCTTAATCAGCTTTAAATACACTCAATAGTCGAATCTGGCGCAGGTGTAGCTCATACGTGGCTGTCATAGCAACCACATAGACATTAAACTGGCCACAATTCAACACACAAATATACTGCATCACAATCATCAACAAAGACACAATTGCCAGAATATCCCAATTATTGACCATTGATGACTGAAAATTCCTGCTGAGATCAGTGAATGTGGTAACAATGATCATTCGATCTTGGTCCATGCTATACTACCACATTCACTGATCTCAGCAGGAATTTTCAATCATCAGTGGTCAATAATTGGGATATTCTGGCAAAGGATCCAGAGATTGGACACATGCTCCAGCAGCCTCCGATATTTGATTTTAGGAGAGGACGGAGTTTGTAGGATGAATTAGTTTGCTCCGAAACCAGACATAAATATTCGGCTGATGGAGAAGTGATGTTAAAAGGAGTATACAAATGTACAGGATGTGTGACCTGTTCACATATGTTAACGGGGTGTCACTCAAAATGCCTAGGACAGAATACACATTAAAGTAAAGGATAACCTCTCTAGTACTACTGGATATGTCATTTATCTGCTGATTTGTCCTTGTCAAAAAAGCTTTGTTGGTAAAACAAGTAGGGCGTTTAAGGAAAGAATGTGGGAGCATAGATCTATGATGACAAGAGGCTAGAATTATATGCTTAATGATCAGCAGCTCAAAAGATCCCTGGTGGCCAGGCATTTCATGCAGTGCAAACATAAGATTAATGAATGCTTCCTGTTTGAGTTGGTTAAGCAAGCAACACAGGGATGATAGGTAGTCCAGACTGGTGAAACAAGAGATGTTCTCGAACTCTGTGCTCCACACTCTATCGCCTCAGGGATTAAATGAGCAATTTAGCTTGATACATTATATTGGATGAGGATATCATTTTATGATTTTTTTTTATCTCTATCACTATTGATGTCAGAGAGTTAAATAAACACATTTTGTCTTTGTTGATGATGATTGTCTTGCGGTATATTTGTGTGTTGAATTGTGGCTGGTTTAGCTTCTATGTGGTTGCTATAACAGCCATGTATGCACTATACTGGTGCCAAATTCAACTATGGAGTGTATATAAAGCTGATTGAGAAGTTGGTCTGTTAACACATAATCCCTGACGAAAGTTTGAGATTTGTGTTTTAATAAAAGTTAAGTTTTATTCCTTATTGAGGTGTGCTCAGATGGTTGGAGTTAAGTTTGGATGCGCAAGTAATCGAAAGGCACCACAAATAAATATATACATAAGTGTGTGCTGTAGCAATCAAGGAGAGAATAGTGTGACCAGAAGGGACAGCATGCCTGATTTCCTGACAATGTGGGTTCTGGGAACAAATGTTCTCAAACATCTAACCACGTCCAGGTTGACCCATTCTGGCTTATCCCCTTTAGAGAGGTCTATAGCGAAGGCAGGAAGAATTATATCTTGGGACAAGTATAAAGGAAATCTTAGGAAGAAACCTTGGAACAAGTCTGAGAATCACATAGTCTTGACCGAATAGAAGGAATGGCTCTAGGATCGATAAAGCTTGCAATTCAGAGACTCTCTTTTCAGAGATTACAGCCACTAGAAAGGCCATTTTCATCTAATGGCTCAAAAGGCTCAACAGACAAGGTGTCTAGACCTAAAGGGAGATTCCAGGATGGAGAGATCTTACTTAGAAGAGGACGCAACCTCTTAAGGGCTTTGAAGAAACTTATTATTAAGTCATGTTTGGCCCATCTAGTCCCAGTAATCACAAAGATTGTTGATACCTGTACCATTAAAGTACTGGGGCTCAGTCCCAAGTGGAAACGTTCCATTAAATGTCTAGGATGTTGACAATACATGGCTTAGCTGGTATCAAATATCTGTTAGTGGCCCACTGGGCAAAGGTTGGCCAGATTTGATAATAGGAGGTTGAGGTGGAAAACTTTTGAGACTGAAGCAGAAGAGAGATAGTAGGTTCTGCTAATCCTTGTTCAACCAGGCTGAGCCTCTTATCCTCCAAAAGATTAAGCTTTTGTAGTTGTGGGTATAGGATCAGACCAAAAAATAGAAGATCCTTCTGGATGGTAAGGATTCAAGGGTCACTGTAGGACAGCATCAAGAGTCCTGGATACCAGGGTTTTCGAGGCCAATAGGGAATGATAGCAATGACCTCTGCTAGATCAGTGAGAATCATTCAGAGCACTCAGGAAATTAGTGGGAATGGAGGGAAAATGTAGACATATTCCTTATTCCATGGATAATTCATTGTATCTACCCCCTGGGATTTCGGATACCATATTGTCCAAAAGAATCTGTCCATCTTTCTGTTCTGAGGGGAGGCCATTAGGTCTATTGACAGGAGACCCCATTTATGTACAAATCATCCAATATTCTCCCAATTCAAAGCCCAGGAATGTCGTTCCACTCGGGCCTGCTTAAAACGTCTGTTTGGACGTTGAGCTTGCCCTGGAGATAGACAGCTGACAGATTGGAAGTATGTGTCACTGCCCAGGTCAGAATTGGAGTAAGTTCCAATAGAAGAGATCTGCTCCTGGTTCCCCCTTGTTTCTGAATATAGAAGTCAGCTGGTCTCTTGTCCATTCTGATTCTTATAACGTGATGTTCTAGTTGAGGAGTGAAGTAGCAAATGGCATGCATGACAACTCTGAGCTCTAGAACATTTGATGGCAGCTCTGAGAAGTGAGATGGCCATAATCCTTGTGCTGCTTCTATGCTTAAGATGGCCCCTCAACCTGTGCCACTGGCGTCTGTCATGAGAGTTTTCCAAGTCATTTCTTCCAGAGATACACCCTGAATGAGATTTTTCACATCTTCCCACCAGAGAAGACAGAGCTTGACTTCCTCTGAGATAGATGTCCTACTGATCTAGAAATGAGACCTGAAGAGGTCTCATGAACCATCAGCCCCACTTTACCACAGGAATGGTGGAAGACATAAGGCTCGGGATACTCATGCATCTCCTTGCTGGCACCCAGGATTCCTGTCTAAGAATCTAAGCCAACCCATGCTGGACAGGAAACCCATAGTGAAATCTCTGTGGTGAAGCAAATGGTCCTGGCCCTGGAACATAATCAGGATGTTGTCCAAATAATGTAAGATTTGAATCCCCCTCTGTCTGTGGTGGGCAATTAGAGGAAGGTTCTGGGAGCAGTTGCAATACCGAAGGGAAGACATACAAACCGATAGTGGTTATTGTTGATGGAAAAACGCAGGAAATGCTGAAGACGCTTGAAGACAGGAATGTGTAGGTATGCTTCTTTTAAACCTAAGGAAATCATCCATTCTCCTGGGAGCACTACTCTGATAATAGTCTGGATGGATTCCATCTTGTATTTCTGGATGTATAGATGATGGTTCCGATTTTTTTAAGTCTAAGATGGGATGAGATTCTCCTGAGGTCTTGCAGAAAATTATTAAAGCCCTAGAAACCTCTTCTTTTAGAACCTTCATGACAGCATAATTGACCTGGAGCTGATCTACATATTCTAACAACAGGTTTTTTTCCCCATCCTTGGGCAAATGTTATTCTTTGAAGATCCTGTTCTTGGAAAAAAAATTCCGGGGAATAACCCTGGAATACGATTTGAAGTACCCAACTGTAGGCAACGTGGTCAGACCAAACCTTTTGGAAGTGATGTAAACAGCCTCCAACCCAAAAAGGCTGGACCTGAGAGCCAGCAGATCATACCAACCTGTTTAGGATTGGGAGGGAACCTGTACCTGGAGGTCTTGAAGGTGCCAGATTGTCCTGATTTCCATGACTGAGATATTGAAGATTCCTTCCCTAGTCTGTAAAAGTGAGGGTCCCAAAAGGAGTTCCTGTCTCTCTGAGTTCTTCTGGACAGACTTGAGGCAGAAAGAGTCTCTAATCTCCCAAGGCTTTCTTGATTACATCATCTAGTTTGTCCTTGTATAACATGGAGTGCACATAGGTTCAATTTGGAAATGTTATCTGCATTCCAAGATCTTAGCCAATGTGCCTATCTAGCTGAGACATCCAGAAACATAGCCTTGGAATGGATGTGTCCTAAATAATATGATGAGTGGACCAAAAAGTAATTGGCCAGCTTGATCTCCGATGAGAACTCCAAAATGGAGGTACTATGCATGCCCTGAAGAAGAGCTTGTTGATAGAATTCAGCCAGACTCTCGTAGCCCTGGAGGTAGAGGTTAAAGCCACAGCAGAAACAATCATTGCTGATCATTTTCTAGTCTTCCATCTAGGGGATCCCTGAAGGAAGACGAATTGTCAATATGTAGAATGGTTTTTCAGGCCAGACACACCACAGCTACAGCGAGTGGATACATTTTTAGCACACATGGAGAGGGTTTAACTCTTCTGTTGCATTTTCTCCATTCTTCCATAATTAAGTCCTTCACCACAGGGTGAAGAGGGAAAGATCAAAACATTCTGTCACCAGGGTTTCTCTCTAGCCTTTTGTAGGTTCAAGGTCTGACAGATAGCCTTAATTAATGGTTCCACTAGGGCTACATTGAGACCTGTGAGCTCTTCTGTATCCCCCTCCTCCTCTGCAAAGTCGCCAGAGTCTCTGATGCCTCTCATGTCTGGATCAGACTCTTCAGAAAGAGTGTCTTCATCTCTGACACATGCATGCTTCTTTAGGAGGAGGGAAGCATCCTGAGTACCCTGCACCACTGCTTGCTGAATGGTAGAGGAATTGTCAGAGGAAAAAAAAAGGGGCTTCATAGGCTAATTACAGCCAACAGGCACGACAGATTTTCTTGCCTTTTATCACCTCATTATTGTATTGTAAGTCCAAATAAACATTTAAGAGACGGAGAAAACAGGCCAGATAATATGCATGAAACTAACCAGCAATTGAGACGCAAGGAAACAGGGCAGCACCTGAGGGGAATAAACCAACTGAATGCTTGAGATAGAACACACAATGAAATATGCTGCCACTTAACTAATTAATTAGGTTGCCAAGAGGGCATAAAGATGCACAAGGATGCTGGACATAAGGATGAGGCTGGAGCATGCGATGCTCATGTGAGGATAGGTGGGCGCTATCTTGGGGTTGGCAAGTATCATGATGCGAAGGAGGCCTTTGGGCAAGTAGATGAAGGAAAGCCATGGGAGATGGACCCATAAAAAGAGAGGAGTGAAAGAAGCACCATAATCACATACTTCCACCTCATAATAGGGCCTCCCACATTATCCAGCCTATCTAGGTGGAGTAAACTGGGAGCTCTGGACTGCAAGGGAGAGAGAGAGACCTTGCACAAAGAGAGGGCTAAACAAAGCCCCAGAGGTAAGTCAAAAAAGAAAGTTGAGAAGTTAAAGGATGATTCCATTTACAGCCAAGGCAGGAAACAACAAAAGACACCCGTGTAGGGGGAGGGGATGTTAATTTATAACTTTTGGGATCTGTTTCCTGTCAGCTGATGATGGAAGCGTAACCCTTTCATGAACTCTGCTAAGGAGTAACTAAGAAAGGAATGCTACAGGTGTGTGCCCTATATGCTGACAGACACACACTTCAGACAGCCACACAAAGGCTTTAAAATCTATATTTTCCACCAAGAGCTGAGCTAAGAACAAGAGGTCATCCATTAAGACTAGAGGAATGGTATTTTTGACTAAAACAAAGGCAGGTATTTTTTAAAGTAAGGACAGAAAACTTTGGAATTCTTTGCCTCAGTATGTTGTGCTTGCAGATACTGTAACTGCTTTCAAAAAAGCAATGGATATCTGGCACAGAACAATATTGAGAATTGTGACAGACAACTTCAATTCAGATAGGTTGTTGATCCAGGGAACTATCTGACTGCCATTTAGAGTCAGAAATGAATTTTCTTACCCACCTGCGGCTTAACTGAAAATGCCTTCATAGTAACATAGTAATTTAGGTTGAAAAAAGACCTGCGTCCATCTAGTTCAACCTTTTCCTATTCCTGTTTACCATCGTTGATCCAAAAAAAGGCAAACCCCCCCCCCCCCAAATTAGCAATTTAAAATTCTGCCTTGAATGGGGGGGGGAAATTCCTTCTTGATTCCATATGGCAATCAGATTCCTCCCTGGATCAACAAGCCCCAACTAAATATTCATCCCAATACTAACGTACATAGCCCCTTTTAAAGGCATCTAATGTTTTCGATAGCACCACCTCCTCAGGCAGTGAATTCCATACCTTTATTTTCCTTACTGTAAAGAAACCCTTCCGCTGTTGTAGATTAAATCTCCTTTCCTCAAGTCTAAGCGGGTGGCCTCTTGTCCTATGTACTGTTCTGTTAATGAACAGGTCTTTGGAGAGCCCTTTGTATGGGCCCTGAACATATTTATATAGTCCTATCATATCCCCTCTAAGACGCCGTTTCTCTAGTGTGTACAAGTTTAACTTTTCTAGCCTTTCCTCATAACAAAAACTTTCCATTCCCCTTACTAGTTTTGTAGCCCTCCTCTGCACTTTCTCTAGTTCTATAATGTCCTTTTTCAGAAAGGGCGCCCAGAATTGAACAGCATATTCTAAGTGGGGTCTTACCATGGACCTGTAAAGAGGCATAATTATATCTTCCTCCCTTGAGTCAATACCCTTTTTAATACATGCCAATATCTTATTGGCCTTTGCAGCTGCCAGTTGGCACTGCACGCTACTGCTAAGTCTATTGTCTACCATTACTCCCAAATCCTTTTCATTTGTAGATTTCCCCAGAGAAACACCATTTAAACTATATGTTGCATTTTTATTATTATACCCAAAATGCATAACTTTACACTTGTCTATATTGAATCTCATTTGCCACTTGCCTGCCAGTTACTCAATTTGTCCAAATCCTCTTGTAATGAAGACACATCCAGTTCAGACTTTATTACCTTACTTGATTTTGTGTCATCGGCAAACACTGATACATGGCTTCCTATGCCCTCTGGGAGGTCATTAATAAACAAATTAAAAAGAAGAGGACCCAGGACAGATCCCTGAGGTACTCCACTTATCACGTTTATCCAACTGGAGAACATTTACATTTACTACCACTCTTTGCATTCTATCTTTCAGCCAATTTCCAATCCACACACAAACATTTTCCCCTAGGCCTATTTCATTCAATTTGTACAGTAACCTCTTGTGTGGAACTGTATCAAATGCCTTGGCAAAGTCTAAATAGATCACATCAACCGCTGCTCCCGCATCTATATTATTACTCACTTTTTTCATAAAATGTGATCAAGTTAGTTTGTTTTTTGTTTTTTTTTTAGCCTTCCTCTGGATCAACAGGGGTGTTTTGGCATGTTCTGGACTTGATGAATGCATGTCTTTTTTCAGCCTCATCATTGTCAACTATGCTACTATGTTTACTTGAACTGTACAAGCCAGTTTGTTGTCTGTATTATTTTATGACAGTGTGGGATTGTTTATATTGTCAAAACATCTAGTACCTTCAAGGAAGAATGGGAAACCACTGAGCAGCTATCAAAGTGGTTCTTGAATCTGTGAATAATCCATAGAAAAAAACAATTGTCTAATATTAAAGACCAACCAATGGCTATGAACTTTGCAAATTTAATCACCCACTGCCCTCCATACGATATATGGTGATTGACTATGTGCCCCCTCTTCAAAACGGAGGTGACAGAGGTAGGCTCCTTTTACAAAAGGAAACTAAATGGATCCAGTTTTGGACACAGTAATTCTTAAAGGACTCAGTGAGAAACTGTTGCTTCATTGTTTTCTGTAAACACAGTAATAATGTTTTCATTGGCCATTCTGTATGTGATGGGTTTAAGTGGTGGAGTCCCTGGGGTTAATAGGCCTGTTTATTAGGACACTGCTTAGTTAATTCTGTTCCCCTTCTCCTTGACTTGTATATGTAAGTTGAGACTTTCATCATTGACTTAGCCATGTCTGTTTCCTGGTCTCTCATGGTGACAGGATATATGCTGCCAGACCAGCTGCATAGCGTGAGTCATTCCGAGGAACATGGTGAATGCACATGGTGGGTTACTTCTTGGATCCAATCTTTATTGCTTGTATTGATGCCATTTGTAGATGAATCTGAAAGTAGTTGGCAATACTCTTGTGAATACTTCTCAACAGGGGTTCATCTGCACTTTTGGGTTTGTGAATATTATCAATTAGCATTAGGGGCTCTGATTCCTTCTTCGGCTGGTGGACTATCCACAGGAACCTCATTTAGATATTTTTTTCTGTGTGGGGACCAATGAACTATTCAACCAGTATTAGCTTGTTTTTTATTTCTCTCTTATTCTTAAATGGTCTTAATTTTACAAATCGGTTTTGATCCTTAAGGGTTAAGGTCACTATGAGTTTCATATTTCTTGTCATACGTCCTTGCTCCCTAAATATGCATTCTGGTAATTCACCTTATGCTGGAGTTCGGAGCACCATGCAGCTCTGTCTACCGGGTGGCAATTTTTTGTTTCCCTGGCTGCCTGATGAGGCATCCAGCACATTGTAGTGCACCGTGTTGATTGCCCTTCTGGCTTCCTAGTACAAAAGACATCAGCACACAGTGAACTAATATCATTGGATACACTCTATAAGCTTTGATTTGTAGTGGTGTTTGTATGACTTATTTGCTATTTTAGTTCATACTTTGAACCTCTTTTATATGTTGGACTGTTTCATCTTTTGATTTAACGAGATTACTGCACGATGGACACATGGTGTCTTTTTAAATGTCACACACAGTTTCTTGCATAGTGCCAGTTCTCTTCAAACTGGATATACCCCACATCTACCACAGGTAGCACATGTAGAGCTAGGGCAATCGAGTTACATCATTGTTTGGATTTTGCAGTGGTCACACCAGGATTAATCAACAAGCGAGTTTGACCCATCATTTCTGCTTACGTTATTACTTGGTTGAAATGCCACCACCAGGTGGTGGAGTTACATGTGTTTGTTACTGACTACAGAAGCCCTGTACTAGGACTCTGTGGTTTCTGCCTTGGGTAGCACATAGAGCCAGGGGCCTTTATGGACATATGTGTTATTTTATATATGGGCCATATCTCTCCTGCATATGTATTTTTACTTTTTTGAGTTTGCACCTTTATTGAGCAGGTATTGTTGCTATAATGTCAATGTCATGTTTACTTTAGCCACATGTGCCTCTTGTCTCATGCAGCTTGTACTGACAGCGCAGGGTGGGACGACTTTTGCCAGTTAAGTGATGTAATGTATAAATTGATTACCTCACCTGAGTGGCTTGCTACCTTGTAGTTTTTTTTTTTATCAATGAACATGGGGAATCAATTCTCGCACTGGGTTTTGGTATTACATTGTATCACTTTCTCTGTGGTGAAAATTGTGGTGAAACACTATATATATATATATAATATATATATATATATGTGTTTAGTTGAGGCTAGTTATTTGGTTGTCTTAGTAAAGGCCCTTAAGGGGGTCAAAATTTAAATAAATAAAATACACCAATGATTTATTTTCATAAGAGTGCTCTTGTTTATGGTGTTTAACGGGTTAAGTATGTGTGGATGGGGAGGTAAGATTCTGGTTAAGGCAGGAAGTGTCTACAATGTATGCCTTAACATAATCTGTCTAGAGCAGTTTTCAAAATAAATATGGCTAATACAACATATTAGTGATTTAAAATATTTAAATCATCAAAGCTATCTTTAGGTGATAGGGTCCCTTTAATACTTGCATACTTAAATATTTAAAACTTTAAAATGATCTTTAAATTAATGTAGGATGTTCCAATGAAATATCAGACACTACTCTTTTAATATGTTCTGATATAATTTCTCCTGAGTGTATTATTTTATGCAATTGTTTTGGTACATTTCTCTGAACTTTTTATTCCATTGTATTACTAAAATATATACTAGCAACATTAGCATCTACCACACCCATTGTGCTTCCTGTATTTTACAGCCAGATTGATTAATTGCTCATCTTTATTATGATTTTTCAGTTTTAGTACCATTAGCATGTGAAACATGTAATAATGACATGAGTAATCTGATTATTGATTAAATGTTCATAGGATTGCTTTTTAGGCACACATTATCTAAATGTTAATTTCATTATGCAGGTTTGGTCCAGTAAAATGTATACTCTGGCTACATGCTGTGTTCTTCTCAGTTGTTAGCTGCATTTTTATTGTTCAACCCATCACGGTGAGAAATATATATATATTATTTTTTTAAATTTTGTTATGAAATCTTTATTGAGTTGGTATAGTTGGTTACAAATACAAGTACTCATATTCTCTAAAAGAGACCATCCAATGTGGATAGATGTAGAAATCAACAATAAAATGTTAAATCGCATGAGAAAATACAGGGGGTTTATGACCTCCGCAACCCTGAATTTTTTTGCTATGAAAAAAACAAAAGTCCTAAAAATCAGACTCGATAGAGATTGGGTCATAACAGGAAAAAAAAAAGAGAAGAAGATTAGGCCAAACTTGTAGAAATGAGAGGAAAGAGGGGGAACAAAAGAAGAAGAGGCAAAGGACAGTGAGATGAGGAGGGGCTAGTGGGATAATGGGCAACAGAGTAACGGGCAAGAGGGGAGACAGGAGAGTGCCCAGCTAAGGGGGGCAACAAACTGGCTTATAAGGAAGTAAACTATGTAGTATAATAGGAGTCTACCATACCTGGATCTTTATTCTCTTCTGAAGAGTCATGCGGGTCAGTGTAATGCTGTTCACCACAGTTCACCACTCGATACCCCAATCTAGGAAAGGAGGATTTGGCTTCTTCCAGAATGCTGGGATTATATATTTGGTGTCATTGAGCATGATTAACAACAGAGTGCATTACCGTGAAGGCAGCGGGAGCAGGCCTAGATAGAAAAGAATGCACCATGGGATTTGAGATAGGTAGATCCCCAGAACTTTCTCTATACTTGACAGGCATGGATTACAAAATCCCTGGACAGTAGGGCACGATATCCATATGTGTGTATATATGTCCCTCTGTGTTGCCCACATCACCATCAAAGGGTCTAGATCCACTGAACATCTTAGACTAGTAGGGGTGTAATACCACTGAAAGAGAAATTTACAATTCATTTATAGAACTTCAGTTGAGATGGAGGATGAAGAAAAGGTTAGCCAAATACTCAACCAATCAATGGTGTCCAAGGGGATCTCATTTTAATTTTAAATATTTTACTGACAAGTATATATCAGTGCAAGAATTGTAAACAGAGTCAGAACATCCACTAACCTTACAGAATTGCCATAATTCGCTGCTTTTAATTAAGTTTAAGGTGGTATACTTTGACTTCATTGTTCATCCTCTGGACATTCCATGATATTCAATATATATTTTCAGACATATTTATAACAGACTGAATAATACCAAATATTTATTTCACAATTATGGGGTAATTCATAAAGCTGCAAATGGCTTAATACACAAGGAAATCACATTAGCCATTTGGCTAATCAGCAATGGTCAGATCATATCTGACCATTGTTTCATTATTATGAGTGATGGCCAGGTAAATTCCATCCGCCAGTTTCAAGGTGGTAGATTGCATTATAGGAAATGGAGCAAACCCATGCCTACATAAATGCTGTACGTGTATTTTTTTTATTGCTGGAATGTTGGAATTTATGGCAGTTTTATATCATGTTTCCCTGCATCACATATGCAAGGTAGGGAAATATGTTAGATCATTGATGAATACCTGAAGGTATGATTGAATGACCCGTGGCAATCATAGTAGCATACCGATTTCAGACAGCCATAAGGGAAACAACGTGGGAACCCTCCACCTGGATCCATCCACTGGGCTCTCCTGTGGTTTAATATACTTTCTTCGATGTGATATATGTATACTTTTGATTAGCTTCACATAATCTTCTCGATTAAAGGCCCCAATCTCTACTGTAGTGACTTTATTGAGTAACATTAATATATGTGATTACATCAGTCATTAGAATAGAGTGATCAAATTCGTGTTCAACCACATTGTTGTCATACTTTGAGCTGGATATACTTGAGGGCATATGAGATAAATTGAGTTGTTTAACTAAATGATTGAACTGATCATACTAATGGTTCACATACTTTCTTTCCCATGAGGCTCCAATGCAAGACAGTGTGATTTTAATGATGTAATTATATTGTTGAACATAACTGTAGTGGTTTAACAGATCTACATCTACATCTACAGACCTGTAGTGGTTTAACAGATCTACAATCTTCAAAGATTGGAATGAAATACACTAATCACCTGTCACGGTTTGTTAAGACTCTCAGACACGGAGTTAGGTAAAAACACAACTTTATTGAAAAGTTTAAGACAACCCTATATGGTAACATACACGTACATATATATTGCAATGACTTAGAGCATAAGCAATGGTAATCATAAGGATCTGGCTCTACCGACCCTGCCAATATACCTGGCAAGGCAGCCAGGAGACTGGTACGAAGATTGTGATAGGCTCTACCGGCCCTGCCAATATACCGGGCAAGGCAGCCTGGAGACGGGTACAAGGAATTTAATAGGCTCTACCGGCCCTGCTAATATACAGGGCAAGGCAACCTGGTGACTGGTGTAACGAAATAGAGAAGGCTCTACCGGCCCTACCAATATACCGGGCAAGGCAGCCTTGAGGCTGAGACAACAAGTACAGAGGCTCTACCGGCCTTGCCAATACCGGATAAGGCAACCCAAGATGGTAAAGTGAGGATTAGGTTCTACCGGACTTACCAATATACCGGGCAAGGCAGCCTGGGCACAGAACAGGGTGGCAACCACCAAGCCTCTGTGACTGGCTAGGTGGAACAATCAGTCACATAGAATGAATGTGTAGGCAAAGGTATTAAATGTGGCTAGCCAGCAAAAAGTACTGGAGCCAATCAGTACACGTATACTGGGGAACCAACGGACCACCGGAGCTGTCTAGGACATGACAGCAATGTAAGGCATGGAGCGAACCAGTACCCGTGTACTGGAGAAACCAATCTCTCGACCGGTGCCACAGCAGCCGGTTGTTAGTGGAGCGAACCAGTACCCGCATACTGGGGAAACCAGTCTCTCTACCGGTGCAACAGCAGTTGGTTACTAGTGGAGTGAACCAGTACCCGCATACTGGGAAACCAATCTCTCTACCAGTGCAACAGCAGCCGGTTACTAGTGGAGCGAACCAGTACCCGCGTACTGGGAAACCAATCACTCTTCCGGTGCAATAGCAACCGATGGTAGTGGAGCAAACCAGTACCTGCGTACTGGAAAACCAATCTCTCTACCGGTGCAACAGCAGCCGGTTACTTGAGTCACAAACCAGTACCCGCGTACTGGAGACACAACAGAGGAATCGAAATGTCGCCGGAGCGACTATGGAGGACTAGCACACTACAGGTAATCCAGGATCAGAAACACATCTGAGGAGGGCAGGAACCAGTACACCGGACGGTCAACCGGATCAGGAACGGAAGCAAAGAATGCAGCAGGAAACAGTGACAAGACAGCAATCTCAACTGGATCTGGAACCAGGGTGACTGGTGAGCAGGGACTAGATGATCTTAGACAAGCAGGAACATAGCTAAGGCCCAAGAAGCGCAGGAACTCCATGGAGATGCGAGCAGCATAGAGACAACACGAAAGGGCAACCAAAGGGTACCCAGACTCAGTCTAAATAGGCAATGCAGGGCAGGCTGAAGACAGACAGCCAATGGAGAGCCCCTACAGGTAACTGACACAGAAAGGCAGCAATCACGGGCACCGTGATATCACCTCAACTAAGTTATTTAGTTTTGTTGAATTAGAGTGTTGCCGTCATTATAGGCTAGATATACTAGAAAGCTTTTAACATCAGCAGGTCTACAGTGATATATCATCATTTTGCCAATATAATTTCATATTTGAACAATTAATATATGGTAAAAACTTGCTTATGTGATCTTTAAATACATTATCTCTATTGGAGCTTCAACACTGATATTGGAATATCCAAGTTTATGGGAATATATGAAAGCTGAGCAAATGTTGTGCAGTGTTGTGTTTTTAATTGGAACATCTCAAACACAGGTTGGATCGTCTTTCTTGTTTTAATTGTTTATCAGACTTATAATAGGATTGGTTAACAATGTCTTCAGGGATCTGTTGTTATCTTTCATAGCTGTCTACCTGGATGACATCTTGGTCTTCTCCCTGACCCTTGAAGGTATCGAAATCATGTTAGATGTGTCTTCTTGATCCACCTCAGAGAAGAATCACCTCTACTGTAAGATCAAGAACTGTGGGTTCAAAAGGACTTTTCTGTCCTTTCTGGGATATGTATTGAACAGATGGTTAGTGACATGGGCAGAGGTCTGGAAACATTATTAGGCAAAGGTTATTGACAATGTGAAACTGTCCCCATGATAGATATCAGGTTACGTTCCTATCACTGTGCCCCTTTTCTGTCCCCAGCCTCATAACAGTTTTTCAGGGCTTGTGTTTTCTATATTACTCAACATGATAACAGTGTATATTACATTTCTTGTAAGTGCGTATCCATCTGTCCCATCACTTTCACCAGCTTAAAATTGAGGTCCCAATCCACCTGCTAACTGCTTCTCAAGGCATATATGCAAATTTAGAAATTGTACAAATGTACCCTTACTTCGCTGAGGAAGTCAATGTTCCTGTAAGGTATAGAGCAGTCCACTTCATAGGACGAGGTTCCTTGGGCCATCAAAGCTGGATTCCAGAATTCAACTGTGGATCACTGAGCTGCAGCACTCAGCAGCAGTAATAATGCAGAGGGAATTTTTGCAGCCATAGATAGTATAAGTGGAAATTGGCAAATTGGGAATTTCTTTAGCTAGGAAAAGACAGAATTTCTTGCTAGCTTTTTTCCAATGGGGAAAAAAGGGGCATTTTGCCCATCCTCGATTTCATCTCACATTCTGAAGATGAATCCCATGAGTCTCAGTTGTTTCCAACTGGACCCTCTTTAAACATTTGAAGGGGATTCATATATTTCTTGAATTTGCCCTCACTAGAGATTCTTTATCCAAACTCTTGGCGATAAAGTCAGCTTTGGAAGTATCATTCCACATTAGGGGGATCTGAGGCTTTCCATTTAAGTAGAAATCAAAAAACTACTTTCCAAATCTAAAAATATGATTTGATAGGTGTTACTCCAAAGCTTGCAAAAGTCTGCCTTCTCAGGGGAGCTTATTTCCAATGCTGCAAAGTTGGTGCATCCCTCCTCTGTCTTCAGTTGTAAGATTTTGAATATCAATAAGCCACATAGAAGTGAGGTAGAGAGTTTGGTATGGCTTTTTGAAGTATAATATCTCATTCAGAGGTAATTTTGGGGATGGGGATCGGATACTTTAAAATACAGAGGGAGTGAATAACAGGCTGATTACATAAGCAAGTAGTAAAGTTATGTCTCAGCTGCAAGTGCATGAATAACAAACAGTTGGGCAAATTAAACTGCTCTTTCAGGGCATCACATTTTTATAGTATAGCTAGCTGCAGTGTGACAAATACATTTAAAATAGGTAAAAAGGTGCTACCATATTAGCCAGAGAAAATTCAGGAGACTGGTAGCTTTAGAATTCAAGCATTCAAGACAATGTTTAGAGTGAAGGTGGAATACAAAATACATGACAAGTTATACATTCATGCAAATTCTTTTTAAATTTGAATTCCACTAGAAGTGAAACGTATCACTGATGCCGGTGTAAATTATTCGTTAGACTCCAGTAGAGGCATCTCATTTAGCTGGCCTTTTGATGTGTGAATAGCTTCAGTAAATGTAGCGTGTACATTTAGTGACTGCACCAAAGATCATTAAGTGTATGGGTTAACCCTCTGAGTCCTTGAAGGGTGTGAAATGCACTGCTTTGCAATGTGCTGCTATCCCTATTGGCACTCAAAGAGCCAAATCATGTTTTGTGGAATAATGTGACATCAATTACTTGTCTGTCATGGTTAGGTCTGCTGGCTTACTTGTGGCAGTCAGTATTAGGTACTACTAGCTTGTTCCTTTCCTTTTCTGTTTGGTCACTCTTGCCTTTTCTTAGTTTTGCCGGGATTCTTCCTCTCTGTTTTCATTTGGTCAGTTCACTTCTTAAGCCTACTCCCCTGTAGACTCTGGGCCTGTTTATTCAAGTTTGTTGATGTTGGACCAGATTTTGTTCTTCTTAGACCTTGGCTTGCACTCTTTTTGGATTATCCTCCCGGTTGTTTATTCCCGGTATATGTTTACTGACTACAGATTCTGATTAACTCTTATGACCCTTATGCTCCTGGTGACCTCGCTTGTTCTGACTATTCTTCTACTTGATTCCTTCCACACATTCAGGTACATTCTTATCTTGGGCCTCTGGGCCCATGAAGAATTTTTTACTCACGGTTTTACTTATTATATCTGTGGTCTGTCTGACCCAGGTGACAGGCGCTACTATTGTAGTTCCTGCATACACCCCATTTGTTATCTTTGACTTGGACCTCTGCTGCTGCCTAGGTGGCCCCTTGCCGACTGAGCTCAATAGTGTGCTCCCACTGCAGGGCAAGTCGAAGCTGGATGTGCTGCATCTATCAGCGGTTCCATTCTTAAAGTTCAGGGGTGGTCAACTAATAGCTATGGTCCTTGCCTAGGTGTCGAGTAAGCAGAGGTGAGTATAGTTCTTCCTTATTGATCTGTTACAGTCCTATTGTTTCGTTAACCAGATAAGAAACCAATATGCATCTGGGGTTCTCCCGGGTCCTCTGTCCAGAACCTACACCAGTACACATTGTATCCTATCCTGGTCAGGGTCCTGGCTCAACTGGATTGGACATCTGGCTTTGCGGCAAGCACCTTTATTCTGGCTTTGGCTGCAGCAAAGGATAAGTGTGACTGGCCTCGTTCTCAAGTCATGCTTTCAAGCATCGATCTCCAGCCACTTAGGTTCAGACATTGGGGACACCTGGACATCGTGACTTTGTCCCAGTCCAGGCAACAGATGAGTGTGTTAAAACTGTTCATCAATTTATACTCCCAGATTTTTCTGTCTCTCTGTGTCTTCATTTTTTCCATCAGTACAGTAACCATGCGCTCTTTGATTGTGACCAGTTTTCCAAAAATATTCACCCACTGGTGAAAAGTATTAATTTTTATAGGTCCAGTATGAACAAGGAAGGAAGCACCCCAGCAGGTGAGCAGTTTGCAAAACTGGTCACAGCATCAAAGATCTTATGGTGACTGTAATGACAGGAAATGCTCAGACACAGAAAGATCTGGGAGTAAAAATTGATGACCAAGTTTAACACTCTGAACTGTGGCCTGAATCATGACAATGAATTTGTCTCCAGGGGTGGCTGTAGGTTTTTCAGCACCAGGGACGTGCACAGACATTTTGGGGGGCAGGGGTGCAAATGAAAAAAAGAGCACTTCTCATAATTATTTATTCAAAATGTATATTAGAAAAAATAAAATAATTTACATATCAGAAGCCTGTAGGCACAGAAATCTGAAGCGCCCGCCCCCATGGGCCATCTCCACTGGACACCTCCACAATGCTCCTAATCTCCACATTGCCCCCCCATCATCTCCATATTGCCCTTACATTGTCCCCTGTCAACTCCATATTGCCCCCATCAGCTCCAAATTACCCTCACATTGAGACGATTGGTAATAGTCCTGAGGCTCCCCTGGCTCCTGACTCCTCCTCTGCTGGTTGCGTGTCCTCTTAGCGGGGTCTGTCACCCGACCTGATGTCCCACAGATTCCCATTCTGCCCCCCACCCATCATCACGCTCCCCTGCAGGCCATGATGACATCACACATGCTGCGCACTCGCAGACCAAATGCGGTGTACAGTGCCTCAGTGAGTAACAGTCTTCTCTTGCTGCCAGGCCAGCCCAAGTGAGTTTCTCTGGACTGAGTGGGCTGGCAGCAAGCAAGCGGAGCAGTGCATCTGACTTGGCTGGCTCTTGTCTTGTGTGGGACACTGGGACAATATAGTAACCTGTAACGTTACATATGTAATAGAGTTGGGAGTCAGGAGGACTGGGTGCCAAGGCATAGGCTGCAGTGCGCCATGCATGAGCATACTCGAGTCGGGACTCCTACTCGCAGCATGATAAAAAGAGCACTGGGCTGGGCATGAATGAGCAGCATTAGCATAATTTAAAAAATGAATGGGCAAACATTGGGCCTAGTTCTAGTGATGAAGTTGTGTCAGTGCCTCAGTCACTCACGGTCAGACTCTGCAGCGAGAGAGTGACTGACAGCTGATGATGATGATGGGTGGCACTAGAGTGCGGGCCACGGCACGATTTAATAGGCGACGGTCCATTACAGGTAGCAACTTCCCCAGTCCCCGGCCCTCACTCACATACCTAAAATAAAATCTGACTGATTCATTTTTTTTTTTTTTTTTGCATGAGGACACTTGGACAAAAAGGGCAGGTGCTCAAGCCTCTCTTGGGGTCTATGCACGTGCCTGTTCAGCACCCTAAGGGAAAAATTCACATGGGGCCCTTCTTTACTCCCACATTCATATTTCTAGTGAGACATTGTTATTTGATTTTGTTTACAAGTAGTGCTGGTACTGTATAAGTGCTGCAGGGCCCTCTGACCAACTGGGGGTCCTAAACAACTGCTTATTCTGCTTATATTGTAGTGCCACCACTGTAAGTCACATTATTCTACAGAAACATATTTTGGCCCTTTGAGTAACAGATGGATGTGCAATGCTTTGCAAAGCAGTGCATTTTGCACCTGCTCTGGAACTCAGAGGGCTAACCCATATATTCCATATACTTATCCATCTTTCTCTACAAGTCACAAACTCAGTACACACTAAATTTACTGGAGCTATTCACACATCAAAAGTGAAATGTATCTTGGCTAGCTATAAAAGGATGCCTCTACTGGAGCCTAAAATTAATCCACACAGACACTGGTGATAAGTGCCCCCTCTAGTGGAATTCAAGTTAATCAGGAATTTGCATGAATGTACTATAACCTATATCATGTATTTAGTATTCAGCCTTCATTCTAAACATGCCTGATGAAGATATCTAAATTGTTTTGAAAGCTTGTATTCTAAAACTATTGAGCCAAAAAAAGTTATCAATATTAATCTACCACTCCCTGCAAATAAATGTAATGTTCTAAGCCCCTAAGCCCAGAAATCCTGGGAGGGGGGGTTGAGTGACCCAATAAGATTTGGAAGCTCAAGCAGACTATGCATCTCATCCCATACCAAAGTTAACCACTATGAGATGAAGAAAAGCTGGGAGGCCAGGTAATAGAATAAAGTTTGGAGAGTGAAAGGTCAATATACCTCAACAGTGCCTTTTTTTGTTTGGTTTATGGTGTTTGTTTTGTTTTTTATTAATTCATAGTGTAGACTTATTCCAATTCCAGGTATTAATAATATTTATTTATATGTTCTAAATAATATAATAGTTACTTTCTATCAGGAAAGCAGCTTTTTCTTTGATCATTTATACCTCTGAGCTCAGGTACAGATGTTCTATGTTCTTTATGGGCATGAATTATGAAGTAAATTGCACATGCTAAGAAGATTGAAACTGTTGAATAAGTGAAAATTGGAACAGCTATTAATAAATGAGGCATTGATGGTATATAATAACATGGAAAAAAAATAGACAAAAAACTATCCTGCGTGAATTAGAGATAAATATGAAACCCATTTCCGAAAGTTTTATAACCAAATGGTAAATTATTTTAGATCATTGCACAGTCCAGTGTTGGGCTTATTTATATTGCAGTAACTGTATACACTGTGCCACACAGGCATAACCATTTTCTGCTGACTCTACTAATCTGCTTGTGACCCAACTTGGCAAATCTGCTTGTGAACCTGATGTTTCTACTTTGTTTGACCTCTCACCTTGGATATCCATGACATTATTCTGTTTCTTTTTTACACTATACTGCCACAGTACACAAGGTCTAACTCTTACATGTAAAAGCATTGTAACACATAGGTTTAACAATTAGGAACTTTGCATACACATTTTTACTTACATAGTGTATCCTTGTACTTGTTTATTGGTAAGCAAGTGAATTGAGGCAATAAATAATGACTGTATATGTTAGAAAACACTTAGGTACATATATTTTCTTACAAATTTACAATTCATACATTGATACATTGTGGGCACAACTACCTATTTGTTGAATCTACACAATGTCTGTTTTGTAGGTAAACAGCCTTTTTAATGATGTTGAGGGTGTTTTTACCTAATTTTGACTATATGATAATATAATATGTGTTTTGATGTCATTTAAACAAACAATAAACAATATTTTTTTTGTAATGTAGATATTTGTGATAGCATTATTAATGGCATGGAGGAAAAAAGAGCAACCTGACTTCTTTGCAGAAGAAATATATGATAGTGTGAAGTATCTTCTAAGCAAATCTACTATGCTTTCTGAGGCTATCATAGTTCATTCTCATCAGAATGTTCAGGATTCTTCGATGGACTTTGAAAAGGTAAAAAAAAAGTAGCATATACATGAAAATTCTTCCTCTACAAATGCATTTCCATACATTTTGTTAACAAAGGCAATCCTGTTTCTTCTGTTATTTCTCTCTTGCTAAGACTACTGATTTACACTACGTCAAATTTCACTTTCCTTGCCATTGCCTTGTTTAAGTAGGATTTACTGATTTGTTATTCAATTTGCTCATGCAGATTATCTATTGATCTTTTAGGAAAGAATAAGCTTTTTCCTAACATTCAACATATAAAAATAAATTAGCAGTGTTTGAATGGCTTTGCCAGTGAGGCTGGTAAAACAAATAGAAAGAAAAAGTCCCATGCAGTTGCATGTATGACTAAATAAACATAGAATATTTTATAAAGACATCCTAAACAGGAGTAGCCTTTATGTATGTTATCAGCCACATTGCAACCAAATGCATTGGATACATGTCTGGAACTAATAGGGTTAAAAAAAATAAAAGTGGATTTGCATGCAAGATTATTTCCCCTGACACCCAGACAAATCCAAAAAGGAGTCATTGTTTTAACCCTTTAAGGACCTGGAAAATCTGAGGTGGATTGCACTTAAAGGGATAGTAATACTTCATTTTATCTTTATTTTGTAGGCAATAAAAAACATGAAGAATGATATAAGTCTTATCTCTCAAACCTTTATGGTTTGAGAGAGATTCACAAGCAAAGTTTCCCCTCCCGCCCCTTTTACCTAGTGTAAGCCATCTCTTCTCAGATGTGGAATTCAGTCCATAGACCAGACAGATAACAGAAGGGTACAATCTTCTCCCAGTGAGAACAATGAAAGCCCTGCCCCCCTTGACAAGTTTTTCAGGTTTTCCCTTATCTTAATTGAAGATTGTCCCTCTCTGCAGTCTACCTGAGCACCTTCCTTCTGCTCTGAGCAGTGTTACATCAGTAAAAGGGGCGGGAGGGGGATACTTTGTCATTGAATTACTCTTGAACTACAAGTCTGACAGTATTGATATAACACTCTCCAAAGGCCAAATACTATGATGATTAATTAGAGCTGCTTTTATTATGAAACATTACTATCCCTTTAAGGACTGCAGCAATTCTGACCTTTTTGACTATGTCTTTGTTCAACAGTGTTTTCTCTCTCTAAGTATTTTATTCAAGCCACATAAATTATATACCATTTTTTCACACACAATTAGGGCTTTCTTTTCATACCACACTTATTTGGATAACCCACCATTTATTTTATTAAAATTAAAGAAAACTGTGATATATATCATTGGGCGTAATGTGTTATATTTTTATGGAGACTACATGAAAGGAATGACTGGTCAGTCATACCTATGAAATGGGCAGTTTTAAGTGGGCACTGTCCCTCCGTGGGGAAAATCCACATGCCCCTCTTTCCCTCCCTATTTCCCCACTTTTGCTCGATCAGACTTTGTAGTGTATATAAGTATATTAAATTTCTCCACAACAATAAAAATCCCATAATTGTTTGTTTAAACTTCAGCAGATGTGTTTATAAATGTGTCTGTGCAATTCTATATTTTGATCTTGCTTGCATTTATTTTTAAAAACATGCATGTTGTTGCCAGTAGGTCATTATGGGGCCTACAATTATCCTGCCTCAGAACCAGCGTCAAAGGGGTTAATACCCCCAACTTTGTCCTCAAATTGCTTTATTTTTAGTCTGTTCTCTTCTTCTCTCTCCCTTACTCTCATAGTAAGGAAGAGAGATGCAGAGAACAGTCACAAAGGCAATATGTAAAAACACGTTGCCTTTATGAATAAAAAAGCTGGTACATGTGATAACTGTAGTAGCGATTGTGTATACCGGCAGAACAGAGAAGAACTGAAACTGAGTGCACTGGTCCTGGAGTGCTCAGTTTCAGCCTGTGCAGTATGATAGCAGCATGCACTGAGGACCGTCATGGGGCCTTATGGAAAGTTTACCCATGACAGTCCTGGAATGTCATGGGATGTTAAGGGGTTAATGACAGTCTTGTTGAATTTCTACTGCTTAGCCCTTTCAGCTCAAAAAAGGTATGCAACACATTGCAAAGCACAGCTTTACACAACTCTCTGAGTGTGAGTGAGTGTGTTTGAACATTTAAGAATGTTTTGTGTATGGCGTTTTGGGTATAGCTTATAGTGTTTTGTGTATAACTTATAGCGTATTGTGTTTTGTTTATAACATATAGCATATTGCGTGTAGTGTTTTGTATATTGTGTATAGCTTATTGCGTTTTGCACACAGCTTATAGTGTTTCATGTATAGCTTATAGCGTTTTGCTATTGCACTTTGTGTATAGCTTACAGCGTTTTGCATATAGTGTTGTATATTTCGTATAGCATTTGGCATACTGCTTATAGCAGTTTAGTATATTGCATTTTGCAAACTGCGGTTTGTGTACAGTGTTTTTTTTTATAAATGGAGTTTTTATATATACCGTTTTGTATATTGTTTATAGCATTTTGTGTATTGCATTTTGTGGATAGAGATTTTTGCATACAGCTTATAGAGTTTTGCGTATTGCATATATGTTTTGTATAATGCGTTTTGCGTATAGGGTATTGCCTCTTGTGTAGTGTATTGTGTGCTTGTATTTGTATATATATTGTGTCTGTTTATGTATTGTGAATGTGTGTGTTGTGTATACTGTGTCTGTGGTTTGAGTTTGTGTGCATATATGTGTTTTCTGTATATAGTGTGTGCATTGTGTGTGTTGCGTGTATTCTTTTTGTGTGTATATTGTTTGTGTGTGTGTTTAGAAGACCCAGTAATTCACTTCAGACATTTTCACAGGAGTAGTCAGAGGGGCTTCATTTTGCATCTTATGCTTTTCGTATAGTGTATTACACTTTGCGTATTGCTTATAGTGTTTTGCGTGCTGCAGTTTGTGTACTGCGTATTGCATATCGCGTTTTGCTTGTGCATTGCTTGTATATTGCATGCTTGATTGTGTGTGTATATAGTGTTTGTATATGTGTTTATGTATGTATTGTGTTTGTGTTTATTATGTGCGTGTGTCTTTTGTGTGTGCTTATATAAGGCCCAACAATTCCATGCAAAAGATTTTCAAAGGTTTTTTTTATTCGTTAAGAATATATTTTGTGTATTGCATATTCTATTTTGTGTATTGCTTATAATGTTTTGCTTACTGCGGTTTGTGTATAGCATGCTGGTTTTAGCATATTGTGTATTGCTTGTGTATTGCATGTATATTTTGTTTGATTGTGTGTGTGTATATAATATATATATATATATATATATATATATAGTGTATGTGTTTACAGAAGACCTAGCAATTCCTTGCAGAGATTTTCACCCTGGCCTGGCTACTACTCTGAAGAATTTTCCCCATGAATGGACCAATGGAAGTGTCAGCAAGAGATTTGAATATCTCCTCCTTACTGCTGTCCCTGGTTTTGTTTACCAGGCACTTATATATATATATATATGAATGTGCAAAAAGAAATCATAAGTTTTTCCCCAATTGATTTCTTTTTTTTTTTGCATAAAACTCAGGAAGTTTTACTAATATATCCACAATTAGGTGCAGCTAGTCTCCTTCGTACCCTGTGTGTGTGTGTGTGTGTGTTTTTCATGTATTTTGCCATTTAAGAGATTACAGTTAAAGAGGTCTATCAAATTATCCATAATGGTCAATAACATTTTTATTTTCTATATTTACTTTTTTATACTTTATTTGACAGCTATACGATATCAACAACAGTCTGCTCCATCAATCTTATCAACAGAACATTCCCCTACTCTTCAAAACATTGTCACTGTAATATTCATTCACAGTGGTGTCATTTTCTAGTCAGATTTAATGTTCTTTCTACTGAAAACTGATTTTACTCCATTACCAGCAGTAAGAAGGGAAGCAGATGACTACTGAGACTACTGATAGCTTGCGTGCCTTGTACTTCTCATTGTAAAAATTTGTATTGCAACTGGTACATTTTTAGAAGAAATTACAGGGAGCTGATCCAAGCAAACTGTGAGCCATAAACTGTCACTTACATTCCATTCCTGGCTCTTGCTAGTGGACAGGCTCTGTGTCACTATGCTGTCATCTCTTCTTGTACCTTTAACAGCAAGGATGTTTATATACAAATGATCCTGTTTTAAGGAAACTGGCATATACACAAGTCTTTCGTCACAAACTGGTTAAAGGGCACCTAACACTTATATAATGCCTTGTCTGCATGTCTGCTTCCCTGGGCTCACACCTGCAAATGAAACCGGGGCTGGATTGTAAGCTCTAGTGGACAAATGGTGATGCAGAATGGAGTTTAAAGAGAGACCACTTGGGTTCCCTAGTTGTCCTTCAAGAAGAGACTGAACTGCAGGTCTGACATGCTGCCCCCTTAATGCCTAATCCCTAAAGCCAGTTTCATGTAAAAAAAAAAAAAAAGCCTTATTATGGCTGCCAACTCATTTATCTCACCTTACTTCATTTGGAATGACTGTGCCCTTAAGCCTAGTAACTTGCTCTCCGTCATTCCTCCTGTCCATCTTTCCTTTGACCATCCCCCTGTCTCCTTTTGGTCTCTGCTCCTTTATAAGGCCTGGAGTTTCTCTAGTATGGTCCCGATTATTTTCTCGTGCTGTTTGTATTTGCTTTTAGTTTAATTATCCCTGTTTGACAGATTCCTTGTTTCCTGACTTTGAGCCTTCAACTTTCCCTTGGTACTGTGCTTGATTCTTCATGTATGACGCTGACTTGTCTCCAGATTTCCTATTCTCACTGTTGGTTTATGTGTGTAGGGCCTAGACGATTCTCATTGGATCTATCTGAGCCCCCACAGCCCATATGCTTTTGAGGCTATTTGTGGCTGTCTTATTCTGCCTAGTACCTTATGACTGGTGTGGTCATTTATGTTGGTCATAGTCCTCCTTATTCTCTCTGCTAGCATGATTACTCGTGTCTGTCTTATTCTGACTTTCTCATCGATTGTGCTGCTGCTTGTTTTGGTCCAATTCGCCTGTCGGTCAGTCATATTCCAACTACTCTTTGTTCACATTCCAACGAGCCTTCCACCACCCCGCTTGTGTGGTTGCTTGTGTCTGTCATAGTCTGACTTTTTTTGTATGCTATTTGTGCAGTCAACTGTCTACCAGCACAGTTTCCTGAGTTACATAGTAGTTACATAATAAATTTGGCTGAAAAAAGAACTGAAGATTTGGAAGAATTCATCTCCTGCTGTCTAGATGTCATCAGGAGAGACGTTTTTCATACCTACCCTTGCCCTTGTCTGGTTCAGGGGAACCCATGGAAGTTGGAAATCTTAATAAATGTTCTGCCATCAGGAGGAAGAGAAAAATATCACAAGGTCTTTGCATATATTGCGGTGAAAAAGGCCACTTGATTCTGCAGTGCCCAGTTCATCTGGGAAACTTCAAGGTTTAATGGTTTGTGTAGGAGAACCCCTAAGTGTAGCTTTTTGCCATTCTCCAATGCCCTCTCGATTGTTGTCCCCTTTAAACTCTCATAGGGTTCTTCTTCCTTTTTTTACCCAGACTTTCATAGATACCGGAGCTTCAGGCTTTTTTATTGATCTTACTTGGGTATACCAGTGGGGTATTCCTTTACAACCCAAGTCTGTTTCTTTATTGGTCTGAATGGCAGATTGCAAACCCCTAATCAATGGCCTGGCTGTTTATGAAACTCTGATATTAAGGATACAGACAGGAATCCATAAAGAAGAGATCATCTTTAATTTCATTCCCTCTCCTAAGGTCCTGATCATTTTGGTCCTGCTATTAATTGGGCTTCCAGTCAGTTGGCATCTTTCAGCCTTCACTGTTTCTCCAAATGTATGTGCCCATACTCGCTACTGTAAGTTGTAAGCTTCCTGATTCATATTTCAATTTTCAAGATGTTTTCTCTAAAGTTAATGCATATTCCCTCCCCACGGCCTTATGATTGCCCATTTAGCTACTCCCCTAAAGGCAAAACTTACTTCCTGTCTGGACCCGAAGACTGAACATTGGCCACACGTATCCAAGAAAACCTTAATTATAGGTTTATCAGGCCATTCTCTTCCCCTAGCTGGTGCGAGATTCTTTTTTGTGTCCAAGAAGGATGATTCATTGTGTCCCTGTGTGGATTACAGGGATTTTAATAAGATCACTATTGAGAATTACTACCCGCTTGATTGCTGAACTACTGGACCAACTAAAGGGGGCTACCATCTTTACTAAGTTTGAACTGCAGGGAGCCTACAATTTTGCTTGAATACATGATAGGGACAAGTGGTAGACGACCTTAAATACTCTTTATGGGCATTACGAATACCTAATGCACTTTGGCCTCTGCAATGCCCCAGCCATGTTTTAGAGTTTTGTGAATTATATTTTGTGGGACATGTTACTATCCCATGTCTTGGTTTACTTGGACAATATTTTTATATACTCATCCAGTTTACATCTGCACAGGGAACATGTTTGTTCCATCCTCCAGCCACTCACGGATAATTCCCTTTTTGCCAAGTTGGAGATTTGTACTTTTGAACAGTCTGTTTCTTTTTTGGGTTACGCCATTTCTCCCTTTGGTCTTGAGATGGACCCTTCCAAGGTCTCTGCATTTATTCATTGGATCCAACCCACTGATTTTAAGGCAATTCAATATTTTGTGGGTTTTTCTAACTACTATAGATTTATTTGCTGTATCCAGGGTTCGGGTATGTATTTGGTGAAACAGGATGATTTCCATTGGCCTAATTTTTGGATAATGTAGTAGGGTACCTGATTCTTGGAAGCTGTGGATGCTGCTTCTATTCTAAAGGAATGGCGGGGATAGTGTAGTGCGTTGAGACCTAATTTGTTGAGGATATTGCGCAGATGTTTATTAAATGCTGCTGTCTTGAGTGAGCCTGATTCTGTTGGAAGGAGAGGATTCTGGTCTGGTTTGGATTTAATTAGCTTAGAGAGGTTTGCTAATGCGGTGTAAGGGCAGTAATTGTCTTGCGTAGGGTAAATGGGAATAAAACAACCGTTCCTAAACTGATCTGTTTTAGAGTGAGAGAGGAATACTACATAGTAATTGGTTTTATGAATGAGCTGGTTCTTTTTTATAAAGTAATGAGTTGGATTTTGCTAGGAATTCTCCTGGTCTTAGGAAGCCAAAAAGGCTAAGCTGATAGCTGCCAGAAGTACTGTGTTTGTGAAGATATCTGATGGATTGGTGGTTAGTAGTGAATAAATGTTTTGGAAAATGGTGCCTGCTAAGGGTTTGCGAGTAATGGTGGGTGCATATAGAAGTTCCATGATGCCTTTGAGAGATAGTTTAAAGTTCTAGTTGTTGTTGAGGTTTTAAGAGGGTGTGTAAGTGCTAGGTGGTGTTGGATACCTGACAGGTATGTCTTGATGGTAGGGGGTGCTAATGTCAGCGTAGTGTGGCGGTGAGCTGTAAAGGCTAAGATGGTGTTTGGATCGTGGAGGTGCTGAAGTCTGGCTTGTGTTACAAAAGATTGGAAGGATTGCCCAGCTTTGGCATATGTTCTCTTGGTACTGGGGCAAGTGCATGGTTCATGATGGATGAAGCAATTAATAGTATGTGATTTATGAGGTCTTCGAATGGAGGAGGGTGTACTGGTGTTGGGTTGGCTGTAGGAGAGTTGCTGAAGAATACCTGCAGATTAAAGCGGGAAAGGGCATCAGCTGAGGTATTGTGGTGGCCTGGGATGAATGATGAATGTATGAAGAATGCATAGTACATGGAAAGCCAGGTGAGTTTGTGGAGGAACAGATGATTTGGGGAAAGGTGAGCAGACCTTTGAGATTAGATGTGATGTGGCTTGATTATCTGTAATAAAACTGATAGCTGGGCCTGACCAATTGTGACCCCATAGTGCTGCAGCTGCTAGTATGGAGTAAGTCTCAAAGAGGGTGTTTGTGCTGGAGAAATGGTGAAGAGTATGGACCTGTACTGGCCAGTGTTTTGAGAACCATTCTGACTCCCATTTGGCTGCATAACCCTTGGTAGCTGCTGCATTGTTGTATATGGTTGGAGAGGAAGAATTGATTTGAGGTGGGGAACATCATTCGGCCATTCCAATGTAGGAGAAAACTGGACCACGTTCTTAGATCTGTTGTGGTTGACTGGTCTAATTGTATGATGGAGTGAGCATGTGGTGCATGGAGTAGTAGGTTTAGTAGGTGCGAGATAAATGATCTACCTTGGGGAATGACTTTCATTGCGTAATGTAGATAGCCTATTAGGGATTGGAGCTCATCTTTGGTTAGTGAGCTTTTGGTAGAGTGTAGGTGAATTATGGACTGGATGCAATGTTGTCATTTGTTAGCAGATCTGAATCGATTGTGATACCTAGAATTTCTGTTGAGGTGGATGGACCCATGGTTTTATCTGTGGCGACTGGGATGTTCAGCGAATGGAATAGAGTGAGGAGTTTGTGAAGACTGGATGGGGTGGTTGAGGAGGGTTCTATTAGCAGGAAGTCATCTAGATAGTGTGTGACTGAGGGGCAGTGACAGTGGTTTACGAGCAGCCAGCATAGGATTTTTGTGAATATGTTGAATATTTTTGTTATGCTCTTAGAACCGAAAGTGAGACCGGTGGAATGGAAAATTAATATGAGTGATTCCATTCAATACCCTGTGTAAGTGCCAGAGGGCAGGGTTAACTGGTAGAAGTTTGAAAGTACTGCTTTGGATAGCCAGCATCCTTGGCTGGCTTGTGATATGGGATATGGCGTTGTTGATGCTGGTGTAGAGTAATGTGAATTCTTCGGAGGGAATGAGTGAGTTAATGCTGGGGATGTTAGAGGAATGGGGTGCTGACAGATCTATTATTAAATGTGTTTTGGAGGAAACATTTTTGGAGGCTATTTCTATGGGGTTTTTGCACCAGATTGGAAATGGGGAGGAAGGGAAGGGGACGATGAGATATCCTTTCTCGAGTTCTTGGTGATTGGGTTGTGTTACAGTGTCTGGATCATTTAAGGAGGACATCGTGCATTTGAAGGATGTAGCTGGGCATGCTAACGTTCCAGAATAAAAACTTTCTTGGAGACCTGAAATGATGAATTGTACTTGATGATGGTCTGGATGTGTTTTGAGTAAAGACTGCAAGACATTTTGGTAAATTTCACTGAATCTTTTATTTTTAGGGGTGTTGCGGGGACAGATGATTTGTGAGTGGGCTTTGCAACAAATGGAACATAAGTGACAAAGTCTATAGCCACTGAAAAAACAGCCTTTGGTATTGAAATTATTGCAGATGGGTGTGTTACCGAGATGATGGATTTGTCTGCCAAGTTTGTCTCTTTGTTGGAATGTGGCTGAGCTTGTGGATCGGATGGCGAATTGAGTGATTGGAAGCTGGCGGGGTTGGCTGATCGAGATTGATGGGAGAGCTGATGGACATAGGCTAGATGAGTGGTACAGCATGAAGCACGTTTGACAGACTGGAGCCTTTAAGCCCGCAAAATGGTGGCAAAAGAGTTCTTAGTCGAGTTGTCTCTAGTCTGTCGTGAAATTAAATTGTTATTTTGCTGCTGCTGCTTTTGCTGCAAATGATTTATGATAGCCAAAGAATGTGTACCCTCCATATTTGTAAGCCAGGTTAACTACAGTGTACAGATAGTTGTCTAACTCCTGATGTTTGTTAGGAAAAGAGGAACAGAATATATCTCGGTAGATGCTGAATGCCAGCACAAACTCCACTAGGGACAGTTTTTTAGATAAACAAAGGTCCCTGGCTTTGAGTTTGACTGACACATCGCTGCATGTGACCGTTTTCTGCTCCACTAGATCCTGTGATGCCAGGAGTAAAGCTACTAAGTTGACGTCCTTCCCCATCCAGGATGTCCCTGCGTAGGTGGGCGGGAGTAATGTGAGAGGAAGGAGCATAGGCTGAACCTGGCTGAGGGGATGTGATGAGTGATGATGAGGTTGGTTGAGGAAGAGAAACTTTTTCAAGAGTAACAACTCTAGTCTGTATGTCTGCAACCGCTGAACATAGATCTGTTAGGAGTTGGGTGATGTTAGCCAGATGATCAAGTGTAATTAGTTGTGCTACTTGTGGTTGAGGTGGAGCTGCTTGTGGTAGTAGATGTTGGCCAGTAGGGGATGGTATTGGTGCTGGGGAAGGGGGGAATAGGAGGTGGAACAGATCTGCTTTGCGAGCAGACGCTGGAAAGGTATACGTTGTCAATTCTGTTGTGCCATCAGCTTAGCCCCCATCCATTCTCTGATGGATGGGCTTCTGGTTCTTGAAGTTTCTATTTCAACCATATCTGGATCTGGTCCAATAGGAGTTTTAGGTTCTTGAATTTCCATAATCTATATGGGATGAGAAGATACTTATCCTAAAACTAAATTAACCTAGTTACTGGGAGTGTGGGGGAGGAGAGAGTTATTGGAAAGGAGAGTGAGGGATAGGTTAACAAACTAGTTTAGCCAGAGGTCGATAATGTGGTTGGTAGGTCTTGATGAATGTTGGTGCAGTATGGTTGTGAAAAAACTATGAGAACCTTTGGCCCCTGCGGTGGAGTATGGTGAGTGTGGTTGAACCTTCGGCCCCTGCTGTGGTGTAAGGCAAGCGTAGTGTGTACCTTTGGCCTCTGCTGTGTGGTAAGGCGAGTGTAGTGTGCACCTTCAGCCCCTGCTGTGGGGTAAGGCAAGCACAGTGTGTACCTTCAGCCCCTGCTGTCTTGTAAAGTGAGCGCAGTGTGTACCTTTGGCCCCTGCTGTGGGGTAAGGTGTGAGTGTACCTTCAGCCCCTGCTGTGGGGTAAGGCATGAGTAGTGTGTACCTTCGACCCCTGCTGTGGGGGTAAGATGTGGGTAGTGTGCACCCTCAGCCCCTGCTGTGAGGTAAGGCATGAGTAATATGTACCTTTGGCCCCTGCTGTGGAGTAAGGCATGTGTACCTTCGGCTCCTGCTGTGGGGTAAGGCGTCTATATATAGAATGCTCTTGGAGAGTGGAAGTAATACATGGACGGGGGGTGAGGGGAACATAAAGTTGAAGGTGGATGCTTAACAGGTAGATAAAGTAGGGTAGGAGAGGAGGACCTGAAATATTTGAGAATGGTAAGCTGTGGCATGAGGAAAAAGGATGGGGTTGGGGGAGAAGAGAAAATAATAATAACATTTTTACCTGATGGTTTGATAGATCTTCCTTCCGGGTAGTTGTTTGCAGTATGATAGCCTTAATGGCTATTATTCTTCTTGGTGGGGGCAAATTAAGAAGATAAGACAGGGTTTTTTTTGTTTTTTGTTTTTTTTATATAGTTGGTTATTGGGATATGGGGCCGTGTACTTTTATTTTGGCATATATAATGGTAGTTGTTAGGTTTAAACAGTACTTGGGAATTGTGCATTGCGGCTGCAAGAAGGTAGAGTACTAATATTGCGGTATTGATCCTGTCTGGTGTCTCAGTGTTTGAAAGATGGTGAAATAAAATTACTAAAATTACTTTATATATGAATTCTGTTTATACTATTTTGTATAGGGGGAATAGGAAAAGAAGAAGAAGGGGTACTGTGGTTAAATCATTTGTTCATACTGTATATGGATACGTAGGAAAGGAAGGTGAGTAAATAAGTTTCTTCTCTTTGTGTGCTATTTGCAAGTGTGATTGGTAATTCAGGAGGGGTGGATATAGTTGTCAGGAGAAAGGTCGGCAATGTAGTGTTGTTTGTAACGGGTGGTGAAAATCTAGAGAGGTTGTCAGACTAAGACAGTGCTACTGGCGGCCCGTATAATAATAGGACATATGCATGTGATAAACTTGAACACAGTGATTTTAGGTATCAGGGTTGCTGGCGGGTGCGGGAAATGATGTTGTGCTGTGTGCAGCCTGAGTACGATAAGGGAGAGGATAATGGGAGTTGGAGTCCGTGGGTAAGGGCCTACGTACATTTGGCCTGGTAGTTAGTGCTTGGAGAATTATATGGACCTGAATACGTAACGGTGGTGACATGATTGCGGAGATGACTCGTCTCCTGTGTGGAGCAGTGTAGAAGTAAGACGGGGCTGATATAATTATGCCTGGAGCGGGTGGTTTTGTGAAAATACTATCTGAGGGGAAGGAAAGGTGTTCGCATATACTTTGACTGGTTTGGAAATACAATTGCCTGAAATGACGTGCAAAATGATGAACACTTGTAGACTGAAGTCTGGCTGATACAGCTCAATTAACAATGAGCCCAGATGAGTGGTGATGGGATGGTATTTATGTGCTACCAGCCCCTTCCACAAATCCAGGCCTAGCCTTTAACTTGGCAAATTTTGCTTGTAATAGCTGTTTTAAGGAATCACTATGTTGTTTTCCCTTTTTTTCTGCCCAGGGCTACCATCTTAGACTTTTCCCCTCATCTGTTCCTTCCATTGTGCCAGCAGCTAATACAATAGTTAATAACGTTAGTCATCTTTAGTCTCAAATACAGTCGTGTTTGACCCAGGCTGTGGCTGTCCTGAAATGAACAGCTGATTGTTGTCAATATCCTGGTCTGTCTTACCAGCCCAGTGACCCAATTTGGTTGCCTACCTGTAATTTACATCATCCACAACCTTCTCCTAAGCTTGAGCCACGATTCATTGGTCCTTATAAGATTCTTCACCAACTTAATCCAGTATCATTCTCCCTGGATTTAACCACCTTTCTTCCACATCCATAATTCTTTCCATACCTCCCTCCTGAAACCGCTTACCTTATAGTTTTCTCTAAAGCTGCTGCTGCTCCTCCTCCACCTTCCCTGATTGAGGGTGACCCTGAATATGGAGTTTGTCAGATCCTTTTCTCTCGTCTGTTTCTGAGACATTTCCAGTATCTTATTGACTGGCAGGGCTATGGCATGGAAGATCGATCCTTGGTGCCTGCTAAGGATCCCCTGCTCTTGTCCATAGGTTTCAACTCTCTCATCCGGATAAACTGGTAGTCTAGTGGGCTCCCGTTAAGTGGGGAGCACTGTCACTTAGGCATGGGCAAAAAGTGAGAAAAATTTCCCGCGTGACTTTTTGTGAAAAAATGGCCAATTGTTTGCTTTTTTTCACGAAAGTTTTCTCTCTTTCGCCAATGCAAAATTTTCCTCCTTTTTGCCTATTCCAGCAAATTTTTCGCTGCTTTCCAACATATTTTTCTCCTATTCCAACACAATTTTTTTCCTATGTTTAATATGGTGCAACATTTCCCAGCACAATATTACTTCTTCTGAAGTCTGTAGTGGAGAAATACATAGCTGGGAGTCAAAGTTGTGACATATACCTTGAAAAATGTGTTAGCATGTAGAGTGCCTTTTTCCTTTGCTCACAACACTTACTTCCTGCTTAACTAACACTGGCACATATTCATGATGATGTCAAGTGATTAAAAAAAATAAAAGTACAACCTACAATGTGGTAGATGTGTATGGTATTGGTGGTGGGGGACTGGAGTGGTGTGATTGGTGGGACCTTGACAAACTGTATACACCCCGGGAGGAGAGGCGGCATCATTATTTATTGCATATTCTGCAGCAACAATTGCTGCAGACAGTTTTGTACTGCCACTTTACTCCCACATCCCTGCACTGCTCTACCCTTCCCCTTCCACTTGTGCATTTGCTAGACTACTCAACTACTGTTTGTGTTTTTACTCTCTACAGTACACAACTCATGGAGTGTGATGTCTAGCCTTGGCCCTCAACACAATTCTTGATGTTGTCTGCTGTCTATCAAGTCTGCCTCAGTCACAGAGATCCCAGTCAGCTGGCTAATATTTTTATTTGTTTAGTTATTTGTTTTTTATTTATTTATTTAAGTTGTCCACCATATCGTATCACAGTTAGTCCAAAAAAACACATATATATCACTAAAAAAAAACTTATTTCCCCAGACTTCCCCAGTACAGAGACGATAAAGTAAAATCAGCAAGCAATTTGGACCCCATTTGCCTGTGTCTTGCCAGTCAGTCACACCAAATTTTGGGGTATTTTGGTTCAACCTCCTTCCTCCCTTCTTCTCCCCACTGTGCCCCCAGTCTCCCGTACTACAGAGAACAAATGTCCTGCCTAAATGATTCCCTAAAATTAAGCTTCAATTCCCCTTTATTTTCAAATCTTCTCTAGTTCTAAAATATGCTGCTCTCACAAACACAGAATGGCATGCTGAGAGATCTGCCTGGAACCAGTTTTACTGGGACCTAGATACTCCCTTGGAGTAGAGAGATCATCATCATTGATTTCACACGCTGCAGCATCCATTTCTACAGTCAGTTTTTGAACTACTACTTTACTTTCACGTCCCTGCAATACTCCACCCCTCCCCCCTTCCCCTTGTGTGTTTGTTTTATCCTATTCTCACCATTGCTGTATGTGTTTGTTGCCTAGATACCCCTCATTTGACCAGTCTGAGCCCCCACAGCCTGTCCGCCTTTTGTGGCGGTATCATTCCACCTAGCAGCCTACTGCTGGTGCTGTCATTTGTGGTGGTCAAGTCTACCTTATTATCCCCTCTAGTATGGTTACTGGTGTTGGTCTTATTATGACTTAGTCAACCACTTGTGCAGTTACTCATGTTGGTCATTTTCCGACTACTCACTCAGTTTGTGTCGGTCATATTCTGACTTACTTAACCACTTGTGTGATTGCTTGCGTCAGTCATATTCTTCACTTGTGTGTCGGTCATAATCCAACTTATGCAGCGATGGTGCAGATGTTTGTTGTGAGTCATATTCTGACTTACTCTTCACTTTCTTGTCTGTCATATACCTACTTGCTGCTGTATGAGGTTGTTTGTGTTGGTCATATTCCAACTACTCTTCGCTCACTTGTTGTTCACATTCTGACTACTCCACTTTTGTGTGGCTGATTGTGTCGGTCATAGTCCGACTTACTCAACCTTTTTGTATGGCTGCTGTTGGCGATCATAGTCCGCTATTTGTGGGGTCCCCTGTCTACCCCCTACAGTCTCCTGAGATCTGTTGTGCTAAGTAGTTTCTTGGATTCCATTTGCCTGCAGTCTTAGTCTGCCTTTTCTATGTAGTTGCCTTTGGGTAGTTCTAGCCCACCTTTCATACTCCTGTTTGGATCCAGCTCAGACTGCCGTTATAAGGTGCCTCCTTATTGCTATCCTGCCTGCATCTAGTCACGGTCTAGAAGTGTCTCTCCTGCATACCTTGCAGTTTGGCTTCTTCCCACATATTGGGGTCCCACCTAGGTTCTGGATTCTCCTCCAGTTACTACATTTTGTATCCTCATCTGGGACAAGGCTCAGCTGGGGTGGACATCTGGCTCTGTGGCCAGCAACTTTATCCAGCTACAGCCACAGCAAGGGAAAACTAGTTCTGGCACCGCTCCCAAACTATGCTTGCCAGAGCTGCTCTCTAGCAACTAGAATCCAGATCTGATTCTGAAGTTTGGTTGTGACAAACTCACACTTGTTTTTTATTTTTCTTTAATAGGTCTAGATTTTCATATTCTCTTTTCAGAAAAGAAGAGATCTCCATGTTCCAGAGTTGCATTTAACACCTATATATAGAAATTTGGAACTAAGATAACAAATGTGAGATAAAACAGAAAAATATAATCACTGAAACAGACCAGAATATCCCTTTAATGCTTACAAATAAAAAAAAGATTTATTTATATCTTTAATGTTATGTGTGTCCACATACATGAATAATGAAAAGACAAATATCCAAGCATCACCAATTACACATAAAACAGTATAAATTGTATTAAAAGAAAAAATGATGGGAAAATTAGACCATGTCATATTAAATCCACTAATCAGTAAGAAACGGCTCAATCTGCTCCCAAACAATAATATGCAAATGGCCTCTACACCCCATTGGTATACCAAAAATGATACTGAGAGAGCCCAGGTGACCAAAAAAACCCTACACCCCATTGGTATACCAAAAATGATATTGAGAGAGCCCAGGTGACCAAAAAAGACATATAACGATCGATCGTATAACAATGTAGAAAATGTGTGTACTACCACAAATGTTCATAGAAGTGGTCACAAGTGTGCAACGTTCCAATGTTGTTATTCTTGTTACAGGGAATTTCTGCAATAGTTAAAACTTCAATATGTTAGAACATCAGTGCATTTCATATTTTCACTTAGGCGGTTGGCAACAGAATGTCTTTCTCATATTAACTTGAGCAGTTTGCAATACTATCTTTCTCGTGTTTAAATAGCCTGGATGAAGATAAACGAGTAATGCCTATGGGGGTGTCTAATAATCATATGAATAAGTGATATTTTTTCACTGGCCCATATATATGAAAGGGAACTATCTCACCAGTATCTATAATAGTCTTGTCCTTTTCACTGGTACCTTTCTTCCCAGGCTTTAATCCAACATGAAGAGTCTCTTCTCGGGCTATTGAGATCTTTCGTTAATTCCTCTGCATCTGGAACTTATATTTGGCACCGTCCGAATACCAGGTTGATTCTTAGTGGTACTACTGCTCCAATTTCTTCCAATCACCAAAAATACAGATGCCAGAATAAATACTTGATGGAATATAATTTATAACATCCCCTGTGACCACGCTCCAATGCGTTTCAAAGTCCTAGCTGACTTCTTCTTCAGGGAGTTCAATACTAATAGTAAGCTACCTGACTCATTTTTAAATAGAAGAGGGCTCCTCCTTTCTCACAGGTGCATTACAATTCACAGTACCCTAGAACCTTTATATCAAATCCATAGAAAAATGTCAAAAAATTATACTAATAAAAAGCATCTAATATACTAATGCATATTTTGTCTTCTAACTCCTAATCAAGAATGTTCACCTTAAAATATTTATAATATACCCAATGGCCCGTCTATAAAATGGAATGTGATAAAACATAAGCGTTATGAATTCAGCCACAGAGATTACATAATCCATTTGTTATAGGGAATAACTGTCTGGCTGAATGGTTCTTTATTTAAAGGGAATTAAATGGATGATTCTAAAAACACGAAAAACATGAAAATAATTAGTATCATATTTTTTGTGTCATAAAAGATCAGAAGAAAATTATTTAGCAAAGATAATCCCAGAAAAATTCTCTTTTGGTTTTAGTCTATTAACTAATTTTATATTTAACATGCTGGGATTATTTTATGTGAATGGGGGTCACATATATCATAGCCACAGACAGTAGTATGTATGTATACTGTTAGTAACATATATCCAGATTTTTAAAACAAAAAGTTTATTTAGATTTACAGTAAATTTGACATATTTAACAAATATATCCATACACATATTTACTCTTTTTTATACATTATATACACTTGTCTCCATTAATATTAGGATATAAATATGTGCACACTCTTTTTAGCATATGGGTATTTCTTTCTTTTTTGATTAGATTATACATTTTTTTGTACTGGTATATGCTTCCTCTTAAGTGGAGGTATTGGCATAGGGACATCCCCTTTAAGGGACTGTGATATGGGCATCCATTTTAACCTATTAGGCTATACAATAATGGTATAGATCTTAGATATATGAGATAGATATTTGCTAAAGAATTACCTTCTGATCTATTATGACACAAAATATATGATAATTATTTTCATGTTTTTAGAATCATCCATTTCATTCCCTTTAAATAAAGAACTATTTAGCCAGACAGATATTCCTTATAACAAATGGGTTATGTAATCTCTGTGGCTGAATTGATAATGCATATGTTTTATCATGTTCCATTTTATAGATTGGCCACTGGGTATATTATAAATATTTTAAGGTGAACATTCTTGATTAGGATTTAGAAGACAAAATATGCATTAGTATAGTATATGCTTTTTATTGGTTTAATTTTTTGACATATTTTTCTATGGATGCATTAGATATACGGGTTATAGGGTACTGTGAATTGTAATGCACCTGTGGAGGAGCCCTTTTCTATTTAAAAATGAGCCAGGTAGTCTACTTTTAGTATTTAATTCCCTGAAGAAGTCAGGACTTTGAAACGCATTGGAGCATGGTCACAAGAGATGTTATAAACTATATTCCATCAATTATTTATGCTAGCATCTGTATTTTTGTTGAGTGGAAGAAATTGGAGCAGCAGTGCCACTAAGAATCAACCTTGTATTTGGACGCCGAGAAATTAAAGAAAGATCGCAATAGCCTGAGAAGGGGGAAGAGAGAGACTCCTTGTGGTGGATTAAAGTCTGGCAAGAAAGGTACTGGTGAAAAGGACAAGACCATTCTATATACAGGTGAGATTGTTCCCTTTTATATACATGGGCCAGTGAAAATATATCACTTATTTATATAATTATTAGACCCCCCATAGGCATTGCTTGTTTATCTTTATCAAGGATGTTTAAATACAAGAAAGATCGTTGCAAACCGCTCAAGTTAATATGAGAGAGACATTCTGATGCCAACCACCTAAGTGAAAATACAGAACGCACTTATGTTCTAGCATATTGAAGTTTTAACTATTGCAGAAATTCCCTGTGCGAAAGCATGAAACGCATTAGGCGGTTTGTGAACTGATTGTGTGTCTTGTAAGAGTTGTTTTTCCTTGCAACAGAGTTGCTTTTCTTGGATTTTCAGTTGTGCTGGCTGTTTGGATTTCTGCTGGTCTGTGATGCTTCCCTAACCTGTGTGGTCAATTCTAAAATGGCTAGTTTCCCCATGCAGACCATTGAAATGCTGGAATCACCTATAATCGTGGATGAAGTTCTTTTGCCTTCGGTGGTCCAACCTGACAAGGTGGGATTTGTGCCAGGCCGTGAAACATGAGATAATACTTCCAAATCGATAGCTTTCCTATATACGGTTCTGCTGCAGAAGGCGTCATCCAAATTTTATACACAACCCCTACCACTAGAGTACAGGTGAATGGGTTCCTCTCTGATACATTTGAGCTACATAATGGTACAAGACAGGGCTGCCCACTGTCCCTGATAATCTTTATTTTGGTTCTTGAGTCCCCTTCTCAATACAATTCGACTTTCTAGTACCATCTCTGGCATATCTGTTGGCTCATCACAAATAAAACTAGCCTGTTATGCTGATGACATTTTACTTTTCCTTTCTTGCCCAATCTCTTTACTTTCATGTCTTGCCCCACTCCTCTTCCATTTTGGATATCTTTCACACTTTAAAGTGAACTTTACAAAGTCCAAAATCCTCCCCCTCAACGTCCCTGCAATCTTATTAGCCAATATGAAACAAAGCTTCCCCTGGAAATGGACTTCCTCCCATATAAAATATTTAGAAGTCTTCATCCCTAGGAACATTCAAACTATAGCACGGCTGAACATTGACTCCCTCCTCTGAACCATAACCTCAGATATTAATAAATGGAAACCCAATAAATGGAAACCCTTATTTTTATAATGGCTGGCCCGTATTAACCTCATAAAGATGGTAATATTACCCCATATTCATTTATCTTTAATTCTTTGCCTGTACAGATTTCATCTGTTCTTATCCGGAAATTACGTTTGATTAATACCTTTATCTGGCATTTTCAGAAGCCTAAACTTTCTTTATTTGTAGCTCTTTTTAATTTTGTATATGATGAGCGATTCTGACATTTCCCCCCTTCTATATAAATTTTCCCATGTAATTTTAAATTGATTGTTTTAGGGACCTAGACATTGATTTATTTATTTTATGTTTGGGCTATCAACCCCTCATTTGATCAACTGGAGTGCAATTGGTAATTGCCTCCTAAACATGTAGATTACTTTGTACAGTTTGACTGTCAGTAGGATTAACCATATGTTCATCATTATTGTCTGTCATTAAAATTTGGAACTTGAATATAAATCTGTATTCCATGGTAAAAAGCTACAGTGTTGAATGTTTGAATTGTAACATGTATACCATCTTTCCACATACCAACATTATGGATGGTTTTCTTTTGATGGTATCACATAAGGGATCTCCAATAAGAAATTGATTTCCATGTCATCAGAGTCAATGCAAAGGCGTAAGTCACTTCCCAGTTCAAAGGCTAAGATTTTGATCATTTACTCCAAATAGTGTGTTCTTGATCATGTCTATGGGGACAAAGTACAAAGGGATATGTTCTCTTGATGTATCATCCATTTCATTTTGTATTTAATCAAGGAAAGACAGAGTCTGGAGAGAATGGGAACTTGCATAGACAATAATTCCCATTCAAATTGTTAGTGACTTTGATGCTACTTGGTAGAATGATGCATTAGTTCAGTATGTGGGTTGATCGTCAGGACAGTATTGTCGATCACAGTTGTGAAATCCAACATATTTGTTTTTGGATTTTCCAATATCGGATGTATGGTCTGTATGTTTCCTACATTAATTTTCCTGAAGATGGTCCTGGTATTGCTACTGGTTCTGTCTGGAGGTCTTGATAAGGAATTATCCTGGTTCCAAAAATCAGTATCCATCTGGCCGACATCTTCAGGATTCTTGCTGGGTCTAATTTTTTTTGTCTTTCTGGTCACCTATGGGGAGACAGAACTGTAAGTATAGGCATTCTCTTACCTTGTACGTTTTTACACTTAATACTAGCTTCTATAAATTTGAGAGATTTGGCAAGGTTCGAGAAGACAGTGAATGAGTAGCGATGGTTACTCATTCATTTATTCAAGCTACATTTTATATGAAAGTATACTTTCCACGTTATAACCAACCGTGACCTTTAACTGGTGCCTAGCACACACCTTTAATGGTCATCATGTTCTGCTTCGAATAGCCGTAGTTGTGATCTGGGATGACAGACATGCAATTGATATGAACCCATTTTTACATGAATGAATCATCTTTGGGGATCTTAATTTTATAGGTATCACAGTGCCTGTGATTCTTGTCACTCTTTCTTGTGGTTCGCTCTGATTTGCTGAGCCAGTTTGGCCCGCCCCTGGTGACCTTCTTATGCCTGGCCCAGACACCTGTCAGATGCCCTTTCGTGGTGTTTCTGAGCCAGTAGTGCTGTTGCTGTGTTCCGGATTTCTGTGTACCGAATCGGCTTGTCATGACTATTCTCCAGTGTTCCTGTTTGTGTATGACCCGGCCTGACTGCGTACCACCTTTGGATCCTGACCCGGCTTGGCTGACGTTCCTGTTTGTGTATGACCCGGCTTGTATGACTACCTCCTGCGTGCTCCGATCCGGCCCGGCTGACTTCCTGCTCCGAAGATCGACTTCCAGCCTGTTCCAGTGACCTGCGTTCCAGTTGTCGCCGTTGCGACATTCTCATCTGCTGTTGCCAGTCACCGTGTGACCGCCTTGCTTGGTGTTGCCTATTATCTGTGCAGTGTACCCCTACCCTTGCAGAGCTGTGTGTGCCTCCCTCATCCTGCAGAGCCTCGTTGTTTTGCTGAAGCCTCGAGTAAACGTGCTTATTAACCCTAGCAGTGCTGCCTTGCTCTCACTCTCTCTATTCCCAGAACAGAGCCTCTTTCTCGGTGCTACGTCTGCTGAGTTGGCCTCTCACCGTCGGTGACTCTATCCATTCCGTTGCAGAGTAGTCACGTATTGTGGGCCGGTTGGGCGCCAAGGGCTCTCCCCTATTGTCGGTTACTGGGCGATATCCGTTAAGCAGAGCGGCGGCAGAGAGAAGGCTTCAGCGCTAGCAGATCCGGTATATACGCCCGTGAGGGCTATTGGCTCTAGCACTTCAAATACCGGTATCCGGTTAAGTCTGAGGAGGCTTAGTAGCTCTTGCATTGCAGGCCGGTTTCCGTAACGCCCGTGGGGGCTATTCTCACTTGCACTCGCAGAAGCAGATCCAGTAGGTACGCCCGAGGGGGCTAGTTGGATTCCCATTCTGCTTATTACTCGAACACTTTGGCTAGGCAGTCACGTCTCCAGTACATGGTGAACTTTGTCTACCAGCGCATCCTTATAACACCCAGGGTGTGCCAAACATCCACATCTGAGACTGACTGTTTATCAAGTTCTTAACCCTTTGGGGTGATATTCCATTCTATTCATAGTATTTGTACATGTCATCTTATTGTGCATTTACACTTGTAACCTATCAGTCTTCACTGTGTGTTTATTTTCAACCACCACTAGAGGGCGAACATTTGCATTATTGTTACTCTGAATAAATTGTGTTTTATTTCACATACTGGTCTGAGTGTCCTAAAAACCGTTACAGTACGAAAGGGCCATGACCTCAGACGGTAAGGGTGAAAGTAATACACAGAACATCCACTGGAGAATGGATGTCCATGAGCAGCGCCTGGACCAATTGGCACTGGCTCTACAGACGTTACTCGAATGTACGGTACATTTGGACAAGTCTAGTCCTAATCCGGTGGTCCCCCCAGTTCTGACACCGGAGAATCCGCCTGTAGTCCCCTCAGCTAATTCTAGAGGGTTAACGGCAGCGGCGCCGTTACCGTTAAGATATGATGGCGAACCCTCCCTATGCAGGGGATTCATTAATCAGTTGGAGATATTTTTGGAATTGGCACCCCAGGCATTTCCTAACGACCGTAGTAAGGTCGGTTTTATGATATCTCTGTTGACGGGCAAAGCTTTGGCATGGGCGAATCCGTTGTGGGAGAATGCCAGACCCTGCACACTGAACTTTAGGGAATTCGTGATGAAGTTCAGACGAGTGTTTGAGGTTCCTGGCAGGGCTGCTTCTGCTGCCAAAAGGCTGATGGAAATTCAGCAGGGCGAACGCACATTGGGCGATTAGGGTTCACTAAGCTCACTAAGGAGGAGAAATTGTATCGCAGGAGACAAGGCTTATGCCTATATTGTGGCAAACCAGGGCATCTATTACGCAATTGTCCAGTACGGCCGGGAAACGAACGCACCTAGGGTACCTTGGGGGACAGGCCCTAGGTGGTGTAGAGCAGTCCCTAGATTCTAGCAGCACTAAACCTACCATCCAGGTGGTATTCGCTTGGGCAGACAGGGTAATCGAGGTCCTGGCATTGGTGGACTACGGGGCAGCCGGGTACTTCATGGACCAGTCCTTTGCCAACTTGCATGGCATTCCATTATGCAAAAAGGATTCTCCTGTGGCAATTGAGGCCATTGATGGCAGACCCCTGGAGCCTGCATTCATTACGTTTGAGACAATTCCAGTGACAATGACTGTGGGGGCTTGTCACAGGGAACAGATACGGTTTCAGATTATTCGTTCCCCGCACCATGCAGTTATTTTGGGGTTCCCATGGTTACAGGTACATAATCCTCAATTTGACTGGCAGAGATGTGAGGTTAACTCCTGGTCTGAGTACTGTAACAAGAATTGTCTCTCTTTACCTATCAAAATTATGTGTACCTCTCCTGCTGTGCCAACTGAGTATGGGCAATTCAGTGACATATTTAGCAAAGGAGAGGCCAGCGCATTACCTGAGCATAGGCCATATGATTGCGCCATTGATTTGCCTCCAGGTGTGGTGCCCCCCAGGGGACGCACTTACCCACTGTCATGTGAGGAAAATAGGGCTATGGAGGATTATATTGCGGATGCCCTTGAGAGGGGAATCATTCGTAAATCTACGTCCCCGGCTGGTGCCGGATTTTTCTTTGTGAAAAAGAAAAGTGGTGAACTCAGGCCATGTATTGACTACCGAGGGCTGAATAAGCTAATGCCTAAGAACACCTATCCTATTCCACTTATTACGGAATTATTTGACAGATTAAAGGGCTCTTCGATTTTTACTAAACTTGACTTGCGAGCCGCCTATAATCTGGTCAGAATTAAAGAAGGTGACGAGTGGAAAACGGCGTTTAATACCAGAACAGGACATTATGAATATCTGGTGATGCCATTCGGCTTATGAATGCACCTGCAGTGTTTCAGGAATTTATTAATTATATTTTACGTGACCTGCTCCAGTCCTGTGTGGTTGTATATCTAGATGATATATTAATTCACTCTGCCAACCTCTCCCAACACATTAAGGATGTCTCAGAAGTCTTGCTCCGACTTCGTAAGCACAAGTTATTCTGTAAACTAGAAAAGTTCGAATTCCATACATCTCAAGTACCATTCCTGGGGTTCGTAATCTACAAAAATTGCATTGCCATGGATCAGGAGAAGTTGGCAGCAGTCCTGCAATGGCCTCGTCCTAAGGGGTTAAAGGCCATTCAACGATTCTTAGGTTTTGCTAACTATTATAGGAAGTTCATCCAGAACTTTTCCACGATTGTAAAACCATTATCAGATTTGACTCATAAGGGTGCTTCTCCCTCTCAGTGGTCTGAGGCAGCTGAAAACGCATTTGTTACCTTGAAATCTGCCTTTGCGTCTGCTCCAGTGCTGTCCCACCCTAATCCCTCCCTGCCATTTACATTGGAGGTTGACGCCTCTGAAGTTGGGGTTGGGGCAGTACTCTCCCAACGCCCTGTGGGAGGTGGTACCTTGAAGCCTTGCGGCTTTTTCTCAAAGAAATTGTCTAGTGCTCAGAGCCATTACGAGATTGGCGACAGGGAACTGTTGGCCATTATCCTAGCCTTGAAGGAGTGGCGCCACCTTTTGGAAGGTACTCAGACTCCAGTACTAATCCTGACTGATCATAAGAATTTAACTTATCTCTCCGAAGCCAAAAGACTGTCCTCTCGACAAGCTAAGTGGGCACTGTTTTTGTCTCGATTTAATTTTCTAGTGTCCTGTCTTCCAGGCTCTAAGAATATTAAGGCTGATGCGTTGTCTCGTCAGTTCGCTTCTGACACTGAGAGGGAGGAGGAACCTGTAAATATCATTCAGCCAGATCACATTCTGGCCACTATTCGTACCACCATAACCTCGCCTCTGGGGGAGGAGATATTGGCATCACAATCTAGGGCACCTCCTGAGACCCCAGTGGGGAAGTGTTTCGTGGATGAGCCATTCCGTACCAGTCTGTTGGAAACTTATCATGCTTCTAAAGCGGCTGGGCATATCGGTAGGGACCAACTCGTATCTTCCCTTTCGCAATTATTTTGGTGGCCCACACTGAGAGCCTATTGCTCCGCTTTTACAGCAGCCTGTACCACCTGTGCCCGTGCCAAGACCCCTAGACATCTCCCCGTGGGCTTACTTCAACCAGTGCCCAACGGAGACCGTCCTTGGTCTCATATATCCATTGACTTCTTGGGAGAATTACCAGCCTCTAGGGGTTATACGTTTATTCTTATGGTGGTTGATAGATTGTCTAAAATGGCACATTTTGTGCCTCTGGCTGGCCTTCCATCGGCCCAGGAATTGGCTGTAGTCTTTGCCAGAGAGGTGTTCCGCCTGCACGGAGTACCCAGAGTGATTGTCTCCGATCGTGGGAGCCAGTTCTTATCCAGGTTTTGGAGGGCATTTTGTGGCCAGATGGGCATCCAATTGTCCTTCTCCTCCGCCTACCATCCCCAGACCAATGGGGCCGCTGAGCGTGCCAATCAGGGACTGGAGCAGTTCCTGCGTTGCTTTGTCACCGATCATCATGATAATTGGGCTGACCTATTGCCATGGGCAGAATTTGCCAGGAATTGTGCGGTTAATTCATCGTCCGGGAGCTCTCCATTTCTCGTTAATTATGGGTTCCAGCCATGTCTGCTCCCGGACTCATTTCAGGCACAACAGATTCCTGCTCTGGACGAGCATTTGGCACAACTTCATTCCACTTGGGCACAGGTTCAGAGGTCCCTCAGTCAGTCATTTAGGCGTCATCAGCGGCACGCTAATCGCAGACGTCTCCCAGCGGTCTCATTTCAAGTTGGGGACAGGGTATGGCTGTCATCCAGAAACCTCAATTTGCAAGTGCCCTCCAACAAACTGGCTCCCCGGTTCATTGGTCCATTTAAGATTATCCACAAGATTAATCCGGTTTCTTATGCACTGGAACTTCCGCCCTCAATGCATATTCATAATGTGTTCCATGTGTCGCTTCTGAAACCTTTGGTGTGTAATCGTTATACTACTACGCCAGTGATTCCTGGGCCGGTGGACGTCCAAGGCCAAGAGGAGCATGAGGTCCAGAGTATTATTGGCTCTAGGAGATTTAGAGGAAAGTTGCAATATTTGGTCCACTGGAAGGGCTATGGCCCTGAGGAACGTTCATTGGTTAATCAAGGGGACCTCCATGTGCCTAGATTGGTGCGCAGCTTTCACTGTAAATATCCTTTGAAACCCAGACCTCCGGCAGGGAGAGGGGGTCTTTGAGAGGGGGGTACTATCACAGTGCCTGTGATTCTTGTCACTCTTTCTTGTGGTTCGCTCTGATTTGCTGAGCCAGTTTGGCCCGCCCCTGGTGACCTTCTTATGCCTGGCCCAGACACCTGTCAGATGCCCTTTCATGGTGTTTCTGAGCCAGTAGTGCTGTTGCTGTGTTCCTGTGTTCCGGATTTCTGTGTACCGAATCGGCTTGTCATGACTATTCTCCAGTGTTCCTGTTTGTGTATGACCCGGCCTGACTGCGTACCACCTTTGGATCCTGACCCAGCTTGGCTGACGTTCCTGTTTGTGTATGACCCGGCTTGTATGACTACCTCCTGCGTGCTCCGACCCGGCCCGGCTGACTTCCTGCTCTGAAGATCGACTTCCAGCCTGTTCGAGTGACCTGCGTTCCGGTTGTCGCCGTCGCGACATTCTCATCTGCTGTTGCCAGTCACCGTGTGACCGCCTTGCCTGGTGTTGCCTATTATCTGTGCAGTGTACCCCTACCCTTGCAGAGCTGTGTGTGCCTCAGTGTGCCTCCCTCATCCTGCAGAGCCTCGTTGTTTTGCTGAAGCCTCGAGTAAACGTGCTTATTAACCCTAGCAGTGCTGCCTTGCTCTCACTCTCTCTATTCCCAGAACAGAGCCTCTTTCTCTGTGCTACGTCTGCTGAGTTGGCCGCTCACCGTCGGCGACTCTATCCATTCCGTTGCAGAGTAGTCACGTATTGTGGGCCGGTTGGGCGCCAAGGGCTCTTCCCTATTGTCGGTTAGTGGGCGATATCCGTTAAGCAGAGTGGCGGCAGAGAGAAGGCTTCAGCGCTAGCAGATCCGGTATATACACCCGTGGGGGCTATTGGCTCTAGCACTTCAAATACCGGTATCCGGGTAAGTCTGAGGAGGCTTAGTAGCTCTTGCATTGCAGGCCGGTTTCCGTAACGCCCGTGGGGGCTATTCTCACTTGCACTCGCAGAAGCAGATCCAGTAGGTACGCCCGAGGGGGCTAGTTGGATTCCCATTCTGCTTATTACTCGAACACTTTGGCTAGGCAGTCACGTCTCCAGTACATGGTGAACTTTGTCTACCAGCACATCCTTATAACACCCAGGGCGTGCCAAACATCCACATCTGAGACTGACTGTTTATCAAGTTCTTAACCCTTTGGGGTGATATTCCATTCTATTCATAGTATTTGTTATCTTATTGTGCATTTACACTTGTAACCTATCAGTCTTCACTGTGTGTTTATTTTCAACCGCCACTAGAGGGCGAACATTTGCATTATTGTTACTCTGAATAAATTGTGTTTTATTTCACATACTGGTCTGAGTGTCCTAAAAACCGTTACAATAGGCTACTGGAGGCAGTTTATCAGTAATGAGATAGGGTTCCTTCCAAGAAGGCATAAGCTTCCTTTCCTTAGTCTGATTCCTAGAAAAAAAATTATACAAATACACTTGATCATTAACCCCATATTCCTTCTGGGTGGTCTTCAGATCATAGTACATCTTAGTGCTAGCTGCAGTTTTCTCCAGATTCCTTTGGGCAAAAGCAAATGCATGTTGTAAATGCTTACGAAGATTTTCTACATACTGGTGGGTAGTGGCAGCATTGATCAAATTTTGAGCAGAGGTACGATACAGAAGATGTTGCGGTAGCACCATATTCCTACCAGTCATCAGTTCAAAAGGAGAAATCATAGTAGCAGTACTAGGTGTGGCTTTAATGGCCACTAGAACTAAAGGCAGTTTAATATCACAATCCTTACCTGTCTCTTTGACGAATTTTTTAAGAATACTTACAATAGAATGGTTATACTGCACTACTCCACCACTAGAGGCTGCATGATATGTAATATGGAGTTTCCTTTTTACCCCCCCAGAATTTTCCACATTTTGGTCATCACTTCAGTGATGAAATGAATCCCGCAATCTGACTCGATCCTCTGGGGTAACTCAAATCTGGAAAATACATGGTTAATAAGCAGCTCGGCGCAGGTTTCTAAAGTGTTAATAGGACAACTAATGCATTCAATCCACCTAGTAAACAGACGTGACAGTTAACTTTTATTTGTTTCCCCTTGATGATCTAGTTAGTAGTCCATCTGGTCAATCTGGATGTCCATCCATGGCATCACCACCCTTCGTTTCTGCAGAGGTGTGAGATGAGTGGGTGCATTGGGCTGAAACGATAGCAGATAAAACAACTGTGGCCATACGTTTGAACATTTTTTAACATATGGGACCAATAAGCATAATACTTCAATATCTCATGGGTGATTTTATTACTGCAAAGACCGTAATTGGGTATGTCATGAACATGTTGAAGCATTAGACCTCTAAATATAGTCAGGAGAACCCATTGTGTAATACCGTGTTTAGATGTACTCATTAACAATCCATCATGTAATTTGAATTTTGTTTTTGATTTCATTAGGAGTCATAGGTCTTCCTTACCATCACAATCTTCTTTAGAAATTTGATTATTGACAGGATCTTTGGTGTGTCTGTAGAAAATACCAATAATAGGATCTTCTTTCTGACTGGTAATCAGATCCTCACTAGGAAAACCTTGACTCCGTTGTACCACATCATTTTCATTCTGCTTCTGAGCTTGTCTGGTAATGGCTTCCACATGGATTATACCATTAAATGGTCAATGTTCAATAGTTGTCCACTTATGGCTCCCTGTTTTGCCAATGAGTCTGCAAAATCATTGCCTTCCTTGTCTGCTGCTTGATTCTTGGAATGACCTTTTGTCTTTTTCCAATAGATGATTAATCCATTTAAAACAACCAATTCATCAGTTTTGCTGAATAATTCACCATGTTTATCCGGTTTGTTGTTGCTGTTGTGCATGTCATTTCTTTTCCAGGTAGGTAAATATTCCCCTAAACTGTTCCGTACATAATTGGAGTCTGTGATAATTCAAATTCCTTGAGTTTATATTCAACAGCCATTTCAACAGTCTTATAGACTGAAGTAATTTCCACCACCTGGCTGCTCTGGGGACCGATGTTGTATCCAAAAGATGCATTTGAAACACAGAAACATAGATACATTGAATTTGACAGCGGATAAGAACTATTTGGCCCATCTAGTAAGCCCCTTTTCCTACCATAAAAACACCAAACCTTGTTTGGTCCTTGACTCTTGTCTTATGTTAAGGACAGCCTTAGGCCTATCCAATGCATGCTTAAATTCTGTCACTGTATTAACTTCTACCACGTCTGCTGGTAGGCTATTACACTTATCTACTACCCTCTCAGTGAAGTAAAACTTTCTTACATTACGTCTAAACCTGTGTCCCTCTAGTTTTAGACTATGGCCTCTTGTCCTAATATTTTTACTCCTTTGAAATGTACTTCCCTCCTGCACTTTGTTGAATCCCTTCATGTATTTAAATGTTTCCACCAAATCCCCTCTCTCTCTTCTCTCCTCCAAGCTATACATGTTCAGATCCTTTAGTCTATCCTGATATTTCTTTTCCTGTAAACCAGCCACCATTTTAGTAGCCCTTCTCTGAATTTTCTCTAGAGTAACTATATCCTTCTGGAGATGGGGTCTGTACACAATACTCTAGGTGAGGTCTAACTAGAGATCTGTAGAGTGGCATGGCCACTTCCCTTTTTCTGTTACTAATGCCCCTAGCTATACAACCCAGCACCCTGCTTGCATTCCTCACTTCTTTATTACATTGCCTGCCTACCTTTAGGTCATTAGAAATAATTATTCCCAAATCCCTTTCCTCTGTTGTCTCTGACAGCACAATACCCTTGAAAGTATATTTTTCCTTTGGATTTTTATGTCCCAAGTGTATTATTTTATATTTGGGAATTCATTGGTCCAGGCAATTCCGATATCTGCCACTAACTTGCATTCATCTCCCACTGTTGCATGATAGGCACAACCATACACATGGCAATGAGTGACAAGACTCTCCATCATGTACCTTATAGGGTTAAAGCAATTGTTCCTCTAGGAAATCATCCTCAATGGTTTCTGGATTCTGGTCAGCAGAGTCGTGGAGATCCGCGAGACCTTGTGCAACTGGGCTTCTCTTGTTCTGTTTGTACACGATCTCTAGTGGCCAATCTTGTAAAGATAAAGTATAAGCCATTATCCTACTATTAGACAAATTACCATCCCTTATTCTTTCACTTTTGCAGATATTGCAGTGGTTGATGGGCTGTTTCTACAATAATTTTTTCTCCTTGGATATAACTACAGAAATTTTGCAAAGCCCAAACAGTGGATAATAGAACTTTTTCACAAAGTTTGACATCTGCCTCCCTCAATTGGCCTAAGACATGCCTGGATGTGTTTCTCAAAAGTTGAGCTCTTAAGTAAAACATCATCAAGATAGGACAAGGTTCCTCTTTCAAGTGCATCAGGCATAGCTTTGTGCATGAACAACAGCAAATTCATGAATGGAATTGATGTAGCCAAAAGGCATCCAGGTCCAGGTATATTGCTGTTTACCAAAAGTACAGGGCATTTTATACTGGTCCTCCTTTCACCTTAATGGTCCAATATTCCTGCGCACAATTGAGGGCAATGAAAAGTCTGGATCCCTGCAATTGTGCCAAGCACTGGTCAATATACATTACGGGCCAGCCGGACATGTAGACACATTTATTGAGCTGTCTTAAGTCAGCACAAAAAATGCCATTGACTGTTGGGTTTAAAGATTCCCAAAATGAGGTTATTATAAGAACTGTGCATCAGTCTTATAATACCTCGTTCTGCCAGATTACTTATGATTTACGATGGAGACTCATAGGAGGCTAATGGAAGTCGATATTGCTTGACAAATACAGGAGGTGAATTGGGATAAGTTTGGATTCTAGCAATGTGTAAGTCTGTAGATCCACAGTTAAAAGAATCTTTGGCAAAAATCTCCTGACATTCCATAATGATTTCTCTTTGCTGTTGACGTTCAACATCATTAGAGCATACGTCAGCTAGGGAGATATGCTGTCCCACCCTTTGCTGAAATCCTGGAAAGATTTCAGGCTGACCAATCTCATAGGCTTCTTCAAGCCTCGAGGTTAGGTCACCTGGAGATGACATTGTCATGGTTTCCTTGAGATTCTTGTTTGCTGAGTGGGTGATCAAATACAAGTGAGGATTCCTCAATCCTACAGATACCTTCCTCAGAACTGAAAGGCTAAACAGACTGAATTGTGAAAAACCCCTCCGGAGATGAGGAAAAAGATTATTCCACTAACTGTTTCTCTGTCAGGTACTCTTCGGGCATAAGCCAATAACATGATTTTGAAATCCAAAGGTTTAACCCCTTAGTGACAGACGACTTACCTGGTAAGTCCAGGAAGTCATTCATTATAATGGAAAAAAAAAACCTGTCATTAAGGGGATAATATCCAGACTCCACTGCAAATCCAATAACCATTATGCATGACAGTATGTATTGGTAATTGGTAAATACTAACCATGGGGGTGTGAGTAACGGCCAGACCTAACTGCTGCATCCTGTTAGAAAGACAAATGAAGGCATCTTTGTTTTTCAGTATTTGTCCCTTCTTGACTTGGATTGCTAGGAGGAACTTAGTAGCCCCTACAGGAATAGTAACATAATTGGGCATTTGTATACTTACCGCATATGGCATTTGCTGTGCTGATTTCAGGGCAGCATCTTCATCCTGAAATTCATGTGGGTCCCCCTTTAGCCTACTCCAAAGACAAGAGTTAACCAGATCTATTTGAATGGCAAAGCAATGTAATAAATAGTTACCAACATACATTTGGTATTAGGGATTGTCAAGCACCAGGAACAAATGTGTAACAGTTTTACCACCTATGGAAATAGATAATAAACATTTAGCAATGATGTTATACCCTTCAGAATCCTCATCCAGACCCTGTATCCCATGGTTTTGGGGAGAAAGATATTTGATCCATTTGGGGTAGCAATTCGCTTAAACATGCATTCACTAAAATAACTATATTCCTGTTTTAGGTCCAGTTTGGCATATTTGGTTTTCCCTATATCAGTATCTGTATGGAAACAAACAAATTTTACTAACCTATTCAATCTGTGAGGAACTAGGAATGGTCACACCCTTTGGAGGGCACCTGATCCTTCCTGTGGAGAGATATGGCTAATACATCACCTTCCAGAGAAATACTTTTGATTTTTCTCTGGGGAAACCCTGATAATATGATCATCTTCACAGTCTCATCGTGGGTTATGATCATCTATATGCAGAATAGTTATATCAGGTGACTGTTCCTAAAAATGGATCTCAGTTGAATCAGACCTTTTTTTCAATCACCTGGCAGTTACGTTTGGAGTGCTGTAAATTAGAGTGCTGATAGTTTATTGGCATCTTCACCTGTGACCAAATGATATTATTAATGCAATCATTGATAGGGTTTAATCTCTTAAGTAAATCAATTCCAATGATCAAACAATCATGCGGAATGTCTACTATGATAATAGGATGTCAATTACCTTGTTACCTAGCCAGAGCTGCAACCAAACAGTACATAGAACCTGAAGAGAATCACCACCTACACTTAACAAGGAACATGTAAACTCTCTGAGCTTAGGCTTTTACACTAGTAATTCTACTATTTGTAGTAGTAATGGTGCGATAGTATAGTGACCTGTGAATGACCTGTGATCCAATATCAATTAATCCCATGATTGATTGGGGCAGTGATTCTGGGAATGTCACTGACAACCAATATCTACCATTAGATTCATATAACTCACACATGAAAGTAGAGTGCTCAAGCATTTGCGGATTTTTCCACTGGTTGCCTTAAACAGGTATATTACTTTGTTCACTTGCTTACCAACCAGCCCTTCTTTGGAACTGCATTACAGCAGGTTTTTGGCTTTTCATCTGTCATACTTTCCTGGAATTTTCCTGTGTATTTGCGTCTGATAAAGACATGTGGTAGTGTAATTCAATCAGCTTGGGCCTAAACAGATAGTGATAAGAATCGTTACTACACACAGCCCCTTCATCCGAAGATGAAGTTTGGGCATTCATGAGATTAACCTTGGAGATATCCTTATCGTGATTGCACATATCACATGGGAAAGAAACAGAGTTAGAATTAGCCTCTGTTTCTTCTATGGAAGCCTGAGTACCTGCGCTCTGTGTTACTGAGTGGTATTGGGTAATACAGCTTCCCCTGAAAAATAATTATTGGGCTGGCAGCAGCAACACCTAGGTTAATGGTAGCCATTCTCTCCATTAATTGAGCCATCTGACTGGTAAGCTGACTCACCTGAGTGTACAAGTTACTCCTCCCATTGTGTCTGGGCCTATTATCCCTAGAGTTGGATGGCTGAGGCTGAGAGGAATCAGAGTCAGGGTGACTATCCCTTTTATGATGTGGAGGTTGAGACCTGCGATTGCAAGCCTTGTTTTTCCTAAAGTTTTGGGGATTCCTAGGGATTGAGGGATTCTCTTCCCTGTTCCCTTGGGATTACCTGGCCTCAGGACCGAACTGGACAGGAATGAGGTTAACCCTTTACTATTTTGTAGGTTGTGAACCTTTTATCACAGCTGTATAAGTCCTTTTCTGGGATGGCAGTTCTAAGTGTCCATTGCTAACACTACACTCAGCTACTATGTAAATATTTGTCTTGGGGGCTTTTTGTCCCCCATACTCATCATTTTGCTGCACAGTATACAAAGTAATGCTTTCTCTTACTGACTATTCCAAGGGCTTACCTACGTCGAACTTACGAGCCAGGATTACTTTAATATGGGAAGACCGAGCTTCATAAAATAGTATTTTAAACTCTGGATTTCTTTCTGTCAGACTATAAGCATTTTTTAATACAACCAGAAATTCAATGGGGCTCTGGTTTGGGCAACACCTTAAATTATACATAACAGCCTTGGCTGCAGTAGCAGTTCTAAATTGTTCAAATTCTTTTTGTCAGTATTGTTTGACTCAGTCCAGGTATGGATTTTCATATCCTGCAGTGGATCAAAGAAATGCCTATATCTGCTTTCAAATACCCAGGGGAGAGAATTTATTTTCTGCAGGTCAGAATGCATATTCAGAGTGGCCATTGCTCAGTCATAGGAGTTGAAATGATCAATTATTGAAATTGATCCCTTTTTGGATAACAGAGGCATAGTTTCCATTAAAAATGTAATGACTTTGGTTGTATCATACCTGTGATCCTGGTTAGACTGGCTACATCTACTGGCTCTGTTCCCTCTCTTGGAGTACCTCTTAGGGTTACCTGTAGACAAGGCTATAGTCTAAAACAGGAATTGCAACCAGAGGCAACAGGGAGCGAGCTATAAAAATATAACCCAGTTCACTCACTCTAAATATAGGAGCAAAGCAACTCCCCAACACCTAAAAAAAAATCCTGATAGTTGAAGGTGCTACAGGGAAATAGAGCAAATGTATAGAAAGACAGGAAACCCTGCAAAACTAGCACTCATCAGGCACTAATCAAGCAATTAGGTGAATGGAAAGTGTAAATAAAACTTAACCTTTATTGACAAAGTTAACGAATTAAAATCTCAATAAGAAGAAGAGCGATTTTTCAAAATATATCTATAAGTGTATCAGCAGCGAAATGTACTGCCGGGGCATGAATTCCGGCTTGCCTTTGATTATTAGTTGTGACAATGAGTTTACTTATTTGTTGTAACAAAGAGTCTCAAAGGTAATAAAAATGTAACCAATATCTAAAGTTAGTTGGAAGCCCCTAAATGCCTTTGCACAAAAAAATGCTGTCAAAGCATTGTGCCAATTAGCATATAGCACAGCACTCTATGGAAACAGGGAGCAAGCAAGACTGAGTAGCGTAGCTGAGGTGCGAATGGTAAGACCACTGGGGAATGCATGGAGCAAGTATTCAACCAGAGCCACAGGTCAGAACCAACTGGGTAGTCAGAGAAACCGAGGACTACAAGGAGCGAGTTAGTCAACCAGAGCCACCTGTCAGAACCGAGTGGGTAGTCAGACAAGCTGAGGACTGCAAGGAGCGAGTAGTCAGCCAGAGCCACAGGTCAGAACCGATGTGGGTAGTCAGACAAGACAGGGTCATACACGGAGTGCGTATTCTGGCAGGCACGGGTCACAACGATACACAAGAGCAGCAAACAGAAACACTGGGTAAGGGCAATGACTACTAGGCTTGAAGGGTTTATAAAGGAGTAGCTCAAGGTGGGATTCAATTAGGCAAATGAGACTAGGCCCATAAACAGGCACACATACCCGCGCCCGTTCAGAATGTGGAAGTAGCAATCATACCGGCCGACATCACTACAGAGGAAAGAAGCACAGGATCACTTATGCCTCTAAGGAAGACTGTGATACTAGGCCCCAACCCTAAAACAGAAGCAGTCACTCAGATTACCCTCTGAATACATTGTTTCTTCCCCTCAGTCACTAGAGGTACTCTTATCTTCATCCTTTAAAGGAGAAGGTATAGCAGGCACATTTACCGTGGCTGGTATAACTGGGCTCTGTTTTCTAGATTCCTGTTTTACCATTATGATCTGTTCTTGGGTTTTGTTTTAGCTGGGGATTAAATCCCTCCTGCATGGTTTGAATCATACCAGCAAAGGCGTAAGTTATATCAATATTGGAAAGATCCTCCTTTGCTGCAGAGAGATACCCCAAATATTTTAGATGTTTGTCCCATTCTTTCTCTAAGTGGTCACCCATTTCTCTGAAATATTGGGCATTTCTTAAACATTTATTTGTTTCATTTGTCCTTGTCATGGAAGCCTCCATGCCCTGGGCTCCTGGACAGCTATGGGGGGCTGTCACAGGAACAGTACATTGTGTTATTATGCTCTTTTCTGGTGTGGTCATTTAATTATGTGGTTGAGGTGATTATGTGTGATGTAATCCTGTTGAAATGCCTTTTGTTGTTTACAGTCCTTTGTTCCCCCTGAGGCTTCCATTGTATTCCTTGTGTATACTCAATAGGTTGGTTGCAGTGTCTTGTATCCCATTGCATTCCAAGATGTGTTGATAATGCAGTTGTGTGTATATAAACCTTGTGTTTTCTGCAATAAAAAGTTCTAGTGTTACCTCTACACTGGTGTTGGGTGGTGCTTGGGGTAAGCTTGCTGTATCCAGAGTGCATTCATCCTACACTGAGTCTTGCCTAAGTGACCTGGTGATTGGAGCTATGGTCCTGGTACCTGGCTGGTGGAATTCCTGAGTGTTGCCCTGGGCTAAGGAAACACAGTTTTGCACCAGTGTTATCATCTCCCTGGTTCAGCCCCAACTAGTTGCTCCATCAGAATGGACGGGGCGATCTGTAGCGGTACGGGTGGCCAGAGAGTCTGTGCTGCAGATCACTATGGCCTGGGTCCATCTGGACTGGGAGGGTGGGGGCCTGAGATGTGGAGGTTGGGGTGATGCAAAATCTACCTGCGGAAGTTTTACTGGGCAACGATCTGGGTTGCTCTGTTGCCCCTGCCCTGGGGAGCGGGACCAACATTCTCCTCAGTGGCTCTGTCATCCCTGCCCTGGAGAGTGGGACCACTGTCCTCCCCAATGGCTCTGTTGTCACTGCCCTGGGGAGCGGGACCAATGTCCTCTCCAGTGTCTCTGTCACCCCTGCCCTGGTGAGGGGGGTCAAAGGTCCTCACCAGTGGCTCTGTTGTCCCTGCCCTGGAAAGTGAGACCACTGTCCTCTCCAGCGGCTCTACTGCCCATGCCCTGCAACAGGAATAGGTCTGCACAGACTGCTTGCACGGACAAAGTGTTTGGGCTACCAATTTGGGGCTGGCATTGGGAGGCTGGATGTATTGACTAACTTTGGAGTAAACCTGTCTGGGGCCATCTCCAGTGTTAGTCTTCTGAAGGGGAGAAATGTCACAGAAGCCTCCATGCCCTGTGCTCCTGGAGGGGCCTGGGGTCCAGCCTCCTCCCTACAGACTATCCAGCTATGGGGGTGGGCTGTCACAGGAGCAGGACGTTGTGTCATTATGCTCTTGTCTGGTGTGGTCATTTAAGTATGTGGTTGAGGTGATTATGTGTGATGTAATCATGCTGAAATGCCTTTTGTTTTTTACAGTCCTTTGTTCCCCCTTAGGCTCACATTGTATTCCTTGTGTATACTCCCATATATACTGGTTGCAGTGGCTTAAATCCTATTGCATTCCAAGATGTGTTGATAATGCAGTTTGTGTATATAAACCATGTGTGTTCTGCAATAGAGAGTTCTTGTGTTGCCTCTACACTGGCGTTGCCTGGTGCTTGGGATAAGCTTGCTGTATCCAGAGTGCATTCAACCTACTTTGAGTCTTGCCTAAATGACTGGGTGACTGGAGCTATGATCCTGGTTCCTGGATGGTGGAATTCCTGAGTCACCCAGGGCTAAGGAAGCACAGTTTTGGCAGAGCTACTCATCTGCAGTGGCTAGCAACAAATCGAAAGCCACCCTGATTTCAGAACTGATGGAGGGCGAACAAGCGACCAACTCCTCCTCTTTGGCAACCGTCAGAGGTACAGCAAGAGGTCCAGTGGTGTCTGGCCCTCTATGGCTCTGCCCCCCCCCCCCAGGAGGTGATCACCCAGATCCTCAGCGAGGCCACCAACCTGTGGTTGGCTGAATTCAAGTGGAATAGGGGGAGCAGATGGCTACCAGACCCAGAAGGGTGGCCAAAAAGAAATTTCCTTACTCTGCATTTAAAGCCTTTAACAATGCAGAGGATGAAATCGATGGTTACCTGCAGGTCTTTGAAAGACTATGTGCCCTGCAGGGAATTGAAGAATCAGACTGGGTCACCCTCCTTGTGAGTAAACTGTTGGGGAGGGCAGCAGAGGCATACCAGGCTGTACCCACAGAGGAATGTGTGGACTATGAGCGAGTCATGGAAAGACTCCTCAGCCAGTATGCCATCACCCCGGAGACTCATCGCCTAAGGTTCCGCAGCCTACAGCGGATAGAAGGACAGCCTTTTACGGATTGGGCCCATTGAATGGTGAGGGCTGCAGAGAGCTGGATGGCTGGTTGTCAGGCTGTCACCTTGGTGGATGTCCTGCAGCTCATCCTCCTGAAGCAGTTTTATGACCATTCTCCAGTAGCAGTCCAAGATTGGGTTCGGGACTGAGGACCCTACACAGTGGATCAGGCCGCGGTACTGGTGGACCAGTATCTGGACTCCAGAAGGTCGGGACAACCTGAGCCCCGACCAACCACCCAAGCCTTTCCGGCACCTGCCAGAGATATGGGGCCTGTGCGGCTGCATTATCCCCCTCCTTTGCCCTCCTGACCTCCATCCAGTGGGATTTCCTGGAGGTCTGGGATACAAGTGCAACCAAGTGGGGCATGCTAGGAGTGATTGCCCCAAGAATCTCCCCTCAGGCATGTGGGCCCGACAACCCCCCAGACCTTGCCGGGTGGCCGCCCCCTGCCTGGAAGCAGAGACCTCCACTATAGCCAGTGGATGGGGTGAAGAGTATTTTGGGGTGCTACAGGAAGTGGACCCTGTTCTAGCCGCCACGGCCGACAACCGCCTTCAGCGTTGTCAGGTGGTATGGATCAAGAGCCATCCAGCACAGGGTCTACAGGACAGTGGGGCCACCATCACCCTGGTTCAACCCCAACTAGCTGCTCCATCAGAAAGGACGTGGCGATCTGTAGTGGTACAGGTGGCTGGAGGCACTGTGCTGGACTGGGTGGTGGGGACCCGAGATGCGGATGTAGGGACCACTGTCCTCTCCAGCAGCTCTACTGCCCCTGCCCTGTCACAGGAATAGGTCTGCACAGTCTACTTGCATGGACAAAGTGTTTGGGTTACCGATTTGAGGCTGGCATTGGGAGGCTGGATGTACTGACTAACTTCAGAGTCAACCTGTCTGGGGTCGTCTCCTGTGTTAGTCTTCCGAAGGGGAGAAATGTCACAGAAGCCTCCATGCCCTGGGCTCCTGGAGGGGCCTGGGGACCAGCCTCCTCCCTACAGACTGTCCAGCTATGGGGGGCTGTCACAGGAACAGGACATTGTGTTGTTATGCTCTTGTCTGGTGTGGTCATTTAAGAATGTGGTTGAGGTGATTGTGTGATGTATTCATGTTGAAATGCCTTTTGTTGTTTACAGTCCTTTTTTCTCCCTGAGGCTCCAATTGAATTCCTTGTTGGTTGCAGTGGATTGTATCCTATTGCATTCAAAGATGTGTTGATAAAGATGTGTTCATAATGAAGTTATGTGTGTATATAAACCCTGTGTGTGTTCTGCAAGAAAGAGTTCTTGTGTTACCTCTACACTGGTGTTGCCTGGTGCTTGGGATAAGCTTGCTGTATCCAGAGTTGTTCTGTCAAAAGAAGAAACGGGAGGAAGGAAAAAGGGGCTGCCCCTGTGTGTTAATTTGTTGGGAAAGACATATATTCAATCTAACTTTAAAAAAGCCTCTGAAGTTTCACACTGTCCCCAGTCACAATATCACTAACGGCTGCTCCACCAGTCACTCTCTCTCCCAAGTGGCATAGATAAGCTCAAAACAACAAGAAAATCATAGGGGCACCAATAGTGTAATATTGTTTAAAGTTGTATCCAATAAAAGCAATTATTTTCATGTACTCAAAGTGAATAGTTGCCAGTTGCTTGTTATCAAGATCTCTGGCTCACTCGCACATGGAGAAATAATACCCATCTCGGTTCAGGTACAGCACTCGTTAGCAGATCCAATACACTGGTGGAGGCTCAAACTTTCCAAGGATTCTTTATTAAAAATCCACAATATAAATGGATATACAATTACATATATAGTCAATGCTTACGCATTTTGCAGCAAGGAGAACGCTGCTTTATCAAAGCAAAAATATAACCTAATCTAACACTTAAAAACAGAAAAAGACAAAGAGACTCTCTCTCTGTGTGTGAGTGAACCAGAGATCTTGATAACAAGCATCTGGCAGCTATTCAATGTGAGTACATGAAAAGAATTGCTTTTATTGGATACAACTTTAAACAGTATTACACTATTGGTGCCCCTATGTTTTTCTTGTTGTTTTGAGTATATCCAGAGTGCGTTCACCCTACATTGAGTCTTGCCTAAGTGACTGGAGCTATGATCCTGGTTCCTGGCTGGTGGAATTCCTGAATGTCACCCAGGGCTAAGGAAGCACAGTTTTGGCGGAGCTACTCAGTCTGAGTATGGGTATCCTTCACAGTCCGTTTTAAAATTAACTGATGATTTTCCAGCTGACTTTTAATCACTTTAAGTTCATTTCCTAGTTCTTCTATTTTTATGTTAAGAGTGGTATATGCCCTAGTCAGTTCGGAATGAGCATGATTTATTTGAGACAGGTCCTTATTTATTTGTTTTAATGCTGAATGCTGGGCAAGTTCAAAATTCAGATAAAACAATGTAGGTCATATAACAAAAAAGATGAAATTTGCTCACTGATATTTTGTTTTCCTCTGTGTCCTTCCACGGCTATAGACTGTGGGACTTCACAAAGCAGTATCCCAGTATTCTGGGTGGGAGAGTTCAGTCTGAGACAGGAATTGCTGCTTTCAGCACCTTCCTGCCAAATTTTGCATCTGCTGAAGCCTGAAGGTCCAGATTATAATGCTTAATGAATGTGGAAACTGAAGACCAGGTGGCAGCCCTGCAGATTTCATCTGGTGTTGTCACCGATTTTTGAAGCCATGATGTGGAAACAGCCCTTGTAGAATGCATTTTGATGCCATCTGGTGAATCCTGCCTAGCTGACTCGTAAGCAAGGAAGAGTTTGGTTCTCTGAAGGTATATCTGTAGACATCTAGTCTAAGTGATGCAATTCTTATTCTTTATTATTAGGATTTGCACAAAATGAAGGGAGAATAATCTCCTGACTAAGATGAAATGTGGAGATACCTTTAGATCTAAATGACGGTCTTGGACAAAGTATCACTTTGTCCTGATGGAAAACAATATGCGGAGGGACACATAACAATGCCTGAAATTTGTCCACCCTGTGAGCTGATGTAATAGCTGTGAGGAGGATGGTTTTTAGTGTTAGGTTTTCATGGAAATGGAGTCCAGAGTCCTGAAGAACTCATGGGAACATAACTGTTGCAGGACTAGATTCATATCCCACGGAGGAGTGATATCTCTGATAGTTGGCTTGATTTTTGTTATTGCCATCATATATCTCCTAAATACATATTGTTCTGCAAATGGTGAGGCCAGGATTGCTGATAAAGCTGACAGCTGTACCTTTAGAGAGTCCGGCTTTAGTACTTTTTGTAGAAAATCCAGTATTCTTCCTGAGAGATGGTACTTCTATCCAGACCTCTGACCTTGCACCACTTCTGGAAGATAGACCAGACCCTGTAATAGATCTTCGTTGACAGTGGATGGTGACCTGCAACAATAGTATTGATTACAGCATCTGAAAGACCTTTTTGCTTTAATGAGCTTCGCTCAGCCACCATGCTGTCAGCCTCAAGAAGGCTGGATCCAGATGGTAGATGGGACCCTGGGATAACAGGTGGAGAACCACTGGCAGACTGACTGGTGGTCTGATTGACATCCTCCTTAAGTCATCATACCATACCTTCCTGGGCCAGTCCGGCGCTATAAGAATAATTTCTGCTTTGTCCCTCATTATCTTTTATATCACCTCTGTTAGAAGAGGAAGAGAAGGGAACAGATATGCCAGGTGAAAGCTCCATTTGTTTTGGAGTGCATCCTGTGCATCCTGCTGCTCTGCTTGTCTTCCATCTTGAAAAGAAGACCTGGCATTTTGTGTTTTTCTCTGATGCCATGAGATCAATTGTTGGCACTCCTAGTTCTTATATAACTTCCTGAAATATTTGATTGTTTAGCGACCATTCTCCTGGTTCTATTGTTCTCCTGCTCAGGAAGTTCACCTGAACATTGATTCTTCCCAGACAGGTACATTGCTGTTAATGTCCCTAGATGTGACTCTGCCCAATTAAGGCTACTGAGTGCCAAGCGATTGAGCATCTAGCTCCTCATTCCTCCCTGGTTCAACAAGTACCTCACCGATTGGTGTCGTCTGATTGGATTAGAATAGGTAAGTTTTTGAGATCTGTCTTTAGTTGTTTGAGTTGTTTCCAAACTGCTTGGCGTTTCAGGATGTTTATGTGAAGGCTTGCTTCTCTGGGTGTCCAAGTTCTCTGGACTGTCTTGTTTCTCCAAATTCCTCCCCATCCACTTTTGCTGGCATCTGTGGATATTGTCTCCCATTGGAATGCTCTTAATAGCTTTCCTTGTGTGATGTATTCTGGGTGGCACCACCATCTTAGCTCTTGTCTGATGGATGGGAGAATTAGGATCCTCTGAAACACGTTGGACGGTTCTCATTTGAAGTACCTGAGGTAGTTGATCTGTGTCCATCTGCTGTGGGATCTGGCCCAGATAACTATCTGGTGTGCTGAGGACAGATTCCCCAACAATTCTGAGACTTCCTTTGCTGTTAGTTCCTGACTTTTTAGAAATCTTGATAATGTGCACAGAAGACACAATTGTCTGTCTTGTGACAGTGTTGCAAATTCTCATCTTGTGTTGAATTGAACTCCCAGAAAAATTAGATCTTGTTATGGCTGAAGTTGACTTTTCTGTATTACCCTACCTAATTGTTGCAGGAGCTCCAGACATCTGGCTGCTTTCCCTTGCTTTTTACGCTGAGTCTTCCACTATCAGAATATCGTCCAGTTATGGTAATACTTTTATTTGTCTTTGGCATGGTGCTGCCATGGCTACTGAAAACTCTTGGTGCTGATTCAATGCCGAATGGCAGGACCCATTACTGGTAATGCTTTTTGAAGATATGGAATCTGAGGAATCTTCCTTGTGATGGCTGAATCAGGATATGGTAATATGCATCCCTGAGGTCTGTCCTGGTGAGGAAAGCCTGAGGGGGGATTATCTTGACAGCCAGCAAAACTGTTTCCATGTTGAATCTCTTGAGTCTTCAGGTCCAGAATGATGTGTAATTCTGCAGACGGTTTGGGAACTGTTGAATAGAAGACATGGAATTCTTGCTTCTCCAGAAATGTTTCTGTTACCCTGTTGATGAGTAGTAACTGGATCACCTGTTTCATGCCTGCTGCTATCTTAGGATTCCTGACTCTGGATGTTCTGAATCTTTGTATCATTGGGACAGATCGGAATTCTAAGTTGTACCCCATCTCCATTATGGATTTTATCCATAATGCTCTTTTTGCAGTGATGGATAAAGCTGAGGATTTTGGTAGGCAATGGATATTGTCCAGCGAAGCATCGCAGGAAAAATTTATCGCACCCATTATGGGTGTCAACTCCTGTAGTAGATGGGACCTTGAGACAGATTAGTGCAGTTTTTCTTCAAACTCTGACAGCCAAATTTGCAATGTTCTAAATACACAGGCCATGGCTGTTGCCATCTTCATATTTTGTCTGATAACTGAAAATTGTTTCTTGAGTGCCGAGTCTACTCTCTTGTCCATGGGGTCCCTTAATGTTGTACCATCTTCTAGCAGTAGAGTGGTTCTTCTTGAAATTTGCACAACTGATGCGTCTACCATAGGGGGAGTGATCCATGCGCCTGTATCATCTTCTGTGTAAGGATACATGCGTTGCATTCTTCTAAAATTTTGTGGACATTTATCTCCAACTTTCCATTCTGTAGTTATCATCTCCTGTATGGAACTATGCACTGGGAAGGTCGAGGTTTCCTTCTTATAGCCTATGAAGCCTGTATCAATAACATTCAGATCTTTCTGAATATCTGTCAGGCCCAATGTTTTCCCCATGGCCCTGACTAGACCATCAACCTTGTCCACACTGAAGGTACCTGGTTCCTCAATGATTTCCCCTTCTGCCGATGTCGCTGCTGACTCTAACTATATAACACTAATGTCTTCATCATCCAGCATGTGTGAAGGGCCCTCATTTGGATCTAAAGTTCAATGCCTTTTCCTTGATCAGTGTCTTTATCCATCCCAGGAAATCTTTAAACTGGGATGGAACATCTGTGCTTGAAATCTTCCTCATACATTCTGAGCAGAGTTTGGCAGGATCAGATATGGGGAGTTTTGCATCACAACCAGCAAAAAGTCTTGTTTGGGTGCAGGCTTGTCCCCCTTTGGGGCTTCAGCTGTCTGCTTTTGCTTATCCCCTTTTCCCTTCTTTAGTGGACATGATCTCAACAAACTATGTATAGCTTAAAGAAACATAGATCTCAATGCGGCTGTAACTTTAAGAATGTATGCTGTAAGCTCAACCAATACAAACATCTATTATATACTAAACAAAAACACACAGGGCATAAAGTAGGCTCAAATATGCCTATATACAGTATCTAACATAAGTGAGTACACCCTTCACATTTTTGTACATATTTTTATTTTATCTTTCATGTGACAACACTGAAGAAATGACACTCTGCTACAATGTAAAGTAGTGAGTGTACAGCCTGTATAACTGTCACTATGCGCTATTTCCCATGTTCAGGGCTTTCCCAGAGAGCTCTGGATCAGGTCTGCATTGCTATTGGCTATTCAGAGTTTATAGGCTCTGATTACGTGCTTGTCCGGTGCCCGATTATTCGAGCTGTTTTGTGTTCCAGCGTACCTGTGTATCCGTGCTTTTGACCTCGATTGCTCGTCCGAGTTCCCTGGCTTGCCTCACCTCCGTTGTTCCTTCTGCTCCTGGTGACCCTTGGCTTGTTACTCGACCATACCATTCTCTTGCTCACTCCCTTTGGATCTTGTTGCCCCTGGTGACGCGGATTGTCTGACCATGCTTGTTGCATCCCTGGCAGCCGGCTCCTTCCCTTGCTCATCTGCCTGTTTCGAGGCGGTGCTCATTCTCTAGTGCGACCACTCGCCACTGGCTATCTTGCTGTCTGTTTCCTCCTGTTGGCTCGTTCCCATTGCAAGCTTACCCCTCTCTCCTCCTTCCTGTCGGTTGTAGTGGAAGTTCGGTGACTGACAACCTTGGTTGTCTGATCCTTCCACGCCCTTCAGAGTGTGCTGAGGGTTTTTTTGACTTGCTGGCTGGTTTTTACCAGCATATTGAGCCTATTTAGGTAAGCAGCGGTGGTTCTTGAGCTTGTGGGTAGACATTGTTATTCTGTGGAGGGACATTCTTGGGTGCAGCTCGGTTCCTTGACCTCCTAGTGGTTTTTCCCCACTGGATAGATTGTAGCAGTCTCACCCCGCAGTTTGTCCTAGTGGGGGAGTGGGTGGTGTTTGTGTGTGGTCTTAGCCCTCTATCTTTGTATGGTCCGATGAAGCCAGGGTCATTTGGGCAGTGTTCTTGGAGGCTCCCTGTCTCCTTGGAGGGCACCTTTAGGACTTCCTGAGTCTAGCCATCCTATTCTGGGCTTTCCTGGTCCTTGCACTACCTTTCCAGTATCCTGTGGAGGGAATAGTATACTTTGCCTTCTGCTGCCTATAGTATTTCCTCCTCCTGGTGGTTTCTTGGTCATCAAGATTGCCTGCTCCTTCTGACTTCTGCTCTGTTTTGGTTTCTACCTGCTTTCTGGTATCTAGTTGGGTGACTCTCCATCCTCTGCTATTGGGATCCTCCTGATATAGTAGGACCTGAAGCAGCACGGTTTACCCCTACGCCTATCCAGGCCAGGGTTCCGGCTCAACCGGGATCGGGCATCTGATTTCGCGGCCAGCAACTTGAACTCGGCTTCAGCTGCAGCAAGGGATAGGGGTAACCATCTCCGACCCCAAGCTATGCACCCTAGCATCACTCTCTAGCTACAGCTTCAGAGTCCAACCAGTTCCCGTTACAATAACAGTGTAAATTTGCTGTCCCCCTCAAATTAACTCAAAAAACAGCCATTAATGTCTAAACCTTGGCAACAAAAGTGAGTACACCCCTAAGTGGAAATGCCCAAATTGGGCCTAAAGTGTCAATATTTTGTGTGGCCACCATTATTTTCCAGCACTGCCTTAACCCTCTTGGGCATGGAGTTCACCATAGCTTAACAGGTTGCCACTGGAGTCCTCTTCCACTCCTCCGTGACAACATTATGGAACTGGTGGATATTAGAAACCTTGCCCTCCCCCACCTTCCATTTGAGTATGCCCCACAGATGCTCAATAGGGTTTAGGTCTGGAGACATGCTTGGCCAGTCAATCACCTTTACCCGCAGCTTCTTTAGCAAGGCAGTGGTTTTCTTGGAGGTGTATTTGGGGTCGTTATCATGTTGGAATACTCCTCCAAAGGGAGGGGATCCTGCTATGCTTCAGTATGTCACAGTACATGTTTGCATTCATGGTTCCCTCAATGAACTGTAGCTTCCCAGTGCTGGCAGCACTCATGCAGGCCCAGACCATGACACTTCCATCATGCTTGATTGTAGGCAAGACACACTTGTCTTTGTACTCCTCACCTGGTTACCGACACACACGCTTGACACCATCGAACCAAATTATCTTGGTCTCATCGGACCACAGGACATGGTTCCAGTAATCCATGTCCTTAGTCTGCTTGTCTTCAGAAAACTGTTCGCGGGCTTTCTAGTGCATCATCTTTAGAAGAGCTTCCTTCTGGGACGACAGCCATGCAGACCGATTTGATGCAGTGTGCAGTGTATGGTCTGAGCACTGACAGGCTGACCCCCCACCTCTTCAACCTCTGCAGCAATGCTGGCAGCACTCATACAACTATTTCCCAAAGACAACCTCTGGATATGATGCTGAGCACGTGCACTCAACTTCTCTGGTCGACCATGGCGAGGCCTGTTCTGAGTGGAACCTGTCCTGTGAAACCGCTGTATGGTCTTGCCCACAGTGCTGCAGCACAGTTTCAGGGTCTTGCCAATCTTCTTATAGCCTAGGCCATCTTTATGTAGAGCAACAATTATTTTTTGCAGGTCCTCAGAGAGTTCTTTGCCATGAGGAGCCATGTTGAACTTCCAGTGACCAGTATGAGAGAGTGTAAGAGCAATAACACCAAATTTAACACACCTGCTCCCCATTCACACCTGAGACCTTGTAACACTAACGAGTCACATGAGACCGGGGAGGGAAAATGGTTAATTGGGCCCAATTTGGACATTTCCACTTAGGGGTGTACTCACTTTTGTTTGCCAAGGTTTAGACGTTACTGGCTGTGTGAATTATTTTGAGGGGGACAGCAAATTTACACTGTTATACAGGCTGTACACTCACTACTTTACATTGTAACAGAATGTCATTTTTTCAGTGTTGTCACATGAAAAATAAAATAAAAATATTTACAAAATGTGAGGGATGTACTCACTTATGTGAGATACTGTATATAGAAACATAGAATTTGACAGCAGATAATAACCATTTGACCTATCTAGTCTGCCCATTTTCCTACTGGTCCTTGGTCTTTTCTTATGTTAAGGACAGCCTTAGGCCTATCCCATGCATGCTTGAATTGTCACTGTATTAACTTATACCACTTCTGCTGGCAGGCTATTCCACTTATCTACCCTCTCAGTGAAGTAAAACTTTCTTACGTTACATCTAAACCTGTGTCCCTCTAGTTTTAGACTATGGCCTCTTGTCCTAACATTTTTACTCCTTTGAAATGGACTTCCATCCTGCACTTTGTTGAATCCCTTCATGTATTTGAATGTTTCTATAGTAGCCCCTCTCTTTCTTCTCTCCTCCAAGCTATACATGTTCAGATCCTTTAATTTATCCTGATATGTCTTTTCCTGTAAACCAGTCAATATTTTAGTAGCCCTTTTCTGAATTTTCTCTAGAGTATCTATATCCTTCTGGAGATGGGGTCTCCAGTACTGTACACAAAACTCTAGATGAGGTCTAATTAGAGATCTGTAGAGTGGCATGACCACTTCCCTTTTTCTGCTACTAATGCACCTAGCTATAGAACCCAGCGCCCTGCTTGCATTCCCCGCTGCTTTATCACATTGCCTGTCTACCTTTAAAGGGATAGTAATACTTCATTTTATCTTTATTTTATTTTGTAGGCATTAAAAAAACATGAAGAACGATATAAGTCTTATCTCTCAAACCTTTATGGTTTAAGAGAGATTCACAAGCAAAGTTTCCCCCTCCCGCCCCTTTTACCTAGTGTATGCCATCTCTTCTCAGATGTGAATCTGGTTGTAAGACCAGACAGATAACAGCAGGGGACAATCTTCTTTGTATGAAAACAATGAAAACCCTTCCCCCCTTGACAAGTTTTTCAGCTTTTTCCCTTATCTTAATTGAAGATTGTCCCTCTCTGCAGTCTACCTGGCCACCTCCCTTCTGATCTGGCTGAACAGGGGGGATACTTTGCTTGTGAATATCTCTTAAACCATAAAGGTTTTAGAGATAAGACTTATATCGTTCTTCATGTTTTTTTAATGCCTACAAAATAAAAGAGGCAAATATAGTTTTTGATACCTTTTATTGGCTAACTAAGCAGATTTAAATGCAAGCTTTCAAGACCTTAGGTCTCTTCCTCAGGCATGTTATACAGATAAATATGAAAACCTCTCTCTTAAATACAAGTACACATCACATTGTTTAGCATGGAAATCAGATAACAGAATGCAGTCCAGATCCAGATATCTTTGATCAGTCAATGGTAAATTGCTCTCTTCCTCTGAGGCTTTAGAGGTATTTACGATGCTCTTGGGTCTGTGGAAAGGTCAGTCAACTTGGATGGGAGACCGCCTGGGACTCCTAGGTGCTGTAGGCTTTTGCTTAGAAATTATATTTTGTCATAAATTCCTTATCCCTGTTCAACCCACTACAAATTGTATTAAATTTTAACATTAATTTTACCTCCCATACCTTTCTGTCCCTCTGAGTGCGGAACAGTCCCATCAATACAGTTAATTTAATATCCTTGACACTGTGCCCATTTTGGCAAAAATGTTCTCCCACTGGTGTCTCTGTCTTTTTGTTATTAACACTGGATCTGTGGGAATTAAATCTCCTATGTAGTGCTTGTCCAGTTTCTCCCACATACAGAGCTGTTGGGCATTTTGCACACATGATAAGGTATATTACATTGGATGATTTACAGGTGAAGGTACCATTGATCTTATGGTGTAACTGGGTGTTTGGAATTGGTATGTTGTCCGTGGTGTAAATGTGTGCACAGGTTTCACATCTCTTTTGTAGGCAGGGAGATGTGCCATTTTTTGTATTTTTACTCAGGGCAGTCCTCACCATCAGTTGTTTCAAATTTGGAGGCTGTCTGAATGAGAGTAAGGGAGGCTGTGGGAATATGTTCTTGAGTCTTTCATCTGTATGTAGTTTCTTTTGAAGTTCTCTTGAAATTTTGCGTAGTACTTCAACCTGGGGGTGGTAAGTGACCACCAGTGGCACCCGGTTTCCCTTATGTTGTTCTTTGTAGTGTAACAGATTTTTTCTTGGTATTTGGGTAGCCTTCTGTATCTGACTATCAATAATAGTTGCGCTGTAACCGTGTTTTATAAAGTCTCCTCTGAGTTCCTGGAGGTGCTTATCACGGTCCATCCTGTCAGAACAGATGCGGTGGTATCTGATGGCCTGGCTGTATATGATGGAGTTCTTTGTGTGTTTTGGATGGAAGCTATTGCTTTTCAGGTATGTTGGTCTGTCTGTTGGTTTGCGGTATAGGGATGTGTGGATGGAGTTTTTCTGAATACTGATAGTTGTGTCAAGGAAGTTAATGCTTGTGCGTGAGTGACTGAGTGTTAGGTTGATATTGGGGTGGAATGTATTGTAATTCTCATGGAATTTGAGCAGTTCCTCCTCACTGGCGGTCCAGATGATAAGAATATCATCTAACACTCAGTCACTCACGCACAAGCATTAACTGCAATTTATTAATGAGTCTTCTATGAGGGACAATGTCAAATGCTTTACTGAAATCTAGATAAGCTATATCTACTGCTCCCCCTTGGTCTATTATTTTAGTTACCCAGGAGTGAAAGAGGGGGTAATCATCATATTACTAGTGACTTGAGGAGGAATACTCTGGGGCTGAACTTGATGTGTGCGGTGTTAGTAGTAGTATTAACAGTAATGGTGAAGAAGCTGGTGGGACTAGTGGTAGGGGAAGCATTTGAAAACATCCAGACTAGTGATCAAGAGAGCCCACACCATTCCTCTGGCTCTGGGAATCCTCCCCTTCCCTTCAGTACAGTGTCCAAGTGGAACATGATCCTGTAGAGGCCAGAAGTGGTTTGGGGGAGAGCAGGCATATAATTAATACCACCACCACCACCACCAGGAGCCCAGATCCACTACCTGTTCCTGCTGCTAGCCTGCCCCCTTCTTCAGGTCAAAAGGAAATGCCAAGTGTGACATTATGGGACCTTACGTCACATTGCTCGTCACCTCCTCCAGGCAGTAGTGAGAGGTCTGTAATAGAGCAGCAGCAGCACGTAGGGAGTGGGACTAGTGGTGGTGGTGATGATGGTAGAGAAGCTGGGGTGGAAGAGACATTATCAGAAACTGAGAAGGAATGGGAGACAGGGATGAGGATGGGCATCACCACCATCACCACTAGCAATGAGCTTTTGTAATTTGCGGAATTTGCAACTGCTCTGCTGATTTACAAGGACAGCAGGATGCTGATGAGCAGGCTAGTGTGCCACAGACCACCATGGACACAGTGGGAATGGGGTTAACAAGTGATGTGGGACTAGGACAGGTTCCACTTGTAAGCACCAGCAATACTCCTGGTCCTAATTGCAGTGCTCATTTTGAGGCAGAAGCAACCACAGCAGCAACATCATCCACTGCCAGCAGAGACAGTGAAGGGGAATGTGTAGAACAAGAAAGAGGCCATTCTATTTTTCTCATGGGATAGGCACAGTGCAGTCATCCCCAACGGCACGGTGCACAATTTGTGACAAGTCAGTAATAAGAGGAAAGGAGGGAATTCACTTTGGCACAAGAGCCCTGATATCACACATGAAACACAGACACCATGACATTTATGTAACACAGTAACATAGTAAATTTGTTTCAATAAAGACCATCAAGTTCAACCTTTGCCTCATACCCTAGTGACTGAGAATTTTATAGCTTTCCTGCTACCAAATAATTTTGCGCTTGCTTGCCAATATTTCGGAGGCCCAGAATTATGTTTCTGATACTGCCTTTGACGCTGTTCTCATGATGGCTAGGGCTTCTACCTCTTCTGTGGTAGCCAGACGTGCGCATTGGCTTAAGATTTGGTCTGCTGACACTGCATCTAAGAAGGTTTTGTTTTCTTTGCCTTTCCAGGGTACTTCCTTGTTTGGTTCTGAGATCAAGGAACTGATTAGCGAGGCTACCGGGGGTAAGAGTACCCTTTTGCCTTTGGTCTTCAAGAAAAAGTTGCCGGCTAAGCGTTACCGGTCATTTTCGTTCATTTCAGACAGAGACACGTTCGACGACCAAGTCAGTTCCGTACGATCCGCGTCCCTCCTCCAAGCCCAAGCAGTCCTGGAAGCCCAAGGTTGCTTCCAAGCCCAAGACTTCCAAGGCTGCTTCGGAAAGACTCGCCGAACCCGGGTCTGCACCCTGCCGTGGGGGGGACGCCTCCACCTCTTTCGCAGGGTCTGGCAGGAATCTGTGACGGACCCATGGGTTTTACAGGTGGTCTCAGAGGGATACAGGATCCCTTTCTTTTCCTTTCCTTTCATTTTCATCTCACTTGTTCTCCGCAAGATGCAGAGAAACTGCGTATGTTTTACGGCGCTATTCAGGATCTCTTGGACAAAGAGGTTCTGGAGCCAGTGCTTCCTGTGGACATGGGTTCGGGGTTCTACTCCAACCTTTTTGTGGTGACCAAGAAGGACGGCGGGGGTCGTCCTATTTTGGATCTCAAGGATCTCAATTCCTTTGTGGTGAAGACCCACTATCGTCAAGAATCTCTGCACACTGTGATTGCTGCCTCTCTGGATCTTCAGGATGCGTATCTGCACATCCCTATTCATCCAGCGAGCAGGCAGTATTTGAGGTTTGCCTGCACCAGGGGTCATTTTCAGTTTTCAACTCTTCCTTTTGGACTGACAACTGCTCCCCAGGTTTTCCAACGAGTTCTGGGAGCATTGATATCTGCCCTCCATCGGGATGGCATAAGAGTGACTCCGTACATGGACGACTTGCTATTGAAGGCGGAGTCTGCGGAACTCCTTCATCAGCAGGTTCAGACCTGCATTCATGCCCTCACTCGTCACGGTTGGATAGTGAATTTGGACAAGTTGGACTTGACTCCATCCCAGCATCTCATCTTCCTGGGTCTACTGTTGGACACTCAGAAGGGTATGGTGTTTCTGCCAGAGGAGGTGGCTCATCAAATTGCCCAACGAGTTTCAAGGATTCTGGCACTCGAGTGGATCCCAGTGCCGAAGTTGTCTTCATTGGTGGGGAAGTTCATCTCCACGATAGAGGTGGTGCCATTTGCGATGGCCCACACCAGGGAACTTCAGAGGTTTGTGATCCAGACGTGCAGTGATCGACCGGATCATCTGAAGCTGTCAGTATCTCTACCTCCTCATGTTGAGTTGAGCTTGGAATGGTGGTTGGACCTTTTCCGTCTCCTGAAGGCGAGACCCTTCCGGATACCTTACTGGACCAAGGTCACGACGGACGCCAGTCTCTTGGGCTGGGGTGCTGTTTTGGGTCGCATCAGCTCTCAGGGGAAGTGGTCCTTGGAGGAGTCCCTTCTCCCCATAAACATTCTGGAACTTCGGGCGATCTTCCATGCTCTGCGCCATTGGGAATCTCAGCTGGAGGACTGTCCAGTCAAAGTGGAATCCGACAACTCCACCTCAGTGGCTTATATCAACAAACAGGGCGGGACAAGAAGTCTCGCCGCGTGGCTAGAGGTCAAGGCCATTCTGTCCTGGGCGGAGGTTCACGTTCCCGCCATTTCTGCGATGCACATTCCAGGCATAGACAACGTCATGGCAGATTTTGTCAGTCATCAAACAGTCGACCGCGGAGAGTGGGAACTCCATCCGGAGGTGTTTCAACTATTGACCCAGATGTGGGGCATAACTCTGGTGGATCTGATGGCAACCAGGCACAACAGGAAGGTTCCAACGTTCTGCTCCAGGTGGAGAGATTCGCTGGCTCTGGCGGTCGACGCCTTGTCGATTCCTTGGGTGTTTTCCCTGGCCTACATCTTTCCCCCCCTTCCAATGTTGATCAGGGTGATCCAGAAGCTGAAGGTGGAGCGTTGTCCGGTCATCCTCATTGCTCCAAATTGGCCTCGTCAGTCCTGGTATCTGGACCTTCTGGCTCTGTCGGTGGCAGAGCCCTTTCCGCTTCCCTCTCGTCCAGATCTTCTGATACAAGGTTATCTGTGGAAGGAGGATGTTCATAGTCTCCATTTGATGGCCTGGAGGTTGAATCCTCAATTTTGAAGAAGAAGGGGTTTTCTTCTGCTGTGGTGTCTATCATGCTTCGGGCTCATAAGCCTGTTTCGTCCAAGATTTATCACCGGGTCTGGTCGACCTTTCTGTCTTGTTGTGAGGACAGGGACCTGTCTCACGATTTTCATCTTCCCATTGTGCTGGCCTTTTGCAGGACGGTGTGGATAAGGGGCTCAGTTTGAGTTCTCTTAAGGTTCAGACTTCGGCGCTTTCTGTCTTTTTCCAGGAGCGCATTGCTATCCTTCCTGATGTCAAGATCTTCTTCCAGGGCGTGGCCCATGTGCTTCCCGCTTTAAGGAGCCCGGCTCCTCAGTGGGATCTTAATCTGGTTTTGGGAGTTCTCCAGCATCCTCCCTTTGAATCCTTGTCTACTATTCCTTTACGTCTTTTGTCGTGGAAGATGGCCTTTCTTTTGGCTATTGTGTCTGTCCGCCGGGTGGCGGAGTTACAGGCTCTCTCCTGTAAACCACCCTATTTGGTGTTTCACAAGGACAAGGAGGTGCTTCGCACTTCTAAGGAGCTCTTACCTAAAGTGGTTTCTGAGTTCCACATTAATCAGGAGATTGTGGTGCCCTCTTTCTGTCCTTACCCCTCTTCCGGTAAAGAGAGGGATCTCCATTTGTTGGATGTTGTGCGTTGTCTCAAGTTCTATGTGCATCGCACGGAATCCATCAGGAAGTCTGACGCTCTGTTCGTCATTCCGGAGGGTCCTAGGGCTGGGAGACCGGCATCCAAAGTGACTATTGCATCTTGGATTAAGTCTACTATTCGTCAGGCGTACGAATTGAGGAATAAGCATGTTCCCTTTCGGGTCACGGCCCACTCCACTAGGTCCATTGGGACCTCTTGGGCCTACAAAAATCAAGCGTCTGCTGATCAGTTGTGCCGGGCGGCCAATTGGTCCTCTGTGCACACCTTCTCGAAGCACTACCGTCTGGATGTGCTGGCCTCGGCTGATGCCACCTTTGGGAGGAAGGTCCTGGAGGCAGTTCTGCCTGTTTAGGATCTTCTTCTTCTGAGGTTCTTAGTGCTTCCTTATTGTTGAGCCCTGTTGGCTCTAGTTCAGTGTGCTGTGTAACAGTTCCTGGAGTCTGTTTTTACCCCTAGTTGGTGTCCCTTGACACTTCTGTTTTGTTGGGATCTTTGTCCGGTAGGTTCATGGAGATCTTGGTGACTTTGGGGGCCTTGCGCCTGGTTCTTGCCTCCTTCCCACCTCAGGGTAACTCAATGGTTTGACATCCCAGAGTTACCAGTAACTTGTATTGGACGACAGTGAAAACAGGATTTTAGTCTTACCTGTTAAATCCTTTTCACTTAGTCCATACAGGTTACTGGTCTCCCACCCTGTCAAGAGACCATGCTTGGCTCTCCTGTGGCAATCTGTGGGAGTCCTTCGGGGCATGCTCACAGGAGTCTTCTTCTCTCCTATTTCTGGTCAGTTAGTAGTGTCTCAAATCATTCTGGTGTTAGCTGACTGGGATGCAGCTGAGGAGGGAGGGGAGGCTCCGACCCCTGCATACATTTGGAGAAATGTTCCTGCCTACTTAAAGGGGCGGATCGCCTCCCAGAGTTACCAGTAACCTTTATGGACTAAGTGAAAAGGATTTAACAGGTAAGACTAAAATCCTATTTTCCTCTAATCTCAAGGGGTGTCCCCTGATCATCTGATCAGGCCTTAGAATAAATAGTTCACCTCTGAGATCCTTGTTTTGACCTCTCCTATACTTGTACAATGTGATAAGGTCTCCTCTTAGTTGTCTTTTCTCTAGAGTAAATAAACCAAGTTTGTCGTTCCTCATACGTCAAGTCCTCCATTCCCTTAATTAATTTTGTTGCTCTTCTCTGTACCCTCTCTAGTTCTAGTATATCCTTTTTCAGAATGGGTGCCCAAAACTGCACTGCATACTCAAGGTGAGTTCTTACCAATGATTTGTACACTGGTAAAATAATGTTATCCATTCTTGCTTCAATACCTCTTTTTAAGCAAGACAGGATTTAGTTTGCCTTTGCTACTGCTGTCTGACATTGGTAACTGTTTGTACTTGATGACTCCTGTGGATGACGGGGTGATTCAGCCTATAAAGTGGCAAAACCCTTGCTGTTTGACTATCTATCATTATCTAATGATGGCTAACCACAAGGTCAAGAAAAGCCAAGAGCCCATGCTCAAGTTTCTAATGCCCAAAGAGAAGAAGAAAGCCCAAAAAGTATCGGGCGCAGATTTCCAAGATGGATTCGTTCGTAAGCATGAAGAGGATGGATTCGTTCGTGAGCATGAAGAGGATGATGGATCGGATGTGGACGACTCCGCTTCCACATCCTCTCTCCTTGCTGACCCACAGATGGGCGAATTGAGATGCATGTTAAAAAATCTATGAGCCCAGATTAAGAGCGACATGAAATCGTTTGCAGATGAATTCAGGAAGGAGATCAAGGAGTTGGGTGAAAGAACGTCTCGCATGGAAGACAAGGTGGACGAAGTTATTGATTCTTACAAAGCTCTCTCTGATTAACATTCTGACCTACTGACCGAAGTACAGTTCCTCCATGATAAGGTTGATGATATTGAAGATCCCTCCCACTGCTACAATATAAGGATCCGTGGGGTGCTGGAGAGCGTCCAACCCACGGGCCTCCGAGATTGGGCTATGGAATTTTTTACAAGTCTACTACCCAACTTTTCAGACCAGGATCTCCTTATCGATAGGATCCACCGATTGCCGAAACCTAGGAGCCTGCCGGCAGACACCCCCCGGGATGTCATTCTACGGATGCACTTCTACCATGTAAAAGAAGAGATTCTGCGAACATGCAGGCTGCAGAACCCTTTGCCTGCTCCTTTCTCTCAGATACAGATCTTTTCAGATCTTTCAGTGGCCACACTACAAGCGCAGAGGGAATTCCACTTTATTACTGCAACCCTCCGTCAGGCGGACCTGAGGTACAAGTGGGGTTTCCCAGCTAAACTTATTGTCACATGGAATGGCACATCCACTGTCTTTGGCAATCCTAAGGAGGGATCTCGTATCCTGGGATCCTGGAATTTGCCGGTCACTGATGCGCCTGGCCCCGCAGTGCAGCCACATCAGCGGGTCTCCAGAGTATGGTCAGCATCACTGGCTGCTCCACCATTACCCAGGCTTTGTCCATCCATTCCAGTTGATAGGGCCTCGGCAGGCTGATGCTGCTGTACGGTCCCTTTGGGTCTTACTGGACTGTGATTACAGATTAGAACTGTCTTTGCCGCTTCTAGTTTGGAAGATGCAGATTTCCTTTTTTGCAAGCTTCGGGGTTGGACTTGCTTCACCGGCCAGACTGATGTACTCACTGTTCCAGCTAGGTTGTGAGTTCCAGTTGTTCTATTCCATTTCAATGCTCCAATTTCAGATTGCATGCCTATTTCTGTTGTTCCTAAGTTAACTCTATTGTATTGCTTAATTATTACTGGTTCTATTTATTGTTTGGGGTAATATTGAGAGACCTGCTGTGTTGGTCTATGGGTCTGGCAAGGCTCCTTGCTCTTAGTGAATTTATTGGAGGTTGGAGATGCTGCGGGATAGGCGTGAGTAACCTGCTTGTTCTGTGGTAAAGGATATGGAGAGGTGTTGGGCCTGAGGGCCTACCTGCCTTTATCATCTCCTAGATGTGCTGGCTTTGTGAGCTCCCTCCCAGCTCGTGAGCCGTCAAGGGCTCCGGTGGTTGAGCCGAGAGCTGCACCAGGCCAGTGCACGCATACCTTCATACTTCAACCTTTATTACTGCCTCAACTTTTACCTTTGCCCTTGGGGTTTTGCAGTTGGTTGTTCTCCTGCCTATGCATCAGCATTGGTATCGTAGTCTGCCCTCCTCCCTGTTGTTCTCTTTGTTCTCACTTTCACCATGTCAGTCCTAAGTTGTCTTGCCATCTTCCTTGATTTATAGTTATACTTGTGTTAGCATGCCTACATAATGCCACTCATACAGTCTGCTACTTTCCTTTGTCACACCCCGGTTTTTACATCCACCGGGGTTACTGTTCTGCCATATCCTAATTTTCTTGTTACTACATCCCCTATCTCATCTGGGTATGAGACCAGTGCTGATGTCTCATTTGCTTGTTCAGTGTCTGATACTTTCTGCACTAGTAGTTCTTTGCTCCATGGAGCGAGTGCTAGCTCTCCTCTCCTTTACGTTTCTTATTCTTTCTTGTTTCTTGATCTTGCCTCCCCTTCTTCTGTTCCCCTTTGTTCCCACTCCCACCCCACCCTTCTTACCTGATGATGCCGACTGTAACGGTTTGTTCGACTCACAGACACAGTGGTTTAGGATAAAAACACAGTTTTATTGAATTCACAATACAGTAAGAACCTTCACAGGTCCTGTAATATACAGACAGTATAATACAGACACACGACAGGTTAATTATACAATGCCCACACAGGTCCGGTATAAAATGAAGGTACAGACAGTATAAACTGACACAGGTCAGGCAAGAGGAGTAAGTTTCCGAGGTACTGCAGGAGTTAAAGTTCATCAATGATTGCAAACAGTCCCATGTGAAAGTACTGAGATAGCACTTATACCCACCTTCAGGTCACCCAAGCGCTAGAAGAATAACGTGAACTGCCAGAGCTCAACAGATGTAGTAATGAGCACTGCCAGAGCAATAACGGAGGTAGACACTTGCAACCGGTATAGCAGTAACGGAGGACTAGGCCAAGGCTCACTGCTGGAGCAGTAACGGAGGCAGACACTGGCAACCTGCAGGAGCAGTAACGGAGGACAAGCCAATGGCAACTACTGGAGCAATAACGGAGGCAGACACTTGCAACCGGTATGATTAGTAACAGAGGACTAGGCCAAAGGCACACTGCCGGAGCAGTAATGGAGGCACACACTAGCAACCTGCAGGAGCAGTAGCGGAGGACAAGTCAATGGCGACTACTGGAGCAATCACGGAGGCACACACTTGCAACCGGTATAGCAGTAATGGAGGACTAGGCCAAAGGCACACTGCCGGAGCAGTAACGGAGGCACACATTAGCAACCTGCAGGAGCAGTAGTGGAGGACAAGCCAATGGCGACTACCGGAGCAATCACGGAGGCACACACTTGCAACCGGTATAGCAGTAATGGAAGACTAGGCTAAAGGCACACTGCCGGAGAAGTAACGGAGACACACACTAGCAACCTGCAGGAGCAGTAGAGGAACAGGCTCAGGCAACCGGATTGTCTGCTGAATAAGAATGTCGCCGAGGCAACAATAGCTGAAGAAGCAGGAACGTCAGTCAAGCCGGGTCGGTACACAGGAACAGGAACTTCAGCCAGGCCGGGTCAGAACACAGGAGCATGAACGTTAGCTGGTCCGGGTCGATACACTGGAACAGGAACATCAGCCAGGCCGGGTGGATACACAGGAGCAGACACTGAAGAGAAGTCAGGCAATCCGGGTCGGTACACAGGAGCAGGAAACTGAAGAGTATTCAGGCTGGCCAAGTCGGTACACTGGGAAACACTGAGCAGTAAGTGAGCACTGGTACAGGAACACCACGAAATGGCACGGAGTGGGTGCAGGAGCCCAGTATATAAAGGCCATACTGGGCGGGATCAACACAGGACAGCCAATGATAGCATAACACAGGATAACTGACAGGAAAACAAAACAAGGGAGCACAGGCACCGTGATAGTACCCCCCTCTCAAAGACCCTCTCTCCTGGAAGAGGGACCTGGCTTCTGAGGATATTTAGAGTGAAAATTACGCAGTAATCTAGGAGCATGAAGGTCCTTCTGATCGACCCAGGAACGTTCCTCAGGGCCATAGCCTTTCCAATGGACCAAGTACTGCAATTTTCCTCTAAATCTGCGTGAATCAATAATGCTTTGAACCTCGTATTCTTCCTGACCCTGAACCTCCACTGGACCAGGAACCACTGGAGTGGTAGTGTAGCGGTTGCATACCAAAGGTTTCAGTAGAGATACATGGAACACATTATGAATGTGCATAGACGCAGGGAGATCTAAGGCATATGAGACGGTTAATTTTCCGGATCACCCTGAATGGACCAATAAGCCAGGGAGCCAACTTGTTAGACGGAACTTGCAACTTCAGGTTTCTGGAGGAGAGCCATACCCTGTCCCCAACCTGAAAGGAGACCGCTGGCAGCCATCTATGGTTAGCGTGGCGCTGATGACGCTGGAACGACCGAACGAGGGCCCCCTGAACCCATGCCCAAGTGGAGCGGAGCTGCTTGATGCGCTTGTCCAGAGCTGGAATCTGTTGTGACTGGAATGAGTCCAGGAGCAAGCATGGCAGGAACCCGTAGTCGATGAGAAATGAGGAGCTCCCGGATGATGAATCAGCCGCACAGCCCCTGGCAAACTGTGCCCACGGCAACAGGTCCGCCCAACCACCACGATGATCGGTGACAAAACAGAGCAGGAACTGCTCCAGTCCCCGATTGGCACGTTCAGCGGCCCCAATGGTCTGGGGATGGTAGGCAGAAGAAAAGGGCAGTTGAATGCCCATCTGTTCACAGAATGCTCTACAAAATCTTGATACGAATTGGCTCCCGCAGTCAGTCACCAGAACTCTAGGTACCCCATGCAACCGGAACACTTTCTTAGCGAAAACAACAGCTAACTCCTGGGCAGAGGGAAGGCCAGGAAGGGGCACAAAATGAGCCATTTTCGAGAATCTGTCAACCACCATCAGGATGAATGAGTACCCTCAAGACACTGGCAGTTCTCCCAGGAAATCGATGGATATGTGGGACCAGGGATGTTCACCATTAGGCACTGGCTGGAGTAGGCCCACTGGGAGGTGTCTAGGGGTCTTGGCATGGGCACAGGTGGCACAGGCTGCTGTAAATGCAGAACAATAAGCCCTTAGGGAGGGCCACCAGAAAACTTGTGAAAGAGACCATATTAATTGATCCCTCCCAATATGCCCAGCAGCCTTAGATGAGTGATACGTTTCGAGTAAACGGGTACGGAATGGCTCATCCACAAAACACTTGCCCACTGGGGTTTCCGGAGGAGCCGTAGCCTGGGTAGCCAGAATCTCTTCCCCCAGTGGCGAAGTGATACTTGTACGTAGGGTAGCCAGGATGCGGTCAGTCTGAATAATGGGTACCGGGACCTCGTCCCTCTCTGTTTCAGACCCAAATTGTCTAGACAGGGCATCAGCCCTAACATTCTTGGAACCCAGCAAGTAAGATACTATGAACTTGAAGCCCATCTGGCCTGACGAGAGGACAATCTCTTAGCCTCTGAGTGATAGGTCAGGTTTTTGTGGTCAGTTAGGATTAACATAGGATTTCTGGTACTCTCCAGTAAGTGACGCCATTCCTTCAAGGCGAGAATTATAGCCAGAAGTTCTCTGTCGCCAATTTCATAATGACTCTAGACAGCTTTTTTGAGAAAAACCCACATGGTCTGAGAGTGGCCCCTGCCACTGGGCGTTGAGATAGTACTGCCCCTACCCCAATCTCAGAGGCATCGACCTCCAACATGAATGGAAGGGACAGGTTGGGGTGGGACAGTACAGGAGCAGATGTGAAGGCGGATTTCAGTGTCTCAAAGGCATGATCAGCTGCCTCAGACCATTGGGACGGATTAGCACCCTTGTGCGTAAGGTTAGACAGAGGCTTCACAATAGTGGAAAAATTTTGGATAAACTTTCTGTAACAATTGGCGAACCCCAAACAGCACTGGATCGCCTTTAACCCTTTGGGCCGTGGCCATTGTAATACGGCTGCGAGTTTCTCCTGGTCCATAGCAATACCCTCCTTAGAGATCACAAAACCCAAAAAAGGCACTTTGGACCTGTGAAACTCGCACTTTTCCATCTTGCAGAATAGTTTATTTTTGCGTAAGCGGAGCAACACCTCAGACACATCCTTGATGTGTTGGGACAAATTAGCCGAGTGTATGAGTATATCATCAAGGTAGACTACTACACAGGATTGTAGCATATCACGGAGGATATTGTTAATAAATTCTTGAAACACCGCAGGTGCGTTACAGAGACCAAATGGCAAAACTAGATATTCATAATGCCCGGATCTGGTATTAAATGCTGTTTTCCACTCATCCCCAGCTTTTATCCTGATCAGGTTATAGGCAGCACGAAGATCTAATTTCGTAAAGATGGAAGAACCTTTTAACCTGTCAAATAGTTTGGTGATGAGTGGTATGGGGTAAGAATTCTTGGGCATCAATTTATTTAGTCCACGATAATCAATACACAGCCTTAACTCACCATTCTTCTTTTAACAAAGAAGAACCCAGCACCAGCAGGCGAGGTTGACTTTCTAATGATCCCTCTTTTTAGGGCATCCTCAATGTATTCCTCCATAGCACGATTCTCTTCTCACGAAAGTTGGTACGTGCGTCCCCTAGGGGGCACCACCCCCCGGGGCAAATCAATAGCATAATCGTATGCCCTGTGCTAGCCTCTCCCTTACTGAAAACATCACTGAATTGGTGGTATTCGGCTGGCATGGAGGGAGAGGTACACAGGATCTTAACTGGATGTGTCACACAATGTTTCATGCAATACTGGGACCAGGAAGTAATCTCACAACTCTGCCAGTCAAACTGGGGATTATGCAGATGCAACCAAGGGAACCCCAGAATGACCGTATGATGAGGGGAATGAATTATCTGAAACTGCTGTTCCTCCCTGTGGAGGGCCCCAATCATCATAGGCAGTGGAATGGTTTCCATCGTAATCTGAGCTGGTTCCAATGGTCTGCCATCAATGGCTTAATGGCTAAGGGCGATTCCCTTTTAACCAGCGGAATTTTATGTAGCGCAGCAAAGGAACTATCCATGAAGTAACCTGCTGCGCCGGAATCAATCAGAACCAGAACCTCCACTGTGTGTTCTGCCCAAGAAAATATCATCTGGATCGTGGGTTTATGCATAATGGGGTCTAGGGACTTCTGAACACCACCTAGGGCCTGTCCCCCAAGGTACCCTAGGTGCGTTCGTTTCCCGGACGTACGGGGCAGGTATGTAATATATGCCCAGCTTTACCACAGTACAAACATAACCCCTGCCTCTTGCGGTGTGCCCGTTCCTCCTTGGTTAATCTGGTAAATCCTAGTTGCATAGGTTCACGGGATTCCTGTTTAAGATCAAGAGGCTTAGGCAGAGAGGGAGGGCTGGGTGGGTTCAAAAGACTGCTAAGCCCGCTGCTTCTAGGCCGTAGCCTATGGTCTTTGGCCACAAGTCTCTCACAGATCCGAGAATCGATCAGAATAGCGTAATCAATATATTCATCCAAATCACTAGGCAATTCTCTAGCTGCAGTCTCGTCTTTAATATGGTCAGCCAGACCTTGGGAAAATGCTGCCACCAATGCTTCGTTATTCCAACCTACCTCTGCTGCTAATGTATGAAATTCTATGGCATAGTCGCCCACAGTATGATTGCCCTGTTGTATCTCCATCAATCGTTTAGCAGCAGAGGCGGCTCTGCCAGGAACTTCAAATACTCTCCGAAATGTCTGCACAAATTCCCTGAAGTTCCTGGTGTAAGGTTTAGCATTTTCCCATAAGGGATTGGCCCATGCCAGGCCTCTGCCCGTCAATAATGATATCATAAAACCTACCTTACTACGGTCATTAGGAAAAGCATGAGGGGTTAACTCCAAAAATATCTCTAGTTGGTTAATAAACCCTCTGCACAGGGTGGGTTCACCATCGTATCTGAGTGGCAACGGAGCAGAAGCGGTTAACCCTTTGACTGAGGCAACAGAAGTCACGGGCTGACTTTCCGGTGTTGAAATTGGGGAGACCACCGGGTTCGGAACAGACTTATCAAGGTGCACCATACGCTCAAGAATAGTTTGTATGGCCAATGCCAACTGGTCCAAACACTGCTCATGTACATCCATCCTCCAGTGGATGTTCTGTGTATTACCTTCACCTTTATTGTCTGAGGTCATGGCCCTTTCGTACTGTAACGGTTTGTTCGACTCACAGACACAGTGGTTTAGGATAAAAACACAGTTTTATTGAATTCACAATACAGTAAGAACCTTGACAGGTCCTGTAATATAAAGACAGTATAATACAGACACACGACAGGTTGATTATACAATGCCCACACAGGTCCAGTATAAAATGAAGGTACAGACAGTATATACTGACACAGGTCAGACAAGAGGAGTAAGTTTCCCAGGACTCTGGTACTGCAGGAGTTAAAGTTAATCAATGATTGCAAACAGTCCCATGAAAGTACTGAGATAGCACTTATACCCAGCTTCAGGTCGGCCAAGCGCTAGCAGAATAACGTGAACTGCCAGAGCTCAACAGATGTAGTAATGAGCACTGCCGGTGCAATAATGGAGGCAGACACTTGCAACCGGTATAGAAGTAACAGAGGACTAGGCCAAGGCTCACTGCTGGAGCAGTAACGGAGGCAGACACTGGCAACCTGCAGGAGCAGTAACGGAGGACAAGCCAATGGCGACTACCAGAGCAATAACGGAGGAAGACACTTGCAACTGGTATGATTAGTACGGAGGACTAGGCTAAGGCACACTGCCGGAGCAGTAACGGAGGCACACACTAGCAACCTGCAGGAGCAGTAGCGGAGGACAAGTCAATGGCGACTACCGGAGCAATCACGGAGGCACACACTTGCAACCGGTATAGCAGTAACGGAGGACTAGGCCAAAGGCACACTGCCGGAATGCCTTCTACTCACTATCGATGTGGAGATGGTGTTCGATCGTCTCCACTGGGGTTACCTGGAGGTGGTGCTTGAGCGGTATCATTTTCCCCCTCAGTTTATTCGTTCTGTTATGGCATTGTATTCAGGCCCATCTGCTAAAGTTTCCAATGCAGGCTTTTTGTCCAGATCCTTTACTATCACTAATGGGGCCAGGCAAGTCCGTCCCCTTTCCCCCATCCTCTATGTGCTCGCCCTCGAACCTCTTGCTGCTTTGATTCGGTCCATGGATAATATTCGGGGATATCCTTTTCATGACATGTACAACCCCTTTTCACATGAAAAATTTCAATAAATATTTTATTACAAAGAAAACCTTCATATTCCATTTGTTTGCCCAATCTGTCATTTTATGTAAATCACTCTGTAGAGAGCAAATATCCTGTTCTGAATTAATTACCCTGCATAATTTAGTGTCATCTGCAAATATTGATATTTTGCTTTCTATATCTATTCCCAGGTAATTTATAAACATGTTAAAAAGCAGCTGACCTAATACTGAACCCTGAGGTACTCCACTCTCCACTTAAACTGTATTGGAGAATTTAAAATATGTTAAAGCCAAACACCCATCACAGAAATCAAACACCACTGTTACTGTACCCCGTGACTCTCCACAAAAGGCAACAAGAGGCAAGGTGGAGATCAAAGAGGAGGAAGAATAGACAAACCCATGCAGAGACTGGAAGTTCCATGACGAGTGAAACAACTAGCTCATCATCACCTTCTTCCTCTAGGGTAACAACTACATCTTCTGTCAATCCACCTCATTCATCATTACCTCCCCTGCCAAATGATATCCACTCTGTTGATATTAGGATGTGGCAGTTCATCTCCACCCATTGCACACTGTGTTGTGCACTGACCACACATGCCAGTGTAGTGGAGGAGAATTGATACCAGGGCATCAAGTGGCATCTGAGGAGATTCCATCCCATAGAATATGCTAAGATGCTGGCACGGAGGGTTCATCATTACTATTAAACTGTCAGCAAGTTGTCATGTGTCCTTACTGGGTTCTGAACAAGGGGCAGTACTTGGGTTCTGGTGTTATGGTGTTTGGATACAGTTGTGCCAGTTGTTCTTTACCACACACACTGTGCACATTCCCATTACTGATGAGAGGCACAGAAACATTTATATTCTAATAACAAAACACCTATGATTTTGGAGGAGGGGCAGATGAAGAAGGATTATTGGCCAACTGCTTCTTTTCTCCACATTGACTGGGAGCTACTTATCGTGCTGCTACTGCCTCAGGCACATCACTGGAGATAGTCGTGGCAAGTGGAACCTTCATCATCCATCTCCCATGTTACTGCTATTGTTGTTCCCATTCCCTTGCAGCTGCCTAATCATCCTGCTGCTTAAACAACTCAGCAACAACAGTAAGAACAGCAGTTGCAAATTCCACAATTATGGACTCGGGAGGACATTTGACAATGGCCAATGGCCACGTGCTGGCACTAGGCCAGTAGGACATTTTTATTTTTCTCTCAGGGGTTGTGCTTTGAAAAAATAAATAAAAAAAACCCATAGTCGTATTAAAAAAAGAAACAATTTGGGCGGTAAGTTTCCTACAAATCAATGTTTCCTCAGGGCTTGGGCCTCTAACAACAAATGTAACAAATCATCCTCTAAAAAATACTCTATCAAGTCAAGTAGCAGTCCACCCAAGTGGCAGCTTATGTCAGGGGGTTCCTGTCTCTAGCACTTTACATACACATTTCTTATTTTATTTATTTATTTATTAACTGCCCCCCAAAAAAAACAAATTCCCTGTTCAACTGATTCATTCCCCAGACTCCACCCACCAACACAGGGACCCTCCCTTTTATAACATGACTTCTGGGTTTTTTAAATTTTATTTTGGATATATTTTACATTAACTGCCCCCAATGCCAGTAAACAATCCTCCCCCCAATCATCCCCTCTTCAACTGATTTTTTCCCCACACCCCACCACCACAGGCACCCTCATGCCCCTTTTAGTCTATGTCTTTGGGAAGTAAAATAATAATTACTATGTGTTCTGTGTAACTTCAATGTTTCCACTGATTTCAATGGAATGAGCTAGGAGAAAACAGCTGAAATCTGTACTTTTTGTGGTAAATGATTTGTCAAGAGGAAAGTGCCATTTTTCGGCAGTTTCAGTTTGAGGTGAAAATGTTCTGTCATCCCTAATCACAATATAGCACGGAAGAATGGGGGTTAACACAAAACACGAACACCTGTCAATACAATCCAAGCTCACCTGTTGAACATCACCAGCCTACTGAGACCCAACCTGCACCTCCCTAACTTCACACTTGCACCTGACAATGACACAACAATCAGAACACAGCAGATTTTAACCCCTTAAGCACCAGGAAAGTCTGAGGTGGATTTCACTTAAGGACTGGAGCAATTTTGACTTTTTTGACTATGTCTTTGTTCCACCATATTTTCTCTTTAATTCCTTTAATACATCCACACAAATTGTATACTGTTTTTTAAGCACAAGTAGGGCTTTCTTGTGACACCACAATTATATGAATACCTCATCATTTAATTTGATTAAAATAGAAAAAAAGAGGAAACAACAAAAAACTAAATTTGCTTACTTTTTCTGTCAGGATTTGTATACTATTAGTTAATTACAAAAAAATACTCCTAAAAATATATACAGTTGCTTCTCCTAAATATGATATGATAGTACCCCATATGCCTAGTATTTCAACCCCTTTCTCACATTTACAAGGTAAATATTACAAGATGGACACCATTATTTCCAACCTATAATTTTTCAACAATTGGCATGTATCATAGGTTAGTTGACAGTGAAAGAACCCAAAAATGTCCCACAAAGGTATATGTTTCTAAAAAGTGGACAACATAGGGTAAATAATCAGTTGAATTTTGGAGTTTTTTATGCAGCTATTTTTCCAGAAATATATTCCAAAATTGTGGTAATATATTGTGTTTTTTGCAGTTTTCACACTTACATTTCAGTATTGCTGCTGATATCAAGCATGAGAAAGTTGAAGATTTTTAAAAATGCATTGTTTAGTATTCAGCTCCTTCTTCTGAGTACGGAAGTACCCCAAATGCATGACTTTCTCACAGTTTGAGGAGCTATGGAGCCCAAATTGGAACATGCGCGTTTCCAGTTTCACATTTTGAGTTTTCACCACTTGTGTCACTGGTGCCATGTCTCATTTGGGGCTGTGTAACAGTGCTGCACTTTAAAATTCCCCCCCCCCCCAAATGGTATATTTTTGGAAAGTAGACACCCCAGGCTTTCATTTTAGGTGTGTTTTAAATTTTTTTACACAGCCATTTCACCACCAATCCTGTGAAAACCTTAATGTAAGTAAAAAAAAAAATTCAGTGTTTTTCACACTTAGATTTCAGTGTTGATGTGAATTTCAAGCAGGATAGGTGAAGATTTTATAAACTGCATTGATTAGTGTTTGGCTCTTTCTTCTGAGTACGGCAATGCCCCATATGCATAGGTTTCTCATGATTTGTGGGAGCTACGGGACCCAATTTGGAAAAAATATTGAATTTTCACATCTTGCTTAAAGCGGAACTACCACTGCATAACAAGTTTATCTTAAATAACTCCCCACCTGGCGACTAGCTGCTAAGTAGCGCTAGTCGCCAGAATTATTACCTTATAAACTGCATTGATTAGTGTTCATCTCCTTCTGAGTACAGCAATCCCCCATATGCATAGGTTTCTCATGGTTTAGGGGAGCTACTGGGCCCAGTAGGGAACATGTGTGTTTCCATTATCAGAGATGGAAAGAACCTAGGGTGCTTTGCTTCCCATTTTATTTTGATAGTGTTAGATCTAAGGAGGGATGTGTTTTGAAAAATAAAAAAACAGGCTATTTCAGGGGGGAAAAGTGGCCAAATAATAAAATAAACTTTACAGCACTACTGCATTGTGCCTTCATGGTATTGCTTGAAGCAGTCACCATGCAGAGGCCAGGTTTGGATGGGCAATCAGGACCGTAAGTGGTGGTGTCTGTCCGTATTCCCTTGCTGTAGCAAACCCTGCAGCGCTTTTGTGGGTTTTCTTTTTGGGGGGTTGGGGAGATTTTATAAATAAATTGTACTGCCCCGGGTCTTTTAGGAATTATTTCTGTTGCCCCTTGAAACAAAAATTGGGAAATAAGAGCTGATACTGCGGGGGGTGGAGGCGACCAAGATGGCCGCACTTTAGTACTGCTTCGTGATCTCGCCAGATATACTGTACTCTACGGGACTCAAGGGGGGTACTAGCACCCTTATGGCAGCCTTTCTGTATGTCTGGGCGACATGGCAGCAGAATCCGATCCGAGATCGTTAATAGGCCTCACCGAGTGACGGAGTCGCTTTCACGCGCTACAGAGACTGATCAGACGCCAAGGAAGCAGCATCCTCTGCCCTGATACTCAAAGCTATCCAGTGCGTGTACTAGAGGCACTATGACAGATTCTGATAAACATACTGCTATGAACGACCTGCCAACCAAAGCGGATTTGCAGGAAATGTTTGCCAACATGAAAGCATCCTTCAAGCAGGATATAGCAGGCCTTCGCTTGGAAGTGGCACAGTTGGACCATTGAGTACACTCCTTGGAGGAGGATGGGGCATCGTGCTCAGACAGGCTAACGGAACTTGAACAAGGAACAGCAGGACACGATTTCCAATCTGCTCTATCGCTTTGATGACTTGGACAATCGAGGAAGGCGTAACAACCTGCGAATAAAGAACCTACCGGAGTCTGTTGGTGGTCAATCCCTGGATGCCACTCTGCAAACGATTTTCCGTAAGCTGCTCCAGAAACCTGATACTTACATTGTTCAATTAGACTGCATCCATAGAGCACTTCGAGCCCGTCCTGAACCTAATCAGCAGCCGAGAGATGTTATATGCTGCATACACAGATTTCCAGAAAAGGACCTGATTCTTCGGCGGAGCAAGGAGAAAGGACCGGTCCTCTTTGAGGAGACCAAGATACAGATTTACAATGAACTGTCGCCATATACCCTACAACAGCACAGAGCTCTGCAACCTCTTACCGAACATTTGGCTAAACTTCAGATCAGATACCAGTGGGGTTTTCCGTTTAATCTTCAGGCGCAACACAATGAAGTTACTGCCTATATTAGATCCATGGAAGAAGCGGATACCTTCTGTGCGGCTCTTCAGATACCAGCAGTGCCTTCGGTTCCTAACTCCTCACACTGAGCTGATGTGGCCCAGGGACCATCCTCGCTGCCCCAGCGGAAGAACCAGCCTTCGGGGCTGTCTAAGATGTGGTCCTCAGCCAAGAAGCCGCATCAAACAGATGGACCCTCTAAGGGTCTGCACAATGAAGACCATATCTTACCTGTTGTGCCGTGATGTCCACTTTACTTTGGAACTCGGACGTTGTGGATGTTCCCTTTCAGGACTGCTTACCAGGCCCACCTGTGAGTGACTTATGTTAGCCCCCTGGCTTCTTTTCTACTACAGGGCTACATGCTCCCTGCAGTTATCTTCCCCTTTATTGTTGGGGTTTGTTGAGTGGTTCCCTTAGCGTAACCATGGGATGGGGTGGGTGGGGGGGATGTTGGGGGCTGGTGGTATTTCCCCTTGGCTCCTGGTGTCCCTCTCTGCTTTTCTGTCCACATTATTCAATTGTTATTTGACTATGGGAAGTGGCAGTTGGGGGTGGATGGAGTCTGGCCCATCTTTTTCTGATGTCCGCGGATGTCCAACTCACTGTTGGTGGTTCGGGGTCCGTGAGTGTGGATGGGGTCGGTCCTGGCTCGATATTAGTTTAATCTGGTTCTCCCGTAGCCGTGGTGGGGTGTGGGTTGAGGGAGAGTCGAGCGGGGGGTGGGTATGGTGTTGTGGGCGATTTGCCCGGACCACTTCAATTCTAGCATGGGGAGACTTCCCGGTTGGAATGTTGGGCACTGTTCTCTCTATGCTCCGATACTTGGGCATTTGTCTGGGTCAGGGCTACGACAAGACCACTTTATTACTTCAGTTGTACTACCAGGAACCCTCATATGACTGGTTTTTCTTATGATCTATGTTCATCCGAGAGTTGGAGATGCCCTGGAGGGTGCTCTCCCCTGCTCGACTTTCAATTTTGTACTGATTATTGGCTTGGCCGGATGATGCCAGACATGGCGCCACTTTGCACAATCCTTGCTCTGTTCATGTTACATAGTGGTTTGAGGACGGGCAGTGGTGCTGTGTCTGTCATTTCCCCCCGGATCCTTCTGGTACTACTAGTATACTTTAATGAATCCTGGTACTTTTACATTTTGAGTATGAAAACTCAGGGGTAACTATGTTGTACCGTTACTGTGTGAAACCTGTGTCGATCTTGTGGAGTAGTGGTGGGAAGAGTGGCATGGCCTCCCTACCCCCATATTGGGGGGGCCCGACCTTTTTACGTTCTTGACAGTTGCCCTCCTGATCTCCATCACCCGCTGGTCTCCAGCTCTGGTGGAGGTTGGAATGGCTAGATGGAGATGGTGGTGGCCCTTCCCGTGGGACTCGGGAGGAATATGCACCTAAATAAGGAGCTCGAGATGACTATTTCTTAGCTAAATGGCGTCTTTTAAGGCTAGCCAAATATGATGTTTTTCAGTAAAAATGTGTTAGTCCCTTAATGTCCTTAGAGTATTAATAGCTGTTTTGTTAATTTTATTCATGTATCTCTGGTGAGACCTTTGGCCAGTTATGTTTCTCTTTCTTTCATACGAGAGGTTCCTCTCGTTATGGTTTGGGAGGGGTTCCCCCCTGCTTCTTTGAAACTACTACTGCCTTTTGCAGTTGTCCTTCTTTTTACACCTGTTCATAATACTCACGCCTTCTTGTACTCTCTCTCACTTTTCCTTCCTTCATTTCTCTCCTTCTTCCCTCTTTCCTCCCTTTCCCTCTCCCTTTTTTCCTTGCCCCCTTCCCTTCCCCTGGGGTGAGCTGAGACGACTCGATCAGTATCATTTTGCGATTCCTTATCCTTCTCGAATATGGCAGACCCATTAAAGATTAAATGTTGCTCTTTAAACGTCCGGGGGTTGAACGTTCCTGAGAGACGAAGTATGGTACTCCGTGATGCTGTAAGGGAGAATGTGCAGATTTTGTTTCTCAAGGAGACGCACTTTAAGCAGGTCTACCATCCTACCCTGAGTTCACACCATTTCCCTCATCAATGGTACGCTTCCGGGGACTCGAAGGCCAAGGGGGTAGCCACTCTTATACATCGCTCTCTACCCTGGGAAACTGTGGATAGCTATTTGGACCCGAGAGGTAGATTCCTGTTGCTCAAAGGTCTTCTTTACTCCAAAAAAATCACCTTAGTAAATGTATATTTTCCGAATGAGGGTCAAGTGACTGTTGGATGCTTTCTGTGAGGGGATTTTACTTTTGGGTGGTGACCTTAATTTCCCCCCTTACATATTCGGTCCGGATCATTCAGAAATTTACTGATCTTCTCGCCTCCCATCATCTTTTTGATGTCTGGAGACTGGAGAAACCTACTGAAAGAGATTACACTTACTTTTTTCATCCTCATAACAAATATTCCCGCATTGATGTGTTTCTCTGTGACCAGTATTCATTGCAGTTTGTGAAACGCGCTTCTATAGGTTTGATAAAATGGTCAGATCACAGTCCTATCTTTGTGGAACTTCATTTCCCAGAAATTTCACGGGGAGTGATTCCCTGGAAGCTGAATGATCAGCTGCTTGATGACGTTAATGTTGAAGCTTCTATAGCTTCGAATCTTAAGGAATATTTTGATACTAATTCTGTATGTGGGGTGCCAATGCCGACTCTTTGGGAGGCTCACAAAGCTGTCACTAGGGGGGTGTTTATACAACTGGGGGCTAGACGGAAGAAGGAGCGATTGAAACAATTGAATGAGTTACTAGACAAACGTGCGCAACTTGAATGCAGACACAAACGTCATTTGGATGATGGAGTTCATAAGGAACTAACAGCATTGCGGGGAGATATAGTGTCTAGATTGAGGGCTGACTCCTTTAAGTCTTTCCAATGGCTTCAATATAATCATTACCTACAAGGTAACAAATCGGGTAAACTGTTAGCTCGTCTAATCCGCAAGTGGAGATTAGGCAGACATGTCGGTAGTGTGCAGGGAGGAGACGGTCGTCCGAGGTTGCTATATAGAGAAATTGCGAATGCTTTACGTGACTTTTACAGAGATCTCTACAATACACATGTATCCTTACCAGACATGACTGGCCCTCACTTTGAAGATCGACTCTCCTCATTTTTAGCTAAATATAAAATGCCATCTCTGTCGGCATCAGTTCTGACTGCTTTGGAGTCAGACATCACCTCTGAGGAGATTAAAACTGCTCTCTACACTATGCCTAGATATAAATGTCCGGGACCGGACGGCTTGCCGGTATCCTACTATTCTAAGTTTCTGCTCTCTCTTTTGCCATGGCTTACGTTGTCTTTCAATGCGATCTCTGACTCCACTACTTTCTCCCCTCAAACTTTGGAAGCCCACATCACCGTCATACACAAGGAAGGTAAAGATCCGACTCAGTGTAGTAATTTTAGACCCATTTCGCTTCTAAACGTTGACTTGAAGCTATATGCTAAGGTTCTGGCATTGCATATAGGGCCACTCCTACCCTCTTTGATTCACAAAGACCAGGTAGGTTTTGTCCATGGTCACCAAGCTAGAGGAAATACTACTAAACTTATATCCCTATTGTATAGAGTTTCGCAACTTCATTTGCCTACCATCCTGGTCTCTATAGACTCCGAAAAAGCCTTTGACCGGGTTCAGTGGGGCTTCTTGTTCGGAGTACTTCACTCTCTTGGATTTGGTCTGAGGATGCTCCACCGCATTAAGGCTATGTATTCTTCACCTACAGCTCAAGTGGCAGTTAATGGAACATTCTCTGACCCCTTTTCTATTGTGAACGGTACACGACAGGGTTGACCTCTGTCCCCACTTTTATATGTTCTGGCTCTTGAGCCGTTGCTGATTGCGATACAGTCTGTGCTGAAGTCAGCGGGATCCCTGGAGTCGATGGCGAATATAAAGTTTCAGGTTTTGCGGACGATATACTCCTGTCCCTCTCTAATCCCAATACCTCCCTTCCTGCGGCCTTGGACTTACTCTCAACATATTCATCACTATCGGACTCTTGAATCAATGTCTCCAAATCTGAAATACTAAATGTTAATTTACCTGAAGCTAGCTGCTTGCTTCTCAAAGATCGCTATGAATTTCGTTGGCCGCATATCACGGTGCCCGTGATTGCTGACTTCTGCTGTCAGTCAGGTGTGTGTACTCTCCATTGGCCACCTGTCTTTTGCCCACCCAGTATTGCCTATATAGACTGGGCTGAGGCACCCTTTGGTTGCTCTTTCGTGGTGTCTCTATGTCAGCAGTCACCTTCCTGTACCTGTACCTGTTCCTTGGGCCTGTTTCGCTCTGATACCAGTGTCAGCGTTCTCCAGTAGTTAGTGCCTCTCCTGCGTGGTTCCTGCCTCCGTTCCAGATCCGGTTGGGCTGCCGTTCCTGCTTCCGTTCCTGATCCCGTGCTGCCGTTGTTCCTGCTCCGTTCCTGACCTGGTTGGCAGTTCTGTCGTTCCAGTGGTCGTCCTGGCTTGTCTGCTGTTCCTGCTGCTGTATCCTCACTGTCATCATCTGGCTGCTGGGTCACCTGGGCGACATTCTGAACACTGGTTTGCTCCACATTCACCGGTTGCTGACTCCGCTGTATAGAACCAGTTGGGCTTCACAGTTGTCCAGTACGCGGTACTGGTTTACTCCACATTCACCGGTTGCTAATCTGGCTGTATAGAACCGGTTGGGCTTCACTGTTGTCCAGTATGCGGTACTGGTTTACTCCACATTCACCGGTTGCTAATCTCGCTGTATAGAACCGGTTGGGCGTCCCTGTAGTCCAGTACGCGGTACTGGTTTAATACACATTAACCAGTTGCTGATTCCGCTTATAGAACCGGTTGGGCATTCCCGTTGTCCTATACACGATTCTGGTTTATTCCACTTTCACCGGTTGCTAATCTCGCTGTATAGAACCGGTACGGCATACCTGTAGTCCAGTACGCGATACTGGTTTATCCACATCTACCGGTTGCTGATTCCGCTTATAGAACCGGTTGGGCATTCCTGTTGTCCTATACACGATTCTGGTTTATTCCACTTTCACCGGTTGCTAATCTCGCTGTATAGAACCAGTTGGGCGTCCCTGTAGTCCAGTACGCGATACTGGTTTATCCACATCTACCGGTTGCTGATTCCGCTTATAGAACCGGTTGGGTGTTCCTGTCATCCAGTACGTGGTACTGGTTTACTCCACATTCACCAGTTGCTGATTCACTAGTATAGAACCGGTTAGACGCTATTGTTGTCCAATACACCATACTGGTTTACTCCACATTAACTGGTTGCTGATTCCGCTTATAGAACCTGTTGGGCATTCCTGTCTTCCAGTACGTGGTACTGGTTTACTTCACATTCACCGGTTGCTGATTCGCTAGTATAGAACCGGTTAGACGCTATTCTTATCCAGTACACAATACTGGTTTACTCCACCTTTATCGGTTGCTGATTCCGCTGTATGACTGAACCGGTTGGGCATTCCTGTTGTCCAATACACGATACTGGTTTACTCCACATTACCGGTTGCTGATCCATCTATATAGAACCGGTTTGCTATACTGTTGTCCAGTCCGGTACTGGTTAACCCTTCATTCACCGGTTGCTGCTGCCTCCATTATTGAACTGGTTTGGTTTCCCTGGTTGTGAGACTGGTTTGCTCCACTGTTCCATCTTATGCTGCTGTTCCATCTATTCAGCATTTGTGGAGCTGTCCTTCTGTCCTCCTGGCTGCCTTGCCCGGTATATTGGCAAGGCCGGTAGAGCCATATTCAGACTGATTGTTACCCTCCAGGCTGCCTTGCCTGGTATATTGGCAAGGCCGGTAGAGCCTGTCTCCATTCCACAGTACCATCTTTCAGGCTGCCTTGCCCGGTATATTGGCAAGGCCGGTAGAGCCACAGTTAGATTGTCATGTTGCCCTCTAGGCTGCCTTGCCCGGTATATTGGCAAGGCCGGTAGAGCCTACCATGCTGTATCTTGCAGTACTACTGTTTGAATCCATTATGTACATGTGATATATGTGTATGTTCAGGACCTATTAAACTTTTCAATAAAGTTTGATTTTTATCTTACTCTGTGTCTGAGAGTCAAAACAAACCGTGACACCCCAGTACTCGATCACTTATCTGGGAGTGAAGTTTACGCCAAGAACCAAGGATTTGTTTAAGATTAATTATCTCCCGCTAATTCCTACCATAGCTGCTGATCTTTGGCACTGGGATATCCCACAGATTTCGTGGTTCGGCAGAGTAAATCTCATTAAGATGGTTGTCCTACCGAAAATACTTTACCTATTCCAGACGCTACCGATTAAATTACCTCGCTCTTTTTTGAGATCACTTCAGTCCTTAGTTGGTCGATATGTATGGAGAGAGAGAGCTCCAAGATGCTCCAGGGACCAATTAACGTCTTCCAGACTCAGAGGTGGCCTGGGTCTCCCCTGTTTCGAGTCTTTTTACGAAGCCTCCTTGATGACCCTAGCGGTCGAACTTGCTCAAGGGCCAGACACGGCAGTTTGGACTGATGTCTCTCCCAGACAACTTCTTTTTATATCCTTTGGTGACCTCCCATAGGGCCTACATCATGAGCCACTTTTACATGCTGTTTTGACCTGGTGGTTTGGGAAGCGGGAGGTGGAGAGATGCTCTTCTTATCCCTCTCCGCTTCTTTCTATCTGGGGTAACCCGGCCTTCCCTCCAGGGCTGGACCGTAATAATTTTGGGATCTGGCCTGACTTGGATTTGACTAATCTTTCACAGCTGGTTCGTGATAATCGTCCAATCTCGTTTAGAGATATGGTATCAGATTTATCTCTGCCCCAGTCTGAATGGTGGAGGCACCTTCAGGTTTGCTATTATGTGTCCAAAGTTCTTAGTTCGGGTTCCCCCCTATGTTCACTTACTACTGTTAAAACTTTCCTGCTGGACCCAGAAAACCTACACAAACCATTATCCAAGGCTAGACGCGTCCTACTAAAGAGTGGATCCTTCTCACCTCCAAAATTTGCTACCGATTGGTCCACGGACCTGCGGTCTCCCACTTTGTCTGAGGCTGAGACTTGGCTGGCCATTTTTCAGAATTATCGATTCCTTCCTAGAGATGCTCCTTCTCAAGAAAACTACTATAAATGAATTTTCTGTCACGCACACGGTGGGTAGGAAACTGTGTGTGTGAGTGCCGACACTCACACACACAGTTTCGGAAGGCATGTCCCGGAAGGCATGATAGACGGTAGGCAATGCTTCTGGAGTGCACAAGGCAGCAGAGACAGACGGGTGATGGGAGATAAGGTTCGCAGGAAGGCAGTTCGTGAAGCAGGACTTGCTCCACCGCGTGAGATTGCCGGTCTTCCAATCGAAAACAGGATTGTGGTGCCGAAGCCAAGGGAGCCCCAGGACGACCGGGGCAAATGGGGAGGAAACCAAGTCAAACACCACCTGTTCTGAGTGCAGGATCCCGGTAGAGAGGATGAGAGGCTCGGTTTCCAGTGTAATCCTTCCCGTGCCCAGGGGTCCACCATCCAATGTGGAGACCAGCATGGGAGCCTTCTTAGGTCGACAGGGTACATTGTGCGCTCGGGCCCAAACTTCATCGATGAAAAGCCCGGCTGCTCCAGAGTCTACAAAAGCGGCCGTAGTAATAGTATGGGCGGTCCACTGGATAGTGACGGGAACAAAGACCCTAGAACGGCCATGGGGAGGCTGATGGTTATGGCTTAGGCGACCTCCTCGGGAATCGACTAAGTGGTGTCTTTTCCCGGGAGGATGGGACATTGTCGCAGCATATGACCCGCCTGCCCACAGTATAGACAGAGGCCCAGGGTTCGTCTTCTTCTTCTTTCTTCCTCCGATAGGCGGGTAACGCCCCCGACTTCCACTGGAGTCTCGGCCACTGGGCGATCTTCCAACAGAGGGACGACTGCGGGTACCCGTCTCCTACTGCAATCCCGTTCCTGCTGTCTTTCCAGTAGGCGCCTGTCCAAATCCAGGCACAAAGAAACGAGGTCCTCAAACTCATCCGGGATATCGTGAAAGGTCAAGGCATCCTTCAGGCGTTCGTTGAGCCCGCGCCGGAAAGCTGCCTTTAGGGCTCCCTGATTCCAGTCCGTCTCGTAAGAGAGCGTGCGGAATTCCACCGCGTAGTGGCTAACGGTTCTGGATCCTTGACGCAGAGCCAGGAGGGCCGTTTCTGCTGAGGCGCTTCTGCCAGGGACATCGAAGACGGCCCTGAAAGCGGCTATGAAGGAATTGAAGTCATCTAGCAAGGATGAGTGCTGTTCCACAAGAGGAGATGCCCACGCCAATGCATCCCCTTTGAGAAGCGAGATGATAAAGGAGACCCTGGCGGCATGGGTACAGAAGGTCTGCGGCAGGGTTCGGAAATGGAGTTGACATTGGTTTAAAAACCCATGAAAGTCAGCTGGCCGGCCTGAGAATTTATCCGGAAGCGGGATACGAGGGGGAACGTACCCCGGAGGAGGTGTTCTTGTAACACTGGAGGCGCTGGCAGTAGCGGAGTCAGCCGCAGGGGTCGATGCGGAGGAGGAACGCAGGAGGTCCAATACAGCGTCTAGTTTGTCTTCCAGGCTTCGCAGGTGTGCTGCATGTGAGGCCAGTACTTGTTCCTGCTCATCAAGCCGTGCAGTCAAGCGGGACATCTCAGCTGGATCCATTCCGGAGTCTGGCCCGTTCCAACTGTCACGCACACTGTGGGTAGGAAACTGTGTGTGTGAGTGCCGGCACTGGTACTGATGCTAGCGTGCGGAGCTGGGGTACGTAGCTGGTGAGCGGTGACGGCGTGCCAGGTACTCCCTTGCTGCAGCCGAAGCTGGTTAGAGGTGCTGGTCGCGAAACCAGATTGTTCCACCCCGGTTGAGCCGGGGTGCAACCAGGATGGGAGTACCTGGGAACCGTTGGAAACCAGGCCGGCAGGACAGACTAGATACAGGGCTGAGTGGAAGGTCAAACGGAGCCAAAGGTCAAGACCAGGAGCACGGATCAGACGTAGTCAGGCGGAGCCAAGGGTCAATACCAGGAGCACGGATCAAGCGTAGTCAGGAGAGCCAAGGGTCAGTACCAGGAGCACAGATCAAGCGTAGTCAGGAGAGCCAAGGGTCAATACCAGGAGCACAGATCAAGCGTAGTCAGGAGAGCCAAGGGTCAATACCAGGAGCACAGATCAAGCATAGTCAGGAGAGCCAAGGGTCAATACCAGGAGCACAGATCAAGCGTAGTCAGGAGAGCCAAGGGTCAATACCAGGAGCACAGATACTAGAATAGCACAAGAGCCCAGAACAAAAGCCTTCAGCGAGTTCAATGGAACGGGCACCCTAAGCCTGGGGTAGCCCGTTTAAATACAAGAGGCAGCCAATGGGAAGAACAGCTGAGAGAGGCTGGCTAAGGGGTGAACAACTGATTGGAGGGGTTGGAGGAATGGGAGCCTGGACCGTACGCATGCGCATCCGCCAGCCTGAAGGCAGGCGTGCACTGCCTGACAGAGCCGCGGACAGGAAGAATCTCCGCAGCCGCCGAGAGACAGATGCGGCCGGGGGAGCAGCGTATACAGGTGAGCGGTGACAATTTCTAGGTGGTATCTAACCCCTAACCTCCTGTCTAAATTTAATCCGTCTACACCTGATGTCTGTTGAAGATGTGGTGCACAGGGAGGCACACTAGTCCATATCTGGTGGTTCTGCCCTATTGTGGTTGAATACTGGTCACAGATCACCACTAAAACGGAACTTATTTTGGGATTTCCAATCCCGGGAGATCCTCTACTAATTTTGTTTTCTCATCACTCCCAATTCCCTCTGAAAAAGTTCTCACTCTTATATTTCCTTTTGACAGCAGCAAGACTGACTATAGCTTCCCATTGGAAACTAGCCACTAGCCCCCCGCTGGCCTCTTGGTTTGCTCGAATTGACAAGTTCTGTACGATGGAAAGACTCCATGCTTATAGTGTTAATAAACTTCACATCTACAGGGAAACCTGGTCTCATTGGGAGAGATACAAACTAGGGAGTGACGGTTAGAGGTGATTTTCAACTCACTGTTCCGCTTCCTTGCATATTCTACACTCAACTTTCTTTTTCTTTTTCCTTACTGCCTCGAGTCCTAGGCACTCTATATATCTCTCATTTTTACATGGTCGACTTTGCCATTCATTACAATGGTTGATACTTTTATATTGTAAAGAAGAACAGTGCTTCTATACTAATCTCTCCTCTATTCATGGCGGTTTGTTAAACATTGTCATATTGTCTATGATTGGTGTTATTCTTGAATCTCAGCATGTATCTCTTTTTCATTTTCAGTGTTTATGTTATTTACAATAACAATGCTTTTAATTCTTTCATTAATATTAAAAAAAAAAAAAAAAAAAAAAAGCTGATACTGCAGAAAACTAAATTTTGGACTGGGGTTTGCCAATTTGAAAATCAAAAAAGAATTGTATACTGCAGTTTGCATCATGTAAATGGCAACCTTCTTGTACCATGCCCTACACTTTCTCATGGTGAGTTATGGCTGCATGAGTTGATCACACAGATTAACTCCCCACATGTGCTTGTTGTAGTCTCTGATGCAGACTGGCTTTCTCAGTACCCCCTTCTGCCACGAACAGAGACTGCCACAGATTTGTCCTCATGCATGGTGGTAAGCATGTATAATTCTTTTCTGTCCTTAAACTTAACTGCCAGCAGCTCTTGGCACAAAGCTGAGGATGTCCCTTTTTTTAGTTTTTCAGCTACAAGTTCTTTGGGTATCTCCCTGCAATTGCGCCTAACAGGGCCACAGGCCACGGTGTCAAAATAAAATAGTGACTTAAATAAAAGGGGCCTAGTGTAGTAGTTGTCAACATATAAATTATATCCTTTATTTAATAAGGGGTAAACTAGATCCCAAACTATTTTCCCATTTGTTCCCAGAGAATCGGGGCAACCAGGAGGATCAAGTTGGCTGTCCTTGCCCTCATAAATTTAAAAAGCCTGGGTATAGACTGTGGCACTTTTGCACAATTTATAAAATTTAATGCTGAATTTGGATCGCTTGGAGGGGATGTATTGCTTGAAACCTAACCTGCCTTTATATTTCATAAGGGATTCATCTATACTTATGTGTTTTTGGGGGTTATATACTTGGGCAAACTTTTCCTGTAAATGGTAAATTTTGAACAGTCTGTCATACTGGGGGTGTTCTTTTGGGAGGTACAGGGTATTATTGCTAAAGTGCATAAAGCACAAATCATTTCATATCTATTCTTGGTCATTGTTTTAGTGAATATATGTGTATCACATATGGGATTTTTACTCCAGTATGATCTAATACTTTTTTTCTTGTATTATTCCCATTTTCATTGTTAGGGACCAGAATTTCTTGAGTTCTAAAAGGTCTGTGGGTTGCCATATTTCTTCTTTGGAAACAAACACTGATGGGTTGGGGGCAATATATTGGGCTGCATCTAAATTGGTTTGTGACACAATTTTCCCCAGAATTTCTTCCCCCAAGAATAAATAGAAAAAACTAATCCTGCCACACCCACTTGAATTCCTGGGTTGTCTGTGAATTCAGCAATTTGTGGGCATAAATTGGCTGGTGATACTCAATCATCAGCAGGAGTGGCAGTACTTGTGGCAGGTCTTGGGGCAGCTCTTGGGGCATTTCTTAGGTCAGCTTTTTGGGAAGATCTTTGACCAGCTCTTGGGGCATTTGCTGGGGCAGCTCTTGGGGCAGTTGCTGGGGCTGCTTTTGGGGCAGTGTGTCTTTTTTTCTCAGAAGGCCCAGCGTCATCACTAGAGCTGCTCTCACTCTCCGAAAACTGAGTGATGTCGAAGTCTGACGCAGTGTCTGTGGTTTCTGAGTCAGATGCCAAAAAGGAATACACCTGTTCTAAAATGTACCTCCGCTGCATTGTATACACCTACTCTAAACTAAATAAATTATTAACTTCTATACCTAACTCTCACCCAAACGGTCACTATTCCTATGATAACTTTTTTTTTTGTATTTTTTTCCCCATGCTACTCCTAAACCTAAATCTATCCCTAAGCCTTACCCTAACACACGTATTCCCTGAACCTACCCAACCCAACTACCTATCTAAAGTAGCTTATAATATAAAATAAATGTTTAAATAAAATAAACTTTTTCATCTGCGCACTTAGCAACAGCCAGTCGGTGGCGATGGAAGATTTTAACCCATGACGTGCCAGGACTGTCATGGGTCCTTAACGCGATTATACCCATGAAGGTCCTGGCAAGTCATGGGTCTTTAAGGTGTTAAACCACAAAACACACCTGCAAACACTTACCTGGTCAACAAACAACTTCCCCTTGGTCATCACTCACCTCATGACCACTACTGGACAATGCCCCACCACTTTCTTAAAGGGACAGCTTACCATACTCGTGTGTGGTGTTTACCACTCAGGGAGAGCGTGACAGGATAGAGACAGACAGAGGGAGAGAGAACAATGTGAAGACTGCGGAGAAGGCGTGAGAGGGCTAGAACACCTTTTCATAAGCCTTCACCTATTGCAAGTGAGGAGGCTCTGGCTGAAGAGCCACACAGGAGCCCATCCCCTCATAGAGAACAACACCTACCTGCAGATCCACAGCTGCTGCAACAGGATGCTCCCCAGCTGCTGCAACAGGATGCTCCCCAGCTGCCACAGGGACCCCTGGAGCAGCATAGGGTTCACAAATTACCACCAAGGTCCAGGTATACCGTCCAAGGATCACGCTTCTGGGAATGACCGATGATGAGGTGATAGACTTCTACAGGTTGACACCCGACAGCATCATTGCCCTATATGAGGTCATCAAAGATGAGGTTGATCCCATATACATCCACAACATGCCCAGTCTGGCTTGCAGAAACTCATGTGTGCAATACACTTTATGGCAAGTGGAGCCTTCCAGTCAAAAAAAGGTTACGCATCAGGTATATCACAATCCACATTTTCAAAGGTACTGGTTCAGGTGTTGCCAGTCCTCAAAATCCACTTTCCCACCACCGACATGGAGTGGACACATGTAAAACAGGACTTTTATGCAAGGGGAGGCATTCCCAGGATCATGGGTGCAATAGATTGCACCATGTAGGAATCAAAGTTCCAACACGTGAAGGACATCTAGTTATCAACAGGAAGAACTTCCACTCCATGAACGTGCAGATGGTGTGTGATTCCAATATGAGGATCACCAATATCTGTGCTAAATATCCCAGAAGCTGTCATGATTCCTACATTCTCCACTATTAATCTGTACACAGAGATTTCGAGAATGGAACGTATACAGGGGGCTGGCTTGTGGGTGAGCTAATACAAAATCACACCACATCCACAGGTGTACAAGCAACACTTCTCAACATGCTCATGACTCACAGATGGTCCTTCCACCTCATACATCATTCACACAACATGTGTTTCCTGTTTCACCATGTCACTCCCTTTCCACAGGTGATTCTGGCTATGGGAAAAAAAAAGAAGAGTGGTGTAAGTATTAAACTCCCCATGAAATGGCTATAGATAGATTTATAAGGTCTATATAGCCTGGAGGAGGAGCTTAAATGAGGAAGGAGGAGTGGATTCCATCTAGAAGGAAGATACAGAACTGAACAGCTGGGAGGCGAAAGAAAGCGACCGTGACTGGAGGTCAGATCTGGTCAATGCACTTTATCCAGAGGCAGATAGGCCTCTTGAATATGTGAGTACCCTGTAGCCAAAATACTAGACTTAGAGGAGTTTGTGCTGTTCTTTTTTTTGTCTTCTTCTTTTACATGTTTTTGGAACCTGTCCGACGTCTTGATTACAAGCTGCATGCTTGGACTCTTTGTGGAAGATTTAAAGTTTCTCTTAAAGAAGGTTTCCTTTAAAGAGGGACTGCCATATATAAGAAAATGACTAAGTGCCCTTTAAAATAAATTTCTGTGTTTTATGATATGCTTTCACTGTTTTTCTTTTTTGTATTTTATGTTACATATGGAGAGTAGCCTCAAGTAAGTGCAGAAGTATTTGTGTTTGTTGATTCTGGCTATGGGTGTAAATCTTGGCTCCTCACACCGGTCAAAAATCCACAAAACGATGCCTAGGAGCGCTACAGTGTGACTCATGAGAGAACGAGGAATACCATTGAGTGCATTTTCGGCCTCCATCTTCCATTCTTTCGTCCATGGTGACATTGCTACCTCAAGGATATCATGCATACCCCCATGTAAACCAAGTTACAACACATTACCCATGTTCAGCATATTCCAGGGCTTGATAGTCAGCAACTAAAGTGATTTGCTGTGATCATAGTGAAAGAACCTTATCCAGGGCAATGCACTAGATAACACTCTGTCACATCAGGGGTTTAAGGGTCATTGCAGTGAACATGGGAGCTGTAGTTTGGTATAGCTGAAAGGAGCAGCAGAGGGATGGATCTACAGTGGTAGCGTATTAAACAGCATAGAGGTCAAGAAATGTGGATAAGGTCTCAAGGGATGCCATGCTGACCTGTGTTTTTGTGCGTGCGGACAGCACCCTGACATTGTCAGCCCAAAATCCTTTGTTTCATGAAGTGCTAATGACATACTTGGTGATGTGTTGATTTATGTCATGGGCACATATCCCTATGGCTGGTTGACATCCCCTTGTTTTCCTCATAATTGGTTACAGACGAGTAGACAAAACATTACAAAGCAATGGTTTGTGTACTCCCCGTAACAGCAAACATTAATGGGATAATGATGTTGTAGCTGTTGCTTGACAATCAGTTTGAGGATGCTGTTACAAATCCTGTCATCCATCTGACTCTACTGAAGCCTTGACAAAACTTCCATGAAGCTCAACCCTTGATGCTTTTAAGTGCTTGTGTTGGTGATGCAATGTTTAACCTGGTGTTCACAGCACCCTCTACTGGTATATTCGCATATCCACAGAAGACCCAAATATATGTGGTGACTAACATCCGGGTATCAAACCTGTACAGTAAGAATGCTTATCCTCAGAGTTACAGTTCTTTGTGGACAACACATGATCAGTTCAGTTGTATTTCTACAGTATCCTTTTCTTAGTTTATATGTACCTTTTGGGTGCTCATACAAGTGTTCAATGCATTCAAACACATGTATATTTTAATGTAGTGTTAGACAGGAGAACAATCACTACTCAAAATGTGTCTATTAAATTAAATGTTGGATTAGACTTATCTCAATGTGGAACCATGCTCATGGCTTGAGTATCCCTTATACATAGGAAAGCATGGCCTTCACCACATTAGTCCACCAGTTGTTTGACCATGAGTAGACTTTGTGATACATTCATGCAAGGTAGCGATGGTAGTGATACACTAAGGCGTGTTGTGAGTGATAAAGAGGTGGGGACATAACTTCCCCACTGATCTCATGTCCACAGTTCCCATGTTGCTCAATGTAACCAATGTTCTGTCATTGCTCTGGCTTGACATATCTCAGTACATAGGCTACACTGACAAACTAACTGGAGAAGTGATATTACTGGAAAAGTCTGTTTCAACCTTATGAAAACATTAACACAACTTACTGGATAACAATGAACCTAAGATTTCAATGTGTGTGCTGTTAGTTTCACAATCAGCATGTGGATCACAGCCTATTTGGCTTGATGTTCTATCTTGCCTGTTGCTTGTTATAGGATAACCCCTATAAACCACAACAATTGATGCAACTGAATATTCATAGTGTGGCACCAGTTGTTATACTAAGGGGTAGGTGTCATTTGTTCAAATTCAACTAACATCATGGTCATACAACACTGTCATGTTGTTTGGCTCCAATGGTGGATTGTGAGTTGGAATTGGACATTGTTGTGTGTGGTGTGTGTGCTATCCCATGTTAAAACATTCTACTACCAAGTAACCTGGCCAGACGTTGTGTTCACTGCATTGCTTTGCAATGCATTGGAGACATCCTTGCCACTTAATTTGTCACTAACCACAAACCACCTCAGACAGGATTAAAATTCAGAAGTGTTTTTTTGTTTTTTTTTGGGGGGGGGAATAACAAGTTGGGCTCTTTTTTTTTTTTTTTTTTTTGGTGGGGGGACTTTGGTCTGGATGCCAGAAGTGGATGCCCTGGTTGACTGCCTGGTCACCCTTGGAACCCTTGCTGTTGGTTCAGGGTTCACACCGGAGGAGAAGGTGGGTGCAGTGGACCCCTCTGTAGACCGCTGCTCCATCTCCATTTGCAGGTTGTATCTGCGGTTCAGTTCACTGAGTTCTGCCAGCAGCTGCCCCATCATATCCATCATCCTGGTTCGGTACTGACGCAGCTCAGCAGTAAGCACCATGTGTTGTGCCTCCAGGGCAAGAAGGGTGCCTGTGTTCCTCAGGGAATCCCGTTGTAACCTCCTGAGGTATCTGTTTGTTCTATGGGACTCCCTGAGCTGCCTTCTCTGGATCACTAGGCACTTCCTCTCCATCCCCATGCTGCGTACATTAGTGAAGGAGAATCTACCTGGTGTTGTGTCCTCACCTATGTTATCCTGTTGTTCTGGTGAGGCTGCTGCTGGTGCTGGTGGGGTGGCTGTTGCTGGTGCTGGTGGACAGGCTGGTGCTGAGGATGGCTGATCCTGTGTCCCAGCAGATGCCGAGCCAGACGAAAGCTGTGTCCCCACCACATCCAGAATTTCTGAACTAGCCAGGGATGTTTGGGCCTCCTGTTGTGGATGTGATGGGGGTATGAAGTCCACTTGTTGTTGGGGACGTAGAGACTCCCCAATAAGACCCAAATGTTCATAATCCAGTGGCCACGTGTAACGGAGACCCTCCCACCTTACCATACCTGGGGCCGTGCTGGGGAGCCAACCAGGAATGGCAGCTGTTGTCTACTGTCAGCACCATTTGTCCCATACTGTGGTGTGTGCAGTGTTTCGGGCAACCAGTGCCTTCCTGGCAGTGGTGGTGGAGGTGGTGCTGTATAATAATGTCCAGAGGTGGACGGCTTCATCCACCTCTCCTGATGAATCCACTGGCTATAGGGGGTGGGTGGATGCCTGTATTCCGGTACTCCCAGTGCAGCTGGTGAAGCTGGTGGGCATAGTGGAGCTGCAGGGGATGTCAACCACCTGCTGATCCCCTGTTCTTGCTCCACAAGTGGGAACTCACTGGGGGATGGGTCTGCCTCCTCTTTCTCCATGGCATTCTGCTGTGCTGCAGACCTCTATGCTGTGTGGGGAAATTACATTGTAAACAATGACAGAATTAATGTAAGATTATGTTATTTACATGTGAATCTCTGAGTGTCATGATGGTTTCCTATGCCTTGTGCTGCAGTGCATGGAATACCAGCCTGGCAATTACAGATTGATGAACTTTACAGGATCCAGTACATGAGGACTGTCCAAGTTCATTCCTCAAGGCCAACAAATAGGTCAGTAGTGAATGATTTCACTTATTAAGACCTGTTTTTATGTTGCTTGGTAGCTCCATCTTTTTGAGTGACTCAGCCGTGCTTAAACAGAGATATCACTCAATCATGGCCTGTTGGTGAGCAAACTACACTGGTTAATGTTTGGTTCCTATATGTGTCCTGACTAGTGGATGGTCTAGCATCCATCCATGCCACGACCACTCCTGAGGATCCATGTGACAGCCAAATGTACGATATGACAGAGCAAATGATAGTATGCACAACACAAAGGCCTACTTGGTTATCATTTAATTCAACATTGTTGTTTATTTTAAGGCCTGTGTGTTGCACATACGCCCAGTTAGTCTCAGTGACACTGTGATGTGTGACCTGATCCACCTTTATTGAGATTCACTGTGCGATGATGAAGGGTTGATGATATGGAGGTGAAGTGGAGATGATGACTTCGACAGTAATATAATTTCTCCTTTTCATACATTTTTCTATGGAGTCTATGCATTGAGATATCAAAAACTTGAAACGTTATTGAATTGTTTCCATAGACTAACATGGGATTTGGTGAAGTGATGATATGGAAGGGTTACCTTCACTTCATCATCTCTTTATAACAACTTAATGAATGTCCCCTTTGGAGCATTTCATTGTAACCCTGTTGACTTGTCTTTGTTGCTGGTTAACCCTTTGAGTACCGGAGGGGTTGCCATTGCATTGTTGAGTGATGCGTTGATGATTCCTCTAGCGCACAAGGGGTTATGTGCTGACTTTCCTGTGTGCACATGGGTGATATGGAGGAACAGTAATTATCTTTAACAGATAACATTTTTTGAAGTATGGTTTGTGTGGATTGTGTCTGATCAGCACAGCAACAAGAGGGTTGAACTGGGACTTGGACAGGATTGGGCCTGGTTGAACCTTCCCATTTGTGCTTGTATTGTGTCTTTGCTTGAACCCTCAGGGTGCTGTGTTGGTGCAGTTGCGTGGATCAATGATGGCCATGTGTTGAGGTGTGACTGTGTTTGTGTCTGATGGTTGTGTTGGTTGATGTGGTGTATGGTTATGTGATGATGCACTAACTGGTAGTGTGCTTCTTCCTTAGTATCCAATCCTCCAGGGACCCCCTCAACAGCTGTGTATGACAGGTTCTGCCTAAGTATCTCCTGCCAACTGCTAAAGGTGATGTGGCCAGGAAAACCACCTCCAGTGCGTCTGGCGTACAGGGAAACCTACCCCATATTTTGTTTGACCGCTCTCTTGCAGTTTCCCCATTTTTTTTTTTTATGGAGTCCATGGTACATCTGCAGGTGGACACAGCATTCACTCTGCTGCAGACTTGGTTTCAGGTGGCCTTCCTCCTAGCAGCCAGGCCAGGGACCCTCTCCCTCGGAAAGAGGATGCTCTCCCTCTCCAAAATAGCCTCGATGAGGGCCCTGTTCTCCTTATCGGTGTAACAAGGATCTCTCAGCCTCTCCTCCTCAGCTCCAGCCTGCGAGGTGTGGCTGGAATGTCCTGCCAATGCTGCCCCTGACTGTGTGGGGTGCTCTCCAACAGGTACCCCTCATCCCACTGACAGTTCTGTCCCTGCCCTTCGTGTGCCTCTTTCAGGGTGGGGTCCTTCTCCACCCCATGGATCTCCCTCTCCAACTCCTACCCTGACCAGGGATGCCCCCCTGACCTTCCTCCTCTTCTTCTACTCTCCCCATCCCTCTCTCCTGCTCTCCTCTCCTTGCCCTCATGCACTCACTCAGACCCAGGCACTCACACAGGCCCTCACAGACACACTCGATCCCACTTCCTGTCACTCACACTGTCAAAATAAAATATAAATATGAGTGTTATAAACCAAAAAAGTATGTGTTTGTGTTTGTATATGTATATGGATTATGTGCGAAAGTGTGATATGTGTATCTTTAGATATAAATGTTTCCTCTCCAAACTCCTTCTACCTTGCTCCTCTGTATGTTTCCCTCTCTCTAAACATAATCCTCAGCTCCTGGGTCCTGTGCTCTAACTCACCAAACCTCGAAACACAGACAAGGTATGTCTGTTATTTTTGGGTATATATAGGTGTGTTTGAACGTATTTGATACTTTGGGGTATTGTGATTGGCTGTGGGTTTGAATTTGTTTGGCCAGCAATCAGGTTTGCTATTCAGAGTCGGTCATTATGTTTAAATTTGACTATGTTTTATCTGCTGATTGGGATGCACAGTGATTCAAAAAAAGGTGTGATGCAGGTTTTTGTGTTACGTGTATTTGTTGGGCTTGCACACATTAGCTATTCTTGTAGACTACCTGTTAAATACAACATAAATCATGTATTACTAGTATGAATGTCCTTTTACACTGGCTAAAGTGCCACCCAACGGCCTCAGCTGCTGCCCCAGAGCCAGGAACAGAGACAGGCAGTGACCGTTCGGAGTGTCCTGCTTCAGATCAATGAATTTGGCCAGTCTCTACTGCACATGACTGCATCGTTCCAGCAGTCTCTACTGGGCATGGGCGGTTATGCACACACAGAGCTTCGCAGTCTAACAACTTATGTGTATAGATTAGCGGTCGATGTGCCTTTTTACATTAACAATGTTTATACCGCAAACCTTTAAATCTGACCTCTAGTCTATTAAGCATATACTGCATGATACAAAGTTTTGCACATTCTCTATTCGTAATGTCTGAATTGCATTTTCATGGTTTGCACCAGGTATCAGCTGAGATTCCTGATCTGAACCACTTCCAGCAGTAGACATTGTGGAATGTACTATATTTTGCTCAATCAAAATATAAAATACAAGATATATATATATATATATATATATATATATATATATATATATATATATATATATATCATGTAAGTGCAATGTTTTTATTCCAGATATAGGATTTTAATTATATGATGTTGACCGCTAGTACTTTCAGCAGTGCCTCCATAAAATCTGTCAGGGAGAACAAGGGGAGAGAGAGGGGTGCCCCTTGTGTTGAACCCGGATATCAGGAAAAAACCTTCACCACTCACCCTAATGTGAGGTACTCACAAAATAAATTGCTGCTCCAGCACTTATGTGGGGAAACAACTAGAAATGCTTTAGGGGATATATATTTATCCCAAACACACCAATATGTGATCTCCTTGGACTAACAGGCTGCTCCTCTTCAAATCGCTCTCCCCAAACGATAAACCATAAGAAGCAACAAAGAGAAGAGGGCGCCAATAGTGTAGTAACGTAGGACAAGTGCAATACAATAAAAGATATATATAAATATACTCACAAAGGTCAGTTAAATAGAAAACTGACAAATGCACATTCGGAGAAAATGCACCTGTCTCCGCTCAGGATAACTGTAAGATCAGGACTTCAAACACACCAGAAATAAATATATTCCGTATGGCTGCACAACTATGTAACATTCAAAATTTAATAAATTAAATAAAATCAATCAGCATAGATACAAAAGTAATCTAATCTAACGAGTTTCGTGGCTCAGCACGCCACTTTATCAAAGATATATTGAAAAGACTTTTGACCTAAAACAGTGGAGCCGGCGTTATATAAGTATTTAAATACCTTTTGCACGTTCGTGATAGGACCAACGAGTCGGGGTGTCGGCAAAGAGTTAGACCAACCCAGCACAAGAAGCCGGACGAGCCTCCAACAATCGAGGCTACGTCAGCAAATCAAAAAATCAAAAACCAATCAGCAATTTGGATTGTTACATAAGCGATCACATGATCGCTACTGAACGCGATCTCTACGATGTTGTAAATATAAAACCTCAATAGAAGGCTGAGAGCCAATCGGCAATAGAAATTGCAATACAAGAGGTCACATGATCACAACAGAACCCGATCTCAATAATAATATAAATATAAATATACAACCCCGGTATTAGTGGCCATATCCAGAACTAGCAAAACAAAACAAATAAAAAACAATAAATATACATAAAGCAAAAGAAAAAGAAAATAAATAAAAAAAAATGAAATAAACAATCCACTAATTGACACAATACACAAATATCATCTATCTGTGGGGAGGAGGCAACATTCGCCAGCACCATGACACATCTAAGGCAGACATACCAATGATGTGAATATATCCCAAATAGACAACAAAAAATCACTAGCCTTGAGCTGTCAAAGTCCACTCCAAAACATGTCAGACGCTTTATAAGAGGTGCCTCCACCCCACAGGAGATCACACAAATATGTCATCATTAGACAAAAAAAAAAAAAAATTATATATATACACAATTATCATACATTAACATACATACATATATATTATTCCTAAATATTAATTATGAAAGAGCTAGGAACCTTGTGATAGAGGAAAACTGACAAAATAAGAATGACTCAACTTTTTCGGGTTGTCCATTATTCATTACTAAATACAATATTAGGGCAGGAGAAATCTATAAAATCTTGAGGAAACATTGGTCAATTTTACTTAATGATCCCATATTAAAAAATATTTTACCTCAAAATCCAAGGTTGGTTTTTAGGAAAGCCAACACTTTGAAGAATAAACTTGCGCCAAGTAGATTTAGACGAGATAAAACAGAGGTAAGACTAGTACAAAGTTGTATTCCGACTTTTTCCGATTTGGAAAATACTACTATTAAAACATCTAGAAGACATTTAGGAAAAACTTTAGGAGCATATAGATGCCTAAGTCATAGAAGTCAAACTCTTTCTTTTATGCCAGATAAGACTTTACATTTTTCCTCTAAGGTATCTAATGAGATCTTTAATATCTGAAGTTTCATGAATTGCGAGACTAAGTTTGTGGTATATCTGTTGTGCTGCCCTTGCGGTTTACAGTACGTTGGTCGTACTACTCAACATCTGAGAACATGCTTTGGACACCACAGGAGAAATATCTTAAATGGTTTCGAGCAACATAGTGTGTCAAGACACTTTAGAGAAGTCCATAATCAAGATCCAAGGGGACTAAGTGTAGTCCCTATTGAACATATTTTTCCATCTGAGAAATATGATAGACGTCAGAAACTAAATAATCGTGAGTCCTATTGGATCTACAGATTATCTACTCTTGTCCCTTAATGGCTTAATGAAATTTTGGAATCCCTATGAGTTGAATATGGTGAGAAGAAATTATAATAATATGGTTTAATTAATATTTAGGAATAATATATATTTATGTATGTTAATGTATAATAATTGTATATATATATAACATTTTTTTTCTCTCTTCACAATTTCAGGGTTTAGACCCATTGTTAAGGTGCCCTGAAAAATGTGATTTATATTTGAAATATATACACAAAAATTTATTTATTACTATTATTCATTATTTACTTTTTTTTTCACAATTATAAATATAAAGGGTATTTCAGAGTCTGATTTATATATATATCATTGGGTTTTAAAGAGCATGTTTAAAAACACACTTTTTATAAATTGATCTTGAACTAGTGGGTAATATTATACACCACTGATATTTTTTATTAAGCATTTTTGATGTAATTGAAAGATCCCTATGGATAGTATATGTTTTAGTACTTAGTTTATATATTGTCACTTTATGGAAGGCACTTTATAGATGTTTTCATATTATGTTTGTGGTGTTTGTGATTCATTTTTTCTAATGATGACATATTTGTGTGATCTCCTGTGGGGTGGAGGCACCTCTTATAAAGCGTCTGACATGTTTTGCAGTGGACTTTGACTGCTCAAGGCTAGTGATTTTTTGTTGTCTATTTGGGATATATTCACATCATTGGACTGTCTGCCTTAGATGTGTCGTGGGGCTGGCGAATGTTGCCTCCTCCCCACAGATAGATGATATTTGTGTATTGTGTCAATTAGTGGATTGTTTATTTAATTTTTTTATTTATTTTCTTTTTCTTTTTCTTTCTGTATATTTATTGTTTTTTATTTGTTTTGTTTTTCTAGTTCTGGATATGGCCACTAATACCGGGGTTGTATATTTATATTATTATTGAGATCGGGTTCTGTTGCGATCATGTGACCTCTTGTATTGCAATTTCTATTGCCGATTGGCTCTCAGCCTTCTATTGAGGTTTTATATTTACAACATCGTAGAGATCGCGTTCAGTAGCGATCATGTGATCGCTTATGTAACAATCCAAATTGCTGATTGGTTTTTGATTTTTTGATTTGCCGACATAGCCTTGATTGTTGGAGGCTCGTCCGGCTTCTTGTGCTGGGTTGGTCTAACTCTTTGCCGACACCCCGACTCGTTGGTCCTATCACAAACGTGCAGAAGGTATTTAAATACTTATATAACGCCGACTCCACTGTTTTAGGTCAAAAGTCTTTTCAATATATCTTTGATAAAGTGGCGTGCTGAGCCATGAAACGCGTTAGATTAGATTACTTTTGTATCTATGCTGATTGATTTTATTTAATTTATTAAATTTTGAATGTTACATAGTTGTGGAGCCATACGGAATATATTTATTTCTGGTGTGTTTGAAGTCCTGATCTTACAGTTATCCTGAGCAGAGACAGGTGCATTTTCTCCGAATGTGCATTTGTCAGTTTTCTATTTAACTGACCTTGACCTTTGTGAGTATATTTATATATATATCTTTTATTATATTGCACTTGTCCTACGTTACTACACTATTGGCGCCCTCTTCTCTTCTCTTTGTTGCGTCTTATAAAATCTGTCAGGGTTTTTGAATTATGAATGACTACATGCCACTAAAGATTACCAATTACCATTCATAAAATCAATCCCTCCCAAGCAGTTTGTACAAGGTGATAATATAAACATATTATTAAATTATATCAGTGATAACGCACTTGGTTAATAATAAAATATAAAAATGTATTGCACACTAATTATGTACATAACACAATAATAAATGGATTGAACTTAAAATACAATAAAACAACAATAACTTGGACCAGCAGTAATTCTATTCAATGAAAGTCTTTGTAAAAGCTTTGCAGGGTGACAAAAGAACAATACCTTGTGTGAATCAATACACCACAAATATAGACACACTCCAAGGACATTTACCTAGGGCCTTACAGTGACATCAGTACCACATCCAATGATGCACGCTGCATGGGGAGCCCTGAATCGGATCATAAAATAAAGAAAAAGCCTTGTGGTCCTCAGGTCATTAAGTGATTACTTAGTTCCTTTGCATAACGTGTAGGATGATATATGGCTAATAGTCTACAAAAGAGAAAACCGTAAAATTATAGTTGTGTCCGTATTTTCTGTCTGCAGTTAGAAAATATGACTCACTAGAAAACACCTAAATCAGCAAGACTAAAAGACAAGCCTTAGCCTCAAAAGGAAAAAGAAATCTAATAATAGAGGCACTCAAGTACAGGGAAATACATATGAAAAAGTAATAGTTTATTGGTACAAAAACATAATACACATAGTGGCACGATAAGTAAAAACAATTAAAAACACAAAAGGAGTCAATCCTATAGCTCGTCCATATTGGGACACTTGAAATACAATGAAAACCTCACAAAGTTGAATTACAATCCCTAACAATGTTATATAATATGAACTAGGAGGATAAATCAAGTACTAAACAAGTGCTCACTCAATAATCAGCTGCCCATATGTAAGTATTAATCAAAGTAAATCATGTTGTGTGATCACAAACTAAACATGTGAAATATATACAATCACAGTATGATTCAAATACTCCACCAGTGTGAAAAAAAATAATAAAAAAAAAAAAATATATATATATATATATATAGTTAATAGTGTAAAGGAAAATAATGAAATATAATTAAATATCCAATTACAATACTTATCAATATAAGATCAGCTGAAGTAAAGACGAGCAACCTAAATTGACTCCTATGCACACATCCCAACACGTGTCGCCTTCTACGGGCTTCGTCAGGGGATAAGTGTACATTGTCGAAACAAGCTTTTTGAATCCGTCTGGGCCCAATCAAAATGACATACACCGGTCACCTGACTTAAACATTACATCACATAATCGGCGTTGCACAAAAAAAATATACGTATAATTAATTCTTGGTTCCAAATGCATTATTATTATGTATCAAGTTATGCACAACTCTTATACGGAGAATTCTTCTGTGGCTACAAGAAAAATATCACCATAGATATAATGATGTAACTACATCACAAAAGAATATATGCCGATAAATGTGTGTGAATATTAAATATATATATGCGCTTGCGCTCAAAAGAATAAACATAAACTCTTATACGTTCAATTCATACTCGGGTCACATGACATATACACTACACCGCGTGACCCGGAAAAAACATATAGTTCTTCCGTGGTTACAAAAGATAAATTACCATAATGTAATTATATCACAAAGGATTACGCCGATAAATGTAAATGATTTATCCTCCTAGTTCATATTATATAACATTGTTAGGGATTGTAATTCAACTTTGTGAGGGTTTTCATTGTATTTCAAGTGTTCCAATATGGACAAGCTATAGGATTGACTCCTTTTGTGTTTTTAATTGTTTTTACTTATCTTGTGTATTATGTTTTTGTACCAATAAACTATTATTTTTTCATATGTATTTCCCTGTACTTGAGTGCCTCTATTATTAGATTTCTTTTTCCTTTTGAGGCTAAGGCTTGTCTTTTAGTCTTGCTGATGTAGGTGTTTTCTAGTGAGTCTTATTGTTTAAATCTTAGGGAGCACCCCACTATTATAGTGGTATAGTTCAGGATTATTATAATATTGTTTAGCTAGTGCCTACTCCTATTTCTTTAGAATACAGTTAGAAAATATGACACTACTAATATCTACTCTATCCTTAAAATGTAAAGCAATATAATAATTAAATTTCATATACAAATGCCTCCTCTTTGGGTATCTCCTGGGTATCTCTGGATTTCTCTGGATCTCTGCATATTTATCTGGCTTTTGGATTACCTATTTATCTATCTTTTCTACATGTAAATTGGAGCACTCCCTCAAGGTGTGTTAATGTGTCCTGATTTCATTAGTTAGCTGAGACACCTCCTTAGTTAATATTTTTTGGGATGCGGTTACCTATGTTCACCATATGGCCACCAGGCATCCTTAGCCCACAAGTTTATTAAACAACGATTTAATGCCAAACCTCTTAATCACCAGTGAAATTAAATGTGTAGTGAATATATATATATATATATATATATATATATATATATATATATATATATATAGGGCTCAAAATTTCAAGTCCTGAGCTACTAGCCAGGCCTGAAAAGTTACTCGCCACCAGTTTCCATGCCTAGCTCCACCCATATCCCCGCCTTTAACCCCACCCGTATCCCCTCCTTTAACCCCACCCGTATCCCCGCGTTTAAACCCACCAGTCTCATGGTCTAACAATTGCGCCACTGTAAAAGATCAGGCTATAGAGGTACTTCTAACATAAATTCAAGTTCAGCTGCAATAACTTGTGAATAAAACATCTATCAATAGTTGTAGTTTCCATGTTTTAATCAGTAGGATGAACCCTGAATTATATTTTTTCAGTATTAAGTTTTAAAATTATTTTAAAGCACTGGGCAACTAATGATTTAACCTGATGAGATCAGCCTCGTGGAGTCAAGTTAGAAAGGAATGGTAAGTGAATCAAAAGGATGCTTTGTACAACAGAAGCACGTCATGCCCTGTTCTCACCGGCTGCGTAACGCAACACAGAGAGTGGGTCCCAAAGTACTAGGATGGTTAAGCTCTACAGATACGTAAATTCAACTACAGCATCAGTTCCTTGCACATTTTTTCTACAGTAACTGTACACTATTGATGCAGTCAGCAGCTGCTGTATTCGCTTTCTCACCATCACCAGTCCCAAAAGTGTTCAGAACCCAGACCTAGCGCCAGGGACATGGAACCCGGTGGTACAATTAAACACTACAGGGGAAGGGGGAGGAGAACACACCGTAACAGAGGGGGGACACAGAACAGAGTTCCTGCCTGACCAGTACACACCGCCAGATTAACACTACACGGGGCCCTAGGTAAGGTACCAATTCAGGGCCCCCTAGTTTGCCCCCACTACCACATTTCACATTTTCACCCTAATAAATGCCTCCTTGTCCCCAGAATGTCCCATGATCTTATATACCCTGGGGTTCACCCTCCAGTCCCAATTCAGTAGCTGCCCAGTCAAAGCACCTTTAAAGGGGAACATTCACATGGAAAAAAAATTGGAGCGCTGGTTATAACTCCTAATGCAATATCAGCACTGGGTTTTGTTTTAGATTTACTTAACTAGGAGCCGAGCTATTGATGTTTAAAAAGTGCCACTTCCGCATACTGCGGCACCGTGTATGTGTGGCACGGAGCAGCAGAACTTCCCACTTCGCTCCCAGAAGCCCCAGCGAGCGCGTTCTCGCAACCTCTGTAGCATCTCAAACTGAGCTGGATGTAACGTTAGCCCACAACAATACAGCTCTGAGGTGAAGCGAGAACGAGCTCGCTGGGGCTTCTGGGAGCGAAGTGGGAAGTCCTGCTGCTCCGTGCCGCACATACACGGTGCCGCAGTATGCGGAAGTGGCACTTTTTAAACATCAATATCTCGGCTCCTAGTTAAGTAAATCTAAAACAAAACCCAGCGCTGATATTGCATTAGGAGTTATAACCAGCGCTCCAATTTTTTTTCCATGTGAATGTTCCCCTTTAAAAAGTATAATTTAAAATAGGTATATGGATATAACCAGCAACTTTTTGAATGACACTTAACTAGTTAAACACTTCTTTTAAACACAGTAACATTATAAATATACTTGACTGCTGGGAGACGGGCTAGTACTTTAGCCTTAGGACCACATCCCAGTACAAAATGGATTAAGAATGCTGCAGTTGTACAGCATCTCCAAATAGAAATAAACGCAGAAAGACACACACATACACACACACTCACATTTACACACACTACGCTCACACAGACACACGCACACATTCACACACAAACATATACACAAGCACACATACACACAGACACACGCACACACTACACACACTCTCTCTGTCTCCCTTACATGCACACACTTACACCCATACACATACTCTTACACACACAAACTCTGACACAAACACACTCCCTGGCCCTCTGCAAAGGTGAGAGATTCCATATATATTTCAATGAAAAATTCACATTATTGGTCCTATATAAAGGGCAGGTGATCAAAGATACCCCCAAGCCAACTAGAAGTGACATCCTCAAATAAACAGCAAGGGGTCCCTAGGCCATTATTTGCTGGGTAGGTCTCCAGACCCTTGCTTTGCAATACATTGAGACATCTCTAACACCAAGAGGATTCAATTTTTAATCCTCTTGGTGTTAGAGAGGTCTCCAAGGCATTGCAAAAAATGGACTGGAGACCTCCCCAGCATATAATGTACATAGGGCCTTTCTGGCAGAGACAATTTTTATTGTTTCAATTCATAACACCATAAAGAACAGTATGACCATTGTATTTAAATACAAACACCCTGAATAAACAAATACATAAATGTCAGCTGTATAATTGCCAATATCACATCAACTATTTTAACAATGCCATCATGTTTAAAATCCACAATACAGCAATGAAAAGGCAAAAAAGGGTCACCAGTCATTCCAGTGTGTCTTCTATCAGAGGGCCCATTCGGTAACAGCTTAAGTCATCCAAAAAGGAACAACTAAAAAATCCAAAATTTGTAATTGTAGTACAGTATGCAAGATTACCTAACTGGATTTTGTAAAAAAACAAAACAAAACAAAAACAAAAGCAGAAAAATCCTGGTATATTGTCTTATTTACTTTCTTCAGCCACTGCCAACTTCTCCTTTATCACTTCAACAATGTCATCATCATTTCAGCTGCTTCTTTAGACATTTCTTTTAGGATGATGCAAAATTGCCTCACAAAACCTTCAGACACCTGTGACCTAAGTGCCGTTGTTGGACTGTAACTTCCATCTTCCTCATCCATCCAATGACTAAGGATGATGGGTGTTGTAGTCCAAGAATAACTAGAGAGCCACAGGTTACTCACTCATTATTATTATTTATTTGGAATGCCCTAGGCAATGAAGGGATTAAAGAAAGGACATTTTATAACATCCCTTGTTTCCATACCTATATATTTTCGTTTTGCTTTTCCTTTTTTCTGATTTTTAATTATTATTTTTATTAAAGGTTACGTTTGATCCTAATCTAGCTTCAATATATTTGATAGCACATTCAAACATCCATGTTGAGTGCTATTCTGGCAAAGTTTTCTTTCTCTTTTTTTCCCTGCTAAATAGAACCTTACAAATAATATTACATTTGCTATTTAACCCTTCGAGTGCCAGAGAGGTATGCATTGCACATCCTTCTGGCACTCAAAGGGTTAAGAGCAGATTAGGGGAAGTTATTTTTTGCGCGCTCCCCACTTCCTACTGTACCGTGGATTGATGAGTACAGCCTGATTCCCTCAGTTTGCCAAATTTTCTGCACTAACTCTTCACACTTTGTGCAGATCGAATTGGAACATCGCACTTAACTTGGAGCCTCTGCCCAGCATGTCCGCGCTGCCTGCCGTCCCTTCTGTCGACTTCCTGGAAACCTGAAAATAGAGGCTGCTGTGCAGCTTCATGTAATCACTGCTGCTCCATTGCGAGTAAGGGCAAAGTTCTTAACCCTTTGAGTACCAATGAGGTATGCAAAGCATTGCTGTGCAATGCGTTTTTCATCTTTATGGCATTCAATGGGTTAAGCTGCTGTTGAGCAAGGACTCTAGTAGGGTCTGGATCATGGGTACTGGGCAGTAATAGTGTGAGGCCTCAATGCCTCATGGAGCACGCCAGCTGGCGGCTGCTTTAAATAGGCGCGGGTGGGCCCAAACAACAGGCAGGCAAGCTGGCGGACGTACTGGCACATTATACTATTAACACTGATGACAATGGTCAGTCCTCCCCTGAATTTCCACTCGCCCTCACTCAATTTCTACTCGCCAAATGCGAGGAGGCGAGTGGAAATTCCAGCTCTGTATCAGCAGTGGCGTGGGCAGTTTCTGCTGCTCGTGACTGTCCCGCGACCGGCTGCCAGAGGCACTGTGGCCCATATAACGGGCTGTTCAACTAGTATATATATAATATAATCTATATATATAAAAGAATAAGCCTCATTGCATAATTTATGGTACCCCACACACAGAACATAATTTATGTCTCCTCAGAAAAGAAACTCGCATTGAACAGAATGTCTAATTACATAATTTATGTCTCATTAGGAGACACAACTCCTATTGGGTGATTGAATGGGGACTTTACTGCTCTCATTGGGTGATTCAATGGGGGCGTGTTTATCATACAGGGAGTTGGCCCGCCCCCTCCAGCCCGCCCACCAGTATCCAACTGACAAAAAAAAAAATATATAACTGCCACTCGCTCCTGAGGTAAGGATATCAGTAACTTCTCCCGGTCCACTCACACTCTCACTCAGGATCATGACCCCACAAACACACTGTTTCACCTCCCACAGATAACTGTAACCCTCCATACACTCTGTTTTAGTACGAGGGTGTAATGTTCCCATAAAATACAAACTCAGGGATAAACTTAATAGCAACTCTTATTTAACTCATCATCTCTTCAGTCACCTCACTGTCTCAGCTGTCACTCCTCCACTTCCTGCTTCCCACCCTTTCTCCTTAAAGGGAGAGAGATGCTTTGCTGTATGTTACAGAGGGCAAGCCTCAAACACCACTTTCTATTTGATCCCTCAGCATATTGCTATGTTGCCTCAACTGAAGAGCCACCGTGTGTTATATTGCTATGTTAGCTCAACTTAACCCTTTGAGTGCCAGAGGGGTAAGCAACGCATTGCAAAGCACACATTCTGTCTCACACGCTCACAGTCTCTCACACAGTCTCTCACACAGTCTCGCAGTCTCACAGTCGCAGTCTCACACACTCTCACACACTCTCACACTTTCACACAGTCTCACACTCTCACAGTATCTCACAGTCTCTCTCGCAGTCTCACACAGTGCCTCACAGTCTCACACACTGTCAGTCTCTCACACTCTCACAGTCTCTCATACTCTCACAGTCTCTCACAGTCTCTCACTCAGTCTCACACTCTCAGTCTTACACTCTCACAGTCTCTCGCAGTCTCTCACAGTCCCTCACACTCTCACAGTGCCTCACACTCTCACAGTCACATACACTCTCACAGTCTCTCACACTCTCACACAGTCTCACACTCTCACATAGTCTCACACTTTCACACAGTCTCACACTCTGTCTCACAGTCTCTCACAGTCTCTCTCGCAGTCTCACACAGTCTCTCTCGCAGTCTCACACAGTCTCTTACACTCTGTCTCACACAGTCTCTCACAGTCTCTCACACAGTCTCACAGTCTCTCACACAGTCTCACAGTCTCTCACACTCTCACAGTCTCTCGCAGTCTCTCACACTCTCACACTCTGTCTCACACTCTCACAGTCTCTCTCGCAGTCTCTCACAGTCTCTCTCGCAGTCTCACACAGTCTCTCTCGCAGTCTCACACAGTCTCTTACACTCTGTCTCACACAGTCTCACACAGTCTCACAGTCTCTCACACAGTCTCACAGTCTCTCACACAGTCTCACAGTCTCTCACACAGTCTCACAGTCTCTCACACTCTCACAGTCTCTCGCAGTCTCTCACACTCTCACACTCTCAGTCTCACACTCAATCACACTCTCACAGTCTCTCACAGTCTCTCACACTCTCACACTCAATCACACTCACACACTCTCACAGTCTCACACTCTCACACTCTCACACTCTCACACTCAATCACAGTCTCACACTCTCACATTCTCAGTCTCACACTGTCTCACACTCAATCACAGTCTCACAATCACACACTCAATCACGCTCACACACTCAATCACACTCTCACCCTCTCTCACTCACACCCTCTTACTCACATCCTCTCACTCACACCCTCTCACTCTCATACACCCTCTCACTCTCATACTCCCTCTCACTCAATCACACACACTCACTAACACACTCTCGCAATCACTCACACACAATCACTCACACGCAGTCACTCAATCTCGCACTCAAACGCAATCACTCACACGTAATCACACCCCGGGAGCCAGCACGATCCACCTTCCACCATAGTCTCACTCACACCCCGGGAGCCAGCATGATCCACCTTCCACCATAGTATGTGCAATTACCACATGCATTTCAACTACATGAATGAATGCCACTCACTCACATCCCGGGAGCCAGCACGATCCACCTTCCACCATAGTATGTGCAATTACCACATGTGTTTCAACTATATGAATGAATGCTACAGTTGAGGCATAAGTACAAACACAAACTCATTACAACGACACATAAGTCACCCCCTTATGACTAACTTCTGTGTGTGTGTGTGTCTCTGTGTGTGCCTGTGTGTTTCTCACTGTGTGTGTTGCATGTCTGTATCACACTCTATGTGTCTGCATGTGTGTGTGTATGACTGTCGCTCTTTAAGCATTTCAGTGCATGTGTGTGCATTTACATGTGTGTCTCTGTGTTTGTCTTGCATCCGTGTGTGTGCATTAATTCTCTATATATCCTGACGGGCAACGCCGTCCCACATTGCTAGTATATATATATATATATATATATATATATATATATATATATATATATATATATTGGCAAAGTGGGATGGTATTGCCCATCAATATAATGAGGACTGCATTATGATTAATATTTTTGAGCAAGTGTAATTAAAGTGTGACATTTGTTTGTAGCTGATCTGTGTTTGTGAGAATGTGTGTGTGTAAGTAAGGGCTTTGCTGCTATTTTCACTGCATTAACCATCTGAGTGTCAGAGGGGCATGCAACATACTACAAAGCAGTGTGCTGCATACCACTGGTACTCATGAATCCTGTACAGTGGTTAAGTTTCGCTTCTGTTGTGCTACCTATAATGGGACTCTTCCAGTTACACACAGACAAGTACAGTATCAGTAGGCAGATTGAAGAGCGACATGGTAGAAACTCCATTACAGGGAGCACACTGTAATGTAGAGGATTCACATTTAACCCTGAGTAGCAAAGTGGTATGCAGCGCAATGCTTTGCGGTATGGGGCATGCCGCTCTGACACTCTAAGGGTTAATTCAGTGAAAATAGCAGCAATGTCCTCACTTCTACACACTCACATTCTCACAAACACAGATTAAAATACAAACATGCCTCACTTTTGTTATACTTAGTCAAAATAATTAATCACACTGCAGTCCTATACCCTCTATTACCGCCCATGGAAATCCAATATGGGGATCATTGAGCAGATATCCACTTAAAAAGGTTATCTAATGGTTGTAACTAGGGATGGGTAAAAATTTTCGCCTAATACTGAAATCAGCGAATAATGTAATTTTCCTCTTAGGGAATAATTTCTAGCGAAAAGTGCAGTTTTTCTGAATTTTCCCACCTTTTCCGCCCATTGAAATCAATGGGAAGAAAAATATTTCTCCACCACACAGAAGTTTTCTACAGCCATATAAAAGGCTGTCAGGCTCTCACAGCAGCCATTCTGTGTTTGTGAGAGGAGAGAGCAGCATGTTTTTGAGCTAGAGGAGATTGAAGCTTAGTTTAGGGAGTCTTTTAGAAGGACATTTGTTCTCTGTATTAGGGGAGTGAGTCTGGGGGCACTCTAGGTGATAAGAAGGGAGGAAGGAGGTTGACTCCCAAATACTCCTGACTGACTGACAAGACACAGGCAGCTAGGGACCTATTTGCTTGCTGATCTTGCTGTTATTATCTCTGTGCTGGGTGAGGACGTCTGGGGAAAGACATCGTTGATTTTGTTTTTCAGTTATAATTTTTTTTGGACAGACTGAAAAGACAACAGGGTGGACAACTTAAAAAAAAAAAAAAAAAAAAAAAAAAGAAAAAATAAAAAAGAATAAAAAACTAAATATCTTAGGTGACAGAGACAGACAACTGACTGGCAAGGCATCATACAGCTGCATTAGTTTTGTTGTGTACTGTACAGTAAAAAAACAGTGTAGTTGCGTGTGCAATCAATGATGACGATCCCTCTACTCCAAGGGATGATGCAGTTTGTCAGGGTCCCAGCAAAACTAGTTCCAGCACTACCAGTGCCAGTAGAAATAAAGAACCATATAAGAAGAACACTCAAGACAACAACAAGTCACATTTAAGTGTTGATGATGCTGGCAATAGCATAATAAAGGAAGATGTAGTAGCTGAACCGCCTGCTGCATCAGACAATGAGACAAACAAGCACCAAAACACCCATAGTAGAGAACTTTGTTACAGTAAAAGTAAAAAGAAATTGTTTGAGACCTCTAAAAGCTTAGAGGAATATAAGGGTTGTTCAGATACAGATGAAGTTAAGAGTGAGGATGGTGACAGGGCTATAAGATTCGCAGAAAGTCAACAGCTGAATCTTCCATCACTCTTAAGGAGCACTGTGCCTGTCTATAAACTGTTTGAGAAAGCCATTGGAAAGTCTGACCCTGGACAAGTACAGATGTCAAAAAGCACACAGTAACCCTATCAGTCATCATCAGCATCATCGCATCTTCAAAGTCCAAGTACCACTCAGCCACACACACCTGTTTTGTGTACCCAGCAACAGCAACACAGGTTAACATCCACAGTGTTAGATATGATGAGTACCTCTGGTGCTGCTGCTGCAAGTGCTGCACCTTTGACACCTAGTAGTAGTGGCAGTAGAATTACATCAATATCTAGCTCCAGTAGTAGTAGTAGCAGAAACCACACATGACTGACAAAGGCAGGACAAATATATTAAAAGCAGCACAGATGAGGAGTGGAGGACAGATGGGACAACTGCTATGACAGATAATTAATGTATGTCAATAATCTGAGAAGGTGGATAGAGTATGACAATGGTAAAAATACATACACAAATCACACTATGCCAGTCCCCCACTGGCATCACTACAATACATATCTGCCACATTGTAGGTGGTTGTTTTTTTTTTTTTTTATTACTTGATGTCATCATATATGTGCCACTGTCAATTAAGGAAGAAAGTGCTGTGGGCAAAGGACAAATGCATTCTGCATGCTAACACATTTTTCAAGCCATATTTTGCTGTAGGACTCACAACTTTGACTTTCTAAACTTCTGCTTCCAGAAGAAGTAATATTACAGTGGGAAATGTAGTACCTATAGGAAATATAGGCGAAAAATGTGTTAACATAGGCAGAAAATTTGTTAAAATAGGCGAAAAAGAGGACATTTTTGCATAGGCAGAAAGGCGAAATTTTTCGCAGGAAAAGCGAAAAATCTGCACATTTTCCCGAAAAGTCAAGCTGGAAATTGTTCACACTTTTCGCCCACCCCTCGGCGTAACATAAATATAAGGTAGAAACTTGCATTCTATACAATACAGTTGATTTTTTTTTCAAACGTGATTTGCAGGTCACCTGGCCACTTCTTCAAGGAATAAAAGTATGTATAAGGGGGAGGAGCAAGCGCTTGCCCAAGATGGACGTGTTTTAGCTTGTCTCTGTGGAACGGCCTGGGAACTCTGCTTTCAAGGCTCGAATTGACGCCGTTTGCTGTGACTTTGGGTGCCCTCTAGTCAGATGGATTCTGCCCATGCCAGGGAGGTGTCCCATGAGACCGAGAAGATGTGCTTCGGAGGCAGACAGTGCAGGTCAAGTGTTAGGCTAGTTCGGCCCACCAGTTCAGAGTGAAGGTGCCACGCGCAATGATACCCTCTCTACTCCTGCTATCAGCTGACCTGTATCGGAGTTACCGAGGCCAAAAACTTTTAGACACATGGCGGCTCAAGCCAATTTTACTTATTTTCGAAAGTGGATTTGAAAGAGCTCTTCACAGACATGAAGGCTTCCTTTCATAGAGATATGACGGACCTGAAGTCTGAAGTTTCGCAACTGGGCCACAGAGTCCTATCTCTGGAGATGGATCAGACTAATTTCCAGGATCAAATCCAAGCACTGGAACAGTGTGTTGCTGAACCTGGATAACCAGGACCACAGAAGCCAAGGTATGTCATATGTTGCCTCCACTATTTTAGGGAAAAAGAACAGATCCTATGGTGCAGTACAGAAATGGAGCCCCTGCTGTATGAGGGCACAGAAATCCAAATATTTAATGACCTCTCACCTTATACCCTTCAGCAACTACGGGCCTTTAAGCCTTTGACCAGTCATCTGATTAATTACCAGATCAAGGACTGATGGGGCTTCCCTTTCAGCTTACAAGTGCAGAGAGGGGATGTCACAGCATTCATCCATTCTTTGGAAGAGGCTAACACCTTATGCTCGACCTTACAGAGTCCACCTATTCTGGCTACACCATTGGAGCCTTGGGATGATTCTGTGAGACCTTCGACCTCCTCGCACTTGCAGAGCAAGTCAGGTCCAGACCCTGTGGATTGCACCGCCAAAAGACTGAAGCTGGACTCTCCTGCTTAATGGTGCCCTTAACAGTGACCGTGGAGGACTCGGAGGATTATACCCTCTGTCTGTTGTTTTGCATGAGGTGACTTGGAGGTGACTGTGGCTCCTGCTTCCTGCTTCCACGGTGGCCTCCCCTGTCTGCTGGCATGTTTATTGTGGGTGTCTGTTCTGTTGGGCCTCATGCCATGGCCCATTCCTGGACGAGGGATTGTTCTCTAATTATGCTTCCTGGGTGATGGGCTGGTTCAGGGGCGGATACTGCTGGTCCTGATCATGGACCTTTTGGACACTGGGAGGGCATGACTGTTTTGATTTATGATGTGATGTTTTCATGTTTGGTTTGGGGAGTTACTGTGTCGGGTGGGATCGAGGCATGGTGGCTGGATGGTGGTCCACCATGGGCGGTCTACCTTGTGGGGGCTGCTCGGGGAGGGTCTGCCTCAGCTCACGTTTGTCCTTCATGATGTCTTGGGGGGCAGGTGCCCACCTGGGGAGCTGATTGGGATGCTCCTCTTGATGTGATTTACGTGGCGAGGGAGGGCCCTTGTGGCTTGTCAGAGGCGGCTTTGGTTTGAGTGTTCTGCTTACAGTAGGAGGCGATACGGGGGAGTGGGGTTTTTAATGAACCTTGTGTCAAATGTTCATCTCCCCCTTGTAGTACTTGTTCAGACTGCGCCCTCTCACTGGGGAATCAACCCCTGCATGTTCCTTCTCCTTTTTTTTGGGGGGGGGGGTGCCGTGGACGGCGGTCACAGTGAAGATTACTTACTCAGCTGTACTGTGGTTGAGTTCTTAGGTTTTTCGGAGGGGGTAAGGGGTGATGACCAAATGTGGTGTTGTGGATGGTTTAGGTGAAGGAGGGCCTGCCCGGCGGGGCCTCATCTGCCTTACTTATACTGACTAGTGGGGTTAATCTTGAGACGTATTTGATGGGATGGCCTTATCTTGGCAGGTGTGGAGTAAATCTAAGTTGTCTATGTGTATCGTTACACTATAGTAGACTTTTGCGAATGTGCCCTCTAACACTCAGTCTGCTGGGGCCTTCGTGTGAGTCACTTATGCTATTCTTGGTATCATTTGTTCCTTGAAAATTTAGATTTCTTTATTACAATTTAATGTTAAGTTCCCAGACTTGGCCTTCCTGGCTAAGCCTTATTAGTTGTGGGTTATCTGATTGCCAATTTGGTATTCGGACTCCTTCTGTGTGGTATATCCCCCTACACCAGCTCTCAGACGGAGTTTCCAAATCCAACTTTTTTCTCTCTTTACTTTGTCTACTGCTTTTCTCCCTCTCCCCTTGCCCCTCCCTTTCCCTGCAGTGCCCTGGCTGGAACATGTCTGACACTCTTAAAATGAAATGTTGCTCGCTTAATGTGTGCAGTCTCAGCGTCCCTGAGAAAGTAGTATGCTCCTGCGGGACATGACCAGACTTGATGTAAAAATTTTGTTAGTCCAAGAAATGTACTTTTGTAAAGGTAAACACCCCTCTTTAAGCACTCGCCACTTTTCTGTTCAATGGCATTCCACATCGGATTCTAAATCAAAAGGGGCATCTATTTTAATGCATCGCTCTGTCCCTTGGGTCCATTTGGATAGCACTGTACATCACTTTGGTAGATATGTCATGCTTAAAGAATCCATTCTCAACACTAAAGTTAAGCTGGTAAATGCTTATTTTCCTTATGACAAACAAGGCTCCTCCCTAGTTGACCTTTTGACTAAACTAGATTCCTTACGGGAGTGTATCCTAGTCTTGGGAGTCGATTTCAATTTCCCTCTGATTCCCTCTCTGGTATGCAATCCTCCTCATTTCTCTTACAGGAAATCCATTGTCAAACACTTTACTAATACGCTAGAGCGTTTTCAACTCTTAAATCTTTGGGTCCTTAAACACCCCTTTGACAGGGATTTTTCTTCTTATTCTCACTGTCACGCATGGTACTCCAGATTTGACATTTTCCTCTGCGACCAGTACTCCTTGGGGTTCCTGGGAGGTTTGGCTATAGGGGTCACGACGTGGTCGGATCATAGCCCAGTTTTTGTTGATCTCTCTATTACGGGAAGACTTGGGAGGACCCCCATGTGGAAACTTAATGAATTGCTCCTGGAAGATGTGGAGGCAAGTTCTAAGCTGCAAGGAGCATTGGAACAGTACTTTGAGCTGAATGTCACGGATGATGTAGCCCCTCCAGTTTGGTGGAAAGCCCCTAAAGCAGTTATAAGGGGTGAACTTATCAAGGTTAGTGCTCGCAAAAAAAGAGAGAGGATGAAGGATCTGACAGACAAACTTACTTGTTTACAGACTCTTGGGAGGGAGCATAAGTCATCCCTAGACCCTGTAATGGGAAAGGAACTTCATTGGCTGTGAACTGAGGTTGCGACCATTTTGCAGGCACAAACATTTAAGTCATTTCAATGGTACAAATATAGGGTCTGTTTGCAGGGGAATAAGTCAGGGACGTTGTTGGCGTGAGTAGTGAAGAAACAACAACGTTCTATGTTGGTTAGATGCATTCAAGACCATCGGGGTAAAAGGCATATTAAAAACAAGCACATTGTGGATGCATTTCGGGCATTTATGCCTCCCTTTACAACCTGGCAAAGACACCTGGAGATTCGGGAGGGGGGTTTGGAGACTCTTCTCTTGGGAGCTTCTTAAAGTCACATCTACTGTGTCATTTTACACAAGCTGATCTAGTATTATTGGAGACAGAATTTCAAGTAGACAAAGTGCAGAGTGCTATACATAGCCTCCCCATAGGTAAGAGCCCAGGGCCGGACTAATTGACAGCCATCTACTATAAGAAGTTTCTCTCCACTCTCGCCTTCTCTGTTTGTGCCCCAGACTCTGATGGCACACATCTCTGTTTTGCCGAAAGATGGAAAAGATCTGGAATTATGTGCAAGCTACCGTCCGATCTCTCTTTCTTGAACCTTGACTTGAAACTCTTGGCCGTTCGTTTGAAACCTCTGTTGTCCGCACTCATACAGCCAGATCAGGTGGGCTTCATATTTGGTCATCAGGCCAAGGATAATACTACCAGAATTATCGCCTTGCTTCATGAGATCTTGAGATCCGGTGCCCCATCAGTGTTGCTTTCACTAGATTGGGAAAAAGCATTCGATAGGGTGAATTGGGCATTTTTGTTTGGTGCTCTGAGGCGACTTGGGCCGGGACCCCGTTTTATGTGGATGGTGCAAGCCTTATATACTGGGCCCCAAGCTAGGGTTAAAGTGAATGGGATTCTGCTGATCCCTTCGACAAGGGTGCCCCCTTTTACCGCTGTTGGTACATCTTGGTATTGGAACCTCTGCTATGAGCTCACACCCAGATATTCGAGGTATCGGCGACTCGGGGAGAAAATATAGAGTCCCTGGGTTTGCGGACGATGTGCTTCTCACGCTTACGGATTCGGAGCATTACGGTCACGGTTTTTGTAAAGAACACTCAGACAGTCAGGTAAGGTTAAAAGCTTTATTGAAAAATGATAAGCAAATTACCCCACTCAGGTCCAGATAAGGTCCGTATCAAGTACCTTCCAAATCTGACACAGGTCAGGGTGAGAAAACACAGAGTAGTAATAATAAGAGAGAACTGTGAATAACTTGGACTAGCAGAAAGGATACGATGGAAAGCTTCAGGAACGAGAAACTCCTTAACAGCCCTACTCCGCAATAGGTGACACAAGCGAAGGGTAGCTGAAGGGCAATCCCCTAGAGGACTAGGGGTAGCGGAGGCAGCACATATCAGACTCTGGCAGAGAACTGACCCTAGGATAGGGTAAACGGAGGCAACACGGACAGGACTCTGGCAGCAGCTGGATCCTAGAACACTAGGGTTAAAGAGGCAACACAGGCAGGACTTTGGCAGCAACTGGACCCTAGAACGCTAGGGTTAAAGAGGCAACACCAGCAGGACTTTGGCAGCGGCTTGACCCTAGAACTCTAGGGTTAACGGAGGCAAGACGGACAAGACTCTGGCAGCGATATGGCCCTAACACGCTAGGGTATACTGAGGCAACACGGAAGCAACTCTGGCAGTGGCTTGACCCTAGAATGCTAGGGTTAACGGAGGCAACACAGACAGGGGTCTGGCAGCGACTTGGCCCTAGCACGCTAGTTTTAACGGGGTCAACAGAAACCAGACACTGGCAGTATATGGACCCTAGACCACTAGGGTAAGTATAGGCAACTTGGGCAGAAGTCTGGCTCAGACTGGACTCTAATGCTACAGGGTCACTGGAGGGAACACAGACACTGGTGAGTGATTGGGCCCACGCAAGCTCCAGATGGCTATAGGAGCAATTAGGCCTGACCGGCGCTATGTGGTAAGCGAGCACGTAACATAGCCGGTCAGTAACCGGTGTAGACCTGATCGGAACATGGAGATAATCAGCCTGTACCGTTAGCGACGGGAACAGCAACTCAACCAGGTCGGCACACAGAGGATACAGCCAGTCTAGATGGACGACCAGACACTAGCCCAGCCAGGTCGGAGTACACAGAGTAGTCAGCCAGTCCTAGTCGGTAACGGAATCAGATACTCAACCAAGCCAGTTCGGTACACAAGGAGTTAATCAGCCAGTCCTAATCGGTAAAGGAATCAGATACTCAGCCAAGCCGGTTCTGTACACAAGGGGTTAGTCAGCCAGTCCTTAGTCGGTTACAGAATCGGATACTCAGCCAAGCCAGATCGGTACACTAGGAGCTAGTCAGCCAGTCCAAGGTCAGCAACGGAATCAGATACAGTAGTGTCAGGAACAAAACGTAGTCAGGCGAGCCGGGTCATACACAGAAACAGGAAGAAGAGCTTCTAGTAGCTAGATACGGGTACACCACGAAAGGGCCCTGGTAGAATGACAGAAAGATGTATTTAAAGGCAAGCCCTGGGAGGAGTCACCACTACAGAGCCAATAAGAATAAGTCCAGGGTAAACCCGGAAGTAACAATGTCGCACAGCACAGATCACGGGCACCGTGATAATTCCCTACTGGCCACAGTGTCACTACTTGAGGTCTAAGGTAAATGTTGCTAAATCTGAAATCCTTAATATTAACTTGCTTTTATCCAGCAGTAACCTTCTAAAAGCGAAATTCCCAATTTGCATGTCCTATCACGTCTATTAAGTTTTTAGGGGTACAGCTGACTCCCACTGTGGCAGGGTTGTACTCCCATAATTTTCCACTATTTCTCCGGGGGATAGCTGAGACCCTATGGGCCTGGACTGATCTTCCGATCTCTTGGTTTTGGCCTCCTGAATTTGATAAAAAATGATTGTGCTACCACAGGTGCTGTACCTGTTCCAAGCTGTGTCCTTTCAGTAAGGTTTTATAAATTAGCATCCAGGTGGTATCTAACTCCGGCTTGCTTAGCGAAGATGAAAGTGGGACATTCTGACACCTGCCGGAGGGTCGATGACACATATGTGTTGGGGGTGCAGTATCATCTGGGAGTACTGGTCGCAGGTCGATGAGAGAGATCCTGGGCTTTCCAGTACCAAGGGATCCATGACTCTATCTCTTTTCCTTTCATTGCACTTTTTTCCCAAAGAAGTGTAAGCTATTACATTTTCTACTTAAACAGCTTGCTCTTGTGTCGCGACTCAATGGCGACAACCTACAGCCCCAGCAGAGGAAATGTGGCAGGTAAAAGTTAATTTCTTTAGCGATATAGAAATGCCTTCCAACTTTACAGGGGGACTTGGATGCAATGAGACATTTCCTGATATTCCTTTGGGACGGGTCCACTTGCTTAGGCTATGACATTGATATGTGAGCAGATGGGCAACCACCACATGGCCCCTGGGTGTGTGTTATATGAGGCCTGGAGTCAGCCAGGGTCCTGCCTCCTTCCTCCCCCTACCCTGCCCTGTCCCCCTCCCGGCCCTACCGTGCCCCTCTTCTCTTCCTATCCTTTCTTCTTCTTTTCTTCTCTAGCATTTCCTGTCCTACTTCTCTTCTTTTTCTTCAGCATATATGATGTCCTTGGGCATTCACTGGGCTCAGTTCCCTACATGGACACTCTGGGGGTGCTGTTATGGTATGATGCTTCCTTCAGTACACTCCTCAGCATCTCCGTGATAACTGTGCTTTGTTGCAGGGGGATTGTCGGTTGGTTTCTTAACTCCCAGGTGTAGGGGTTATACAACTTTGACATTACGCTGTACGGGGCCCACTAAGAAGCTCTGGGAGACTCTATCAAGCTTATTGTTATATAATCTGTTGTGTTTTCAGTAACTATTGCCCTACTTTGTATTCTTACCCATACGTTTGTTTTCCTTGATATATTGTGATTTTTCTTTTGGTAACCATCTGTATTTTTTTTATTTCAATAAAACCATAAAGTTAAAAAAAATTTTTTTTAAATAGAATAAAAGTATGTTTGACAACTTGAAGAAATGGGCAGGTGAGCCACAAAACACGTTTGAAAATAAAATCAACTTTATTGTATAGCTTACAAGTTTCTACCTTACATTTATGTGACGGTATTGTGGGAAAGATAAGGTGTGGCAGTGCATGGGTTAATCAGAAGCTCTACCACCTACTCCCAGTTGGAGATAAAGGAGAGAGGCAAGAGATAAGATCTGTCAGTTTCTGGGTGAGGTGTCAGGGCACCACAGGACCCTACAATGCGGTTCATTGTCCCCGCGAAGAGAAGCAGCAAGAACAGTGTGAAAAGGCAGAGCAGGGGAGGGAAGGGCAGGGGGCTGGTGGAACTGTAGGAAATTTGGGTTGCGTTGGTTTATTTATTGATTTGGTATAAATACTTCTAAGTTATCATGTGCTCTGTTTGTATCTGCAAAGTGGCAACTCGCTCTGCTGTGAAACCTGCCGGTGATCAGGCACCAACTAAGTTATGGGCTGGCCTTGCTCACTTACACCTTCCTACAACTTTTTAGCAAGTGGGAGAAGTGAAGCAGAGGCCCAAACTTATGACCACTCCAGGGGCAATTGGCCCTCTGCCCCCTGGGACAGGCCACCCCTGTTGGTGGTTTCTGCCTTCTTGTTCAGAAGTATCGTCCCGCATCACTGTTCTAAACCGTACAGTACTGCCTGACTGCAAAACGTAAGCTGTAATATAAGGAGGCTGCATGCTTATTAACCCTTTGAGTGCCAGAGGGGTACACAATGGTACCCCTCTGGCACTCAAAGGGTTAATGTTTATCGTAATAAAGTCACTGTATTTTACTTATATACATCCATGTTTATTTAATGGATGTATCTGTATGGGAGTAAATAAACATTTCTTGTAGTACAGCAAACAAATTGTGGAGGCGGGACCTAGGTGAAGAGCTCTTCTCTGCTGTGCAGCCTCATGTGTCTCGTAGACATTTTCAGTTGCTTATGTTTGCTTGCATTCATTTGTTTCAGTAACACGGTTTGTGCTACTGAAATGTACACTTAACTACGAACTTCAATGGGGGGGGGGGGGGGGGGGGGGGGCAAAACAACAGTGTCAGGATGTAAAGTTAAATTCAGCTGGGTGTAAAAGTGAAACCGCAGTGATGTCTCCAAGTGGCACAGTGGCCAGATCCACCATATAGCGGATTGCTTAACCCTCACAGTGCCTCTGCAGCTGTAACTATGCACACTTTGGACGCATGCTATATTAATGTATATCCATTCTATACATTAGCCATCACTTCCCTTTAGACGCCCCCCTTGTGTTTCACACTCTCTGATCCATTATCTCATTTGTGTCACCTACAGCCATGGGCAAGGGTGCATTGCTCGCTGTCTGGCCGCAGTGTAAGTCGGCCATTTTTTGGTGGAGAAGAGGAGATAGTGGGGAAGGGCCAAGTCCTTTCATAGTATATCTCTGCCTTAGCCACAGTGGATGCATATGTAGATCTCCTTGTGCCAGCCCCAGGGTGTGTATGGAGCTTTGTGTGAATGGAGCACATATGCAGATCTCCTAGCTGCTGCCCTCGGGTGTGTGTGCCACAGACATAGCATTTGTGGTCACATGACCACTTCTTACAGAGACGTCACACCCAAGCCCCAAATGGAATGAATGAACAGGTGTCATATGCTTGCTTCTACTAAATCAGCATCCTCTAGATAACTGTCCCAAATCTCAGTCATGGGATCTATCATCGCTTCATCCATGTACAGTGTACACCACTAGAGGAAGTGCTTGCACTGGATTACCCAGTAAGTGACACACTGTATAAATCAGTATCATTCATTCTGCTCTTCAGTGGTCTCCAAACTCTGATATCTAGATCTTAACATCACACTTGTGGATTTTTGTCTCTAGTAATTCCGGGTAGCTCACCTATGAACACATTTGCAAGTGTTTGCTTGATACATACTACCTTATGGATTACTATTCTGTCACAATGGATGAAAGTTCAATCTACGCTAGAAATGCATGGCTAAGTGGATTAAAACACATCCCTACTGTCACCTGAATATCGGTGCTTGAGACTCACACAAGTATGGAATAGAATTATGATTATGATCAATATATATGAATCCGATTTCTGTTGACACATTATGGATCATGGATCCAATATCCAACGCTTATCACGTATGTATACTGTACGGGGAAACCACTGAAGATAACTAAGTCTTTATTTCTTCTGACTTGTATCCAATATTATTATGGTTTTATCATACAATAACAATCAAATATTTATATATTGAACTGATCTCAGTGTGGCAGCACAATATCCCTTTAATTTTGATTGACACATGTATGATAACTGTCATGCAGAGACAACAAACCTATCCTAACATTATCTTTGTCATTCATAAGGGATTTAGACATTCCATCTGATATATATATATATATATATATATATATATATATCTATACCGCATCGGATCATACAAAAGTGAATATCTGTAACATTGGACACTGTATAAATCCCATGACTTCTGTGCGAGTATGACTCTCAGGCCATATGCAAGTGACATATTTATATCTGTCATTATATGCTCTGAATGCTATGATACATATCTGTGGGTCCATCTCGGTGCTAGCCAGTCATTATAGCATCTTCCGTATCTATATATAGATAGATGTCAATGTATAGGGTATAATCTACTACCGATTTTCTTTGTGCAGCGTGATGATCTTATAGTCATCATGCTGCACAATTATCCAGTGTTTTGATTCTGGCTATTTACACATATGTTTTCTACATATTTGATCATCTATATGTACTCCGACATATGAGAACTCTAGCTTAACATTTATTTGATGGTCTTTTTATGATGTTAGCTTGACTAGCACTATTATGGGTTTTGTGTGCTGTGCAATGTGTGAGTGTCCTAAACCTCGCTACATCTTACAGTACTTAAACTTAACATTTTTCATTTTCCCATTTTTGATTCACTTGATATTCTCCCCAATATGTCAAATAGTACATTTATTGCATACATATTTGTGCTGCTATAGAAGTCTAAAGCTTATTTCCTTTCTGATGTTCACTTGCAGGTTGGATTTGGTTATTTATTTGCTTTTAATGTGCCACATGTACCACTATATTGTTTAACTACACATGATCTATATCTGTATAGACATTATCTGTATATTTAGTTTTCACTGTCGTCCAATACAGGTCACTGGTACACTGGGAGGCGATCCGCCCCTTTAATAGGCAGGAACAATTATTCAAATGTGAGCAGGGGGTGGAGCCTCCCCTCCTACTTAAGCTGCCTTCAGGCCAGAGCCACTAGATTGATTTGTTCCTGTGTGCTGTGCACACCAGGTGGAGAACATCTATACATTCAACTTAGTAATTTTTTATTTTTATTCAAATATGGAATACCACCATTAGGAGGGTGACCATGGCTGTGAATTGCCCTCCCCAAAGTGGCTAGTGCAGCTTCCAGGGATTTTCTGTGGACCTTATGCCCTGAAGAGGGAACAGCTTGAGTCAAGCAGCTTCCCTGCTGGGGAATTTACCTCTGGTTTATTCCTACTTCATCATGGTCACCTGAAGACAGAAGTCCTGCAGAAAGGTGAGGCACCCCTTGAGTGCTGAAGGTCCACTTGTCCCCACAGTGTCCCTTTGATGGGCTTGTATTTGGGAGTTTGCATCTGCACTCCAGCACTCATAGGGTGTTTTTATTTGCATTTCTTATATTGATGCAATTTCTGTGGTATTCTCTGGGGTTTTGGAGCTTTGGGGTATTGTTTTCTTATGTTTTCCAAGTGTTTGGAAGATGTTTGGTGCATTTTACATTTCAGTAGTACTTTATTAATATTTAGTGTTCCGCGCCTTTAAGCGCGCCTTTTCCCGCATAGACGCCATTGCTCCTTTACTCTCTGTGAGTTTACACAGTGTGGGACATATCTCTGGAACCGCTTGTCACAGCAACTTCAGAGATGGCTCATTTTATTGCTCTGCTCCTGCTCTATCATCCGGTATCTAGTTTCGGGGTGTGGGGAGTTCAGGGGGGCTTCGGGCACTGTTTGGGGTACTTCTGAGAGAAAACTACATTTCCCATGAGCGCCCGTTTCGCGCTTGTTTTCTGATTAGCTGACCTGATGGCAGCAATTTTGTGGTGTTATTTCTCAGTGAGTATACTACGCAGGGACCGAGCCTTCTCTCCTCTCAGCAGATTAACCCTTCGCTGGCCAGATAAGTCCGATTTTAGGCATTTCTGGGGTGAAACTTTAATCTTTCACACTTCTACTGGGTGATATTTATTAGGTGGTGTATATTTGACGCTGTGAGCATGTCTAATCCACTGGAGTCAGGGGCTAGACCTAAGACTAAGGAGGCTGGGGTGTCCGTTCCCCCCATTGCGCTTTGCTCCTCTTGTCACTCTGGGCTGCCTAGAGATTGTTCTGGTACCTTGTGCCCTAAATGTACAGATTGTCATGATAGCAACCCTGGGCTTCCCACCCATGCTATTGAGCCAACTTGGGTGAAAGAGTTTAAAGCTGCCACTAGGGATCTCAGATCCACTCTCCAACTCTTTCCCTCTCAGGTACAGGGGGCTCTTCAGATTTGGCAGACCCCCTCTACAATCAGGACTTCCCTGCCTAAGCCACAGGGGGCTCCTGATGTGTCTGATTCTTCTGAAGAAGAACTTTTGCAGGATTCTGATGCTGAGGAAGGCACTGTTATTGAGTCTAACAGGTCCATTGGGGACCCTTATGAATGTGACCCTGAGGTTTCTGCTGAGGGTTTGATTAGAGCTGTGTTAAACAAGCTCAACCTTCCTCTGACTCAAGAATCTACTCATGATCCAACTGATGTTTTTCAAAAACCTTCTAAGGCGGTTGTATGTTTTCCTACTAACCCTACTCTTGCCCGGCTAGTCTCTGATGCGTGGAAAGCTTTCTCTTAAATCCATTTTTGCCTCCATTGGCACTGCCATGCATCCAACCTTTGCAGTGGCGTGGGTTAATAGGGCTATTGCAGCCTGGACTGAACGACTGACTGATGCGGTCCACCAGGATGCGCCAGTGTCTGAGCAGTTGCAGCTCCTTGCTAATATTGCAGAAGCCCAGAATTATGTTTCTGATGCTGCCTTTGATGCTGTGCGCATGATGGCTAGGGCCTCCACGTCATCTGTGGTAGCCAGACGTGCTCTTTGGCTGAAAATTTTGTCTGTTGATACGGCCTCCAAGAAAGCCTTGCTTTCTTTACCCTTTCAGGGGAATTTGTTGTTTGGTTCTGAACTCAAAGAGATGATCAGTGAGGCTACTGGCGGTAAAAGTACTCTTCTACCGTCAGTCTTCAAGAAAAAGTTTCCAGCCAAACGCAACCGGTCCTTTCGTTCCTTTCAGACTGAGACACGCTCCACGGCCCAAACGGGGCCGTCCTCTACGCGTCCCTCCTCCAAGCCCAAACAGTCCTGGAAGCCCAAAGTTGCCCCTAAGGCCAAGACCTCCAAGACTGCTTCAGCATGACTCACCGAACCCGGGTCTGCATCCGGCAGTGGGTGGACGTCTCCACATCTTTCGCCGGACTTGGGAGGAGTCTGTGACGGACCCATGGGTTATTCAGGTGGTATCAGAGGGATACAGGATCCCTTTCTCTTCCCTTCCTCCTTTTCGGTTCCATTTTACTCGTCCTTCTCAGGAACCTACAAAAAGGCGTCTGTTCGACGACGCTATTCAGGATCTTTTGGACAAAGAGGTCCTGGAATTGGTTCCTCCAGAGGACACAGGTTCAGGATTCTATTCCAACCTGTTCGTGGTGGCCAAAAAGGACGGAGGTGCTCGTCCTATCTTGGATCTCAAGGATCTCAATTCCTATGTTGTGAGTTCCCACTTTCGCCAGGAATCCCTGCGCTCTGTGATTGCCGCAATGTCTCCAGGGGAGTTCTTTGCCTCCCTGGACCTTCAGGATGCATATCTTCACATCCCTATTCATCCGGAGAGCAGACGGTATCTCGGGATTGCCTGTCACAAGGGCCACTTTCAGTTTTCAGCTCTCCCCTTTGGTCTGACCTCAGCCCCTCTGGTCTTTCAGAGGGTGTTGGGATCCTTGATAGCTGTGCTTCATCGAGATGGGGTCAGAGTGACCCCCTACATGGACGATCTCCTCCTGAAAGCCTCCTCTGCGGAGCTTCTCCACCAGCAGATGCAGCTGTGTATACACACTCTGAACCGTCACGGCTGGATTTTGAATCTGGACAAGTCAGACTTGGTCCAGTCTCAAAGACTCCTTTTCTTGGGTCTCCTGTTCGACACTCAGCAGTGCATGGTTTTTCTGCCAGAGGAAGTGGCTCATCAGATTGCCATCCGAGTAGCCAAGATACTGGAACTCGACAGGATCCCGGTGCCAAAGTTGACGTCTCTGGTGGGGAAGTTCATTTCCACGATCGAAGCTGTGCCATTTGCCATGGCTCACACCAGGGAACTTCAGAGGTTTGTGATCCAGACGTGCAAGAATCATCCAGATCATCAGTATCTGTCCGTCTCTCTGCCTCCTCATGTCGAGTTGAGTCTGCAATGGTGGTTGGATCTCTCTCATCTCCTGAAAGGGAGATCCTTTCGAATTCCCTATTGGACCACGCTCACAACGGATGCCAGCCTCCGGGGATGGGGTGCTGTGTTGGGTCGTTTCAGTGCTCAGGGGAAATGGGGACTGGAGGAATCTCTTCTCCCCATCAATGTTCTGGAACTTCGTGCCATACGGCTTGCCCTGAGGTACTGGGAATCTCAGCTGGAAGGTTGCCCAGTCAGAGTGGAGTCCGACAACGCCACCGCGGTGGCCTACATCAACAGACAGGGCGGCACAAAAAGTTTCACCGCCTGGTTGGAGGTCAAGGATATTTTATCTTGGGCAGAAGATCACGTGCCTGTCATTTCAGCGGTTCACATTCCAGGCGTAGACAACGTCGTGGCAGACTTTCTCAGTTGTCATACAGTCGACAGCGGAGAATGGGCTCTTCATCCAGAGGTGTTTCACTTTCTCACCCAGAGGTGGGGAGTGCCTGCAGTGGATCTGATGGCTACCAGACACAACAGGAAGGTGCCGACGTTCTGCTCTCGGTGGAGGGACCCTCTTGCTCTAGCAGCGGATGCCTTGTCAATCCCTTGGGATTTTCCTCTGGCTTACATCCAAAGTAACTATTGCCTCTTGGATTAAGGCTACTATTCGTGAAGCCTATAAGTTGCGGAATAAGCACGTTCCCTTCCGGGTGACTGCCCATTCCACCAGATCAATTGGGGCCTCTTGGGCCTACAAGAATCAGGCGTCTGCTGATCAACTGTGCAGAGCGGCCACTTGGTCCTCTGTGCACACATTCTCGAAGCACTATCGTGTTGATGTTCTGGCCTCGGCTGATGCCAGCTTTGGGAGGAAGGTCCTGGAGGCAGTATTGCCTGTTTAGGACTTCTACTCTGTGATTCCTAGTGCTTCCTTACTGTTGAGCCCGGTTGGCTCTAGTTCAGTGTGCTTTGTTAGTTCGGGGGTTTATATTTTTCCCCCTGGTTGGTGTCCGTTGACACTTCTGTTTCTGGGCTATATGATTAACTGGTTCATAGCAGTTCTAGTGACTTTGGCCTAGCGCCTGGTCCTTGCCTTACTTCCCGCCTCTGGGACAGCTTAATGTTTGTACATCCCAGTGTACCAGTGACCTGTATTGGACGACAGTGAAAATAGGATTTTAGTCTTACCTGTTAAATCCTTTTCACTTAGTCCATACAGGTCACTGGTCTCCCACCCTGTCAAGGGACCATGCTTGGCTCTCCTGTGGCATTTAGTGGGAGACCGTCGGGGCATGCTCACAGGAGTCTTCCTTCTTGCTTACCTCTGGTCAGTTTTAGTGTCTCAAATCAATCTAGTGGCTCTGACCTGAAGGCAGCTTAAGTAGGAGGGGAGGCTCCACCCCCTGCTCACATTTGAATAATTGTTCCTGCCTATTAAAGGGGCGGATCGCCTCCCAGTGTACCAGTGACCTGTATGGACTAAGTGAAAAGGATTTAACAGGTAAGACTAAAATCCTATTATTTCAGAGCTACATTTGACTTTGTGATTTTATCTGTTTTGATGTAACTCGGATATTTTCATCATATCCAATCACACCTGGTGTTTCACTAATTAATAAATTGATGCCCCAATTAAGCTTTGTTGCCATTTTTCACGTTGTATGTATCTGTATGTAGGGTTTATAAGGGTTCAGGTCAACACATTCATGTAATCTTGAGAAAGGCTATTCAGACAGCTGAAACGTTGATTCAATAAATGTAACCTTCATTTGCAACCTCAAAAGATCCTGTGCGTGTCATTTCTCCATCACCAGAACTGTGTGTATATATATATATACTTTATATGCCCTCTAAGTTTTCAGTATCTAGATGTTCAGTTCCCTAACATAAGAGAAATCCTAACTGTAACATATTGTCATGGACTCAGGAACGAGAACTGGACCAGTACTGAAGGTAACACAATCTTTAATAAGGTACACAATGTACAGAACAACGGTAACAGCAAGAACTGCAGGCAAGGGAGAGGACGGCAGGAAGGATCCCGCTGCTGTAGTGGTACTGACTAGTTCCAGAATGCAGAGGAGGGAAACCGTCTCAGGTCCGCACCTGAGGATCACTACAGGTCCGCACCTGAACAGACAAGATCCTGAGTAGGTACAGCGCTACAGGTCCGTACCTGTATGCCAACGTACCAGGGTAAGCAAATGCGCTACAGGTCCGCACCTGTACAAAAAATGCTCCAAGGAGAACAACTGTGCTACAGGTCCACACCTGAATGCCACAGAGATACAGAGACGAGAAGAAGTCCGCCAGAGCCACCAAGGGCACCCACTAAGTTATCCACTGCCAAGATGGGTAGGTCAGACAAGCTGGAATGGGACACAGCGAATGTAACCCGGACCCGAAGGTTTGCACCAGACTGGATGTCAGACAAGCCAAGGATAATACATGGAGCGGGTAGTCAGACAGAGCCACAGGTCAACACCAGATCAGGTACTCAGGCAAGCCTAAGGTCATACACGGAATGGTAGTCAGACAGAGCCGCAGGTCAACACCAGATCAGGTACTCAGGCAAGCCTAAGGTCATACACGGAATGGTAGTCAGACAGAGCCGCAGGTTTACACCAGATTGGATGTCAGACAAGCCAAGGGTCATACACTGAGTGGGTAGTCACACAGAGCCACAGGTCAACACCAGAACGGATAGTCAGACAAACCGGTTCATACACAGAGCAACAAGCACAACTGCACTGGAACACCATGAAAGGGCAACTGAAGTGGTGTCCAGGCAGTTAATAAACAAATTGCTCCACCCCAGGAGGTGGAGCAAAAAACGTGCTGTACAGTTAAGGACCGCGCCGCAACGTTATCAGGGAATCCCTGTGACGCGCACCCGAGTTCTGATGTGGCTGGAGCTGCCAGAGGGAGCAACAAGGAGACCGGTCGCCTGGAAGGACGCCAGGGTGTACCGGCACTCCTAACAAGCACGGCAAGCCACGAGGGCACAGAAGCCGACCGCCTACAGGGTCTGGCGGTCGGCAGAAAGGTAAGCAACCTCTTACACATATAAGCCAAAACCTCTAAGGGCATCCAACATATCTCTTAATTCCTGGCAGCTGTACACATATATTTCATCTGTCATAAATTCTTATTTGAAATCAATCCTGCTATGTACAATTCTTGTCTAATCTATTTAAGTGAGATCTACTATGATAAATTATACTAGATTTTGAGCAGTGCTGTATTGTGAATGTAGTGAATACATTTATGTATAATGATTCAAAGCTCACATTCAGTCAGAACATTCAAACATGATTGACAGTGATCTATATGAACCAAATGGATATCAGCATAGATGTGTATACCCCCATCTAATTATTGAGAGCTTACACATATATACACACACCCACAACTATACACATATATCTATACATGCACATACCCATATACACATGTGTATAAATGTTCAATTAATTTAATCACTCCTAAGGTTAAATTGCATCATATACTGTTTTTTAACCCCTTAACAACCCTTGACGGTCCTAGTACGTCAAGGGTCAATCTGACTGAATGACCCATGACGTACTATGACCGTCATGGAGTTCTGGGCTCCCCCCGCGGCTGCACGCCATTCGGGGAGTCCAGAACCGGAAAACAAAAAAAAAACAAAAACAAAAAAAAAGCTCTGCGGACATTCAGGTGTGGCGCCGATACCCTGGTCGTTAAGGGGTTAAACACAAGTAGGGCTTTCTTTTGATACCACATTTCTCTGTATACTCCATCTTTTAATTTGATTAAAATTTAAAAAAGATGAATAAAATAAATAACATTTTGCATACATTTTCCTGTCAGAATATGTACACTATTAGTCCATTTGAAAAAATACCTCATATATATTAATTTGCTTCTCCTGAATATAGGAGTACTCCATACCAAATATTTCAATCCCTTTTTAACATGTACAGGGTAAATATTACAAGATGAGCACCATTATTTCCAAGCTGTTCTTTTTCAATATTTGGCATGTGACGGTTATAGCTTAGTTATAGAGTTATAGCTGAAGGTACCAGAACCCAAAAAGTATATGTTTTTAAAAGCAGCCAATATACGGTAATTTATCAGAAGGATTTTGAAGTTTTTAATGGTAATATTTTGGTTTTTTTGCAGTTTTCACTCTTAAATTGCAATGTTGGTACGAATTTCAAGCAGAGGATAGTTGCAACTGCTTCTTCTGAGTATGGCAATACCCCACCATATGTATGGGTTTCTCAGGGTTTGGGGGCAGCTACAGGATCCAATTTGGAACATGCGCATTTCCAGTTTCACACATGGAATTTTCACAGCTTGCTTAACTGGTGTTATACCTAATTTTAGGGCTGTGCACCAGTGCTCCACTTTAAAATTTCCCCCCAAAAGTTAATATTTTTGAAAAGGAGACAACAAACGTTTTCATTTTAGGTGTGTGTTCACATTTTTCATGTAGTCATTTTGCAACCAATCTCTCAAAATCTACAGTAAGAAAAAATGTCAGCATTTTTCCACTTACAATTTCAAAGTTGCTGTGGATTTCAAGCACAGGATAGTTGCAGATCTAAAAAATGCACTGATTAGTGTTCAGCTACTACTTCTGAGTATGGGAATACCGCATATGCATAGGTCTACCGGGGTGTGAGGGAGCAACAGGGCCATTTTGTAAAGAGACATGGAAATTTCACTGCTTGCTTTACTGGTGACTCATCTGGGGCTTCAGTGTTCCATTTACATTTTTTCCTCAAAAGTGTATATTATAGAAAAGTAGACAACCCTGGGTTACATTGTAGATGTAGTTTCACATTTTAAGTGCCACTTTATCACCAATCCCTCTCACAACCTGCAGTAAGAAAAAAAAATGTTTCTCAAACATATTCAGTGTTACTGTAGATTTCAAGCATAGGTTATTTGGAGATTTTTAAAAAATGCATTGTCTAGTGTTCAGCTACATCTTCTGAGTTTGGCAATGTCCCATATGCATAGGTTTCTCAAGTTTTGGGGGAGCTACTGACCCCAGTTGAAAACATGCATGTTTCCATTTTTTCAGACAAGGCATTTTTACATCTTGCTTAACTGGTGCCTTTGTCTCATTTGTGGCTGTTTGGTAAAGCTGCAATTAATATTTTACCTCCAAAAGTATATATTTTAGAAAATATACAACCCTGGGTTTTAGTATAGGTGCATTTTGATAATTTTTTCCAAAACCTGCAGTAAGAAACAAACTGTATTTTCAGCTATATTTCTGTGTTGCTGTGGATTTCAAGCACAGGATATTAAGAGACTTTTAAAAATGCTTTGATTAATGTTCAGCTACATCTTCTGACTTTAGCAATGCCCCATATGCATAGGTTTGGGGGAGCTACTGTGGGCTCAGTTGGGAACATGCGCATTTCCATTTTCAGACATTTCTACAGCTTGCTTAGCTGGTGCCTTTGTCTCATTTGGGGCTGTTTGGCAATGCTGCAATTAATATGTTACCCCCAAAAGTACAGTACTGTGCAAAAGTTTTAGGCAGGTATGAAAAAATGCTGTAAAGTAAGAATGCTTTAATTTTTTTTTTTTGGTGTGACCACCCTTTGCCTTCAAGATGGCATCAATTCTTCTAGGTACACTTGCACAAAGTCAGGGATTTTGTAGGCATATAGGGCTCGATTCAATTGTCCCTGTTAGGCCAGACAACATATTTTCAAGCACTATAAGCCATTTCATTACCAGTGCTATATAGTTTTAACCCCCTTGAGTGCCAGAAGGGTATGCAGTGCATTGCAGAGCAATGTGTTGCACACCTCTTTGGGGCTCAAAGTGTTAAACTGTGAATGAGTGTGTGGGTGATGATCCAAAAAGATGGCTCCAGTTATAAAAATGCTCTCCTTTTGTTTAAATAATGACTCAATAGATTCCCAATAAAAGCTATATTTTCCTATTTCTCTGCCGCTGTGTGTGACTGCACAGGTGGTGGAGAAATTAATGTGCAGCACAGACCCCACGTCCTTGTCTCAAGGGCTGATGCTCGTTCCACACTGTGGGAATTTGAACAGAGACTGCCTTTATATATGGGCAATCTCTGTTCCAATTCAATCGCAGTCATTGGGTGGGATGTGATTATGCATGTACCAGCCACTCGGCTTCAAGCACCACTGGCGCGAAGCTGATTGGTTGCGATGTGCAAGAAAGCAAAAGAAAGAAGAAAAGACGGAAAAGCGGAAAGAAGAGAATGCAGAATGGAGACAGAAGGAGGAGGACAGTAGGTGACAGGTGTAACACAGATAAGCTAACGATTGGTGCTTGACAGTATAGCATTAGCTATTTCCTTGAAGTTCCCAATCTTGCCACTATTTAGTGGCGTTTTTGCAACTTAATGCACAAAATGGACGTTTGGCCACAAGATCATTTCTGTGGCCTAATATCCATTGTGCTTCTAGCCAGTAGGACAATTGAATACCGACTTAGAGGTTTTCTTTTGTCGGTTGATATCAATTTCGCCCTACCAGCTTTTCTAATGTGCTCAAATGAATCAAGCCCATAATCAGGTGCATGATTAAATAATTATACCAAACAGGTGCTAATGATCATCAAATTAATATGTAGGCTGAAACACAATCATTAACAGAAACAGCTGCATAGGAGGAATAAGACTGGGTGAGGCACAGCCAAACTCAGCTAATAAGAGGAGGTTGCTAAAGACAGTTTAATGTCAAAAGTCATACACAATGGCAAGACTGAGCACAGCAATAAGACTTTAGGTAGTTATACTGGATCAGCAAGGTCTCTCCCTGGCAGAAATTTCAAGACAGACAGAGGTTTCCAGATGTGCTGTCCAAGCTCTTTTGAAGAAGCGGGCAATGTTGAGTACAGTAGATGCAGTGGTCTGCCAAGGAAACATCATGCTTACATCCCTTCACAAACAGAAGATGTCCAGCAGTGCCATACCTTCAACATGCAAACAAGGCCAAGCGACTCAACTATGCACAAAAACACAGGAACTGGGGTGCAGAAAAATGGCAGCAGGTGTTCTGGACTTATTAAAATCTGAAATACTTGTCTGTAGCAGAAAGTCTGTTTGCCGAATGGCAGGAAAGTGGTACAAGAATAAGTGTCTGCAGACAACAGTGAAGCATGGTGGAGGTTCGTCAGCATAAAGAAGAACAAGGTATCCTGGAATTGATGGTATGGCTCCCACAGAGCCCTGATCTCAACATCATCGAGTCTGTCTAGGATTACATGAAAACATGCAGTAACAAAAAAATCCCTGTATTTTCTGTGTTTCTGTGGATTTCAAGCACAAGATATTAAAAGACTTTTAAAAATTCTTTGATTAATGTTCAGCTACATATTCTGACTTTAGTAATGCCCCATATGCATAGGTTTGTCAGAGTTTGCTGGTTTCCATTTTTCAGACAAGGCATTTTTACAACTAGCTTAACTGGTGCCTTTGTCTCATTTTGGGCTGTTAGGCAATTCTGCAATTAATATTTTACCTCAAAAAGTATATATTTTAGAAAAAGTAGACAACCCTGGATTTTAGTGTAAGTGCATTTTGACAATTTTTATACAGTCATTTTACCACCAATCCCTCCCAAAAACCTGCAGTTACAAAAAAAAAACAACCCTGTTTTTTCATGCCTATATTTTGGTGTTGCTGTGGCTTTCAAGCACAGGATATATGTGTTCAGCTAAATCTTCAGAGTACAGCAATGCCCCATATGCATAGGTATGTCAAGAGTTTGGGGATCTACTGGGTCCAGTTGGAAACATGCACATTTCTATTTTCAGATATGCAAAACACTTAGGGTGTGTTGCTTCCCATTATATTTTTATAGTGTTAGATCTAAGGAGGGATGTGTTTTGAAAAATAAAAAACAGGATATTTCAGGGGGAAAAAGTGGCCAACTAATAAAATAATTACTGCATTGCACCTACATGATACAGCTTCAAGCAGTCACCAATGAAGAGCCCAGGTTTTGAAGGAGAGTCAGGAAAATAGAAGTTCTTGTCTGTTCATTTGCCCTTGCAAAAGCACACACTGCAGCATTTCTATGGGTTTCTCTTTTGGGTGGTTGGGGGGGATTTTAAATGAATAATTGTCCTACACCAACTCTCTGAGGTATAACTTCGGGTGCCCCTTGAAAGAAAAAAACTGGAAATAACATGAAGCTGAAACTGCAAAAAAAGTGGATTTCTGAGTGGGGTTTGCCTATTTAAAAATGAAATAAGAATTATATATGTAAGTTTGCATCAGTTAAATGGCAACCTTCTTGTATCAGGCTTTACATTTCCTTATAGTGAGGTAAGGCTGCATGAGTTGACACAGTTCTCTCATCCTGCATGGTAGTCAGCATGTAAATGTCCTTTTTGTCCCTAAATCTGTCAGCAGCTCCTGTTGACACAAAGCTGAGGACATCCCCTTTTTTAGCTTGGAATTTAAGAGTTCTATAGGCATCTCTTTGCAATTGTGTCTAACAGTGCCACAGGCCACTGTGTCAAAACAAACAAGTAATTTAAATAAAAGGTAGTGTAATAATTGTCAATATATAAATGATAACCTTTCTTTAATAAGGGGTAAATGAGATCCCAAACAATTTTCCCACTGGTTCTCAGATATTCTGGGCAACCAGAAGGATCAAGTTGGCTGTCTTTGCCCTCATAAATTCTAAAAACCTGGGTATAACCTGTGTCACTTTTGTACAATGTATAACCTTTTCCTCTTGGAGCATTAGAGGGGATATACTGTTTGAATCCCAACCATCCCTTATATTTCAATAGGGACTCATCAATGCATATGTGTTTCTGGGGCATATATATTTCTGAAAACATTTTTTGTAAATAATGTACTGGGGGTTTTCTTTTGGGAGGCACAGGGTATTGTCAATGAAAGGCATGAAGTGCAAAATCATTCAATATCTTCTCCTGGTCATTGTTTATAGGGGTATCACACAGGATTTTTGCTCCAGTGTAACCTAATTCTTGTTTTTTTAATTATCCCCATAGTCATTGTTAGGTCCCAGAATTGTTTGAATTCACTGACATCTGTGGGTTGCCATGATTGCTGCTGTGCAACAAAGTATGAGGGATTGACTGCCATGTATTGGGCTGCATGTCTACCCCCAAAAATAAAAAACTGCTCATGGTTAAATCTTCCGCTCAAATTTCTGGGTTGCTTCTCTATTCAGGTATTTCTGCACATAATTCCACTGGTGGTACCCATTCCCTAGGATCAGGATGAGGGGCAGTATTTGGGGCAGTTCTTAGGGGAGTTCTTGGGACAGGTCTTGTGGCAGCTTTTGGGGCAGGTCTTAGGGCAACCTTTGTGACAGTTGTTGAGGCAGCTCTTGGGGCAGTACATCTCTCCTTAGTAGAAGGCCCATTGTGATCACTAGAGCTATCACTGTCACTATCTTAAAACTGTGTAATATCAAAGTCTGAGGCAGTATCATTGGCTTCAGAATCAGAAGCCAAAAAGGCATACGCCTTTTCATCAGAATACATTCACTGGATTTTATAACTTATTTAACTACCTACCCTAATTTCTACTAAATAACTACCCACCCGCACTTACAAACCTACTTAACTTACCCACCTGTGTAAATCATTTTTTAAAATTATTATATTCATTTTTTATAAAACAACCTGAAACATTATTCTATCCAATGCCCCACGAATTAAATACCCACCCAAGCTATATAACTAACCAAATGAAATTGCTAAAAAAAAAAAATACTTAACCCCAACCAATCAGTATTCCTATACTATATATACATTTTTTTTTCCCTGCCTAACTAAAACCCTAACCCTTACCCTAACCCACGTAAACCCTAATCCTAGTTAAATTAACACAAACTATCCACCCAAACTTTCTAAGTAATTATTAGATAAATCAATGTATTAAAAAATGAAAAAAATAAGGACCCACATTAAATTACAGAAAAAAACTAACCCCAAACTGTCACTATTCCCACAATAAAAAATAAATAAATATATAAATATATATATATATATATTTTTTTTTTTAATTTTTTTTTTTTACTTTAGACAAAACCCTATTTCTAAACCTAAATCTAACACTAAACCTTACCCTAACCCACATATACCTATCTAAACTACTTAAAAACTCTATTAAAAAAAAAAAAAAAAAAAGAAATTAAATGGAGGGGGCAAAAAAATAAAATACCACAGATCAGCAAATCCTGACACAGATCAGCAAATCCTGAACTGCAACAACTGATCACTAAGTTTAGTGATCAAATGGGGGGGGGAATCAGTTGATCCCTGTCCTAACTGACTACTACTACATGTTAGTCGACCATGTGAACATAGCTTTATTCTGGGTAAAAATGATTAATATCCCTTTAGTTTCACAGACATATTTCTAGTCTGCAGTCATGAGTGGTTACGTGGCTAGATTCAATTATTAAGCTTGTTAAAATCTTAAATTGATAAGTTAGAACCCTCATTTTTTTTCGCACTCAGCTTTTTTTGTCAGCTTCTCGTACTAAATCAAATGTGTATGTAATTGATAATGTTTGACAATTTTGTACATGTTTTAATGTTAATCCATAATTTGAATAGGTACTTGCTGCCAGGAAGAGAGCTCGATATTTGAGGCTGGCTCGTCCACCCACTCCTGCCCAGCTAAGGGTGGTCAAGAGTAAGATAAAGAAGAAAGTGATTATCCAACAAACATTAAGGTAATTTGTGCAGGATGCAGCTATATCCAATTTCCATATAAGAGCTTGAGAGCACAGATTTTCTGTTATAGAATGTTTTAATGTTAAATAATAGAAAAATAGAATTTACATGCAGATAAGAACTGTTCGGCCCATCTAGTCTGCCCATTTTTCCTACTGTAAAATCCTCAAACCTTATTTGGTCTTTGGTCTTGTCTTTTGTTCAGGATAGACTTAAGCCATGCATGCACGCTTAAATTCCCTCACTGTATTAACCACTACCTTGCCTAGGTATTTGGCAGATACAATGGATAGAAACATTTCTTACAAGAGGGGAACATACAAATTTATACTGTGTTAATAGTAAAACAGGTAGTTCAGATATAGACTAACTTATTTGGCAGCAGGATAGCTTATATAATTCACATTTCTCTGGGTTATGAGGAAACGGTTGAACTTTTTTCAACCTAATTTACTATGTTACTATGTTACCACTTCTACTGGTAGGATTTTCCATTTATCTACCACCCTCTAAGTGAAGTAAAACTATATTACATGTAAACCTCTGTGCTTCTAGTTATAGACTACAGCCTGTTGTCCTAACATATTTACTCCTTTGAAATGTACTTTGTTGAATGCCTTCATGTATTTGAATGTTTCTGTCATATCCCCCCTCTCTCTCTCCCTCCTCTCCTCCAAGCTATAGATGTTCAGTGACTGTTCAGTTTAACCCTTTGAGTGCTAGAGAGGTATTCAAAGCATTGGACACCTCTTTGGCTTGCAAAGGGTTAAAGTTTGAAAATGTCAATATACAATATCAAACTAGAAGAATGTTTAAGTTAATAATGTGATTGTGAATGTGTATGTGTGCTTGTGTTTTGCAATTTTTTATTTATTATTTATCTATATATAAATTTGCATCTCCACACACACACAGGGGCATCAGTAAGAGGGAAATATTCAAATCTTCCACATACTACCAGTCCTGGACATACACAGGGGTGTGATTTTTGACAGGAGTGAGCAGGGACCTTTGGCCCCTGGCCACTCCTGTAAAAATCTCTGCAGGAGTTAGCCTGCCCCCCAATAGCCGAAGCACACACACACTCTCTCTCAAAATGGCCTCAGCTGGACTCTCACACACAAAATGTTAAGCTCTGTATTATTTATTGAAAAAATATTACACTTAGCCATTTGAGTGCCAGAGGGGTACACAACACATTGCTCTGCAATGTATACTTTACCCCTCTGGCACTCAAAGGGTTAATTGAATTAGCTCCACAAAAAGACCAGTGTTGCTGCATTAACCATAATAACCGTAATATCACTAATGCAATCCATTTTATTTATTTTTATTATGTGTGTATTCATTTAAACATTTTTTGCCAGACAACAATACTAAAATTGCACGATTGCAAATTAAAAATAACAAATGCATTTCTGCTATTACAGTTACCTTTGCTTGTGCTCTGTTCCTTCTATTTTCATCACTTATATGCTTTTGTTCGCTGTTCTTTCTTTTACTTTTCTTCATAATATTAACCATCTTCACAAAATAAAAAGGTATGATACCCAGGAACTTGAACCTGTCTGGATCATTAAAGGAGATAGGTGATCAGCCAGTAAACATCTTAGTTCATGTGTTCCAATGTGGACAGCGAACACATCTTTATCTCTTGTTGGGTTTCCATGATTACAGGACATACAGCTCTGTGACACTGTGTGGTGTGTGCACTTTTCTTCTTCCTGATCCATTCTATTGTGGAGCCATTGTTACATTTGGACTTCCACAAATGCAGCTAGGTAACTTTTACACATACACTGCCCATAGTCAAACTAATGGTTTTCTGGAAATGCGTCAAACAAGCCATCGTTAACCCATCTGCAACAGGATAAAACAGGATGGACAAACTAGGACTGCAATTCCCATGGTCCTTAACAGGCCAATAGCTGGTTAAGGATGTCATGGACGGCAAGGTTTTGAAGAGAGCTGAGCTGTGCTGAGGTACCGCATACACCCAGTAAGTCAGTAAGAAAGAAAGAGACACTGTGTGCATGTGTGTGTCTCTCTTTTTTCCTTTCCTTCTCATTAGAATTAGGTTGGGTGGTTGCACTAAGAGCACTCTTAGATTTAACCTGTACCTCCCTCAGATTACTCATTGTAAATGTGTGTGTGTACCTCTTTGGCAACAACATCCAACACTGCTAGTTTTATATATATATATATATATATATATATATATATATATATAATATGTATGTATACATGTATATGTATTATTGTTCTTTCCCTAACAAAATCCAAATGAAAGCTCCATCTCAGTTACACCCTGTTACTGGCAGAAGGATTAGCAAGGAATTCAATTGTTTTCATGATTACACTCTCTTAATACAATGTAGAAGAATGACAGGAATCGGCACATTGCACTAATTTTTATTGGATATAAAGTTGATATTCTTTAACCCCTTAAGGACCATGCAATCCAGGGGCGGGGTGCTCTGGAGGACTAACGCACTATATATCATTTTTTTTGTTTTGTTTGCCGGCCTGCCGGGTGATCGCAGCACGGCGTGTAGGTGCTCTGTGATCACAAAATACCATGACGTACCAGGACCGTCACCGGACCTTAAGGCACAGTCATCAATGACAATCCTGGCACGTCATCTGTCATTAAGGGGTTATATATTTCATCAGCACACCTTTCCCGAGAGACATGAACAAGTGTTATCCCCCTGATTAAAACAAGGGTACTCCCGCTGTTGAAAGCTGTTTTATTCAAACGTTATTACAGCTCAAACTTGAATTTTTTAAGGTGCAGTATCACAGTTGCCTGAGGTTGTACAGTGGCACTGTTGCTTCATCATCCCATGGAGATTTATGGTCAACTGACCACAGCTGTCCATAAGAGCTGTCCATAAGATGTAATAAAAGCATCACTATACAATTTTAGGCCACTGTTATAACTTTTGAATTAAACACCTTTCAGTAGTGGGAGTGTCCTTGTTTTACTCAGGGGGATAAACATTACAATATATATTTTTTACATGTTAAGTAACGATGACGATTATAGCTTAGTTATAGAGTTATAGCTGAAGGTACCAGAACCCAAAAAGTATATGTTTTTCAAAGCAGCCAATATACGGTAATTTATCAGAAGGATTTTGGAGTTTTTAATGGTAATATTTTGTTTTTTTGCAGTTTTCACTCTTAAATTGCAATGTTGGTATGAATTTCAAGCAGAGGATAGTTGCAGCTGCTTCTTCTGAGTATGGCAATACCCCACCATATGTATGGGTTTCTCAGGGTTTGGGGGCAGCTACAGGATCCAAATTGGAACATGCGCATTTCCAGTTTCACACATGGAATTTTCACAGCTTGCTTAACTGGTGTTATACCTAATTTAGGGCTGTGTACCAGTGCTCCACTTTAAAATTTCCCCCCAAAAGTTAATATTTTTGAAAAGGAGACAACAAACGTTTTCATTTTAGGTGTGTGTTCACATTTTTCATGTAGTCATTTTGCAACCAATCTCTCAAAATCTACAGTAAGAAAAAATGTCAGCATTTTTCCACTTACAATTTCAAAGTTGCTGTGGATTTCAAGCACAGGATAGTTGCAGATCTAAAAAATGCACTGATTAGTGTTCAGCTACTACTTCTGAGTATGGGAATACCGCATATGCATAGGTCTACCGGGGTGTGAGGGAGCAACAGGGCCATTTTGTAAAGAGACATGGAAATTTCACTGCTTGCTTTACTGGTGACTCATCTGGGGCTTCAGTGTTCCATTTACATTTTTTCCTCAAAAGTGTATATTATAGAAAAGTAGACAACCCTGGGTTACATTGTAGATGTAGTTTCACATTTTAAGTGCCACTTTATCACCAATCCCTCTCACAACCTGCAGTAAGAAAAAAAAATGTTTCTCAAACATATTCAGTGTTACTGTAGATTTCAAGCATAGGTTATTTGGAGATTTTTAAAAAATGCATTGTCTAGTGTTCAGCTACATCTTCTGAGTTTGGCAATGTCCCATATGCATAGGTTTCTCAAGTTTTGGGGGAGCTACTGACCCCAGTTGAAAACATGCATGTTTCCATTTTTTCAGACAAGGCATTTTTACATCTTGCTTAACTGGTGCCTTTGTCTCATTTGTGGCTGTTTGGTAAAGCTGCAATTAATATTTTACCTCCAAAAGTATATATTTTAGAAAATATACAACCCTGGGTTTTAGTATAGGTGCATTTTGATAATTTTTTCCAAAACCTGCAGTAAGAAACAAACTGTATTTTCAGCTATATTTCTGTGTTGCTGTGGATTTCAAGCACAGGATATTAAGAGACTTTTAAAAATGCTTTGATTAATGTTCAGCTACATCTTCTGACTTTAGCAATGCCCCATATGCATAGGTTTGGGGGAGCTACTGTGGGCTCAGTTGGGAACATGGGCATTTCCATTTTCAGACATTTCTACAGCTTGCTTAGCTGGTGCCTTTGTCTCATTTTGGGGCTGTTTGGCAATGCTGCAATTAATATGTTACCCCCAAAAGTACAGTACTGTGCAAAAGTTTTAGGCAGGTATGAAAAAATGCTGTAAAGTAAGAATGCTTTCATTTTTTTTTTTTTTTTTTTTTTTTTTTTTTTTTTGGTGTGACCACCCTTTGCCTTCAAGATGGCATCAATTCTTCTAGGTACACTTGCACAAAGTCAGGGATTTTGCAGGCATATAGGGCTCGATTCAATTGTCCCTGTTAGGCCAGACAACATATTTTCAAGCACTATAAGCCATTTCATTACCAGTGCTATATAGTTTTAACCCCCTTGAGTGCCAGAAGGGTATGCAGTGCATTGCAGAGCAATGTGTTGCACACCTCTTTGGGGCTCAAAGTGTTAAACTGTGAATGAGTGTGTGGGTGATGATCCAAAAAGATGGCTCCAGTTATAAAAATGCTCTCCTTTTGTTTAAATAATGACTCAATAGATTCCCAATAAAAGCTATATTTTCCTATTTCTCTGCCGCTGTGTGTGGCCGCACAGGTGGTGGAGAAATTAATGTGCAGCACAGACCCCACGTCCTTGTCTCAAGGGCTGATGCTCGTTCCACACTGTGGGAATTTGAACAGAGACTGCCTTTATATATGGGCAATCTCTGTTCCAATTCAATCGCAGTCATTGGGTGGGATGTGATTATGCACGTACCAGCCACTCAGCTTCAAGCACCACTGCGCGAAGCTGATTGGTTGCGATGTGCAAGAAAACAAAAGAAAGAAGAAAAGACAGAAAAGCAGAAAGAAGAGAATGCAGAATGGAGACAGAAGGAGGACAGTAGGTGACAGGTGTAACACAGATAAGCTAACAATTGGTGCTTGAAAGTATAACATTAGCTATTTCCTTGAAGTTCCCAATCTTGCCACTATTTAGTGGCGTTTTTGCCCTTGCAGAAGCACACACTGCAGTATTACTATTCCCTTAAAATGTTTTAATTACAACAAATCAACATTTCACACATCCAGTGTACATTCCTTTCTCGCACAAAGGCAGCTATTTCACTAATAACACTAACCTGGTACAGGTACAGCATAGTCAAGGGGGTAATGAGAGGGGGGTGCAGTGGGTGCAATTATGACAGGGCCCCTTCAAGGGGGTCCTATAGGTTCCAGTTATGCCACTGTGAAAATATTTTAGTGTTAAAGGTCCAAAAAAATTTTGCACAAAGGCCCTGCAATGACTAGTTACACCGATAAGTACACTTGGGTCATCTCTGCCAAAAAGGGGAAAACACACACACACAGGAAGTAAAAAGTGTGTGAGGGGCAGAACCACACAAGAGTGAAGGCTGACATCTTCAGAAATGGCAACAGCAAAATATCTCTGGAACTGATTGTTCTGTTTTTTTATACTCTTTCTGATCTGCCCTTCTTCTGGTCTGTTGGCTAAAGGCACATGACTTCACAGTACCTCCCCTCTATAATGTGCAGATAAGTTATTACACTGTGCCATATAAGAGATTATTTTATAAATTAAAAGATGTAGGCTTGGTATTTAAAGATTTAAAGGCAACCAACGAAAAAAAAAACAAACAGGTGTCAGCATTTTTTCAAGCACTCTTAGCTATTTAAAGATCATTGCTATGAAAAAATGCCAGCAAAGAACACTTATTGGCCCCTAAATTAACATGTATTTTGGCCCATTGAAATGTAAAAAAACGCTACAAGTTGCAATTTAAAGGACTGCATTAGCCCTAAAGATCCGATAAGGGACTCAAAATTTAAGACCCAGGTTTGTTTTTTTTTTTTTTTTTACTAAAGTCCCATATTGTATCTTTAGTCAGCCAAAGCAGCTTTTAAAAGGCAAAATAAAAACTAACTCCACAGTGGATGTATTTATGTGGGGCCCTAAGCCCCACATCAATACATCCAAAGTGTCTAAAATGTGTTCACTGTTAGTAGAATTAATCCTGTGAGTGTCCTCACATGCTGGTCTTCTTCTGTCCTTTCTTCTCTTCTTTCTTGTATGTTCTGTCTTATTGTCTTTCTTCTACCTGTATATAAAAAAAATGTTTGGTATAAGTACAATGCTGAAATATCCGTCACACTAATACATAGTTTAACTCCTTGAGTGCCAAATACAACAACTAAGCTAAGAATTTTGTTGAACTTAAGCATTATTTTATCATGACATTTCCAGAGAAATTATTTGGAGCAACTTGGACTTTGTATATTTATAACTGTAAGCATTTTTATGGAACCAGACAGTAGTAATGCATGCTTTAACCCGTTTAAGCCCCAGAGAGGTATGCAAAGCATTGCGTTGTGTACCCCTCTGGCACTCAAGGGGTTAATCTATGTATTAGTGTGATGGATATTTCAGCATTGTACTTATACCATTCTTTTTTTATTTACAGATAGAAAAAAGAAGAGAAGACATAAGATACAAGAAAGAATGAAGACAGAAGGAGACAGACAGTGGATAACAGATAAATTTAAGATATATAAGCTAACGATTGGTGCTTGGCAATATGTCAGGCACTGATAGTTAACTTTTTACTGTGAAGTTCCCAATATCGCTGCTACTTAGTGGCGTTATGGGAAGTTAACGCACAAAATGGATGTTTAGCCACAAGACCATTTCTATGGCCTGATGTACATTGTGCTTTTATCTTTGAGAGCCTTTAAACACCAATTTAGACATCTTGCTATGTCGGCCGGTATTCACTTTGGCCCTACTGGCTACTTCAAACCTTTAAATCTGGCCCTATATCTGTACGTGGGTATTTATTCAATGACTAGTTGAAGAGCCTGTTACACGGGCCACTGTGCCGCTGCCATCCGGTCCGGGGCAATCATGACAAGTAGAGACTGCCCGCTCCGCGGCTGATACAGAGCTGGACGCTCCAAAGCTCTGTATCAGCCGCGGCGCTGGCAGTCTCTATTGCACATGACTGCAGCACACACAGTTGTATATACTGCGCATGACTGGTCGTTACACACTTTTTATTGAATTATTAAATAGGATAAATAGGATGAAAGATTTGGATAAAATGTAGAATATTTGATTTTATTTTGACTACTCTGGCTTATGAAATCATTTAAGACCCAGAGACAGTGGCAATTTCCTCTGTGCCCCCCTTAGCAATGAAACAATGGCTATTTACAGCTTTCTCCTAGCTGTGTATTAGCAATCAACAGCTGACCTCAACTGAACTCTGCCATTTATTTACAGATAGGTGCTTTCCTTTTACGTTGTGACAGCTGTGCAGTGTTGAAGTGGTTAGGAAGAGGTCAGGGAATGGAATTGTGAAGCAATGTGTGTAATATGGTTTTTGACTTGAGACTGTCAGCCAGGTGCCTGTGATAGCAATCAGAGAATGGTTAAAAGAACAGTTCAAATAATTGTGCTGACTTTGTTGTAATTTAGACATTTCACGCTGCTTAAGAGAATAAGGTGGTAGGAATGGAGAGAGACCAATGCTAATTAAGACAGATGGGCAATAATTCCAGTTTTGTTCCTGTGGGAAATCTTCAAAAAAGCATGGTTTGCAGCTTCTCATTGGAAAGTTCTCTAGGAGCACGGAAAAATTTGAGGAATTTCTTCCATTTTTTCCTATGTTACTCAACATTGCTAAACTTCCTGCCCATATACTGTCTAAACCCATAATCCCCTGCACTCTAGTGTGGTGTATTTTATGAGAAAAGGAAGGAGACAGAGTGAGAGAAAAAATATATTTCACTGTCGTCCAATACAGGTCACTGGTACTTCTGGGAGGCGATTCGCCCGTTTAATAGGCAGGAACAATTATGCAAATGATTGCAGGGGGCGGAGCCTCCCCTCCTACTTAAGCCACCTTCAGGCCAGAGCCACTAGATTGATTTGTTCCTGGGTGCTGTGCACACCAGGTAGAGAACATCTATGCATCAACTTAGTCTTTTGTTATTTTTTATTCAAATATGGAATACCACCATTAGGAGGGTGACCATGGCTGTGAATTGCCCTCTTTAAAGTGGCTGGTGCAGCTTCCAGGGATTTTCTGTGGACCTTATGCCCTGAAGAGGGAACAGCTTGAGTCAAGCAGCTTCCCTACTGGGGAATTTTCCTCTGGTCTATTCCCACTTCATCATGGTCACCTGAAGACAGAAGTCCTTGCAGGAAAGGTGAGCCACCCTTTGAGTGCTGAAGGTCCACTTGTCCCCACAGTGTCCCTTTGCTGGGCTTGTATTTGGGAGTTTGCTTTGCACTCCAGCACTCATAGGGTGTTTTTATTTGCATTTAATGTATTTAATGCAGTTTCTGTGGTATTCTCTGAGTTTGGAGCCTTGTATAGTATTTCTTTATGTGTTTTATGTATGTTTGGGCACTTTTTAATGTTTTCTTAAACTTTATTGAAAATGGTGTTCCGCGCCTTTAAGCGCGGCTTTTCCTGCTTAGACGCTATGGCTCCTTTACTCTCTATGAGATTTCACAGTCTGGGACATATCTCTGGAACCGCTTGTCACAGCAACTCCAGAGAGGGCTCATTTTAATGCTAAGCTCCTGCTCTATCATCCGGTGTGTGTTTTATTAGTGTGGGGTGTTCAGGGGGGCTTCAGGCACTGTTTGGGGTACTTGTATGGGGAAAACTACATTTCCCATGAGCGCCCGGTTCGCGCTCGTTTCTGATTGGCTATCCTGACGGCCGCCATTTTGTGGAGCTCTTCCTCAGCGAGTACACTACGCAGGGACCGAGCCTTCTCTCCCCTCATCAGATTAACCCTTCGCTGGCCAGATAAGTCCAATATTAGGCATTTCTGGGGTGAAACTTTAATCTTCCACACTCTTACTGGGTGATAGAGTTTAAAGTGGGGTATATTAACGCTGTGAGCATGTCTACTTCACTGGAGCTAGGGGCTAGACCCAAGTCTAAGGAGGATGGGGGGTCTGCTCCCCCCATGGCGTTTTGCTCCTCTTGTCACACTGGGCTATCTAGTGATAATGTGGGTGATCTATGCCCTAACTGCACTGGTCAAGATAGCAACCCTGGGCTTCCCAGCCACGCTATTGAGCCATCTTGGGTGAGGGAGTTTAAAGCTGCCACTAGGGATCTCAGATCCACTCTTCAACTTTTTCCCTCTCAGGTACAGGGGGGCTCTCCAGGTCTGGCAGACCCCCACTACAATCAGGACCTCCCTGCCTAAGCCACAGGGTGCTCCTGATGTGTCTGATTCTTCTGAGGAAGAACTCTTGCAGGATTCTGATGCTGAGGAACGCACTGTTATTGAGTCTAACAGGTCCATTGGGGACCCTTATGAATGTGACCCTGAAGTTTCGGCTGAGGGTCTGATTAGAGCTGTGCTGAATATGCTCAACCTTCCTCTGACTCAGGAATCCACTTATGATCCTACTGATGTTTTTCAAAAGAAACCATCTAAGCCTGTTGTTTGTTTTCCAACTAACCCTACTCTTGCCCTTCTAGTCTCTGAGGCATGAAAGAATCCTGATAGATCCTCCTCTGTCTCTAAAAAGTTTGCAAGTCTACCGCTTTGGCTGTCTCTGATGCCTCTGCCCTGCAGGATTGGACGGATAAAAAGCTAGAGCTTTCTCTTAAATCTATATTTGCCTCCATTGGCACTGCCATGCGTCCAACCTTTGCAGTGGCTTGGGTTAATAGAGCCATTGCGGCCTGGACTGAACGACTGACTGAAGCAGTTCGCCAGGATGCAGCAGTATCTGAACAGTTGCAGCTTCTTGCTAATATCACTGAAGCTCAGAACTATGTAGCTGACGCTGCTTTTGATGCTGTGCGCATGATGGCGAGGGCCTCCACTGCCTCTGTGGTGGCTAGACGTGCCCTTTGGCTGAAAATTTGGTCTGCTGATACAGCCTCTAAGAAAGCCTTGCTTTCCTTGCCCTTTCAGGGGACTTTGCTATTTGGATCTGAGCTCAAAGAAATGATCAGTGAGGCTACTGGTGGTAAAAGTACTCTTCTACCCTCAGTCTTTAAGAAAACGTTTCCAGCCAAACGCAATCGGTCCTTTCGTTCCTTTCAGACTGAGACACGCTCCTCGGCCCAGACGGGTCCTCCCGCTACGCGCTCCTCCTCCAAGCCCAAACAGTCCCGGAAGCCCAAAGTGGCCCCCAAGGCCAAGACCTCCAAGACTGCTTCGGCATGACTCGCCGAACCCGGGTCCGCATCCGGCTGTAGGTGGACGTTTCCGCATCTTTCGCCGGACTTGGGAGGAGTCAGTGGCGGACCCATGGGTTCTTCAGGTGGTGTCAGAGGGATACAGGGTCCCTTTCTCCTCCCTTCCTCCTTTTCAGTTCCATTTTACTCGTCCTTCTCAGGAACCCACAAAAAGACGTCTGTTCGCCGACGCTATTCAGGATCTCTTGGACAAAGAGGTTCTGGAAGTGGTTCCTCAGGAGGACACAGGTTCAGGATTTTATTCCAACCTGTTTGTGGTGGCCAAAAAGGACGGAGGGGCTCGTCCTATTTTGGATCTCAAAGATCTCAATGCCTATGTGGTGACTTCCCACTTCCGCCAGGAGTCCCTGCGCTCTGTGATTGCAGCAATGTCTCCAGGGGAGTTCCTTGCCTCCCTGGACCTTCAGGATGCTTATCTTCACATCCCTATTCATCCAGAGAGCAGGCGGTACCTCAGGATTGCCTGCCACAGGGGACACTTTCAGTTTTCTGCTCTTCCCTTTGGTCTGACATCAGCCCCTCAGGTCTTCCAGAGAGTGTTGGGCTCCCTGATAGCGGTGCTTCATCAGGACGGGGTCAGGGTGACTCCCTACATGGACGATCTCCTCATCAAAGCTTCTTCGGCGGAGCTTCTTCACCAGCAATTGCAGAAGTGTGTCCACACTCTGAACCGCCATGGCTGGATCCTGAATCTGGACAAGTCGGACTTGGTCCCATCTCAGAGGCTCCTGTTCCTGGGTCTCCTGTTCGACACTCGCCAATGCATGGTGTTCCTGCCGGAGGATGTGGCTCATCAGATAGCTATCAGAGTGTCGGGGATTCTGGAACTGGACTTAGTGCCGGTAACGAAGTTGTCATCCCTGGTGGGGAAGTTCATTTCCACGATCGAAGCGGTTCCTTTTGCCATGACCCACTCCAGGGAACTTCAGAGATTTGTGATCCAGACGTGCAAGAATCATCCAGATCATCATCATCTGTCAGTCTCTCTACCTCCTCATGTGGAATCGAGTCTGCACTGGTGGTTGGATCTCTCCCATCTCCTGAAAGGGAGATCCTTTCTAGTTCCTTGTTGGACCACGATCACAACGGATGCCAGCCTTCGGGGCTGGGGTGCTGTGTTGGGTCGCTTCAGTGCTCAGGGGAAATGGGGTCTGGAGGAATCTCTTCTCTCCATCAATGTTCTGGAGCTACGTGCCATCCGGCTTGCCCTGAGACACTGGGAATCTCAACTGACCGGTCTTCCAATCAGAGTGGAATCCGACAACGCCACTGCGGTGGCTTACATCAACAGGCAAGGCGGCACAAGAAGCGGCACCGCCTGGTTGGAGGTCAAGGATATTCTGTCTTGGGCAGAAGATCACGTGCCTGTCATCTCTGCAGTTCATATTCCAGGCGTGGACAACGTCATGGCAGACTTCCTCAGTCGTCATACCGTCGTCAGCGGAGAATGGGCTCTTCATCCAGAGGTGTTTCTATTGCTCACCCAGAGGTGGGGGATGCCAGAGGTGGACCTGATGGCCTCCAGACACAACAGGAAGGTTCCGGTGTTTTGCTCCCGGCGGAGGGACTCCCTTGCTCTAGCAGTGGATGCCTTGTCGATCCCTTGGGATTTTTCTCTGGCTTACATCTTTCCTCCTCTTCCTCTATTGCTCAGAGTCATCCAGAAACTGAAGCGGGAGCGTTGTCCTGTTATCCTGATCGCTCCAAACTGGCCTCGCCAGTCCTGGTATCCGGAGTTGATGGCCATGTCAGTGGCGGATCCGTTCCCACTTCCTGCCCGTCCAGACCTACTTCTTCAGGGATATCTGTGGAAGGAGGATGTTCACTCTCTCCATTTGATGGCATGGCGGTTGAATCCTCGATTCTAGCAAAGAGAGGATTTTCTCCTTCTGTGGTGTCGACTATGCTCAGTGCTCGTAAGCCTGTGTCTTCCAAGATCTGTCATCGCATATGGTCAACTTTTGTGGCATGGTGCTCTGATAAGAAATTATCCCTTGAGTTTCATCTTCCCACTGTCCTGGTCTTCTTGCAGGACGGTGTCGATAAGGGGCTCAGTCTGAGTTCCCTCAAAGTTCAGACTTCTGCCTTGTCTGTGTTTTTCCAGGAAAGGATTGCTATCCTTCCTGATGTGAAAGTTTTCTTCCAAGGTGTGACCCATGTTCGACCTGCCTTCAAGAGTCCTGCTCCCCAGTGGGACCTCAATTTGGTGCTGGGAGTTCTCCAGCGACCGCCGTTTGAATCCTTGGCTTCCATTCCATTACGTCTCTTGACTTGGAAGATGGCCTTCCTTTTGGCTATTGTTTCAGTTCGCCGGGTAGCAGAGTTACAGGCTTTGTCTTGTAAACCTCCTTACCTGGTGTTCCACAAGGATAAGGCTGTGCTTCGCACTACCAAGGAATTCTTACCCAAGGTTGTGTCCGAGTTTCACATCAATCAGGAGATTGTGGTTCCCTCTTTCTGCCCTAATCCTTCATCTGACAAGGAACGTGATCTCCATTTGTTGGATGTGGTGCGTTGCCTCAAGTTTTATGTGCATCGCACCGAGTCTATCAGGAAGTCTGACGCTCTATTCGTCATTCCTGAGGGGCCTAGGGCAGGGAGACCGGCCTCCAAAGTTACCATTGCCTCTTGGATCAAGGCTACTATCCGTGAAGCCTACAAGTTGCGGAATAAGCATGTTCCCTTCCGGGTGACTGCCCATTCCACCAGATCTATTGGGGCCTCTTGGGCCTACAAGAATCAGGCTTCCGCTGATCAACTGTGCAGAGCGGCTACTTGGTCCTCTGTGCACACTTTTTCTAAGCACTACCGAGTTGATGTGCTGGCCTCGGCTGATGCCAGTTTTGGAAGGAAAGTCCTGGAGGCAGTTTTGCCTGTGTAGGTCTTCCGCTCTGTGATCCTTAGTGCTTCCTTACTGTTGAGCCTAGTTGGCTCTAGTTCCGTGTGCTGTGTTAGTTCAGGGATTGTTCCCTTGATTGGTGTCCGTTGACACTTACAGTTTGGGCTATGTAATTAACTGGTTCATAGCAGTTTTTCTGACTTGGGCCTTGTTCCGGTCCTTGCCTTATTCCCACCTCTGGATCAGCTCAATGTTTGTACATCCCAGAAGTACCAGTGACCTGTATTGGACGACAGTGAAAATAGGATTTTAGTCTTACCTGTTAAATCCTTTTCACTTAGTCCATACAGGTCACTGGTCTCCCACCCTGTCAAGGGACCAGACCTGGCTCTCCTGTGGCATTCAGTGGGAGACCTTTGGGTCATGCTCACAGGAGTCTTTCTTCTTGCTTACCTGGGGTCAGTTTTAGGGTCTCAAATCAATCTAGTGGCTCTGGCCTGAAGGTGGCTTAAGTAGGAGGGGAGGCTCCGCCCCCTGCAATCATTTGCATAATTGTTCCTGCCTATTAAAGGGGCGAATCGCCTCCCAGAAGTACCAGTGACCTGTATGGACTAAGTGAAAAGGATTTAACAGGTAAGACTAAAATCCTATTATTTAAATCAAGTATTAAAAAAATAAAGTTCTTACTTAATGGTTTAGAGTGCTTGCTGACACTAAGACCACTGCTACTGTTGTAAAGAAACAAAAAACAAAAGAGAAGCTGGTTGGACCCTGAGGCTAGTTTTACCCAGTGTATGAGGAGAAGTTTGTCACTAACACAAGCAGTGGGGGGGGCGTGTCTGGCGCCTGGCGAGAGCAGACGCATGTACTGAGAGCTCCTGCGCTTGTTGGCCTTTAACACTAGCACACATTCGTTGATGCCTACCTGCTAATATGGTGAAACATTTTAAGAAGTCTTCTTCCTTGACGGACCACGTTAAACGTGGAAAGGGATCTTCGCCTCCGGCTATGAGACCATTTTTTGCCCCGAAGCTTTTGAGCGAGATGAACAAGATGGCACCTGTTGACGAGGTGGATCCTGCTTCTTCCCCGGCGGTTCATCGTGACTCAGATGATCCGGATTCACTCTCATTGCCGGACACTGGTCCGGTTGCTGGGGAGCTGCCCACGAAAGCGGACTTTTCCACATTTATGAAACAAGTACAGTCAGACCTCTCTTCAGCCGTTGACACTATACGCTCCACTATTAAGGAGGAGCTGAAAGACCTTAGATCTGATCTTTTGCAGCAAGGCCAACGCCTTGATACCGTTGAGTCGGATCAGATACGTATACACTCAGCGATTACAGATCTGGAGACTAAACTCTCCGAGCAACGTACTCTAACCATCCGTTTGGCGCAACATGTAGTGGACCTCGACAACCGTAATCGGCGCAACAACCTGCGGATTCGCGGCCTACCAGAAGTGAACGGACCTGAGGATTTATTTAAGGTTGTCACTGAATTGTTTCGCATGATCCTCCAACGTGGAGAAGAGGAGGTGATCGTTTTGGACAGAGCCCATCGGGCTCTCCGCCCGAAAGACGCATCTAACCCCACACCTAGAGATGTAATTTGCTGCCTTCACTCTTACCGTATGAAAGAAGATATTTTGAGAGCTGCCCGCCGGATGGGGGATATTTCTTTCTGCGGAGCCTCCGTGCACCTTCTACCGGATGTGGCCTGGGCCACATTGCAAGCCCGAAAAACTTTGAAACCACTTACTGATACCCTGCGGCAGGCTGGGATTTCTTATCGATGGGGATACCCGTTGGCGGTTATTGTAACTAGTGGATCTTCTACGCTGACCCTTCGTTCCCCTGCAGATCTACAACAGTTTTGTGGGGGGCTGAATATACCTGTTCCGTCCCTACCAGATTGGGACAGGCCTGGTGCTGATTCTTCTATCATCCAACCATTACTGAACCAGCCTTGGATGCCAAGGCCTCAGAGAAAGAAGAAACGTAAGAATCTGGGAATGTCTGATCCTGCTCCCACTGATCTTTCTATGCCTGCTCCTCAGTTGGCCTCTAGTGGCTGATCACCTCCGAACCAATCCTGTGATTGGAACTCGGGGATCCCGCTGGAGGGCCTGGACTTACTCATGCCCCTGTTTTAGGGTACCTGTGGTGCCTTGCCTCCCTGACCTGCTAGGAGACTTTTGGACAATCCCTCTCCATTCTGTTTGGTATTGGATCCCCTCGCTGTTGCGGGGGTTCCTAGTTATGATTATTACATTTATGATTGCTGTTCTTATTATACATGTTATGTGTTGGCTTTTTGTGGGTCTCCTCCTCCCCTCGGCTCCCCCGTGTGGCCCCCCGCTTTTTGTCGGGGGGTGGCGTGGGGGTGTCGGGGGGGGTGGATGCCTTCCTTTAGATGCCATGCTATGTTGATAAGGGGGGGGACTCCTATTTCTGAGCGGGGGGCACTTAAATTTGGATTTGAATCTGAGTTTGAGTTAAAGTTTACATTTGACTTTGATTGTGTTGAGCCCCATGGAGACTTCCTATTTTACCAGGTGGGCTAATATATGTGTATCACGTTTATTATATTAAGTTTTTTATGTTTAAATGTGTGCGGTTCTCTCTCACGTCTGGCTTAGCCAGACCCTTAATTGTACTGTTGGGCCTAGAGACGGTTTTGGATTGTAAAGTGGCTACTACTCTGCCATTGCTGCCACGTTCCCCGCAGCAGAGTATGGCCGATGTATATTTAGGTGCCTCCTCTGCGCGGCTTCTCCGCGCCTTGGCTTGCACCTTTGGCTTTTCTGCCCTTATTTTGCTTGTTTTTACAGGTTGTTTTCTTTTAAGTTTTTCTAGCTATTTTTTCCTTTCCCTTCTCCCCCTCTCCTTTCGATGCCTGGTCCCTACCTGTCTTTATCTATATTTGTCAGTCCCAAGTCACTGCCTGATAGTTTGCCAAGAGTTGTATCCTTTTCATTCCGTCTGTGGAGATGGCTGACTCAGCTGTTATTGATGTGGTGTCTATTAACGCTAAGGGGTTAAACTCTCCCATGAAACGTTCTCGTCTGTTTCGGGAACTACGGTCATTACATGCTGGTATTGCCTTAATACAGGAGACCCATTTTCACAGACGGAAGGTACCGAATTTTTCTACCTCCATATATTCTCAAACCTTTTACTCTCACTCTCCTTTTCATAAATCTAAAGGAGTGGCTATATACATTTCTAAACATATACCCTTTACGGTACTTGACCAGTGGTCTGATAATGAGGGACGGGTTATTTTCATTAAGGGTACCATAGGTACTGAGATGATCACTGTGGCTAATGTGTATGCTCCTAATGTGAATCAGCACTCCTTTTTATGTTCTGTTCTTGATAAACTCCAGGGCTTTCTTGAGGGGATAGTTATAGCTGGAGGTGATTTTAATTTGGTACTGGACCCTCGCATCGACTCCTCTACAGGGACCTCCTCGCTCAGGTATGTGAAAATTAAGAAGGTCAAACAATCCTTGCACTCTTTACAACTTGCAGATGCATGGCGCATTCAACACCCTACTGTTAGAGATTATACCTATTTTTCTGTACCTCACTGTCGGTATTCTCGTATAGATCATCTCTTCCTGTCACATAGGCATTTACACTTATTGGCATCCTCGGACATAGGACACATTACTTGGAGTGATCACGCCCCGATTTCTGTTCGTTTGCTTATTCCGTCTCTACCTAGGCGGCGAATTAATTGGAAACTTAATGAGTCCCTTTTGAAGTCCCCTGATATCTTACGCTCTTTGCGGGAAACACTTCGTAATTACTTTCAGGACAACATTTCCCCTGATGTGCCTCTTCCTGTGGTTTGGGAGGCCCATAAAGCCGTGATACGGGGTCAGTTTATGAGTATTGGGGCTTATCAGAAGCGGAAAAGATCCCATGACATGACTCGTTTATTGACTGAAATAGCTCAGATTGAGACCACCCATAAATTGCAGTTGACTGCTTCTACCTATCAAACACTTGTTAATCTACGGGCTCAGTTGGCAGACTTATGTAGTTATAAGGCTCAGCGGTCCTATATACGGGCAAAAGGACATTCTCATGCCCACAATGATAAGGTGGGCAGGTCATTGGCTAGGACCTTGAAAGGTAAATTCTCTCCTACATTCATTCCCAAAATCAGGGACTCTCAGGGGTCCCTTCATTCTCTTACTGATCAGATTGCGACTATCTTTAGGGACTATTATCAATCTTTATATAATATATCGCCAGAGGTTGCCTGTAGGGACCAATCGGCTTTATCAGAAAAGATTAAATCATATCTCACAACGCATATGAAGGTGACTCTTTGTGACGACTTTGCTTCTTTCATTGACTCGCCACTTACACCGCAGGAGTTGGCGGAGGCTTTGAAGACCTCCCCTAGCGGGAAAAGTCCTGGGCCTGATGGGCTTACTGTTATGTATTATAAGGTCTTTGCTGATATCCTATCTCCCTGCTTTATTGATACCTTTAATTCTTTGTCTCACCGGGTTGGTCTGCCCTCTCAGTCTCAGGAGGCTCATATTACAGTGCTCCCCAAGCCAGGGAAGGACCCTGAATGGTGTTCTAGCTACAGGCCTATTTCATTGCTTAACGTAGATATTAAGTTGTTTGCTAGGATTCTTAGCGGTCGCCTTCGATCCGCCCTTCCGAGACTTATTCATCAAGATCAAGCGGGATTCATTCCATGTCGTGAGGCACGAGATAACACCACTAAGATACTGAATCTCATACATTTAGCACAGCTCCAGAAAGCCCCTGCTATGCTTCTGTCTACAGATGCTGAAAAAGCCTTCGACAGGGTGAGTTGGCCGTTCTTATACGCTGTCTTGGAACATATTGGTCTTGGCCCGTCTATGCTTGCATGGATTGGGGCACTGTATCAAACACCTACTGCTCGAATACGGATCAATGGCACGTTGTCTGAACCACTCACCCTGTCGAATGGTACTAGACAGGGGTGTCCTCTTTCACCTCTTCTCTTTGTACTTACCCTTGAACCTTTACTTAGTGCTCTCAGATCCAACCCTGATATTTCTGGACTAGAGGTAGGCCCCCATCACTACAAAATTGCTGCCTATGCAGATGACTTACTCTTGTTCCTTACTAACCCGACTCTCTCCCTCCCTAATGTTATGAAAGAATTACAGGTATATGGATCTTTATCTAACTTTAAAATCAACTTTTCTAAGTCTGAAGCTTTAAATTTATCTTTATCTACTTCAACTGAAACGGCCCTACGTAATTCTTTCCCTTTTAGATGGACCCCCTCTCGGCTCAAATATCTTGGTATATTTTTATCTAAAGATTTGACTGCTCTCTTTGACTTAAACTTTCAAGGTCTTTTACGTCAATGTCGCAGGGATTTGTCTACTTGGTCACAGTTGCGGGTCTCTTGGTTTGGCCGTGCTTCCATTATAAAGATGAATATCCTACCGCGCATCTTATATCTTATTCAGACTTTACCTATTGCGATCCCGAAGTCCTTCTTTTTGGAGCTGCGGTCCCTGATTCTTAAATTTGTTTGGCAGGGCAAACGTTCTCGCCTGGGCTTTAGCTATCTCACTAGACCTAAACAGCTGGGGGGTTTAGGCCTCCCTGACATTGAGCGGTATTATAAGTCTGTGCATCTAGCTAGGATTGTGGATTGGTCTCGCCCTTCTTCTAAGCCTTGGGTATCTTTGGAACAGAGGGGACTTTGTGTTCCCATTCCTGTGGCGGCATGGGTGGATACTAGACAGAAAGTTGTTACTGATGTTTCTCATCCCACGGTGGCCCCCACTATGGGTATTTGGAAGGCTAGCTCTGCTTTACGCGGCCTTCTCACCTCCCCTTCTCTCTTGCAGTCTCTTGCATTTCGAGAGGATTTTCCCCCCGGTAGGGATAGAGGTTACTTCAATGTTTTCTTTTCTAACAGTTTGCAGTTCCCCAGACTGGGTCATGTTCTTCAGGGTACCAGATTTAAAACATTAGATGAATTTTTGGACTCTCGTACTGGACATCCTAGGCTTCCCTTCGCCTATTCTCAACTTTCTCACTATATCGCTACATTAACTTCTTTAGGTCCATTATCATCAGATGTTACCCCTTTTGAATCTTTGTGCATGTCAGAGGAACCTCCCACTAAACTTGTTTCTAATATTTATAGATGCCTTACGGATTTGGCCTCGAGTTCTAAACCATTCTATATACGATTGTGGGAATCTGATTGTGGTGTTGAACTTTCTGATTCACAGTGGCGTAAAATGGTTACTTTAGCACATCAATGTAGTATGTCCACCCGGATTCAAGAGAACGCCTTTAAATTACTCTCCAGGTGGTATATGGTTCCAGCTGCTTTGCATAAGGTTTTCCCTGCCACCTCGGATAGATGTTGGCGCTGTTGTGCGAACCGGGGGACTCTTTTACATATCTGGTGGACATGCCCATTGATCGTACCATTTTGGGACTCAGTCCTGAGGGTTGTGAGGACGGTAGGTGATTCCGATTTACCACATGAACCCTTGCCTGTGCTTCTTCATCTCACCTCACGTACAATTGGTTCTTATAAGAGGTCATTGACTATTCACCTATTAAATGCTGCCAAAATTCTCATTCCTAGATTTTGGAAGAGATCCCTCCCACCTTCGTTTCAAGATTGGGTGGAATCTGTGGAGTCGATGCGAGCGGTGGAAGACGTAGTGCTATCAGCCCAGGGCAAGGGATTGGTTCACTCTACTAGATGGCTTCCTTGGAGGATGTATTTAGAAAGTACGGAGTGCACAGGGGAGTTGGGTGCTGAGCTTTCGCCCTAGGTGTTGGGTTCTGGTCTGAGTAGTTTGCTTTTTTTTACTTCTTTGACTCCTTGGCTTCTGACATCATCAGATGAACCGGGCTTGTGGACCTTGGATGGTTAGGGACCAGGTATCCTCCCTCCTCCTCCTCCATCCCCCTCCCTCCCTTTCTCATCTCTCCTTTCCCTCTCCCCTCTTTTCCCTCCTTTTCTTTCTTTCTTTTTGCTTTCCCCCCCCCCGCTTTACCCAGGTTTCCCCCCCCTCCCTTTCTTTCCACCCTCCCCCATCTATCCTGACCCTCTTCCCTTCCTTTTATTGTTTCTTTTTATTTATGTTTATGGTATATTCTACCTACCGTGTTGTCTTATTCATTTTGGGCCCTGTATTGTGTATGACATAGTACATATACTCCGCTTTATTGTTTCAGGGTCGTTTACATATTACTGCTTATATGTTTTTCATACGATTTTTTTTTGTATTACATGACCTATTATGTTTATATATGCTCATGGTTATGCTCCATGCTTGTATTTTATTTTATTTCTTTTTCTTAATAAACAGTTATTATACAAAAAACACAAGCAGTGGAACCACAAGGGCTAAGGAGATTGGGAGATTCCCCAGACCCAATGAGTCAGAGACCCCAACATTGTCCCTCCCTTGTGATCTGGGGGTGGGAGACACTGAGCACCATGGCCACCATGAGACTGGCTTCTCAAGCAGTGATATGGGACTGACCAGGGCCTGCTTCACTTGCCATCACTAATCCTGGTAGCTGCAGTGATGTTGCTGAGGCAGCAGCATCAACTGCCCCAGCTAGTGAAGGTAATTTGTGGAGAAGGCGGCCATTCTTCTCCACCTTTACCTTCACTGAAATGATGGGTGTGTGAATAGTTTTCCCTTTGGGACAGGCACAGTGCAGTCATCGGCTGAGGCCAACTTTGGCTGGAAGGTCTTTAAGGTGGTTGTGTCTGGTTAAATACACTTTCTTATTTTTACATCCTGTTCAGTAATTTTGAGCCCTGTTGGCCCTCGTTTAGTTGTTTGCTGTGCCAGTTTGGTGCCCGTTGATGCCTGAAGTTACATGATGCCAGTTTAGTCCTGTGATCTTACATGGGGAGAGTTTTTTTTATTTTTCCCTCCCATGGATCTTTATGGGTGCTTTGGTATAACCCCATGGTTTCTGTGTTCAGTACTGGAAGTAAGAGAAAATATGATTTTAGTGAATTTAACATTAAAGGGATAGTAATACCTAGAAACAAATGCATCTCCAATTGATCCTCCTATAAAGAGGATCATATAACACTTTGTTTCAATATGCTCCATGTTGTAGTTCAAAAGGAATTCACAGCTAAAGGATTCCCCCTCACTCCCCTTTTACTCACATCATGCTGCCTCTTTCAGCCAGCCGGATGGAGTGCAGCGAGGGACAATCTTCATTGAGCATAACGAAAATCCTACCCACCATCAAGGGGGCCAGGGTTTTCCTTATACTCTGTAAATGAAAATTATCCCTTGCTGCGCATTGCCCGTCCAGTGACCGGATTCCACATCTAAGGGGAGGAGGCTTGCAGGATGTAAAAGGGGTGAGAGGGGTAATCCTTTTGTAGTGAATTTCTTTAGAACTACAAAACGGAACATTTTTTAAAAAAAGCATTACATGATCCTCTTTATAGGAGGATCAATCGGAGCTGCATTTGTTTTAAGGTATTAGTATCCCTTTTAATCCTTTTCTCTTAGTCCATATGAAACACAAGACTCACACCCAGAGAAAAAAACCTTGTGTTTCTTTTTTCTGCTCCATAAAATTATCCAAATGTGAACCCTGGGTAGAACATACATTTTACCAATGTGTTCAATTTTTTTTAAAAAAATGCTTATGTTGTTGTACATTTTGGCCAATGTATGTATAGGCTTTCTTACCTTGCCAATGTGCCCCATTTAAAGTGAGTACTTTCTATACATATTACCATCAATACCCTTTCCAGTCTCAAATCTTTTTCACTTTCCCCTTTCTGCATCTAGAGCAACCCCTCTCTGTCTACCCTGAATTCCTATCTTCTGGAGCACTAGTACCATGCACTATGTTTTGGCAAACTCAGCACTTGAACTCACAGCACCTGACACCTGACCTGATTTCAGACAGTAATTACTAGCAGTGAGTGGGTCCCAAATAGACCAGAACACCTCCACCAGTTCCTTTTTATAGGTTCGTTTTTAAAGGGATAGTAATGTTTCACAATAAAAGCAGCTCCAATTAATCAGAGTTGTAGTTCAAGAATAAATGAATGAATGAATGATAAAGTATTCCCCTCCCCCCCCCCTTTTACTGATGTAACAATTCTCACCTCAGAGCAGCAAGACTGTCAGGATGGATTGCTATGAAGGACAATCTTCAGTGAGCATATTGAAAAACCTGTCAAGGGGGCAGGGTTTTCCTTATGCTCACAGTAAGAAGATTGTCCCTTGCTGTGACCTGTCCGGTCAAGTGACCAGATTCCACATCTGAGGGGAGGTGGTTTACACTAGGTAAAAGGGGCAGGAGGGGGATACTTTATTATTCAATTACTCTTGAACTACATCTCTGACAGTATTGAAATAATACTCTCCTTGGCCCAAATACTATGGAGATTAATTGGAGTTGCTGTTTTTGTGAAATATTACTATGCCTTTTCAAAGGCCTTTACCACCATCTAGCTTCACGAGGCATGTATATTTCCTTGAATACAGAAAGACATAGTCCAAGCTAGCTAAACAAAATAAGGCCACGCACTATGCCTTAGAATACTCTTTTACAATAAATGAAATTGTGCATATTTAAGATGTAAGTGCTTTTCATTATAACAAGTTAAAGTTACATTAAATATAATATACACATATAAAAATAAAAACCCAAGTGAATAAAGCATGAAGTGCAGTTAAAGACCTAAAACATAAATTAAAAGCAATCTTTGCTGCTCCTTAAAAATTACCCTAAAGTTGAAAAGTCGAAGACCACCAAGGCTTCAGGGGTACTTTAAGTAACCTGTTGTTTCTCATGTCAGACTAGTCCTCTTCTGGGTTTTGCTGGTGCATTATATTCTACTTGTTCTGTAGCCCCTAACATAAAACTCCAGGCCCTTCTTCATTGGAACAGGAACCTGGGTGGGTAAAGACCCTTATTTTCACTATGACTACTATTCCTTCGTCTCTTAAGGGGGTCCTTGAATCCTGAAACTATGACAATCTGTTTTACCCCAAAAGACTGTTCAGTCCTTTTGAGTGGGAGTGGGGGGGGTTCACTTGAAGAAGGGGAAATGGAGGAGAAGGATGTCATGTCCTCATTAAACCCTGGGGATTCATTTAAGGAAGACCCTAGGATATCTGGGTCTTACTTTCAAAGCTCTGGAGACCCTTAAAGTTTCTGTGGCCTCAGATTTGAGTTCCTGTATCCAGAAATACTAGAGGTGCAAGAGAGATGTGTGTCACAGTACCTTGTAGCACCTCTGCTTCTGGCTATGCTTACTATGACGCTCAGGTGTCATTTCCACGAGTGGTTGGACGCATCAATGCCAGATGCGTCATCTGCAATCGCGAGGCTTCAAGCATGCTGCAGGTCTCTGTTTTATGTGTGTTTGTTTCCTGTAGTCTCCTCCTACCTACTTCCTCCCTCTAAGCTGCTCCTACTTCCTGTGGAGGGGTTTAAAGGGCAGACTGAGTCCTAACTCAGTCACCCTTATGTTGTTGTTCTGAGAAGTTATTTTCTAGTATTCCTGATTCCTGTGTATGATCCGGCTTTTCTGTCCATCCATTCTGGTGTTGACCTATGGCTCTGTCTGACTATTCTCCTTGTGAGTTGCAATTTGGCTGAGATATCCTTTCTGGTGCAAACCTGTGGCTCTGGCTGACTTCCTGCTCCATGTGTGACCTAGGCTTGTCTGACTACCCACTCTGGTTTTGACCTGGGGCTCTATCCACTGCACATCCAGTATTCCATCGCTTCAGTGGATATCCTTTCTGTTGCAAACCTGTGGCTCTGGCTGACTACCCGCTCCGTGTATGACTTTGGCTCGTTTGACTATCCTATCTGGTGCTTACTAGAAGGCTCCATCTGTTCGCTCAGTTTGTTGGTTCCGTTATTCAGACATCCTTCCTAGTACTGACCTAGGGCTCTAACAGACTCTTAGCTACTGACTGCAGGCTTTGGTCAGCAGATTCCTTGGTTACGTACGATTGAGACTCTGCTCCTAGACTGAGTCAGTATCTCTTGGTTATTACTTTACCACAAGTGGGCTGAGGCCTAGTCTCAGACAGTGTGATGCAGAGATTGGGAGTCTGCTATTCCTGATACAGTACTTGCCGTTTCAATCACCCAATCTGTGTATATTACTGTCATTATTCTCATGAGAGTAATAATTATTCCCATAATAAAAGTTCTATCAACTATACCGTCTGACTCCTGGTTCTGCTTGCCAACCGTAACAGTACGTTAGGGTCACGACAACAGACGGTGATAGTGATCCTTCTTTACAGAGAATATTTGACAGAATGCAAGATCAGGATCCACGTATTGATCAGTTGGCAGGTGCCTTGCAGACTCTGCTTGGAAGAACCGCACTCTTGGAACGTTATAACCCATAGCAGGTGACCACCCCAATTTCTCCTTTGGCACCTGCAGCTGGTACCGTCTCTGATGCAGGACTGGTCAGAGGGTTAACTGGATCCGCTCCACTCCCACACGCTATAGTGGGGAACCTGAGTTATGTTGCGGATTCCTTAATCAGTTGGGCATATACCTCAAGATGCTTCCACATGCCTTCCCTACTGAGCATAGTAGGGTTGGACTTATGATTTGTCTCCTGGTTGGCAAGGCATTGGCTTGGGCGAATCCATTATAAGAGACGGAGAAACCCATAATATACAATTTTGCTCAATTTGTGGCCTTATTTAGAACCATATTTGATGTGTCAGGTCACGGGAACTTGGCTTCCAAACATCTAATGACTAACCGCCAGGGTAACCATACGGTGGCGGAATACACAATCGAGTTTCGAACCCTAGCAAACAAAGTAGGGTGGAACAATGAGGCCCTGATAGCTGCATTCTTCCAAGGGCTTTGCGATTACATGAAGGATGAGATTGCTGCTCGTGACCTACCTAATAGTCTGGATGAGATGATATCCTTTGTCATCCTCATAGATACATGGGTCCGGGAGAGACCTTCGTTTAAGGAGCGCCTGCGGAGGCATCCTACAAGCATGTCCTACAGCTTTTCTGGCCCACCCTGTCTTCCCTCACCTCCCATGCCTCCTGGTTTCAACACTACGGGTGGTGAACCTATGCAGGTGGGGGCTAACCGACTCTCTGCGACGGAGAGGGACCATAGGCGGAGGGAGGGACTATGTCTGAAACTGCACTAAAAATGGTCACTTACTAAGATCATGCCCGGTACATCCGGAAAAACGCTCGCACCTAGGATCCTGTCTGGGACAGATCTTAGGTGGCATTTCACAGTCCCATGAAGCCTCTCAGTCTAAACCCTTGCTGGACATAGTCCTGTCTTGGGCTAATGAGTCTATTCCTGTGCCTGCCTTGATAGACTCTGGCACGGCAGGTTATTTTGTGGACGCCACATTCGCTGAGCGTTTTGGGATTCCTTTAGTGCCTCGTGCCTCTCCTTTGGCGGTTGAAGCAATTGATGGCAGACCCCTGCTGCCAGCACACATTACCCATGAGATGGCGCCACTTACCCTAAGTGTGGAAGCCCTGCATAAGGAAACCCTGAAGTTTCAGTTGATAAACTCTCCGCACTATGCTATTGTGTTAGGGTTCCCATGGTTACAAGTTCATAACCCTAAAATTGACGGGAGCACGTGTGAGATATTGTCCTGGGGTACTCACTGTGAGGAGGCTTGTCTTTCATGTCCCATCAGACTTGCCTGTGCCGAGTCTCAAGGCGTACCGGAGGCTTATTCACAGTTTTCCAAGTTATTTAACAAAGTCCAGGCCAGAGCTTTACCACCCCATAGACCATACGATTGCACGACTGAGCTCTTGCCTGGGACTACCCCTCCCCGGGGTCGTACATATCCTCTGTCTGTGGAGAAGAATCAGGTCATGGAGGAATATGTTGCTGATGCCTTGGAGAGGGTCATCATTCGGAAAAATAATTGAGACTTTCACCCTTGTATCGATTTTTGGTGCTTAACCCTTTGAGTGCCAGAGGTGTACAACACATTGCAAAGCGCTCAAAGGGTTAAACAAATCGATGGTAAAAAAAGGTTCTACTATATTTACCAAGCTCGATTTGAGGGTGGCTTACAATTTGGTCAGGATCAAACAAGGGCATGAATGGAAGACAGCATTCAACACCCAAAGCGGGCATTATGAATATCTGATCATGCCCTTTGGCCTGTGCAATACTCCTGCTGTCTTCAAAGAATTCATAAGTGACATCCTGAGAGAACTTTTGCAAAGCTGCGTTGTTGTATATCTGGATAACATCCTTATCCATTCTCCAATGGTGGAGACTCACTATGCAGGTGTATCCAGGGTGCTTTGGCTCCTGAGAGAAAACGACTTGTTCTGCAAATTGGAAAAGCGTGAGTTTCACAAGACCCAATTTACCTTTCTTGGTTATGTTATCTCCGTATCTGGGTTCACGATGGACCCCAAAAACTGTCAGCTGTGGTTCAGTGTCCTCGTCCAGAGGGACTGAAGGCGATTCGAAGATTTCCTGGCTTTGCAAACTATTACCATAAATTTATAAAAAAGTTTCTCGACCATTGTAAAACCCATCACTGACATGACGCGGAAAGGAGCCAAAGAGTTAGAATGGTCTTCTGATGCACTTTCTGCCTTTGACAACCTCAAAGCAGCATTTACTGCGGCTCCAATACTGGTACATCCCAATCCTACCCCGCCCTCTACCCTGGAGGTTGATGCGTCAGAGATTGGAGTAGCCTCCCTCCTTTCTCATCAGTCAGCTCCTGGAGAGGCTTTGCACCCTTGTGGCTACATCTCAAAAAAACTATCTAAGGCAGAAAGGGTTTATCAGGTTGGTGACAGGGAGTTGCTGGCTATAATTTTGGCATAGAAAGAGTGGCGTCATCTCCCGGGGGGGGGTTGACCTGGAACATTCGCCGCTATATGACATGATGTTCCATTTTGTCTCAAGGGGGAGAGTTACCTCTTTGGACTTTGGTATCCTAAGTTTCGCCCATGCTTACTCTGTTATATTAATATTGTTTGTTTTAGCATTCCTGGACTTGCCGGTGCCACCTCAGATCCAGCGCACGGGTTGGGGTCAGCACCAGTGACTCTCAGACCTTGGGGGACATTATGTTTGTGTCATGCTTTTACAGCACCGTACATTCAACGTGTTTTATTTCCCTGTCATTGCTCACCTTTCAATGTTTTCTCTAATCTCTTTTGTGGCTTCCTCTTTGGGCAGCATTCATACCCTTATTAAGCCTTGACCATCCAACCCTTATGCTTTGGAAGCTTCTCTTCTATAGCTTCCAAGGCCTCCCACACTTGCCCTCTCCTCCCATTACAGCTTTCTTCCTTTATTTTTAGAAGCTTAACCCCCGACTTGCAGGTTTCTTTCCCAACTGATATTCAGCTGTACTATGCCTTGGTCTCATCCCTCTTGTCACTCATGGTGGCTGGACCACTGATATTGCCTTTGCCTCCTGTAATATTGATACCAATGCATATACTCAATGACCCCGTTCTTCTTGGTATATATATGTCCGAAGCCTCACTGATGATTTTTCTTAGCCCCCATGCCTCACAGTTCCTCTGCGTATGGCACCTACTGCAGACTCTGGTTTAGCAGTAGCTTTTTTCTAGTCCTTCGCTAGTTATTTGTTACCTCCTAATCCTTTACTTTCGTACTTAAACTTATTTTTATGCTATTCATTGTATTGTCCTTGTACTCTGTAATTATCCCATATTTAGGAAGAAAGATATCTTCAATCCGGTGCCCTGCACCCTTTCTGGTAATGCGGTAATCTTTCTTCTACGCATGCTGTTAATACTTTAGTCCTGACTCTGTCCCATATCTGGGACTTGGTTCCGCACATGCTACAGATATGTTTGTGCTGGATGTTTTGTTGACTCCTGCGTGAGTCTCTGCTTACCTGTAATATTTTCTCAGTATTCAATAAAAAAAAAAAAGAAATAGTGGCGTCATCTGTTGGAGGGTGCCAGTTCCCCCATTTTGATTCTTACAGACCATAAGAATCTGACATACTTGTCTGAAGCCAAGCGGCTGTCCTCCCGACAGGCCAGATGGGCACTATTCCTATCCAGGTTTAATTTTGTGGTTTCTTACCTTCCAGGCTCGAGAAATGTTAAGGCTGACACCCTGTCAATCCAATTTTGTAGTAGGTCCAAGGAGGAGATTCCTCCAGCTCCGATCGTTCCTGCTGATCGCATTCTGGCCACGATTCGTACATGTATTACTTCTCCTCTGGGAGAGGAGATACTGGCCGCCCAAGCATCTGCCCCAGCAGAGATTCCTAGTGGGAGATATTTTGTACCGGCTCAGTTCTGCATTAAAATCCTGGAGACATGCCATGCTTCCAAAATCGCTGGCCATATTGGGCACGACCAGTTAATCTGGTCATTGTCTAGATTATTTTGGTGGCCGAGCCTCTGCTCTGATTGTGCCGCCTTTACCGCAGCCTGCACCACGTGTGCTCAAAATAAGCCTCCTCAACATCTGCTGGTGGGCTTGCTTCAGCCTGTGGCCCATAGGGGACGTCCCTGGTCTGGCTTATCCATTGATTTTATGGTTGACCTTCCTAGGTCCATGGGCTTTACTGCAATACTTATGATTGTGGACAAATTCTCAAAGATGTCTCACTTTGTGCCACTCAAGGGCTTGCCACCTTAGCAGGAATTGGTGGTGGTATTTGCAAAGGAGGTGTTCTGACTCCATGGTATCCCTAAGGTGATTGTGTCTGACAGAGGAAGCCAGTTTGTGTCCCACTTCTGGAGGTGTTTCTGTGCGCAAATCGGAATTCAATTGGCATTCTCCTCCACATACCATCTGCATTCCAACGGTACGGCAGAAAGGTCAAACCAAGCCTTGGAGCAATTTCTCCGCTGCTATGTCTCTGACCATGATAATTGGGCTGCCCTGTTACCCTGGGCGGAGTTTGCCAGAAATTGTGTGTTGAACTCTTCCACTCAGAGTTCTTCTTTCTTGGTTATCTATGGGTTCCAACCTTCTGTTCTTCCTGAAACCTTCCGTGTACAAGCTATTCCAGCTGTAGATGAGCATTTGCAGGCACTCCGTTCCTCATGGGTTCGGGTACAGCATACGCTGCGTGGTTCAGTGCAGCAACAAAAAAGTCAGGCTGACCGTAGATGTCTGCCAGCACCGACCTTCCAAGTTAGAGATAGAGTGTGGTTGTCGTCCCGTGATTTGCACCTCCAGGTCCCATGCAATAAACTGGCTCCTCGATTTGTAGGTCTCTTCAAGGTGTTGCGCAAGATCAACCCTGTGGCTTATGCATTGGAACTGCCTGCCAATATGCATATACATAATGTCTTTCATGTTTCCCTGTTAAAGCCCTTGGTCTGCAAACTGTATACCTCCGCTCCTGTCCGTCCTGCTCCCGTGATAGTTGCAGATCACGAGGAATATGAGGTACAAAGTATTCTGGACTCCCGTATGGTTAGAGGGCACTTACAGTATTTTATCCATTGTAAGGGATATGGTCCAGAGGAGCACTCCTGGATTTCTGCTGCTGCTGCTGATTACGCTCCTCTCCTGGTACGCAGATTCCATGCATGTTTCCCTACCACACCTGGTCTGGCCCCACGGAGGAGGGGTTTTTGGAAGGGAGGGTACTGTCACAATACCTTGTAGTGCCACTGCTTCTGGCAATGCTCACTATGACGCTCCAGGATAATTTCCACTAGTGGTTGGACGCATCAATGCCAGATGCGTCATCTGCAGGTGTGAGGCTTTAAGCATGCTGCAGGCCTCTGTTTTATGTCTGTTTGTTTCCTGTAGTCTCCTCCTACCTACTTCCTCCCTCTAAGCTGCTCCTCCTACCTACTTCCTGTGGAGAGGTTTAAAGGGCAGACTGAGTCCTGACTCAGTCACCCTTACGTTGTTGTTCTGAGCAGTTCATTTTCTAGTATTCCTGATTGCTGTGTATGATCCGGCTTGTCTGTCCATCCATTCTGGTGCTGACCTGTGGTTCTCTCTGACTATTCTCCTTGTGTGTTCCGATTTGGGTCAGATATCATTTCTGGTGCAAACCTGTGGCTCTGGCTGACTACCCGCTCCGTGTATGACCTAGGCTTGTCTGACTACCCACTCTGGTGTTGACCTGGGGCTCTATCCACTGTGCATCCAGAATTCCATCGCTTCAGTGGATATCTTATCAGGTGCAAACCTGTGGCTCTGGCTGACTACCCACTCTGTGTATGACTTTGGCTCATCTGGCTATCCTAACTGGTGCTTACTAGAAGGCTCTGTCTGTTCGCTCAGTTTGTTGGTTCTGTTATTCAGACATCCTTCCTAGTACTGACCTGGGGCTCTAGCAGCTTCCTTGGTTACGTACGATTGAGACACAGCTCCTAGACTGACTGCAGGCTGAGTCCGTATCTCTTGGGCGTTACCTTACCATGAGACTCCAGTGGGCTGAGGCCTAGTCTCGGACAGTGTGATGCAGAGATTGGGAGACTGCTATTCCTGATACCGTACTCGCCGTTTCAATCACCCACTGTGTGTATATTTATATGTTGGATTATTGTCATTATTACTATTATTATTATTATTAAAGGTTCTATTAACTATACCGTGTGACTCCTGGTTTTGCTTGCCAACCGTAACAATGTGGTACTTTTTCCTCCTTACATTCTCTGGACCTGGTCCTTAATGAATGGATGTCACCTGATAAAAAGCTATTTATCCTCAAGTGCTTTTCTCTTTTACTTCTCTTCTGCTTCACTACAGCAGTTGCCCCTCCTATTTCACACCTAGGAGCACAGCATTGCTGGTTATGGACACAGCAGCTTTCAAGAATCAGGCAGGCAGACACTCCAGGATTCCCTTTTGGTGAATTTTGTGGCCTCCAGGGCTGCTTTATATCCATCTTTCTGCTACTACTTGGTTGACTAAAGCTAATGCTGCTAGAGGAGCAAGCTGTGTATATAAGTCCATGCAAATGTTCTTAAAGAGGACATTGTTTTTTTCTGTTTCTAAGATTGTTGAGGCTAATGTTTACCTTGCTGATGCTGCATTTGACACTGCCAAGTTCACTGGGAAGTCATTCATGTTCTTTTTTGCAGCACAACATTCCCATTGGTTAAATATTTAGTCAGCAGACCAGTCTTCTATGAAGTCTTAAGTCTCTCTCATGTTTGTGAGAAAGCAGTTATATGTTCCAGAACTGGAAAAAGTTATTAGCCATGCTACTGGAAGCAAAAGGGTTACCACCTCAAGTATGCACCCAGGGTTTCCACTTCTTCACTCTTGCCCTTCCCTGAAATCCAAGCAGGCCTGAGAAAAAGCCTACCCAACAACCTCAGCTGTCTACCCCTGCATGATTCTCAGGAGTCAGGTCCACCTCTGGCAACTGGAGGTGGACCATTGTGATTTCACAAGGTTGTTACATAGATTTAAAATCCTTTCCTCCTTTATGCTTTTTCATGTTCATGGTCTCCCGGGATTCAGTACTAGGCCATTTATTCTCAGAGATTTTGTCCTAGTGGACTTGCGGGTCCTGTGCATGTTCCTCAGGAGATATTCATGAGATTCTATTCCAGCCGTTACATAGTCACCAAAAAAGGACAGTAGTTGCTGTCCTATCCTGTTTTAAAGCATCTCAATCACTTTTTGTATGTGCTTTGATTCAAAAATTGAATATTTTCTCTCTGTCATTGCTGCCATGTGTGCAGGTGAGTTTTTAGCATAGAAAATGCTTATCTGCATATTCCCATCCATGCAGACCATCAACACTTCCTTGGATTTGCCTTTCAAGACTTACATTTTCAGTAAACCACACTATCTTTTGGACTGGCATCCTCTCAGCTGGTTTTCCTAAAAAACATAGTAGCGTTGGCTGCTCTCATTGGTTTTCTGGGGATTTCTCTGACTCCCTAGCTGAATGATCTTTTACTTAAGGCTCCATCAGAGGATGCCCTGTGCCTTCAGCTTCAGCTTGCCAGGCATGATTTTTGAAACTTCTCAATCTATCTGTTGCCGTGCTGCTTCATCTTCCACCCTTTTTGGACCTCTTGACTCTGGGTGCTCTGTTTTCCCAGAGGTGGAGAAATTGGGTTTGATGGCTTGACTCTTGAAACCAGCATTCTGAGGAAAAACTGTTTTTTCTGATTCTCTCATTACAATAGCAATGAAGCAAGCAGATTTAATCCAAAGCTTATAATAGGGTCACATCCTTGATTTACAAGTGGTATGAGGAACAGGTGTCGAAGACATGTCGCTGTCACACTGGCTAACAGGACAGGAGGTGGACTAGCAGGGCAGAAGCCGTTTACTAGGCAGAACAAATGTAGAGGCAAAGAAAAGAAAGCGCAACCTCCTCTAAGTGTAGAATCTTCAGAAATCAGCTATATATGATATATAAAAAAGATCTGAGTAGTGCACTGCTATAGGTACCCTATCAGTAGATAGTGAGTGCCATATTAGTCCAGATATATAGAGCGCATCTTTTCCCATTTGTGGATTGAACACATTGCCAACCGAATATTGGGACACCTTGGAGGCGATAAAGACTCTAATAACGTATGAGGTGGAAAGTCAAGTGGCTGACAAGGAATCCGGAGGTTGACTGTAATTGGAGGTCAGATCCAGTTAAGGCTGTTTTTCCTAGAGGCAGGCCAAACCTCTGGTACATGTGAGTACCTTGGAATAAGGGAATCTCTTTTATATATCATATAAAGCTGATTTCTGAAGATTCTACACTTAGAGGAGATTGCGCTGTTTCTTTTCCTTGTCTTTATATATGTATCAAGAGCCCTTCCGACCTCTTGGAAATCAGCTACAAATCCAAAGGTTAGAAGATTTGAATCAGCGGGATACAGACCAATTAATGAACGTTTTGGGAGTCTAATAACTATTCCTGATTGTATTATACTATATGTCCTTTTTTTTTACCATACCTTTTTATAGGTATTGTGGTGTGCATATATAGGCTATATTTTGCTCAACATATAGGTGAGCGCAGGGGGTACATAGGAGAGAACAAATGTAGAAACAAGAACTAGTATCAGTCAATAAGAACATGGAAGCAGAACATGCAGAAGAAAGCTGAATGATGCGGTCCAAGGGCTGGCAGGTGAAAACTTGCTCTCAAGGCTACTGCTGCTGAAAACTGCTTGGGTCAAAGCTGGAGTGTGAAGTTAGGGAGCAGTGTAAACTGAAGTAGCTCAAATAGGTGAATACAGGACTAGGAGCACACAAAGTCACAGGATCCATACCAGCAAACCGTATCAGGATTGTAGTGAAGCAATGGTCAGATTACAAAGCCAAGGTCATCCATAGGAAATGGGAATCTCAGCACAGGAAAACTTGGTCAGTAAGTCACTATACTGGTGCACAGAAGTGTTTGTAATGCTGCTTCATATAGGTCTCACTGGGCGTATCTTGGAAACAAACTTGAGGGCAGGCAGGAGCAGAGTTGGAGTGAATGGAGAAAGTGTTCCCAGGAAAACAGCTTCAAATAATAGCAGAGCTGGACTTGCTGGGCTGGATTCTTACTATCCCTTTAGTATGAGCTGTCCAAATTCAGTCTTTTGAACTTTGCTGTACGTTAAATTGAGCATTTTAAAGTGGAGAGTTCTCATTTTATGCAATATGTATATTGTGATAAGATAGCGCTCAAATATAATATACCATGATGGAGCTTCAATGTTATAGCTGAACAGGGTGGTCAAGTGGAGTAATATCTGTCTATGCTGATAATGATATGAACCAGTTTCTCAAACACTGTAAAGTAAGCTTGTAGTAGATAGTGTGTATATGCTGACCCCAAATGAGGATTTTACAATCCTGTATAATGCCATTGGGCTACTCCCTAAAGGTGATAGGGGTCCCAGCATAGAAAAAATTACAACAATGTGTGAATTGGTATGATCCAAAACTAATATGGATGAAAAGGAAAAAAGTATATGAAATGTATGTAAATGGTGGTGGTGGATACAGATAATACAAATAAAAAGGTCTTGTTATGCAATAGTCCAACACATTCCAAGTAAAGGTAAGTCAGTACATACAGTCTCTTGCAAAATTAATTAAATTAAACAATCTCACATTTAGATGATGGAAATGATGCTGAATAAAATGACCTGTTAGAAGATGAATTGATGATGCTATGTGGAGTTAGTCAAAGAGGTATCTTCTAAAGGTGTATCCACATATGAGCTGTACTTTTTTGGGAGGTTCTCTGTGCTACTGTCTTTGCCCTGGAGTCCACTTGGGCGAATATATGCAAGAAAGAAAAAAAAAACAGAAAGCACAGAGCACAAAAAATCGCAGATAGAATCAATAGTGATAGGGAAAAAATATTCCCAATAAAGTAAATAAGAGAATCTGCTAAAAAATGTCCAAATAGGCTAGTAATAAACAAAAACAATATCTGTATGGACACTATATACACGAAAAAACCTACGTATAGTTTAAATAATAAATAGAAAAATAAATAAATATAAAACCAAGGATAAAGATTTGTAAACTGATACCCTTCAAAGACAGGGAGACCTGCAGAGTACAGGACAATGATAGCCCCAAAATGACAAAATAAAATAAATGTGGAGGCTCAGTGAGTATGAAAAATGTATTATTGAAGTGAGCAGAGGCAAGGGTGTAGTGACCCATAGTTCTTGAAAAGAAAGGAAGTCAGATGGAAGTGTGGGGTAAGAGATTGGCAACTCTCCTAATCCCCTATTGACTAACTGCTTGATAACTCATTTCTGGGTTGGAGTGCACATACAGCAAACCACTTAGATGGTCTCAAATGTTGCAGTCTATAATGCCAATGTGTTAGCAGTTTATCCAAACTGCTCAATAGATATCAACTTGTTCAATGACACACAGAGATTGTACAATATACACAGTATAATTCAACCAGTCTGTTCACCACGTCACGTCACTAGCATGTGTCCTGGATATCGCCTCCTGTATATTCACTTGAGTCACCTCCAAAATGTCTTGAGCAATAGTGATTTCGAGTCCTGGTTGTTCTCATGATCTGCTTTAATGCGTTTTGTGGTAATTATTCCCCTTTGTCAGATGCTTAATAATTTATCACTAAGCAATGCATGCATTCCTTAAGTAAGTACACAATAATACCCTCTCTTATTCTTTTTCATCCATTGTGGAACACAGGAATCATGTGGGTAAAACAGCTTCTTCTAGGAGGCAGGACACTTGCAATTAAAGCTCTTTGAAGGTGAAGACCCCTTGTCAGCGCCACTTTACCCTTGTCCAACAGAAGCAACCTCAGTTTCAGGAGAGCAACAGAGCTAAATATTCTTAGTTTTTTTTTTGTTTTTTGTTTTTCTTTTTGTCTCTGTTCATAGAGTTTTCAAAATACAAAGCATAAGAACATGGAAAGAATCGGCATCAGTTGAAAAAAGCTAGATGAAGTACATATGAGATATTATACAAAATACATTGTATTGTCAGCATGCTAACTACAGATGGCCATGCCATGCAGAACATGAGGAGTGATCAATATAACCAATAAACAGTATGCATAGGGAGTATGAGGAAATAAAAAGGGGGGAGGGAAACAAAGAAGGGGGGTGGCAACATCATGCATTTGTTAAAGAAATGTGCCATATGTCATTGGATACCGTGAAGGGCTTATAATCTGATATTCACAGGGAGGCATAATCTAAGAGAGATGTGTCAGTGACCAAGAAGTAGTTTGTAAACACAATTAATATTATTATTCTTTATTTGTATAGTGCCAGCTTATTCCGTAGTGCTGTACAACAGGGAATAGACATACAGAGATATTAAATAGCACAAATCAGAAGTGGCGAACAAAATGATCAGAGGGCCCAGTTCCTGAGTGCTTGCAGTCTAGAGGAAGGTAGGTTGGACACAGAAGGAGTAAGTGCCTCCTGCCACAGTGGGTGGGAGAGAGAGAAGTACTGTTGAGTACAGTGGTCCAGGGAAGGGGTGGTTCTTGGTGATAATGTTTATGGAGGTAGTTGTTAGGCTTCCCTAAAGAGGTGAGTTTTCAGGGAGCATCTGAAGGCTGGGGGAGAATCTGATGGGGCAGGGAATTCCAGAGCTCAGGTGCAGCACGAGAGAAGTCCTGTAGGTGAGAATGGGAGGATGTAATATGAGCTGTGGAGAGGAGAAGGTCGTGTGCAGAGTGGGACTGTATTTGGAAATGATACATGAAATAAACGGTGGGAGAGGTGTTAGTAAGGTCTCTATAAGTTAGCACCAGAATGTAGAATTTAATTCTATATGCTAATAGGAGCCAGTGTAGGAATTGGCAGAGGGGATTGGTGTTAGAGAAGCGATGAGTGTGGTAGATTAGTCTTGCAGCAGAGTTCATTACGGACGTAGTGGGGTTAATCGGGTGAGAGGATGGCCAATTAGTAGTGAGTTACAGTAGTCAAGATGGGACATGATGAGAATTTTAGTAGTGCCTTGGGTGAGAAAGGGTCAGATTCTAGAGATGTTGCGGAGGTGGAGGCGGGATGAGTTGGAGATTAACTGGATGTTAGGAATGAAGGATAGAGTGGAGTCAAATGTGACCCCCAGGCAAAATAATGTGAAGTTTGACCTCTGAGACCCCTGGTCTCATTGGCCTGCAAGGTGGCAATACGTTCTGCATAAGCTATGTTCATTACCTTTTGGAGCCATTGCATCCTTGACAGTGGCTTGTGGGTCAGCCAAAGACAAAGGACCGTTTTGACTGCTACCAGGAGCAGAATATGAAAGCAATATTTCTGATGGCTAGTAAAGGGACAGTCATGGGGGGAGAATACCTAGTAGTAATGAGGAGGGTATAAGATCAATCAAAGCTCTAAAGTTCAAGACAGGTCTGTTGCTATTACAGCCCAAAAAGTTGTCAAAACCAGGCAGTCCCATAAATTGTGAAAAGACTCATCATGTGGGTAGTGGCATTTTAAGCAACAGTGGTCACCTGTGATGGCCATTGTTGCTGCTCTCTCTCCTGGGAAATATAGTAGTGATAAAGTTTATGTAAGGTTTCATGGAAATATGCAGATGAGTTGGCTTGGAGGTTGTGATGGAATCCCTGTAGAAGAGACCAGTCCTTCTAAAATAAATTTGTTGATGACTAGCCTGTAGAGCTGTGATATTTTGGAATGCCAGAAAACTTGTATAGTGCACCACCTAAGAATATTAGAGGTACTCTTTTAGCTAAAGGGAATGTGCTAGGGTAATAATAATAAAGAGTAATAAAAAAGGTGTTAGAAATCTCGTCGAATTATTAAAAGAAGGAAAACACTGTGTATTCCAATATTAGCAGATCCCTGCTAATCACTTAAAGGGATAGTAATGTTTCATAATAAAAGCAGCTCTAATTAATCATCATAGTATTTGGACTTTGGAGAGTGTTATTTCAATTCTGTCAGAGTTGTAGTTCCAGAGTAATTCAATGACAAAGTGTCCCCCTCCCACCCCTTTTACTGATGTAACACTGGTCAGCCAGATCAGAAGGGAAGTGCCCAGGTAGACTGCAGAGAGGGACAATCTTCAATTAAGATAAGGGAAAAACCTGAAAAACTTGTCAAGGGGGCAGGGTTTTCATTGTTCTCATAGGAAGAAGATTGTCCCTGCTGTTATCTGCCTGTTCTAGCAATCAGATTCCACATCTGAGAAGAGATGGCTTACACTAGGTAAAAGGGGCAGGAGGGGGGAACGTTATCCTTCAATTACTCTTGAACCACAAGACAGTATTGAAATAACACTCTCTATGGCTCAAATACTATGACGATTAATTGGAGCTGCTGTTTTTGTGAAACATTACTACCCTTTTACATAAGGTGTATGGTCAGCATACTGTTCTGTAGTATCCGATACCCCTTTATTATGAAAAGAGACAAAGTCAGAAAAGTTTGGCTGGGTCCCAGTTATTTAGCAAGTATTGCATCAAAGTGACTCATTCAGTTAATAGTGGAGTACATGTAACAACAACTAATATGTGATTAAATAGGTCCATTGAGTCAGATGGTGAATCTCTACCCCTTGCATTGTGTTGTAATTATATTAGCGACTCCATTATCCAAGTGGCGCTCCTAAACACTAACTGTGGCAAGGATTAACTCTTAGCATACTGGATGGTCAACACTTGTATTCCTAACCCTTTAAGTGCCAGAGGGGTACGCAACGCATTGCAGAGCAATGCGTTGCATATCCCTCTGGCACTCAAAGGGTTAAGCTCAGCCTAACATACATTAAAGTTTGTATTACTTTAGAGAATTGAGAATCATAACGATGTAAACTATACTTAGACTCAAATAATTATTCTGAAATATGAATTTCCTCTTCATTTGGAGTAATGATATACACTATAGTGGTGAACATCTATCGTTTAGTGCAAAACAATGTATAGTCAAATGAGGAAAGATTTTTCTCCATTAATGATAAATAGTTAGGCTAAGGTAAAAGTAACATCTAACAGCCGCAAAAGGAATCACTTAAAAATAACTGCAAAGGAGGTATATCTCACAAAAATTATTTGGTAATGGGTACCTCCCTGCAAGTGATCATAAAGGCTGACATGATTATTGAGTAGTTTTAGGAAGCACTGTGTAGCTTGATTATGTAGCGCATGTCTGCATTCCAATTCCCTAATGTACGTTTTACCATAGACTTCTTTCTCAAAGGGTACAAACCAGCAAAAAAATGCAGATTTTAAACAAATAGCCCCACCCCCATTTGTTTGAGGATACTTTTTGATTGACTTAGAGAATGATATTGACATTGTGAGTGTTTCTAGTACGATAAACTATTTAATAAAGTTATCAAATAGTAGAATTATCCTCAACAAGGATGTAATGAATGCTATGTTTGTACAAAAGGTTGTTTTATCTTTAACAACCTATTAAAAGAATATATACAGCAATGGTTTTCAGGATGCACTAATGCCTCAATATGGTAATAGGTAACCCATCAATAGGGATAACAAGAGATGTATTGAGAACGTGGATACATAGCCAAAGCACCTAAGTGTATTCTTAAGTGAGCTGTAAGTCTCATTCCTTCGTTAAAGCCTTTAGGTGACAAGGTGTTTAATTCAAACAACCACTTTTCTCAGCTTGTAGAAGTCTGTTATCCATATCAAACTTCCATACCTCCTCTATTACCTGGATATAGCCGTTGCAGTCCAAGTATTTCTAGGCATTTAATGTCACTGTTGTGTTTTTCTTAGGATAGTCTATTTCTTCTTTTTGTCAACATCCTTTTGAGCATTTTTAATCTTGGCCAGATGTTCTTGCATTCTGATTTTTAATTTTCTGAAAGTCTTGCCAACATATAGTAAATTACACTTGCAATGTATGGCATATATTACACAGCTCTTGTTGCAATTGATAAAGTGACCAAATTTCTTCATTAAACTGATCCAAGATTTCTTGCCTGTTGGTAATGAATTGGCATACAGGACACTGGCCACATGGATATGTCCCCTTGATGGAGACTCTTTTAGTATGTTTAGAGTGAAAAAAGCTTCTATCCAGTTTGTCTCCCAGATTAGGTGACCTTCTACAACTCATTTGTGGTTTAACACCTAGAGTGTCCTTCAGATCACTATCCATTAGCAGGATGTCCCAATGTTTAGATAAAATATTGAGAATTGTCCCCCTGTTGGTTATGATGTCTTCCTACAAACCTAATGGTTTTATCCCCAGATTTAGGCACTTTCTTTTACAGGAGTTTGGACCTGGGGGTGTTACTGGCACGCTTCTTAACTTTACAGATCATTGTTATGGATTATCCCCTATTCAATAACTTATCCAACAGTTCATTTGCACTTTGATTAAATGTTTTATGATCTGAGCAATTTCTTCTCATATGAAGAAATTCACCTGTGGGTATAGATCTGATGTCTGATCTACGGTGAAACCTCTCTGCATGTAAAATGCTATTCGTGGCAGTCACTTTCCTGAAAAAGATCTATATCAGAAGGCCATCATTTCCCTTCATGATGGTTAGCTCAAGAAAGTTGATTTTGCTCAAATCTTGAAGGACTGGTTGGCGTGATGATGTAAACAGAGGTGGTAGGTGTCTACATGCCATGTACTGCAAGTTTGATGGCAGAGAATCTCTCTGAGAAAAAATGAATGGACCGGGAAAAGATTTAAGCGGTTTCATTATGGAAAAGGCGGGCTGCCACTGAAGGAGTTTTATTGTCAATATATTCTGTAAGAGATGCGGATTTAATTGAGAAGTGATGTGGAGACGCTGATGTAGCTGGCTGAAATAAACAAAGGTGTGGGGGAAAACATGCTGACTGAGACGGCTGAGGTCATGGAATGCTGTATAGAGGAATAAGGAGTAAGCAAAGTGACTTAGCAGCGGTAAGAACAAACTGTTTTAGAAAACAGCTACTACAGTGGAGGAGAGGTAGCATACTATGGCATGATATATGGAAAAACAGCATTGAGGACAATAATTGGTAAATACTATTTATAAATATATGAGGAAGAAGCACTCTGAAAATTATGGTTGGAGATAATTGCTCTTGGGATAGAGCACGGAGGAAGTCTAAAAAGAGAACATTATAAGAGGGCGGTTAATAGTGGCACATTTGTCTGGTGAAACAATACAAAGATAATTAAATGGAGGTCAGTTGTTAAGGATGGGAATGTGTTAAGAGAGTGGAGGGAAGGAACACACCACGAGCTGGCAGAATATAAAAGAGTGTCTCACCTTGTGTATATGAAAGAGACTGAGAATATTCAGTGGCAGTTAATGAAAGCTTAAAAAAGCCAGTTAGACAAGTAGAGAAGAAACTTCGTTTTAAAATAAAAGAGAAGGATGTATTTGGAGGCTGTTTGATAAATGTCCTGTTGTTGGAAAAAATCATTTGGAGGCAATGGTTGAACCGGTCTGGGGAAAATAAAATAAAAAGTTATCTCTGAACATAATCAATACTTTCCTACCCCCTAACTGGTAGCATACTTGAGATCTGAAAAACGTAAAAGTTGAAAATGGCCAGTAAAAGAGGGGAGTAAAGAAAACAGAAAAAAGATTAAAAAAAAAAAGAGAAGATAAAGATGGCAAGATAAGGGTGGTAACAATCCCTAAGATATTCTTAAAAAGTCAAAAGGGAATGGATGAAGAAGTGGCGAATAATACAAATATGGATACTACTATGTCAACAGACGTAGAGTTTGATTGCAGTGTTTCACAAAAGGACATAATAAGAAAGATTTAGATGTATTGGCACAAATACAAGAAAATATTCAGATCGGATTTAAGGAACAGATGTATCAGATTAAGGAAGAAGTAAAAAAATGTTTTTGTGAATTTAAGGTGGACACTAAAATGTTAAGTGAAAAATAGAATATAATTGAGAAAAAAGTTGAAGGTGTTTTGTTTGATTTGAGTGTGGAAATAAATAAAATTAAAGAGTAAAATTAGAAGGATTTGAGTTAAAATTGTTGAATTTTGAAGACAGAATACACAGGAACAATTTACGTATTAGGGCTATAAGCGAAAATATTACTCAAATAAAATTTGGCAGATTATTTACTTTGTTCTAAGAAATGGAAGTTGTTGGAACAGAAGGACCAGAGATTATAGAGAGAGAGCGCATAGAGTGTTTAAATCGACAAGAACATCAAAGGACTTACCAAGAGATGTTATAAGATTCAGTGCATATTATATGAGACTCTAAGTGTGAATAGCCTCAAAGAAATTTAAAACAGGAGATTATGGTCGTCCGAAGAACTGTGTTTTTTTCAGGATATATCCTATGCAACAAGGCAGAAGAGGAAAACTTTTAATTTCTTGGCAGAAAGGTTGAAAAAACATGAAATAAGGTTTATGTGGGGTTTTCCTTGTAAAATAATGATATGGGTGAAAAATTAAACTGTGGTTCTGGATTCGTTAGAAAAAGCTAGAGATTGGCTGAAAAGAAATCCGCTGGAATAATGACAATTTGTAAAGATGTATGGAATAAATCGAGAGGGGTGGGGTGGAGGGGATAGAGGGTTTTTTTGTGTCTTAAGGGTATGAGGTTAGTAATAGCTACGCAATAAGAGCTGACAGTAATCCGTTCACTAAGGGGGAATTATGACACAGTAATAAGAAGAATGTCACTAAGAGGGGGTGTAAGAGGGAGGGAGGGGTATATAGAATTAAGAGTGTAATATGTGGTAATACGTTTTATATTTTTTTTGTGAAAAGGGGAACGGTAGGTTTATGGTTTGGGGGTATATACTAAGCACTAAGATGAATAAATCAAAAAGTGTAAGATGGGATAGTGCTATTGGGTGAATAACACTTATGAGGTTTTTGATATAGATTTGTTTGTGGGGGTGTTGATGGTGTATTTTTTTTTCTCTTCTCAGCCTTCCTTTATTATCCCTCCTAAATGAGTGTATATAGGCGTACGCATATGCATATAAATATCGGTGTATGTACAAATAAGAATGTATGAATATATATACATATTGTTATGCATTTATTGTGTTTAGGTATTAATGGGAAAGGATAATATGTAAAGATATATGGAATAGAGGGAGTGGGGGTGGGAGTAGGAGATGGATTTTTTTTTGTTTTGTTTTTTCCCTCTTTGGTATTGCAGGTATTTGGTTTGGGGGTATATACTAGGTATTAAGATGAGTAAATGAAGATAATGGGAGATGGGATAGTGGTAAACACTATTAATGTTTTGGATTTGGTTTTTGGGATATATGAACTATTTTTTTTCTCTCTCTCTCCTCCCCCTGAGTATATATACTCATATAAAAATGTGTGTGAGTAAGATTGTATATATATATGGATATGTACATTTTTCTATGCATCTATTTTTCCCAGGTACTAATGGGAGAAGAGAGGATAGGGAAGAGGGGCAAGGAGAAAAGAGAAACAAAGGAAAAAAGAGGGAAAGAGAGAAGGAAAGGAAAAAGGAAAATAAATAAAAACTTGCAGTTAGTAGACACAAACGGGCTTAATATTTAGAAACTTAAAGTTTAGTTTCTAAAATAAGAAGTATCAGTAGGGCTCTTGAGGGTAGAGTCCTGAGGTTCAGCATCAAGGGGGGATATGAGAAACATTTGGGTGTTGTGTTTAAGTAATGTAGAAGTTTATATGTATGAACTTAGACTAGTGGAAAAAAGAAGTTCATTGTTTTGTTACTGTGTTGTTTGTAGAGAATTGATGGGGAATCACAACAATAAGGAAGGAAGGGAAAAATTGGAAATTAAAATTCAAATACAATTAAAATAATATCTATAAATGCTCGAGGGTTAAATTCGCCTTTAAAGAGACATGTATGGTTGGACTTATTGAGGAAAGAAAGAGCAACAATCTGTGCAATACAAGAAACGTATTGGAAAGCTGAGGATAAATTATATTTGAAATCAAAGAAATTTCCATTACTAATAATCTCATCAATACAAGGGAAAAAGAAGCGAGGTGTTGCTCTTCTTTTTTCAAATGAAGTAACAATAGTAAAATATAACGATGTAGCTCAAGAAGGAAGATATATTATAATAGTGGTAGAGTTTAATAACATAATATATACATTGGTGAATTTGTATGCTCCTAATAGAGGTCCAGTAGGGTTTATAGCAGAGATATTAAAAAAGATTGATAGGATTAAACAAGGTGTCTTATTAATAATGGGTGATCTGAATTATGTGTTTGAGCCAAAATTGGATCGTATTTCTGTTGGAGAAAGAGCTAACGTAAAATATGATGTAAATTTGTCATATAGATTTCAGAGGATAATTAGGGAATATCAATTGTATGACATTTGGAGAGTAAGTCATCCAAATGAATATGATTGTACTTGTTTTTCAAAGTCATATAATACATACTCTAAAATAGATCACTTTTTGGGAGATGGGAAATTGTTGGAGTTAGTGGAGAAAGTGTATATAAAAAATGTGTATTGGTCAGATCATAGTACAATAATATTAGAGATTAAAGAGGGATTTGAAAGAAAAATATTTAACTGAAGATTTAGAAAAAAATTTTTAAAAAATGACAGAATTGTACTTTTTGGAAAATCAAAATGAGATGTTAACACCTACGGCCCTATTGTGTGCCTATGGGGTCTATTGAAAAAAGAAAGCTAAACAGACATGGGCAGAACTGAGTATATCTATAGATAGGTTAAAACCACAGAATAAAAAAAAACCTTTGGAACAAACATCTGTGGAAAAATACAGGCAAAAGAGAAATTGCTAAATGAGCATGCCATGGGAAATGTATTAAGGAATATGGAATATTTTAAAATAAAATTGTACTCAAGAGGCAATCATGCCGATAAATTAATGACTAATAAGTTGAGAAGAGAAGTAGCAAAAAAAGTAATAACAAAAATAAATAATAATGGAGAACTTATTCTAAACTCAGAAGGGATAAGTAGAACTTTTAAAGATTATTCTGTGAGTCTATACAATTTGAAGAATGAAAAGCAAGATGTTTTGAAGGATGATTATTTCAAAGGGAAAACCTGCCTAAAATAGAACCAGAGGAGTTGGAATAAGTTTGAATAAATGTTACGGATTTGTACACTCAGAAACGGAAAGTTTTGGTAAAACACAGTATTATTAGCACACAAGGAATAACAGTAACCCTCGCGGGTCCAGAATACAGATAAATGGTAAACTGACACAGGACAGGTTACAATAAAATGATTAACCCACACGGGTCCAGTATGTAGATACAATATACAGTACTGACACAGGTCAGGTAAATCTCATGTGATACAGTGTAATTATGACAGTATGATACTTATTAGGCCAAGGACAGTAGTTTTCCCTAATAGTGGAAGGCCCAAGGTAGCTCTCTACGCAGAGAGTAACAATAGTGACTGGAATCACAAGGAACAGGTGAAGCCAGAATAGAACTGGCTACAAGGCACCATAGGAAGGTGGTTGCCAACGATACAGTGAACGCTCACCGGAGACTGCAAGGACAACGTGACCCAGTGCTTAGCACAGTAAGGAGCAACGTACGCCAAACTGAGACTACCGATACAGCACGAGTGCCGAGCACCGCCCCGCAAGGGGTTAACGAAAGCTTCGGTCTGCAGATGTGAAATAGCCTGAGGCACCCAACAGTAACCCAACCTCAGGGACAGCAGTAACAGACCAAGCAATCGTAGTGCGGCTGGAAACTACTGGGATGGAGCAGCAGACACAGTGAGCGAACAGATCATGGACTGGACTACTGTACAGAACCGAGGCAACTGGAGGTTTGGTAAGACCACTGAAAGCGAAAGCAACTCGAGTACACAGCAGGAGCAGCAAGCAGGAACAGTACAGGAACAGGAACTTCAGCCCAGCCGGGTCGGTACATGGAGAAGGAACGTCAGCCAAGCCGGGTCGGTACACGGAGCAGGATCGCCAGTCAAGCTGGTACACGGAGCAGGAACGTCAGCCAGGCAGGGTTAATACACGAAGCAGTAACATCGGCCAATCCGGGTCGGTACACAGAGCAGGAATGTCAGCCAATCCGGGTCGGTACACAGAGCAGGAATGTCAGCCAATCCAGGTCGGTACACAGAGCAGGAACGATAAACAGGTAGAATAGTCAAGCAGTCCGGGTCATACACTGGTATCATATGAGAGTAACGGAACAAGCGATAGGCAACGGATATACCACGAAAGGGCAGCGCATAAGTGACAGCCCAAGGTATTTAAAGGCTGTCACTGGGAGGAGCAAAGACAGCATAGCCAATAAAAGATATCAGGAAGTAAACATGTCAAAATGTGGCTCGTTTATCATGGGCACCGTGATAATAAAATATAATAAAAGAGGAAGTTCTTTATTGTAATAATAAACTTAAGGATAAAAAAAGCACCAGGACCAGATGATTTTGATGATACATTTTAAAAATTACTGCAGGTACAAATTGTGGAGGATTTAACTGCGGCATTTAATGATATTGCAAAAAATGGTGAAGCACCAGAAGAATTTTTGAAAGCAAACATAACTCCCATCCCAAAACAAGGGAAAGACCAACAGTTAGTAAGTAATTATAGGCCAATCTCATTGTTGAACTCGGATACAAAAATGTAATCAGCATTGATAACAGAAAGACTTAAAAGAATAATAGCAAAGCTCGTAAAATCAGATCAAGTAGGATTCATACCAGGTAGGTCATCAGAAAATGATATAAGAAAGATAATAGATGTTTTGGATTGGGCAGGAAAAATGAGGACTCCCACTCTGGCCCAGTCATTGGATGCAGAAAAAGCATTTGACAGGGTCAGTGCCAACAGATATCAGTGAATAATGCCATGAGGCAAAGGAGCGAACCAGTGCCCGCGCTCTGGGAACCAACAGACTTGTATAATATAGCCGCAAGGCTTGAAAGTGAACCAGCATCCGCACGCTGGGAGCCAACAGATGTCAGTGTAAAATGCCGTGAGGCAAATGAGCAAACCAGCGCCCGCACGCTGGGAACCAACAGACTAGCATAGTATAGCCATCAGGCAGTGGAGAGAACCAGCGTCTGCACGCTGGGAACCAACAGCAGAGAATATCGCCAAGCGACCAAGGAACAATGTCGCCTCAGATGCAGAAACAGGGCTCAGGAGATGAACAGGAACCAGCAAGGATGTCCAACCGGATCAGGAGCGACAACGGAGACCAACAGCAGGAACCAGCAGCTACAGAAGACTCAACCGGAACAGGCACTGGAAACAGCACAGCAGGCTCTGGAACAGCACGAACTCAGGAACACAGAAAAGACACCATGAAAGGGCAACCAAAGGGTGCCCAAGCTTAGTTTAACCCCTTAGTGACCGGCCGCGTGCGCACGTGGCCGGCACTTAATGACAATGTTTTTTTTTTTTCCATTATAGTGAATGACTTCCTGGACTTACCAGTTAAGTCGTCTGTCACTAACTGACATTTTTTCATGACTTACCTGGTAAGTCGTTTGTCACTAAGGGGTTAAATAGGCAATGTGAGGCGGGCTAAAGGCAAACAGCCAATGGGAGCCCCCTACAGGTGATAGACACAGTAATGCAGCAATCACGGCACTGTGATAGTCAGGTGGGAGTTCCTATTTAAATCTCTAGAATGTTTGGTTTTTCAGGCTGATATTGAAGGTGATTAGAGCACTATATAGAAATCCAAAAGGTAGAGTGATAGGTCCCGGTGTATTTTCGGATTGGTTCAGTATTACGAATGGTAAGAGACAGGGGTGTCTCCTGTCTCCTCTGCTTTATGTACTTACACTTGAATCATTAGCTATTTTAATAAGAGAGAATGAGAGGATTAAGGGGATTCCAACGTAAATTGGAGCTATGAAGCCTAATTTATATGATGATGATGTAATTGTTACAATGATTGATCCAAAAAAATTGATGGGGCCACTTATGGAAGAGTTGAGTAAATTTGCTTGTTATTCGGGAAATAAGTTGAATGTTAATAAATCTATGTTTTTATCTAGGAATGTGTCTGAAGATGAACAAAGAAAATTGATGGATACATTTGGAATAAACAGAGCAAAAAAAAAGTATTAATTATATGGGCATAAATATAACAGTAAATTTGGCAAATTTGGTAGAAGATAATGTTGCCCCGCTAATGAGAGAAACAAAATCTTAAAGAGTGGAAACATTTAGATTTCTCGTGGTGGGGTAAGATAAATATTGTGAAATCTTATTTTGTTCCAAAATGGTTATATTATTTTAGATTAATTCCATTAAGATTCCTTATGGTATGGTTAAGAATGCGGCAGAAATTTCTTTTGGAATTCATTTGGCAGAAACCCCCCCCTAAGAATTAGTTATAAAATAGTCATTAAAAGAAAAAAAGGTGCTTTAGGGGCTGCAGACGTGATGTGATATATTACGAGGCTAGTAGGTTGGCGCATTGACTTAACATAAAAATGTAGGGCAAGAAAGTTGGTTTCAATTAAAGAAAAATATAATAAGAAATAAGAATTTACAAGGCTTGTTTTGGATGTCAAAGAAAACAATACAGACTAAATATGCAGTGGATAATTCTATAACCATGCGAGATTTTATAGCTTTCTGGCAGGGATTTAAAAAGAAATCAGGTATATTTGAAAATTTGCTGACGTGTTTACCAGTGGAGATTCTGGAAAGGAATATTGATAATTTGAGTATGAAAGAATGGGAAGAAAAGGAAATTAAACAAATCTCTCTCTCTGATTATGAAGGAGGGGGAAGGTGAGTCCTTTTAGTGAAATAAAGGAGGAGTATGGATTGCGGACAAAAGATATATTTCTGTTTTTGAGAATTAAGGATTTTTTGTCTAAAAAAATAGATAAACGGAGAGATAAGTGGGAAAAAAGATTTGGAAGAATAATTAGAAGCGGAAGATTTGAAAAAAAATGTTTCAAAATGTGGTAATATTATATATGATAAACAAAGAGAGAATATTTTAGTGATAAATGGCAGATATATTTCAATTTGATAATTGGTGAAGAACAATGGATTAAGATAATAATTGAGATGTATAGAAATATTGCATGTTTAAATCTAAGAGAATTATTTTTTAAGGTTCTTAATCATTGGTATTTAACTCTGGAACGTATTTCTAAAATATATCCAGGGAGTGAAAAGAAATGTTTGAGATGTGGTGAATCAGAAGGGAGTTATCTGCACATGTGGTGGCCATGTAGATATATAGAAAGTTTTTGGAAACACATTTTTGTGCAATTAGAAAGATATACTGAATCGAAGTTTCATTTTGCTCCAGAAACAGCAATACTACATATACATTTAGAATCTCTTGATAAAGAGAAATTTGTGTTGACAATACATGTGTTAACTGCAGCCAAATTAATAATTGCAAGAAATTGGAAGACGAACAATAATTTAAATTGGGAGACAGTTGAGGCGCAATTGACTTGGCAGGGAAAGATGGATAAAGGAATAATAATTAGAAGTAATCCAGAGTTATATAATGCAAAAATATGAACTAAGTGGTTAGAAAAACTAGACCCTCAAGAGTAGCATGAAATTTGAACTATAGTAGTTCTAATAAAGACAAAATTATTTTTAAAATATATTAAAACGTAATAAACATTGGTGGTCCCCATCAAATCTAAAAAAAAACAAAAAAAAACCTGTGTTGTTGCTGATTACACAACACAAATAATTTTTATGTGGCTTAGAGGTACGCAGTGACAAAGCAAATGTCGACTGATAGGATGACTGTGAATTTTTTGGCATCTTTACATGTCCAGGGTTAGACATTCCAATTGTTTTCTGAAACTTTATAGATAGGCACAGTGCCCCTTTTCAGTGAGCCCTTGCCTTTCACCTAACTTGCAGGCTGTGTCATCTATCTCACTCTCACCTTCATCTGTATCTGAAAAAGAGGAGGATGCTGGAAGCAAATATTCTAAATCTACATCATCATCAGTCATTAGGTCATCCTCAGCATTTCCCGCTGCTTCTTTCCTTTAGACTTGTAGAGGTCTCAAATAATTTCTTTTTACTTTTCCTATTAGAGGGCTGTTCACAATGTTCATTACTACTTACAGGACAGGTGTTTTGTGCTTGTTTGTATCACTGTCAGATGCAGCAGTTGATTGAGAGCTGCTACACTTTCTTCTACTATCCCATCATGTGACTTTTTGTCATCTTCAGTGTTTTTAGATGGTTTACTAATAGTACTGGTGCTGGTGGTTATGGAACTTTTGACGGGACTTTGGCAAACTGCATCCTCCTCAGGAAAGGGATCACATAATTTATTGAACACACTGCAGCAGCCATGGCTGAAGTCAGTTTTGAACTGCCACTTCACTCATGTCCATGCATTGCTCCTATTCATTTTATCCCCCCTTAACCGTGTGCATTTATTGGACTTTACTCAACCACTTTGTGTGTGTTTGTGCTTCCTTGATCCTCTGCAAAATACTCTATCTCATCTAGTATCCGTTTGCCTCAGTCACAGCTCACGTCAGGGTCCCTGTTAGTCACATATAACATTCCCCCATCCCTCTCAACATAAAACAAACCAAAAAAACACACTCCCTGTTCAACTGCACTGAGATAATATTCAGATCAGGAAGGAACTTTGATCACCTCTGCCTATGTGTTTCCCATGAGTTGCGTAGAATTTTAGGGTATTTGTGGTAATTCTCCTTTTCTCCCTCCTTACACCCCCAGGCTCCTCTATCACAGATATAATAGCAGCTTGATCAGGAAGGAGCTTGGATCACAGCTGCCTGTGTCTTTCCAGAAAAACATGATTTTGGGGTATTTGGGGTAAATTTCCTTTGCTCTCCTTTGACACCCTCAGGCTCCCCTCACCAGGAGATAACAGCCAGACCAGGAATGAACTTGGATCAAGGATGCCTGTGTCTTTCTAGTCAGTCACGTAAGATGTTGGGGTATTTGTCCGTCAACCTTCTTTCTCCCTTTCTGTCACCCAGAGTGCCCCCAGTCCCCCTAATGTAGAAAGCAAATGTCCTGCCTACAAGACACACTAAACTAAGCTTCAGCTGATATTTTATTAGCCTGTTTTCACTAGCTGAAAAATGTGCTGCTCTCGCTTGCTCTCACAAACGGTGCCGGGTCAGGAGAGGCCACCGGTTGTCGCACAGCCCCTTCGAGGTGCACTGTGCGATTAAGGAGAGTTTGCATCGCAAAGGAAAGCTGATCGATCCTCTGATCTTGTATGTCCATCCTTGCAAGGATGCTATGCACCTGTGGATGCTATGCACCTGTGGGAGACCGACCAAATCAATTGGTCATGGCCAATACGACCAGCAGCCTTAAATGAGTGATACGTCTCCAACAACTTGGTATGGAGGCCCTGGGGTACAAAACATTTACCACTAGGCTTGTCAGCCAGAGCAGTGGACTGGGAAGCCAAAATATCCTCGCCCAGAGGAGAAGTGATGCTGATGCGGACAGTAGCTAGAATACGATCAGTAGGAATAATAGGCACAAGTGTAGACTCAGCCTCTGAGTCAGACATGAACTGCCTGGACAGGGCATCTGCTCTGACATTCTTGGAGCCAGGAAGGAACGAGACTACGAAATTGAATCTGGACAGGAATAATGCTCACCTGGCTTGTCGAGAAGACAGTCTCTTGGCCTCGGACAGATATGTTAGATTCTTATGATTCGTCAGGCTCAGGATTGGGGAACTTGTCCCCTCCAGTAGGTGCCGCCACTCAAGTAGAGTGAGGATAATACCCAGGAGCTCGCAGTCACCTATATCATACAAACTCTGAGCTCTTGACAGTTTTTTTTAGAGAAAAACCCACATGGAAGAAGGGGTTTAACAGGACCGGAATGCTGGGACAGGAGGGCTTCCACTTCTGTTTGATGCATCCTCCTCCAGTGTAAAGGGTAGGGTGGGATTGGGATGCGACAATATCGGAGCCTTGGCAAAGGCAGAATTCAAATACTCAAAAGCCTGGATCACACTGGAATACCATACAGATGGATAAGCCTCATTATGTGTCATGTCAGTTAGAGGCTTAACCACTGTGAAGAAATTCCATAGCACCTGGTATCAAATTAATAGTACAGTCGTATGCCCTATGCATCGGCAAAGTACTAGCCTCTACCTTATTAAATACCTCATTGAAAGCTTGATACTCTGAGGGTAATGAGGAAGAGGTACAAAGGATTTTGGTAGGTTGCTGTAGGTTGCTGAGAAAGTCACATGTAATGACGAAACGCGTTAGCTGTGGAACTGTTTTGTTCTGTTTTATTGTGCATATATTGATTCTTATATTTTATGATCACTGTTTAAGTATATGCGCATATTATTTTTAAAACTAATGTTTCTTTGACAATTCAAGTCACTGATCCTATCTTGTATTTGTATTTTTATCTTTTTTTATTCTCTTTCTTGAAAGAAAGAAATTTACATTGGATTATACTTGCGTATATTTCATATTAGCTTTTTGAAACACTGGCTTGCTTTATAAAAGTAGCAGCTCCCTCATTGAATAATAGGAGTGGAATTTTTTGATAATATTAAATAAGGTTTGGCCTACTATAGCATTGGATTTTTTATATATCCTCTGTCTAAGTGGCGAATTCCACATATATAATTCATCACTCCTATTGGAGAATCCTATAAGGAACTGTGTCCACCTGTGACCCCGAGTGGAGAAGATCACTATACTGGGGTGTAAGCACAGAAACTAGGAGGCAGGTTGTGTGCCTCTGAAAAATGTGAGTAATATTCTGATGATTTGTTCCACGGTGTTTGGGTGAAGGACCAATCTTCTGTGATTAATATACTGCGCTTAGAGAGATTCTTTTGCACCGCTCTTTTCTTTTTTCTTCTTTTAGTCTATTCAGTTTGGAGTGGGAACCCAATCTCCTTGGGAGCGTGCAGCATTGGACTCAAAGAGCATAATACAGTTAAAGAAAGAAAATCAAGATTTACAAGTATTTGTGTTTGTTTTTTATTTATTATTTATTTATATATATATATATTTTTTTTTTTTTGGTTCCCTCTCCCTCTTTTTACCTTGAGTGCATACTGTGGGAAGAGGCGCAGTGGTTGGGGAGTTTGTCTTATTTTCCATCTTGACTCCCAGTTTGTATACTTATATTTCTATGCTGTAGGCATGACTTAGAACAGTAAGAGGACCAAGACATGATGTCACAAGTCTCCCAATTTATTCTGGGGTTGTGTGTCTGAAGCCAAGGGAACCCCATAATGATCGCGTAGTGAGGCAACTTTATAATTTCAAATCGTTGGGTCTCCACGTGGAGGGTCCCCACCCTTAGAGACAGAGGACATGACTCACCTGTGACGGTTGTAACGGTCTCCTATCAATGGCCTGTAAAGCAAGCGGAGAGGAATGAGGCACCAGTGGAATAGAGTTCTGGGTAGCAAAGTCTGAATCTATAAAATATCCTGCTTCTCCGGAGTCAATCAAGGCCGGAGCCGTGATAGACGATGTATCCCAAGATACTATCACCTCTAGGATAGGTCTTGTCTGCATCTGGTCTGGGGACTGTGAAACTCCACTCAGGGTCTGTCCCCGACTCAACCCTAGGTGCAATCGTTTCCCGGCCGAGCGGGACAAGTGGGTAATAAGTGCCCTGCCTTACCACAGTACAGGCATAGGCCCTTTCTGCGATGGAAGGCCCTCTCCTCCTCCAAAAGGCACGTGAACCCTACTTGCATAGGTTCGGCCCTGCCTGTCTCAGCACTTGGAGGCGTGAGTGGCAAGGGAGAATTGGGTGGGAGCACAAAGTTCGGCGCCAATCTGGAAGGAGGCCTCCATAACCGTTCCTTGAAAGGGGATCATTCTCTGATCCTAGGGTCTATTAGTATGGTAATGGAGATGAGTTCATCAAGCTCCTCAGGAAGCTAACAGGCTGCCGTCTAATCTTTAATCACATCTCTTAATCCCTGCAAAAATGCTGCCACTAGAGCCTCGTTGTTCCAGCCCACCTCCGCCACCAATGTACGAAATTCTATAGCGTACTCGGCTACTGTGCGTGCGCCCTGGCAGATAGTCATGTTGTGTGGCTGCTGACATTGCCCGGGCTGGAATGTCAAAGACCCTTTCGGAAAGCCAACACAAACCCAGATAAATTCGAGATTATGGGTTTCCCTGTTTCCCATAACAGATTGACCCATGCCAATGCTCTCCCAGATAGGAGAAAAAATCATGAAGCCCACCTTGCTTCGATCACTTGGAAAGGCATTAGGTACCAGTTCCAGAAATATGCCCAACTGGTTAATGAACCCATGACACAGAGTAGGTTCCCCATCATATCGATGAGGGAGTGGAGCGGTTCTAGACAGCCCTCGTAAACGTACTGCACTCAGTATTGGCCCTTATCACAGGTGCGGGGTCAAGAGAGGCCACCAGTTGTCGCACAGCCCCTTCAAGGTGCGCTGTGTGATTAAAGAGAGTTTGCATTGCAAAGGAAAGCTGATCGATCCTCTGATCCTGTAAGTCCATCCTGGCAAGGATGCTATGCACCTGTGGATTTCCTGTACCTTCTGAGGTCATGGCCCTTTTATACTTTTATGGGAGACTTGTAAATAACCATTCAGACAGGTACATAAAATCAATTCCAATTGAAAATAATACAAGAAAAGAAATATAGACACTTCCCCAACCTTCGCGGAGTCAGGCGTGGGGACATTGTGCAGTCCACTGCCAGGAGTTTACACTGAACCTTAACCAGACTGATGCACAAGCTGGGAGCGAACCAAATGTGAGAACAGAACCACAGAGATAGCGATAGTGGTAAGTGTGCTCTACAGCGGAGCGGAAACTGGAGGCCCACCAGCTAGAATTCACTACTGACAGAACTTACCCAACCAAGGACTGAGAATGAGAACCTGCCAGGGAAAGCCAGACCACAGGGAGCAAGAGATGATCAACGGTCAAATGATTCGGGGAGTCACACAAGCCACAGTACTTAGCACAGAGTGGGTGTTAGGTACCTCGTGCGGCGGCTGCTCGAGCTGACCGCAGTTAGCTCTAGCGGCTCCAGCCGCATGGTCCATCCTGTGTTGTTCTTCAGTTGAGGCAGGTTCTTGTGTGTTGGCGGCTCAGCTGCTGGTGTGCGGCTCAGCCGCCTCTCCTGCTGGCTCACGGCGGAGGGTGACGTCCATATTGGGCGCACGTCCAAAAGCTAGGACGTGCGCCCCATTTAAAGTGACAGCCACCTTTGGCTGCTCCTCCTCTTCCTCCCTTCCTGCCTATTTTAACTGCCTGGACACAGGGCTTAGTTGCCCTTTTGTTGGTGTCCAGTGCAGTTCTAGTGTTTGGGCTCAATGTATGATTTGGCTTGTCTGACTAACTGATCTGGTACTGACCTGTGGCTCTGTCCGACTACCCGCTCCGTGTATGATCCTTGGCTTGTTGGACATCCATTCTGGTGCAGACCTGCGGCTCTGGCAGACTAACCATTCCGTGTATTGCTTCTGGCTTTGGCTGACTACCCGCTAAGTGTATGACCTCTGTCCACTGTGTATCCAGCATACCAGTGCTTCAGTGGACATCCTTCCTGATGTAAATCTGTGGCTCTGGCTGACGACCCACTCTGTGCATGACCTCTGGGTGGTCAGACAAGCCAATCTAGCTCTGACCTGTGGCTCTATCTAAGTACCTTGTGTGTGGCCTTCCGTTTAGTTAGATAACCAATCTGGTGCAGGCTTGTGGCTCTGGCAGACTCCTTCCTGTTGCCTCCCAAGTTGCCCGCTCTCCCAGGTGCTGACCTGGGACTTTGGTTACCCTTATCTCTGTCTGGATTTTCCCAGGTGCGGACCTGAGATATTGCAGACTCTCCTGTTCCATTGCTGGGACACGGTTATCTAGAGAACGGTAGCAGGCTTCTATTCCTGGTAGTTGTCTTTTGCTCCGTTGTATGCTTCTCTTTTATCTTGCATATTGATTTACTGTCTTGTGATATTTCTGTATATTTGCTGCCTTAATAAAGTACTTGTTCTGTGTTTCCTTGCTGGGCCTGTGACAGCGGGTAGTCAGCTAGGCCAGAGGTCATACATGGAGCAGGTAATCGGACAAGCCAAGATCAGCACAGAGCAGTTAGTCATCCAGGCCAAAGGTCATACACAGAGCAGGTAGACAGACAAGGCCAAAGTCGGTATGGAGCAGACAATAGCAAGGCAAAAGGTTCAGGCACAAATCAGTAGTCACACAGAGCCAGGGTCATACACAAATCAGATTCAGCAGCCAGGAACTGATCGCAACGGAAGACTCAGAAAGCACTCAGGTACACCACGAAAGGGCACCGAGGCAATGATAGAATGCAGTATATAAGGCCTCTCTAGGAGGCGGAGTCCACATAGGTCAATCAAGGTGGAAACTATAACATAGCTCTCAGAATGACACGCGAGTGACCAGGAAGTAGTCACCTGCTATGCTGCCACCGGACAATCACAAGAAAGTGCAAAAGCCAGTAAGAACGCAAGAATCATGGGGCACTGTGATACACAGAATGGCATGCTGTGGGAACCTGGCACCCCTTTTATACTAAGGGAAACTTGCCATGTGATGGGGAGAAATTCAGTCTTCCCGTTGATTTCAATGCAATGAGTTAGGCGAAAGAAGCAGAAAAACTTCTCTTTTTGCAGGGAATTTGCTTCTAGGAGGTAACTGATATTTTTCTCCTGTTTGAGGGGAACACCATTCTCCCATCTCTACTGCAGATTAATCCTGGAATATCAGAACTGAAGCCTATGAGCTCATCTACTTTATCAGAATAATTCAGTAACTTAAAAATAATTAGGAAGGGCTTTGACTTTGTGCCAGATTTTTCATGGTCTAGTCTGTGAATTATTTCCATGGTCAGGTACTTGTGTGGAAGGTCTGGAAGTTTTCATGTGAGCCAGTTGTGGATGACGTAGTTGTGATCTTTTACTCTTGACTGATTCTGGTATGCCAAGAAATAGAAAGTTGTTTCTTTTCATTCAGTTCTCTAAGTTATCCAATGAATTATAATCTTGTGTTTTAGCCTCCAATTTGGACATTTTTCCTCTGATAACTTAGATGTCATTCTCACAGTCTTTTGTTCTTCATTCCATTTCATCCAGTTTAAAACATTCTTTATTGAGCTGTTTATTTAATTGAACCTCTGGATGATCCGGTAAGAGCGAGTCTGTCTGTGCAATGCTTTGGCCATCTTTTCTATAAGGGCTATTGGTGTGTCTGGATTAATGAACTTTAAGGAGCTTGGAGTGCTGGCACATACATTGTTGAACTGAGCAATGATAGATTTATCTTCCCCACTCTATTATATCTTCTGAGTCCTTTCTTCCTGCTAGGTGTCTTAATTGTGTATTATACATTGGTAGATTACAAGTGTAGAATTGTAGTAAGGTGTATGGAGGTATTTAATGCTACAGGAAAGGTCATTAGAAGGGTAGTTTAATGTATGGACATAGAATTAGTTGTCATTAGATATGCCATTGCTATCTATCTCAGTGGCTCAGTGGCGGGGCGTGTAATTTAATGGTCAGTGCGGCACACCCAGTCATGATAATGGTTCAATTCATGGGAGTAATGTGAGATAGTCTTTGTTTTAGAAATAGGAGTGTGCTTTTGGTCAGTCTGCCATTGGTACTTTCTATTTGGTGAGAACCAGGTGATGCCTGTGAGATGTGCTGCTTGAATGATCTGGTGCTCCTTTGATAATTACAGTTTTGACCCCTGTCAGTCAGCCATTGATGGTGTATACGATTTTGGGAAGGTTTATTCCTTGTGCCCTGAGTCCTAGCTGGTGTTTTTTTAGGATTTCTTCCTCTTAACAGGTGCAATGCATTTAGGGTATGGCATCTAGAAATGTATCCTGTTTCAGGTTGTACTAGGCTCCAGTGTTGTCATTTGTTTAGAAAATGTATTTGCAATCTAATGCAAGCAATAATGTGAACTATCTATCCCAACTAGGTGTGGGAAAGTGATAAAAATTTTCTGCATGACTTTTAGCGAAAACAATTTTTTGTCAATGCAAAATTTTTCTCCTTTTTGTCAGTTGCAAAAAATGTTTCTCCTATGTTTCCTATGGTGCACACTTCCTACCACAAGATTACTTCTGAGGGCTGTAGTGGAAAAGTAAGTGCCTTTGCCCTTTTCCACAGCATGTCCATCATGATGTCTAGAGAGAAAAAAAGAAAGTACAATGTGGCAAATGTGTATTGTAGTGTTGGTGGGGGACTGGAGTGGTGTGATGTATGTGTATGTATGTATGTATGTATATATATATATATATATATATATATATATATATATACAAAGTTTGTTCGTGTAGCAGCACTCACTTGCAAAATACTTATGCCTAGGTGCACAATCCCAAATTTATAATACAGAAGTTGGAAATAAGGCAGCACCAGTAGGTCTTTTATTAGGTTTCTTTAATGCGATTAAAAATTGTCAACGTTTCGGTTCCCACTGGAGAAAGGTTCCAGTGGGAACCGAAACGTTGACAATTTTTAATCGCATTAAAGAAACCTAATAAAAGACCTACTGGTGCTGCCTTATTTCCAACATATATATATATATATATATATATATATATATATATATATATATATATATATATATTCCTACATATCCTTCATATCCTCCTAATCATCTGTGCTGCTGTTAATATATTTGGCGTGGCTTTCTCTGTCTTGAGTGGTTTCTGCTTCCTGATACTCAGATGGTATGAGATGTTGGTTAATTTTTAAAAATGTTAATCGCCCAACATTGCTGATTGATATCCGCAACATATAGTCATTGACAGTGTAACCAGCTGCCCTGAAAACCCACTCAGACTCCATGCTTGCTGGAGGGCAACTAAGGGTTTCCACTGCAGTAGGTGTCAGCTAGACACAAACTGCTTTGTTTGCCAGTAGTCCATGGGGTCATAGCGTAGCTATCCTGCAAGTATGCAGAAACCATTTCACATTCAGTGGGACCACTCCTACGAGCTATACTGTGTTCCTGTGTGTCAGTTATCAACCCATACCCATGTAGCAAGTCCCAAAGAGATGTGCTGCCACCAGTGCCACCACCACTACCAATGTTAAATTTCTGCCACCCCTGCTGAGACCCATGAATTACCCTATGTTCAGAATGGGTTGTTCTGGTTGATGATGCAGGGGTTCCTGCTATTGGCTGAAATACTTTCCTGCCTTCTTTTTCACTATAATATCTAGATGTTTTTGTGCCCTAACATTCTCCTTGTCATCCTCCACAATGCAACCCTCCACTCGAACAATAAGCATAGCTTTATATTCTATGACAGAATCTGATTCCTCAGAGAGATACTGTTGATCCTTATGACTCTTTGTTGTGACAAACCGCTGATGGTCCTTTGGCAGGAATTCTGAAATGCTGTGCTTAAATTTGGTGTAAATTTTGGGGCAGGAATGTACTCCTCATTGCTTTTAATGGATAGTATGCAAGGATCTTGCTCAAAGCACACTAACATGTCCTTTACCAGCTGGTGTAGGTCTGTGTTGTCATTATGGTAAGATTCCTCAGCCATGCGTCTGATTTTTTTCTGCAATAAAAATGTAAGTGGTAGAATTTCACTAATTCCTGCCCCTATTCGACTCACCTGCATGGTTGCCTCTTCAAAGGGTTTCAGCAGCTCACATAAATCGCACATTAGTTGTCATTGGCCAGGCTCCCTCCAAATCCTTCCAGTCTGGCATGGTGTACTCGCTAATGGCCTTATTCTACTCTTACAAATGATCTAGTGTGTACAGTGTGGAATTCCACCTGGTAGGGACCTCCATTTTCAGCTAGTGATGGGGCAGGTTGTTAAGCTCATGTATGGAATATAGAGCATTGCCTGCACTGTAGGACCGACTAAAATGTGCACAAATTTTGCAGGCAATCGTAAGCATCTCTCTGAAGGTTTAAAATTCTGCCAGGAATCTGGTCACAACTAAATTTAGCTTATGAGCAAAGTAGGGCACATGCACCATATTACCTATTCTCAAAGCAGAGATGATGTTGGAGACTTTATCAACAGATGAGCCTTCCGCTGTCACGTGCTCTAGCTTACTTAAAACATCTACAGCTTTACTGGACTGTCTCCCAAAACTCTGCATGCACAAGGTGGTATCCTGATAGTATGGGCTATCCTGCTGTTGCCTTTTAACCCTTTGAGTGCCAGAGTTGTACACAACACATTGCAAAGCAATTTGTTGCGTACCACTCTGGCACTCAAAGGGGTAATTACACTGAGGCACAAATACTGGCCGTCACCGGATGCTGTCAGCTATTGTTGCCCATTGTTGGTGGTGGGAGGAAAACCCAGTGAGCAGTCACAGTAATATAGTCTGTGTTCTTTCCTCTTGTCCACATATCTGTTATTAGGTTGATTTCTTGCCATCTTTTACCCACCATAGTAACCACCTGCTTGTACAATTCATGAACAGTCGTACTGTAAAAATAATTGGAGTGTGGAATATGGCAGCGTGGAACTACATATGACATCAGTTCTGTGAAACCTTGGTATTCCTCAAAATAATACAGCAGCATGTCCACTGCCAACATCCTGGCAACCTTGCCATTTCACAGGCGTACTTTGTGATTGTTTTTGTGACATGTTTGATGACTTCCCAGGAACTCGGTCAGTGTGGGTTTGCAGGACATGGCACAAGAACCCTGGAACTTCATTGCTTTAACAACATGACTAGAGGATGTGGTGGTGGGAGAGGCAGCATGTGCAGACAGTCTATGACTCTTGCCATCTCCTACAGCTAAGCCAGAGTAATCCTACTCCTCTGCATCAAGAGCCATAGGTGGTATTTGGAGTTAACTAACTGTTGGCAGTGGCACACTCTGATACATAAATAACATCACTTCTTCTCTTATCTGCTCCAGAGCCCTGGGTAATTTTTGGAGTGATGCTGCTGCTAGTTATGGCACCTCTGACCTGCTAATAGTGTGTTTCTCAGTCAGACCTGTGGTTGTGCTTCATGTGGGATCTCTCAGAGATGGTGAGCCTGCTTTCCTCTTGTTCACTTACCATTTGCACAGACAACATATAGCAACATACTTAGCTTTTGGATCCTGAGTGAAGTATCTACATACTGTGGACTTCATGGACTGAGGGGTTCCTGAGGTGTTTTTACTACTACTGGGGCTAGATTTTACTTCAATTCTACTGCTACTACTGCTAGGTGTCAAAGGTTCAGCACTTCCAACAGAGGCTGTGGATGTTAATAACCTTTTGTTGCTGTTGTTGTTGCTGATGATTACTCAACACAAGTGTGTGTGGCTGAGTGGAACTTGAACTTGGAAGTGGCATTGATGCTGATGATGAATGACAGGATGACTGTGCACTTTTTGCCATCTTTGCTTGTCCAGGGTCAAAGTTTCCAGTGGTTTTCTCAACAGTCTATAGACAGACACAGTGCCCCTTTTCAGTGGTGGAAGATTGAGCCTTTTTCTTTCTGCTAACTTTCTGGCCATGCCATCATCTCTATCACTGTCAAATACATCTGCAACTGAGCAAGAGGAGGATACTAGAGAGATATATTCTAGATCTGCGTCATCATCATCAGTCACGCTTCTTGCCCACTACCCTTATATTCCTCTAAGCTTTTACAGGTGTCAAACAATTTCTTTTTACTTTCACAAAGTTTCCTACTTCTTTGAGGACAGGTATTTTGGTACTTATTTGTCTTTCTATCAGATGCAGCCGGTGGTTCAGCCGCTACACCTTCCTCCATTATGCCATTGCCTTCATCAACAGTAGAATGTGACTGGTGGTGGTGGGACCTTGACAAACTGCATCCTCCCTGGGAAGAGAGGGATCATCATCATTTATTGCACACACTGCAACAACCACTTTAATCCCTCGTACCTGCGCTACTCCACCTTCCACCTTCCCTCTGTGTGGTTGCTGGACATTACTCAACTACTGTGTGCCTTTACTCTATAGTAAACAACGCAACATTCTCATTGTCATCTGCTGTCTATCAAGTCTGCTTCAGTCACACGGCTCACGTCAGGCTCCCAGTCAGCTGTCACTTAATATATATGTTTTTTATTTATTATTTTTTTTATTATTTTGTTTTTAAACCGTTATCCATCCTATCTTATCACTGTCCAAAAAAAAAGAAATTATAACAAAAAAAAAAAAAAAAAAAATCAACAGACTTCCCCAGCACAGAGACAATAACAGAAAGATCAGTAAGGAAGGACAGCAGCTGCTTTTGTCTTTAAAATCAAATCATTCAGACAGAATGCTTGGGTATTTGGGGTCAGCCTCTTTTTCTCTCTTCTCACACCCCCAGACACATCCAAAACAGGTATAATAATATCAGAAAGACAATTGGACCACAGCTGCCTGTGTCTTACCAGTCAGTCACAACAAACTTTGGGGTATTTGGTCTCAACCTCCTTCCACCCTTATTCTCCCCCAGAGAACAAATATCCTACCAAAAAGACTCCCTACACGAAGCTTCAGTTCCACTTTATTTGTTTATCTTCTGTAGCTCAAAAACGTGCTGCTTTCTCCTCTCACAAAAAGCCTAAAATCCTTTCATATGCCTGCAGGAAAAGTAGAGAAAATAAAAGAGGATGGGGAAACAGCGCACCAGAGATCTAAGTGTAGTTGTAATGTTGTAGAACAATTTGTATCAGAAAAATGCTGACTGGATTAATATAAAAGTATCAATAAAAAATTGAATCTTTAATTTCTATATAGTAGAATAAAACAATGTTTCTTTGTATAAAAGCTCTATATAAGTACTATTAAAATCATATGGCAGATAATAAAACAAGATCCTGTCAATAGTGTTAGGTGGAGAAAAATGTTCTCCGTCGATGTTGCAAACATATAATATACACACTGTAGCGTTCAATATAAATGAATGGGCTGCAGTAAATTATGTGTAGCAGCTCTTATATAAAGTAGATGCTGTTCAGTGTATAAATAGCATAATGCTTATTCCTGGCATTTAGAGCCAGCTGGTATACAAGAATATGTCCCAACACAATAGTCTCACAGGTGTTTCACTTTGCGAGGAATACCATTAACCATATGGACAACAAATCAACCCGACTTTTCAAAGCTGCTTACCAGATGTTTTCTTGTGATAAACGCATGTCGGGTGATTCTGCTTCAGCAGTCCCTGGTATTCTGGTGATCTTTTTGCAGTGTATATCGCCTCTTCTTGCTCGCGTCCGTTGCGCTCTGCAATGCGGTGGAGACGCGCGCTGGCGTTGATGTTAGTGTGTATGGGGATATTCTTGCTCCGTGTATCTCATCTATTAAAAGTTGTCAATTCTCCGAAATGTTCATTCGTAGGTCCAGTTGTTACTTCTGGTTGTAAATCTAAGGTTCTAGGTTCAACGCGTTTCGGGGCAATCCAGCCCCTTCCTCAGGAACTTTTAGAATGTATACATTCTAAAAGTTCCTGAGGAAGGGGCTGGAATGCCCCGAAACGCGTTGAACCTAGAACCTTAGATTTACAACCAGAAGTAACAACTGGACCTACGAATGAACATTTCGGAGAATTGACAACTTTTAATAGATGAGATACACGGAGCAAGAATATCCCCATACACACTAACATCAACGCCAGCGCGCGTCTCCACCGCATTGCAGAGCGCAACGGACGCGAGCAAGAAGAGGCGATATACACTGCAAAAAGATCACCAGAATACCAGGGACTGCTGAATCAGAATCACCCGACATGCGTTTATCACAAGAAAACATCTGGTAAGCAGCTTTGAAAAGTCGGGTTGATTTGTTGTCCATATGGTTAATGGTATTCATCGCAAAGTGAAACACCTGTGAGGCTATTGTGTTGGGATATATTCTTGTATACCAGCTGGCTCTAAATGCCAGGAATAAGCATTATGCTATTTATACACTGAACAGCATCTACTTTATATAAGAGCTGCTACACATAATTTACTGCAGCCCATTCATTTATATTGAACGCTACAGTGTGTATATTATATGTTTGCAACATCGACGGAGAACATTTTTCTCCACCTAACACTATTGACAGGATCTTGTTTTATTATCTGCCATATGATATTAATAGTACTTATATAGAGCTTTTATACAAAGAAACATTGTTTTATTCTACTATATAGAAATTAAAGATTCAATTTTTTATTGATACTTTTATATTAATCCAGTCAGTATTTTTCTGATACAAATTGTTCTACAACACTACAACTACACTTAGATCTCTGGTGCGCTGTTTCCCCATCCTCTTTTATTTTTTCATGTTATGCTAGAGTTGACTCTGGGCGTCAAGTGGCAGCACAGAGATCTTCACCACCAAGGAACCATCATATTGAATCATCACTCCTCATTACCATTATTTTCTCTTTAACTCCATTACCTTCATCATATTTCATATATCTACAACGGATTACTACAGTGACCACTTTATTTTTAGATTACGAATTGCGAATAGACAGTCATATCAGCAATATTCATAATAAGAAGTGAAGCACGAGGGTCTGGGTTATATCATTTATTAACTGCATAATACCAGAGACAACCAGCAGTACATTTTAAGTAACTTGCAGGACTTACGCACACAGGAAGAATAAAGCAATATATAGTATACATGCATACTTTTATCGGAATATCCTATTTCTAGCCCAGTGAGCGCTCCCAATACACATATATAAAAAAGTAGAGAAAATGCCACATGATGCCACTGATTTGAATGCAATGAGCTAAGTGAATTAAAAATGGGAAAACTGCTCTTTTCAAGGGAAATTATTTGTGCCATTTTTCACCAATTTTGGTTCACCCATCCCTAATCCCAACCTAGCAGTTGTGGTTTTGAGGCAGTTTGGGGTAGGATTGGGGTTATTTAGTTTCTCCTTCCATGGAGATCAGTGGACGTATATCTTCTCTGAGGTGCTTTGCATTGGATTGCACCAGGAATAAACCTTGAGGGCACTCCACTGAAAACACGAGTTTACAGGCATACACTATATAAGGGAATGTTCCCTACTTGGCATCCCTCACAAATGTCTCCTATTTGCAAAATATGTGTTTTTAATCTTCTGTATGCGTGTCAAATGTGGAAATGAATCATGGACAATATGTTTAACTGCTGCTATGGAAGTGGGTGTGTGGGGTACTATTCACTCAACTGTTGTACTCATATTACTGTCAGAGTGGTGCTGATGCAGAGTAAGATTCCATTGCTGATTCTTCTGTTTGCCCACAAAAAAAGAAAAATCAGTTACAGACTAGAGCTTCTGCCTGATTGGACTGGACTGGTATCTTGAGATCACTGTGATGTTCAAGATGAAGAAAAATGAGTGAGTTCGAGTGTTCAGTGTGCTGGTTGTAATTTTGTTATATAACATTTTAGTGAAACAGGCTAGGATGAAGTGAGCAACCTGTGGCTGTCCAGTCCAGAGTGACTCCAGACAATTTTAGACAGAAAAAACATAATCATTTTACTTTCAACCATCATTAGATTGGTAAAACAGAGAATCATGGGATTTTTAATCTAGTTTCTGAAGAGTAACAGTTTGCCCATCACTTATTTCAGTGATCCAATGCTTATAGCCTGACGAGTTTAATGCTATTATTACTTTATGCAATGCAGGAGTGGGCTGTGGCAAATTTGTGACTCTCATGGCATTTTTGGTCTACAAATCCCATCATCCTTCTCAGACAGTCTAAGCCTGAAGATTATGGGTTATAGTCCAACAATGTCTAGGGAGCCACAGGTTTACCACTCCTTGTGTAAGTCAATCATGATTTTATAGCCAGTCAGCATTAATATGCTAGTAATACTGTCTGTAATCTAGGAGCCACATATGGGCCCAGGATGGCAGGGCATTGACATAAGAGTTCTCTTAGATGGAGACTCCCTTTCAGAACCACTTTATCCCTGCCCAAACATGTTCAGTTTGAACAGTGCTCTTCCTGAAGATGCAGCAAGAACAGACCTCAGTTATTCTTCTTTTTTAGTTTTATGCTGTGAGATATGGGTCTGTATAATTCCCCATTAGATATGCTCCTATTCCTGGCCTCTTTTGGAAGAATTGACTAGTGCACAGGTTTTCAGGACCAGTTCTGTGGAAGAAGACTTGGTTTATCAGCCAGTATGCTCTCTGTTAAAATTGGAGCCTGAAGCTGCAGAGAGGATTTCTTCTAAGTGCACAGTTCCTGTGAGTGTGTCCCTACTTCTCTATCTGGCAGCCGCATTTCCACGTGTGGTGGTAGTAGGGGTGGGCAAATAGTCCAGTTGTGCACCCACCAAAAAAATCTGAGTAAATCACCAGGTTGCCCACTTTTTCCTGGGAAAATCCATTTTAAGCCCTTAAAATTGTTGCCGTTTTCAGCCATTGCCAAAAAAGTTTTGTTATTTTTTTAATGGCTACAAACTTTTTGCCCCTTGTACATGTACTTTGTTTTTGATCCAAAAAGTGACATTTCCAGTAAATGAAACACAATACAAGCATCTAGAGGGGGGAGGTGATTTATTTAGCGAATGGTAGGCAGGAGAGGCTTATAGTGTGTGCTGTCACTATGAACACCGAAAATACAAAGAAAAGCAGGAGCTGGAAGCACAGTTATATGTCCAGTGAGTCTGAGGAGGAGGCGGAGGAAGTGACCACTACCAGCATTGAAGGGTCTATATGCCCTGAGTCCCCTGACCCAAAGATGGCTAGTTTACTAAATTGTTCCTTGAGATCTTGGGAAAAATATTGGCACAGGAAGAAGGAGGAAGCAATGTGAGCAGGACAGGTCAGCCACATGTGCCTGCTGCTAGTGCTGCCAGTGTGCCTTGTGATTCTGAGGAAGGGGGGAGGAGATGATGGCAAGTGTGACAGCAGGGGACCCTAAGTCACACTTGCCATCCCCAAGCAGTTCCACTCCTACTACTATGATGCAGCAGCTAGAGATGGAGTGAGGGAGTGCTGATAGTGAGGAAGGCTTAGAGAATGAAATTGATGATGTTGCTGTTAGTGAAACAGCTGGAGGGACTAGAATGACCACAGTAGATCCTCCTGCTAATGCTGAGGTAGAAGGAGAATTGATGCGGAGTGGCCAGACTAGCAGTCAATGGAGCCCACAATATCCCCCTGATCATGTGATTCCCCTTCCCTGGCATTATCCCTCTGGGACATGATACTGAGGAAGGCAGAACTAGCAGCTAGCAGCAGTAATACAATGAGGCCAGATCAGTGTTGCCAGTCTGCCTTCTTCACCTCAAGAGATGGCAACTGTGATAATACAGGACCTTTTGTATCATTTGTCATCAACTCCAACCATCAACAAGGATGGACTGGTGGTGGTGGTGATAATGGAGCAGCTGGGGTGAAAGAGACATTAATGGCCTTTTTTAGCCCAAACCAAGAAGGAATGGGAGACCGAGATTTGAATTTTAGGACTTTGCTGCTGCTGTAATTCCTGCTGCTAATGAATTGCAAGGGCAGTAGGATGGTGAGGAGCAGGCTAGTGTGCCGCAGACTACCATGGCCACAGAGAAATGGGGTCAGCAGTAGTTTTATGGAACTAGTACAGGTTCCACTTAGCAGCAGCAATACTCCTGGTCCTAACTGTAGTGCTGATTCTGAGGCATCAGCAGCAACATCATACTCTGCCCCAGCCAGTGAAGAGGAATGTGAAAAAGAAGAAAGAGGCCATTCTTCTACACCTTTACCCTGGGTCCTGGGTATGGGACTATTTTTCACCTGTGGCAGGTACAGTGTAGTCATTAACGGTGGCACTGTGCACAAGTATTGATAAATCGGTGACAAGGAGAAAGGAGGGAATCTACATTGGCACAACCACCTTCATAACACACATGAAACACAGACACCATGACATTTATGTGAAGCATGTTAAAGCCAAATCCGCACCAATGATATCAGGCACCACTGTATCCCTTGTCTCTCCCTAAAGGCAACAAGAGACAAGATGGAAATCAAAGAATAGAGAAACCCAGCCAGAACCTGAAAGTTTGAGAAAAAACCTGGCTCTCCATTACCTTTTTGCTCTAGGATCTGTGTGCGGGAAGATGTAGCTACATCTTCTGTCAGTCCACCTAGTTCATCTTACCTCCTCCACCAGCTGCTAGCCATTCTGTAGATGTCAGTATGTGGCAGTTCGTGCCCACCCATTGCATACTTTGTGGTGCACTGACCACACATAACAATGTGGTGGAAGATAATTGCAACCAGGGCATCGAGTGGTATATAAGGATACTCCATACTGCAGAATACACTAAGCTGGTGGCAGGGAGGGTTCAGTGTTCTTATTAAAACTGTAAGATGTCACATGTCCTTAGTGGGGAAAGGACAAGTAACATAGTGACAGCAGCATTACTTGGTTTCTGGTGGGTGATTTCACATTGGGGACGCTAAGTGTCATGGTATTTGCTTACAGGTGTGTCAGGTGTTTGATTTGAGTGCAGATGTGGCCATTGTTCCCATTCCTTCTCTTATTTACTACACACACTGTGCACAAGTTGCTAATGAGAGGCACAATTCCTGCTCTCAAGGAAAAAATTTCTATTCCAAGACACCCATGATTTTGGAGGAGGGTTAGGAGGTGAAGTATTAATGGCCACCTTCTTTTCTACACATGTACCTACATGTACCTGAAGTGGTGGGGACTAGTTGTGGTGCTGCTACTTCCTCAGACGCATCACTGGAGCTCGTAGTTGCTAGTTAAACCATGATCATATCAGCGCTCATATTACTGCTGTTAATGATCCAATTCCCTTGGAGCTGCCTAATCATCCTTCTGCTTAAACAACTCAGCTGCAGAAAGAACAGCAGTCGCAAATGCCGCAATGACACTGGGGCATTTGTCAATAACCAGTGGCCACAGGCCACCCCAACATGACCTGCTGGCACTTGGCTAATAGGGCATATTTTTTTTTTTCCTCAGGGCTTGTTTTTTTAAACACAAATCAGGGGCCTACAAAAAACAATTTTTCGGGGCTTGTTTCTAACAAGCCTAAGTCCTGTAAATCACAGATTCCTCAGGGCTTGTGAGGCTAATAAGCAGGACTGATAAAAAAATATCTCCGATTCCTCATGGCTTGTGACTCTAACAAGCCTGATTGATAAAAATTCTCTTGATTCCCCAGGGCTTGTGATATTAACAAGCCTGATAAAAATGATCTGTGACGTGATTCCTTAGGTCTTGTGATGCTAATAAGCCTGAGTAATAAAAATGATACTCATTCCTCAGGGCTTGTGATTGTGATGTTAACATACCTGACTGACAAAAATGATCTCTGATGTGATTCCTCAGGGCTTCTGCTGCTAACAAACCATCCTCTACAAAATACTCTATCTCTTTAAGTATCAATCTGCCCCAGTCACAGCTTACATCAGGGTTTCCCACTCTCCATCATGTTACATACCAATTTTTTATTTTATTTATTTATTATTAACTGTCCTTCCAGTACCAGTCAACAACCCCCCCAAAAAAAAAATCCCCTTCAACTGATTCTTTCCCCACACTCCAACAACACACGCACCCTCATACCCCTTTTATACTATGTCTGTGGGAAATAAAATAACATTTGCTCTGTTTGTGTATAAACTGATTTTAATGCAATGAGCTAGGCTGAAAAATTGCACTTTTCACTGGAAATTAATCGCCATATGGGAAGTGCCATTATTCACCATTTTTGGTTTGAGGCGAAAATATTTGCCCACCCCAATTTGATAGCCTGCACTGCACTCTGTCAATGACCTTGCTTAGGCATGTCATAAGGAGAGTGTATGATCCCTCAAATAAAGACACATCTCTTGGGGATAACAGGCCACAACTTTATTTATATTCTTCCAATCACATTATTATTACCCTTATTAAAACAATAATAATTAATCATTGACTGATCATTAACTGACAGTCCTTGCCAATCCACATTCCTTGAAACCAAGCACGGCCAGATTGCGTAGGCTTGTGCTAGAATACCAACATTCATCAGCACTTACAGCTGAACCCAACATTCTTTATCACTTACAGCTGACTCCCAAGGGATTACCTCATTGGCCATCCACTTTAGCTTCAATGGGTAACGTCACCACCTACAACCTAAGTCTGGGGCAAACTCCCAAAGGGCTTCCTCCTGAGGATAATCCACATAACTTTACCATATCAGTGTCATGGTTTGTTTTGACTCTCAGACACAGAGTTAAGATAAAAACAACTTTATTGAAATTTTAAAGAGAACCCTTGCGGGTTTGGCATACACATATAACAGCAAGTTATTTGTACAGTGCAATAGAGAACAATGGTAAGTGGATGATAGGCTCTACCGGCCTTGCCAATACCGGGTAAGGCAACCTTAAGACTGGCAATTTTGGAAATAGGTTCTACTGGCCTTACCAATATACTGGGCAAGGCAGCCTTGAGGCTTGCACAACGAGAGAGGAGGCTTTACCGGCCTTGCCAATATACCGGGCAAGGCAGCCTAGACACTGGCACAACGAGAGAGGAGGCTCTACCGGCCTTGCCAATATACCGGGAAAGGCATCCTAGACACTGGCACAACGAGAGCGGAGGCTTTACCAGCCTTGCCAATATACCGGGCAAGGCAGCCTAGAGACTGGCACAACGAGAGAGGAGGTTCTACCGGCCTTGCCAATATACCGGGCAAGGCAGCCTAGACACTGGCACGAGAGAGGAGGCTTTACCGGCCCTGCCAATATACCGGGCAAGGCAGCCTAGACACTGGCACAACGAGAGAGGAGGCTTTACCGGCCTTGCCAATATACCGGGCAAGGCAGCCTAGACACTGGCACAACGAGAGAGGAGGCTTTACCGGCCTTGCCAATATACCGGGCAAGGCAGCCTAGACACTGGCACAACGAGAGAGGAGGCTCTACCGGCCCTGCCAATATACCGGGCAAGGCAGTCTAGCAATACCCTGAGATAGATGGAGCGAACCAGTACCCACGGACTGGACTACACAGCATTACCGGTGCTGTAGGAATGAGGCAAGCCACCAGTTAAGTATGGAGCGAACCAGTACCCGCGTACTGGACTACACAGCGTTACCGGTGCAGTAAGGAATGAGGCAAGCCACTGGTATGTATGGAGCGAACCAGTACCCGCGTACTGGACTACACAGCGTTACCGGTGCGGTAAGGAATGAGGCAAGCCACCGGTTATGTATGGAGCGAACCAGTTCCCGCATACTGCACTACACAGCGTTACCGGTGCTGTAAGAATGAGGCAAGCCACCGGTTAAGTATGGAGCGAACCAGTTCCCGCATACTGCACTACACAGCGTTACCGGTGCAGTAAGGAATGAGGCAAGCCACCCGTTATGTATGGAGCGAACCAGTACCCGCATACTGGACTACACAGCGTTACCGGTGCTGTAAGGAATGAGGCAAGCCACCTGTTATGTATGGAGTGAACCAGTACCCGCGTACTGGACTACACAGCGTTACCGGTGCTGTAAGGAATGAGGCAAGCCACCTGTTATGTATGGAGAGAACCAGTACCCGCGTACTGGACTACACAGCGTTACCGGTGCTGTAAGGAATGAGGCAAGCCACATGTTATGGAGTGAACCAGTACCCGCGTACTGGACCACACAGCGTTAACGGTGCTGTAAGGAATGAGGCAAGCCACCGGTTAAGTATGGAGCGAACCAGTACCTGCATACTGGACTACACAAGTAACTCAAATGATGAGAATGTCGCCCAGGGTGACATGAAGGAGGAGACACTCTGCACGTGATCCCAGAGCAGGAGCACAGCCAGGCCCAGACAGGAAACAGGAACAACAACGGCAGACAACCGGATCAGGAGTAGCAGCAGAAACGACAGCCCACAACGGATCAGGAACGGAGGCAGGAACCACAGCCCAAACCGGATCAGGAACGGAAGCAGGAGCCATAGCCACGGAAGCTGTCAGGCAGGTACACAGGCTGTCTCTGGTGAGTGGTAGAAAGTCAAGGCCCGGGAGCTCAGGGATATAGTGCAGGTGGCCAACAACAAGAGACACCACGAAAGGGCAACCAAAGGGTGCCAAAACCCTGTCTATATAGGCAATACTGGGCAGGCAGAAGACAGGCAGCCAATGGAGAGCCCATTCAGATAACTGACAGGAAAAGGCAGCAATCACGGGCACCGTGATAATCAGTTACTGATCTGTGAAAGCCAGGCAAGGAGGGCTACCCACCACAAGGACCGACTGTAAATACCTTGAACAGTTGGGCCATTCCTACCCACAAAAACTGTGGTCTGCACCCCAATCAACACATACAACACCCAAGGAAAAACACACTGGGGACAACATCCCCCAGCAGACCATACCTGCAAACACAATCGGAGAACAAAACTATTACTATAATTTCCACTGCACCCTATTATATTCCTGTTGCTATTTCACACAGAAATCCCCACTTGCAGGGGATTTTTTTTTTTAGACAAGTCAAAACATAATAGTGTGAAGTGCAAAAACAATAAGAAAAAATCACATAGTGCATTGACCCACTGAGTGATAAATGATAGAAAGCACTCTCTAATAAGGGAAAAAATAACATATTTATTAAAAACATAAAGCTTGGACTATAATTTGATATATTCTATCAATAAACATTGATTGGGTTGAGCGTGACTGCCCTGAACGTGCACCAAACGCCACCCCCCTTAAACCCAATCTAACAGATGAGAGATTTTGGGTCACAGGCTGGGCGACTCGCCCACTCCCGCAGTCAAAAATACATACACATCCTACCAAGATGCAATATAAAATCAATGCGCGCTCCCCGATGGGTCTTGCACCAATTGCCAGTACCCGCGTCCACCTCACAATTCCTCGTGGGGTAGGAAGCAGGATTCCGAAGTGTGTTCATCAATCTTAAAACACTTTTGGAATAGGTGATCCTCTGTCACAATGCAAACCTCCACACCCTTGGATGATATCCTTGGCGTATATATACCTCTGAATTTGGTCAATATGCCAAAGGAGCACAGAATGACATATATCCCTCAAATACTCTCCATATGTATTCACCATTAAACCCGCATCAATAAAGTGAATTACCTAGTAAACAAATGTGAAAAATTCTATTGCTAAATATTCTCACCCAAATCATTCACATATATTTATATATATATATATATATATACTAGCAATGTGGGACGGCGCTGCCCGTCAGGCTATATAGGGAATTAATGCACACGCACACAGAGACACACACGCAAATGCACACGCATGCACTGAGATGCATAAAGAGCGACACAGTCATACACACATACATGCAATGCACAACATGCAGGCACATAGAGTGTGATACAGACATGCAACACACAGTGAGAAACACACAGGCACACAGAGATACACACACACACAGAAGTGAGTCATAAGGGCGTGACTTATGTGTCATTGTAATGAGTTTGTGTTTGTACTTATGCCTCCACTGTGGCATTCCTTCATGTAGTTGAAATGCACGTGGTAATTGCGCATACTATGGTGGAAGGTGGATCGTGCTGCTCCCGGGGTGTGAGTGAGTGTGCGAGTGTGAGAGAGTGTGAGTGTGTGTGATTGAGGGTGAGTGTGTGTGAGAGAGAGTGTGTGATTGAGTGTGTGTGTGAGAGAGTGTGTGTGAGTGTGAGAGAGTGTATGTGTGAGTGAGTGAGAGTGTGATTGTGTGTGAGTGTTAGAGAGTGTGTGTGAGAGAGTGTGATTGAGTGTCTGTGAGAGAGTGAGTGAGAGTGTGTGATTGTGCGTGAGTGTGAGAGTGTGTGATTGAGTGTGAGAGTGAGTGTGTGTGATTGTGAGTGAGAGAGTGAGTGTGTGATTGAGTGAGAGTGTGATTGAATGAGAGTGAGTATGTGAGAGAGAGAGAGTGAATGTGAGTGTGTGATTGAGTGAGAGAGTGAGTAAGAGTGTGAGTTTGTGTGACTGTATGATTCAGTGTGTATGATTCAGTGTGAGTGAGAGTGTGAGATAGTGTGTGTGTTTGTGTCTGATGTGTTTGTATCTGTGCTGTAGGAGCGAGTGGCAGCCATTTTGTTTTTTGTCACTTGGATAGTGGTGGGTGGGCTGGATAGTGGGGGCAGGCCAACTCCCTGCATGATTTAAATCACTCCCCCATTGAATCACCCAATGGGAGCAGTAACTCCTCCTTACTTAAGCTGAGGTAACATAGCAATATAACACAAGGTGGCTCTTCAGTTGAGGCAACATAGCAATATGCTGAGGGAACAAATAGAAAGTGGTGTTTGAGGCTTGCCCTCAGTAACATACAGCAAAGCATCTCTCTCCCTTTAAGGAGAAAAGGTGGGAATCAGGAAGTGGAGGAGTGACAATTGAAAACAGTTAGTGAGGCTGACTGAAGAGATGAAAAGAGTTAAATAAAAGAGTTGATATTAAGTTTATCCCTGAATTTTTATTTTATGGAAACATTACACCCTCTTACTGAAACAGTGTATGGAGGGTTACAATTATCTGTGGGACGTGAAACAGTGTGTTTGTGGGGTCATGATCTTGAGTGAGAGTGTGTGTGGACCAGGAGAAGTTACTGATATCCCCTACTTCAGGAGCGAGTGGCAGCTATATATTTTTTTGTCAGTTGGATAGTGGTGGGTGGGCTGGTGGGGGTGGGCCATCTCCCTGTATGATAAACATGCCCCCACTTAATCACCCAATGGCAGCAGTAACATCCCCATTGAATCACCCAATGGGAGTTGTGTCTCCTAATGAGACATAAATTATGTAATGAGGAATTCTGTGCAGTGTGTGTGTGTTTTCTGAGGAGACATAAATTATGTTATTTGTATGAGGAACCATAAATTATGCAATGAGGCTTATTCTTTTATATATATAGATAGATATCAAGAAAAACACTAAAAACATGATTAATTGAATCCAGCTTTTAAAGTGAATGTTGGACTGGCCAAGCTGTTGCTTAAAGTTCACTTCCGGACATACACAGAATATATATTAATTGATGAATGAAATTATCAAATATTTACACATTTGCGGAATTAATGAATATGAAATGAACTTTCAACCAGAAATATGATGAAAATGTGATGAATTGATGAACTCCCTCAATCTTAATTTCTAGATCAAAAAAATGAATACTTGATCTACTACATGAGTGGCTAAATTAAGATTGAGGGAGATCAAATAGGGACTAAGACACATAGAAAAAGTACAGATGTTAACAGTTTCATTTTTGCTGATAGCTGTCACTTTAGTAAATGGTTTACAAATATACCTTCTGGCCAGTTCCGGATATTGTAGCAGAACTGCTCAAGGACAGATGAGCTTGAGGGGGAAGTTGCAGAGATGCGAACGCAATTTAAAGATAAGGGTTATTCAGCTGAGATTTTGGATCAATCTATACAAAAAATGTCACAAATAGAGAGAGAGGATATTTTGAAATATAAACCTAAGGTGAAATGGAATGAAGAATTGAGTTTCTCTTTTATTTTACCCTTTAATATAGATCATATAATATTTAAAAAAATAATTCGGAAACATTGGGAAATATTGAAAAAAAAATATATATATATTGTGTGCGCCATTTTAACAGAGATGCCAAAAATTATATATAAAAAGACACAGACTATAGGGAATATAATGGCCCCAAGTGTTAGAGTCCCAAAACATTTGAATGATAAAATGGAAAATTGGGGCTTTTATAAATGTGGCATGTGTTGTGGATGCAAAAAATCAATACACACTGTGAATAGGAAAATGTTTAATGTAAAAGACCATGAAAATAGTTATAGGGTTAAATAATTTATCACATGCAATGCTAAAAATTTTATTTATATAATAGTGTCCCTGTAAAAAAGTATATGTAGGGAGGACAAAAAGGAATCTGAAAAAACGGATATGCGAACACATTTATAATATAGAGAGGGGATATATTAAATACTCACTCTCTTATCATTTTAAAATATATCATAATCAAGATCCAAAATTGATTACTTTTTATGGTATATCTTGGCTTGTGTGTGAGGGAGACACGATGCTGTATGTGAGAAATAGAGCATTGTGTATTCATACATATGGGTAAGAGATTATGAATAATAGTGTAGATCAAATTTTACCCAATAGAATTGTTTATATATGGAATATCATAGATATGATGATGTTAATTCAATGCTTCCTTTTTGAGGGTAGGGTAATTAATGTGTTTTGGATATCAACACTATACACTATTTTTGAAGGTTTGGTCAAATAATGAGGGGTTGGAGGAGATGTGGGGTAATGTGCGTATGTGGGTGTATGTGAACACTTTGGCAACATTTAGGTTGTCTATTTCTCTGGTAGAGACAAAATTGAGCTTAATTAGCTTGTCATTTTGAAGAAAAAAAAGAGATGTAAGAATGGATACATTTATGGGGTTGATTGGGAAAAGTTGGGTTAAACTGACATTGTCCCTTTAAATAATTAGGATTTTATGGCATTTGTTATTTGGGATGAATTAGTAGGTAGAAATATTTTGGAAGACCTCACAGCAAAATATATTGGGTTTTAGAGGAGTAAGGGAAATGTGCTCTTCTTTTGTTTGGTATACTGCCATTTTAAAATAAGAAAATTGCATGTTGCATTATGTACTCAGGCTTGTTTCTCTGTGTTGGTTGCGGCTTCAGATGGACCTCAAGAATTTTGACATAAGGAAGCAGATTAATGGGAAACACTTTGCCATCTGACGTTGGGGGGTGTATTTGGAGTCGCGGCATGCAGTGATTCAGGAGAGAGTATATGGAGAAAATATAAGTTGAAGAAGAACTAGAATGAAGAAGAACTAGTTGTAGTATATCTCTAAGTTTGTATAATATGCAAATCAGTAATGACATATAATAGGAAATATGTTATTTCATAATAATAGAGGGTCATCCATTATTAGGGATTTTTTATTTTTTTAACTAGTTGAAGACCCACAGCAAATATCAACCCCCACATACCCCAGGAACTCAATCCCTCTGCATGCCGACCATAAAACCCCAAACTCGCACCCAAAAAGGAAATCTTTACCCCATCCAGAACCATCCAGATGCCAACACCTACATACATACTGATACAGAAACACCCACACCCACTGCAAACATATACATATACCTACCCTGTACCCACACACACACTCATAAATATGAATACATATACCCACAATGCACATATACCTATATATACACATCTACCTACACCTAACCACCAAGATATACACATAACCTCTACCTCCATACACAGAGAGACAAACCCCCCTGTCCTAGATGGCTCCATATAAACATAAAGCTACCAGTACCACCGAAGACCTAAAACAAACTCCTAGCCCCCTTAGTCACACATCTATTTCTGTCGTAAACCACCAAAACATAATCCGTGACAGCGTACAATCAAGCTAACCAACACACACCAATCCTCCAAAAGATATACCCCAGCAGGCAACGTACCAACCCCATAGCCAAATCTACCAACAACACATAACCCCAAAGTCCCAAGGGACCCCACGGAACCAGAACACACCACACCAGTCGCCTTCATCAACTCTATACACAGTCCAGCACTCAATAGATCTGTGCCTGACGCAAACCTGTGCCACCGGAAATATAAATCAGCCACGACCCAGTCTGCCACCTGCAAACCAAGATGAACCAGAAGCGAATTAAGACAGGCCACCATGCAAGCAGCAGGCGGTGCCAGGTTCCACAGCACCGGCTGCAGCGGGCTCTCCCTATGCATCTGAACAAGAGTATCACCATCTCACCTCTTCACTGTAATTGCCAGCCACAAACAAAAATGCCAACCTGCACCCAACATCCAAAGCTTGAAGTGCCTCAGGCACACATCAACAGAACCAGCAACCTCTGGGAAAAAAAAGGTGTTGGGGGACTACTGGAACAAACTGCCATGCAAGCAGCTTGCAGAGCAGAAACCCAGCCATCCAAAACCACCTGCTGTGGCAACAGTCACACAGTGGGAAGAATCATCACACTCCCAAAGCACATCCAGAGGTCTTGCATGGCACCAACAGCCTCAGGAAGGACCAGGGGTACATTAGCCGACCCCCACTCTCGAAGCCCCCATGCAAGCCTGGACCACAAAGCAGCCCAATCTGTTACACCTGCAGTGCCGGATTCACCCCGGTAGAAGATCAAACCCATGTTGTGGCCAAAGCCCAGAAGGCCACCACTGTTCTCTTCCATTCAGACAAAACAAGATGCTAATCCTGAAGCTGTTGTATAGGTCCATGGGCTATGGCTGTTTGGGGGAATCAGCCTGTGGATGACATCTAAGTGGAATCACCCAAGAAAGACTTGGTGGTCCTTATAGTCAAGGTCATTGAAGTTAATGCTTACCTTACTAAAAATGCCTTTGATGTTGCTAAGCTCAGTGGAAATGCATTGGCTTTCTCTGTGGCCATGCATCACCTTTTGTGACTTATGATTTGGTCAGCTGGTCAGTCCTCCAAGAAATCTTTGGTTTCTCTTGCATTTGTGGGCAAACAGCTGTTTCGCCCAAAATTGGCAAATATAAGCAATACTACCTTGTTGTTTCAGGTTACTCCTAAATGTTCCTTTTTTCCATCATTACCCCCGCTACTCTGGGTACATTACCCGGGCACTGCTTCCCTCAGCAACCCAGACGTGTTTAATTCCAAAACCCAAGCGTCCTCCTAAGTAGAAGGATCACCATCATTTATTGCGCATGCTGCAACAATCATGGCTGCAGTCAGTTTTGGACCAGCACTTCACTATCTTGTCCCTGCACTGCTTCTGTTCCTGTCACCCACCCCCTACCACTTGTGCATTTTCTGGACATTTCCTGGGTAGGTTTTTCCACCTCCACATTACGTAGACCAATTGTTCCTGGAAGAATGGAAAACACCTGATAGGAGGTTCTTCCTTAACCAGCATTTTGATCTCTCTCTTATCTGCTGAGGCTTTAGCTCAGTAAGACATCCCTTTTTGGTTCATCGCTCAATTTCTCAACTTGCCTAGAATACTGCTTTGCTGATGGTGAATCCTTCATCTCTTTTGGATAAGGTGGACAAGCCCCAGGTGGACAACCCCCAGTTTTGCTCTAAGCAGCTGTTTGGTCCCAAATTGGAGAAGCTTATCAGACATTCCACTGGAGACAAGACTGCCTTGTTACCTCAGGTTACTCCTAAAATGTAATTTTTCCTCCATTAACCCTGCTAATGCTTCTATATTCCCAGTACACTGTTTCCCTCAGCAACCCAGAGGTGTTCTATCCTAAAACCCAAGCAGGCTTGGGTAGGCAATTAGCCTGTTGTAAGCTGGCAGGAACAGATGTACGTTATCTGACATATAGCTCTGAAGAAGTACTCCACAAAGTATGAGCAGATAACTATTGATATGAAAAGTGAAGACCCAAGGCAAATAATATGCTGGAGGAACAGGAACAGGAGAACAGGGAAATGGCGCAAAGCTTTCCCCAGTAGGCTAGATGCTAGAGTGCGCTGAATGGGGAGCTGTGCTTGTTAGCATTGAGTACCCCTAGGAGGTCTTTCTGCCGCTTAAGCTGAATTAGAGTTGTTAGTCACAAGACAAGATTAGTGCCGACCTTAGGGGCCAGCCTTCACCCAGGATAACACCCTAGTGTATAGCAGCTTCCTACTGGGAAACCTGGAAATGTACCTTGGGTCTGAGACGAATCTTGCAGCTGAATCAAGGATACACTATCCTAGGCCTAAAGAGAGTTTGGCTGAGAGTTGAATGAGTTGTACACAGACTGGATCTGTGTAGTAGGAGTGAGACCAGTGGTTCCTCTCGCAGTCAAACAAGTTGAACACAAGGGGATGAGGAACAGAGGATTGGATAGAAGGGTTGGAGTATGACTAGGCTGGAGCAGGAAGTTCCAGTAGTCATACAGGCCTGGAAACCACTCTCTGGAGTGGCCTGTGAAAGACTAGTGTACTTGAGAGAGAACTTCCAACAACAGGGCTGGAGAAGAAGAATGCTCATACAGATTGGGTCAGTAACAGAGAAGCAGGGTGCAGAATCAGTGAGCTGAACAATAGCCGAATAACAAAGTTGGGTCATAAAGGAGAATCCACTGAAGCAATGTACAGGTCCAAGAGACAGAATAAAGGTCGGTAAACAAGGCCAAGATCAGCCACTAGGAATCAATATAAAGGCATGATACAAGGACACAGGAACTGGCTAGGAACTGCTAGAACACAGACTGGAATGCTAAGATCGTGCTCCAGCACTGAGAAACTAGTGCTAAATAAAGGCACCAGAAAAAAGAGAAATCCAGGACAAGAAGCAAGGAATCCCATAAAACAAAGCAACCAGAAAGACCAGGCCTACAATGATAAAAGATGCCCAAAAAGATGAACAGAGAGTGACACTTGAGCAGAAGCCCAAAACTGACAAATCTACCTTGACATGATTTATGGGGGGTCTTGTCCACCACAAGTTATAGGAGGTTATGTCAATTTTTCCACAGCAATTGGGCTGTTTCTGTGGTTGACAAGAATTTTTTTAATGTCATTTCTGAAGGGTGCCACATAATTTTCAAGACACTTCCTGCATATTGTATCTTTATATACAGCGTTCTCTTGTGATCCCAAATGAAGCAGTGTATTTTTGGGTGCAGTCTCTTTCCTGCTAGACATGCTTCTCTGGAAAGATTCATAGGGTTCTACTCTAATCCTTTCATAGTCTCCAGGATGTTGTCCTGTTCTGGACATAAAAAATCTCAACAATTTTGTGCTCACTCCTTGGTTCAAGATGGAGTCTTTGCTCTCTGTCATTGCTGCCATGTGTCCAGGGGAATTTGTGGTCATACAAGATGATTCTATGCACATTCCTATCCACACATATCAGCATTTCCGGCAGTTTGCGTTTGCCATTTTCAGTACACTGCTCTTCTCTTCTGATTGGTGCCTGCACCGCAGATATCACAAAGGTCATGTCAGTCTTGACAACTCACATCTGCCCTAAAGGGAACTCTCTGACTGCCTATCTGAATAACATGTTGTTAAAGGCTTCCTCAGAGGAGACCTAGTTCTCAATCTCAAGAAATCTTCTGTGCTTCTGTCCCATGTCCTCAACATTCTGGTGAAGAGATTTCTGCTGGACAACAAGATCTGGCCTTTGTCTTTTTAGGTGACCCAGGCAGTATCCCAGCCATCTGCAATGTTGCAAGTGTACATGGAGGTATTCAGCAACATACTCCCTGCTCCAGAAGTCATCCCATTTGCTGAATTTCATATGCAGGAGATACAGCTGGAAATTCTCAGGAATTGGTCCAGGCAACAGTTCCACCTTTCCTGCATCATGTCTCTTTCTGAATGACAATAGTTAACCACCATTGGTGGCTTCATAAGACTCATCTGTCCGTGAGATGGCCATTTGTTATCCCAGAGTGGGTCGTAATCACAATAGATGCCGGCCGCAGAGGCTGGAGCATGGCTGTGGGTCAAAAGACAGTGCAGGGTCTATGGGTCTGTCCATACATTTTTGCAGCTTCAGGCAATTTGTCTCACCCTGATATATTGGTCTAATTTCCACCAGGGATCCCCTGTGTGGATACAGTCAGAAAATGTGACAGCAGTGGTTTACATAAACAGGCTGCATGGGCTGAGGTTCAGCTGATTTTCATGTGGGCTCATGTGCTAGCCATCTCCACCATTCACATTCCAGGAATAGACAATATCATGGCAGTATTACTATCACTGTGCCCATGCTATATGGGCGACATTTTGACACGGTTATTTCCTGGCTATGGTGCCTTTGCTCCTCCCATTGACAGCCTTTAAATACTCTGGGCTGTCACTTATGCGCTGCCCTTTCGTGGTGTTTCCGTTGCCTAGCGCTTGTTCTGTTACTTTCGTATGTTACCAGTGTATGACTCAGAGTGCCTGACTATTCTGCCTGTTTATCGTTCCTGCTCTGTGTACTGACCCGGCTTGGCTGACGTTCCTGCTATGTGTATCGACCCGGCATGGCTGACGTTCCTGCTCTGTGTACCGACTTGGATTGGCTGACATTCCTGCTCCGTGTACTGACCTGGTTTGTCTGAAGTTCCTGCTCCATAAACTGTTCCTGCTGTGAAGTCGTCCCGCTCCTGCTGTGCGGCCTGAGTCACACATGCTCTCTTTTGGTCTGTACCAGTACTCCGGTTGCCTCGGTCCTGTGCAGATAGTCCTATCTGTGACCCGTTCTCTCATAAGTGCTTGTTGCTCCCACTCTGGTGTGTAAGTGGTTGCACCATGGTTGCTTGGTCTGTTACTGCTGTCCCTGAGGTTGGGTTACTGTTGGGCGCCTCAGGCTGTCTATACATCTGCAGTTACCACAGACCAGAGCATTTGTTAACCCCTTGCGAGGCGGTGCAGTGCACTTGGATCTACATCCACGGTAGTCTCAGTTTGGCATTACGTTGCTTCCTACGGTGCCGTGCACTTGGGCCTTTATCCATTGCTGTCTCAGTTTGGCGTTACTTTGCACCATCCGATGCTGTGCACTTGGGTTACAAAATCTTGCAGTCCCCGGTTGGCATTCACAATACCGCTGGTAGCTGCATTCCTCTGGTGCCCGTAGCCAGACGCACATGCTGGCTTCACCTGCTCTTCTGTGATTACAGTCGCTATTGTCACTCTCTGTGTAGAGAGTATACTGTGGGCCTTCCGTTATTAGGGCCAGCTAGCTGTTCCTGGCCTAATAGTATCATTCTGACATATTCACACTGTATCATACGAACTGTACCTGACCTGCATCAGTATTGTATATTGTCTTTGCATACTGGACCTGTGTGGGTTAATCATATCTTTGTAATCTGTCCTGTGTCAGTTTACTATTCATCTGTATACTGGACCCGCGAGGGTTACTGTTATTCTTTGTGTGCTAATAAAACTGTGTTTTACCAAAACCTTCCGTTTTTGAGTGTACTAAACTGTAACAATTACTCAGTCACAGGCCAAGATCCTGACAAACAAAAGCTCAGTCAGTGCATATTCAACTCACTAGTTTATCTGTCTCCCTGTGGTGGACTTAATGGCCTGATGTCTGAAACTAAAGGTTCCTCAAATTTGTGTCAGGTCCTGAGATACTCTAGCTCTTATGGTAGATGAGATGGTCAGTCAATGGCATTTTCCTCTGGCATATATGCTCCCGCCAGTTCCCCTGATTCATAGGTACTGAAAAAATTAGGATTGAGCAGGCTCATGTCATTCTGATTGCCCTGTCCTGGCCCGATTGGGCCTGTTTTTCAGATCTTCTGAATCCATCTATGGCAGAGCCATTTTGGCTCCCTCTGCACCCCAACCTTTTGTCTCATGGTCTGCTGTGTCATCCACAAGTGGAGAACCTGGCTTTGACCGCTTGGCTCTCAAGGCAAGCGTCTTGTGAAATAATGGTTTTTATGATTCATCGCTACTATGCTACAGCTCAAAAGACAGTTTATTCCAAGGCATATCACAGGGTATATTGTCCCTGTACTTTATATGGTGTGAGAAACAGGGGTTGCTGCCATTACTATTTTTTACTTGGCATTTCTTCAGGATGGTCTTGGTTTTAGTTCTATTAAAGTTTAGATTTAGGGCTCGATCCAAATGTTTGATATAAAAAAGCCGGTAGGGCAAAATGGATACTGACTGACTAAAGTAAATGTCTAAGTCTGTATTCAAATGTCCAATCGGCCAAAAGCACAACGAACATTAGGCCACAGAAATGGTCTTGTGGACAAACTTCCGTTTTGTGCGTTAAGTTCCCAAAACGCAGCTAAATAGCGGCAGTATTGGGAACTTAACAGTAAAAAAGGTAACTATCAGTGCCTGACACACAAACTGCAAGCACCGATCGTTAACTAATCTGTGTTAAACTTACCTGTCATCCACTGTCCTTCTCCTTCTATCTTCATTTCAGCCTTCTCTTCATCCTTCTCTTCTTTCTTGTATCTTCTGCCTTCTCTTCATTCTTCTTGCTGTAAATAAAAAAATAAAAGTATTAATACAAAGCAGAAACTATTACAATGTTTAACCCCTTTGCGGACCTCTCTGGGCTCAAAGGGTTAAGCAATGTATTAGTGGCCAGGATCTTATAAATATGGTGCCATTATTTGTGGTTGAAATAAGCCATTATGGTATTAAAACTTGCGCCAATATATGTCCAAAAAGTATTCACTTAACTTTATAAACTGTGTCTGCTTCTGTGTTTGGCCGCAGAGGCGTTGGCAGTCGATACAATGTCGTGTGCCACAGGCTCCCCTCTTGGGCCCGCACTGAGGGAATTTGAACAGAGACTGCCTTTATATATGGGCAGTCTCTTCGCACATCCCATCTAATCAGTTTAAAGCCCAGTCACTAAAATCAAAAGTTTCTGCGTTGGCTATTTGAAGGTCTGATAAGGGACTCGTGTCACAAAAAAACTGGGTCTTAACTTTCCTGCAATAACTTGTGTCCCTTAACGGATCTTCATGGCTAACACAGACATTTGATTTCTAAATTACAGTGTTTTCATAATTTGCTATGGGTGAAAACATATCTTAACTTCATCACACGCTGGTTTGCTTTTTTGCCGATATTTTTTCACAGCACAGGCATTTGAATAGCTTACTGTGCCTAAAAAAAGGCCATCGGCAGAAAAAACAGCCGTTGCCAACACTTGCATCTAGCCCTTAATCTCTTTCTGTTCTTTTCCATGGGCACATTACTTCCTGGTATACATAATTTTGTCCAAAGATTGGCTTATGCCTACCTGGTGTTTCAGGATCCCACTCATCCATAGGATTTGAACCTTGTTTTGGGAGTACTACATATGTTCATTTAAATCCCTTGCCTTTAGTTTTCTTGTGTTTCTTGATGCTCAAGACTGCCTTTCTTTTGGCTGTTGTCTCGGTTTGGTGGGTAGCCAAATTTCAGGCTCTGTCTTGTAAGCCTCCCATTTTGGTTTTCTACCCTGACAGAGTGCTTCTGAGGATTCCCACTGGGTTCCTCCCTATGGTTGTTTCTGAGTTTCATATCAACCAGGAAATTGTTCTTAGATTTCTCTACTCATCTCTATCTAATAGACAGAAGCAGGAGCTTGATCTCTTGGATGGGGTTAAATACTTGAAGAACTATTTTCATCATATGCAGCCTTTTTGGAAATCTGATTCTCTTTTTGTCATCCCTGGGGGGCTTAGTGTGGGCCAGACTGCATCTAAGGTTACAGTGGCTTCTTGGATTAAGACAATGTTGTGGTCATGGCCTGAATTATGAATTGAAAATAATGTAAGGAACAATATCTTGAACCACCTTCTGGAACCTTTTAGTGTAAAGATATTCTATTTTACATTCCCCACCTCTAGGCTCATAAACAGATTTTAACCTCTTAAACTGCCCACCTGTACAGTGATTCTGTTTTAAGGGTAGGATGTGTAACCTTGAATGTAAAATAGGCTTATACTGAGACATGATTGAAGTTTGCTTACATTTATTGGCAAATAACTCACTTTGTGTGTAACCTCTCATTTTGTCATTCACTTCATCCTGTGTCCCCAATTTTACTCCAAAAATATCCTGATCTTTATGCAGTCTCCTTTTTCTATGCTCAGTAATGATAGGACAGCCTCTCCTCTGCTCATCCTCATGCAAACTACCAGACATAACTAAATTTTTTTCCTCATCTATAGAGAATGGAGAGGAATCTACATAATCTCACCTAATCCAGTTAGAATTTCACATACCTGATTACAATATACGAATTTTCTACCATGTTGCTTTACTGCTGGAGCTAATCATCTCTCTTCCAAATCTTCTTCTTTAGGTGTATTACATTGCATACATTTTTAGTCATGATTAACTTCCTTAATTATCTGCAATTCTTTTTCCAGCTCTTCTTTCTTCTGTACCTCTTTCGGAGGCTCCTGCAAAATTATCCATCCTGTCTCACTTTCTGCTTTCCTCTCCTTTTTCTTGTACATATTCAGATCTAATCTCAAGGCTTCACTACCTAACTCTGTCCAAAATTCAGGGTGTACTGGGGAATGTTACTAACTCTTTGGCTATGGGCTGCCAGAATCTGAAACTAGCCCACCCAGGAATGGAGCCATATTTTGACCTTTCTTCTCCTACTGCTGCTTGCTTCTTATCATTAAACATTTCAATGGCTACGCTTAACACACACAAACAATTATAACTTTTAAGCAAGATTTAGTTGAATTTAGTCCAATAATCAAACTGATATCCTCCCGACTATGCCAGATATTGTGGTCATGGTTTATGATCATTAATATGCAAATATTCATATTCTAATTAGGATATTAATCACAACATTAATATTTATTTGATTTGCAGTATATCAGTTAATTATGTGGAATGAATACACAGGAAACAGTTGTAATGTTTGGTGATATACTTTACTATAACATCTGGCGTTAAATCAATATATCTAAAAAGTGTTATTACAACAAAGTTATAGCTAACAGAAATACAGTGTTACAATGAATGAATGAATGATACTTAGCTTAGTTTTCAGTGAAAATCAGCACATGCAAGCATATTTCTCTGTCAAAGGGAACCCTGCAAATCATCCTTGATTTGGCTCTTGGACAGCAAAAGGCCTTTGTTTTCTCAGCTCAGTATGGTGTGTTCTCACTTGAACCATGACTTCAGAGAACTAATAGTCCCAAGTATTGTCCAGTCAGGTTACTTGAATAAGTCACATAGCTCCTTTGATCCTGGCCACATGGCATACTGTAGGGAGCCATTGCACAGTGACAGGAATCCCAGAATGCATGTCTGTAATGTTAGCCATTATACATGTGCTCAGCCACTCATGAAAACTGCCTCTTGTGGTGTACATTCAGTATGCACATACGATATGAAAATATATTGTCTTAATTGTCTGTGCAAAATTAATCATATGCAGTACAATAAATCGTATCTAATACAGACAACCATTCAACAGGCATATGTCTTAAGGAAGAAACCAGTGCCCTTTCAGACTACAGTGCATTCCATCAGGTTGGTGGTTGCATCTTGGACCTATAAAAATCAGGCCATTGATTGTTTTGTTCATGTCTGTTTGCCACCTGAGGTTCATGTTGTATCAGTTAATTTCTGTTAAACTTGGTCTGCATGTGCAGGGGTTTTTCTTCTTCCCTCCCTGAAATCTTAGTGGATCCTTTGGTATGGCTGCTGTGTTCCATATGAGACAAAAGAGAAAAGAGGATTTTTATTTAAATACTTAGTCCATAAGAAACACAAGACTTCCCTCCCAGAGAAAACCAAAGGTCTGAATTGTTGACAGAGAGGTCATCTCGGGTTCCATGGTTCAGGAGATTCCCTGTCTTGTTCCACTGCTGTTTCATTTCTTTCAGTTTTGTTATATGGTAAAACTGAGCATGTGTTAGCTGGGATGAAGTGGTGCGGATAGCTCTTTTGTCAGTGCCCTAACATGTTTGAGGAGGGGACTTCTCCTCATGGTTCCTGTGTTCACAGTGGAAAAATAGAAAAGGATTTATTGGTAAGTAGTAAATAAACAGAAATCCCCCTTTTTTTTGTTTTGTTCAAAACTGCTATCATTCTTCCGATCCACTTGAAGATGAAAAAAGTTGTAATTCAACAATAACTCGACAGCCACAGGATGCCCACCTCTTATATAAGACAGTCATTCGTTGTATTGTAACTAGCCATATTTAAAAGTAATTTTCACTTCCTAATAATAACCCCCATTTTACCTTACAATGGCCAGAAAATTGTAATAACCCCTTATGAATTTTGTTTTTTGTTCAAGAGATAACATCTTCTGTCCTGGATGCCATTTGCATGGAGGTGTCCCATACCGGTCCGGAGTTTATCTGTTGCCTTACCTGTGGCCTGATCCAATGTTATGGTCCAGCTTTTGTGATCATCTGGTCTCTTTTATAGAACTACCAAATGAAAAAATCTGGATTGCACTACGCATAAGAATAAGGGATTATAATCTTAGTGATTATTGGCTATTGGGTGTAGTGGTAATACAAAGAGAGGAATCCTCCCTAAAGATAAGGAGAAAAAAGTACGACATTTGCACTCCTATTACCTCAAAAATAGGATTAGTATTAAATCCAAAGGAAAGGAGAATAATGATAGGATTTTGTTTAAAAAACACAAAATAAATAACTTTTCTCTGTCGTCCAATACAGGTTACTGGTAACTTTGGGTAGGTGATCCGCCCCTTTAAGTAGGCAGGAACAATTCTAGAAGTGAATGCAGGGGGGTGGAGCCTACTTTCCCTCCTTGGTTGCAGCTAGCCAATCAGCTCCAGGCAAAAAAAACAGTTCTACTATAGTTTTAGCTAATGTTTTTATTTTTCTGTTAGATATGGAATAGCACCATTAGGCGGATTACCATAACTGACAATGCCCTTAGATGTGGCTAGCTCAGTATCCAGGTGCTTTTGTGGACCTTAAGCCCTGGGGGGAAAATCTTGAGTTCAAGTTCTCTCCCCAGGAGTTGCCCACTGAGGCCTCTTCTTAATACATGATGATCTGAAGACAGAAGATCTGCAGGAAAGGTGAGCAACCCTTTGCGTGCTGCAGATTCACATGTCCCACAGTGCCCCTCCGCACACGGGTTTTCCTTTGGAATTCCTACTCACACTCCTGCACTTATTGGGTTTATCTGTATGTCTGTTGGGTGTTTTGGAGCAAGTTTCTGTGGTAACTTAACCCTTTAGCTGCAGGTTTAGCATCTTTTGCGGGTTTGTTGGCACTTTCCCTACTGGGTTCAGTGTTTATTGGGTCTATTGACATGTTTTAGTAATGTTTAGTGCACATTTACTTCTCAGTTACAACTTTGTAAAAATTTGTGTTCTGCGCCTTTAAGGCATGCTTTTACTGTATAGACTCCATTGCTCCATTCACTTCTATGGGATTGTACAGTTTGGGACATATCTCTGCAACCGCTCATCATAGTGACTTCAGAGATGGCTCATTTGGTTTGTCTGCCCTTGCTCTTTTATCTGGTTAACATTTGGTGTGTGTGTTGGGGGCTCAGGGGGCTTTGGGCACTGTTGGGGTACTGTTTCTGGGAAAACTACACCATGATCGCTTGCTTCGTGCACTCTTTTCTGATTGGCTCCCACCACAGCATACATTTTGTGCTTTTCCTGAACCAGTATCTTACTCAGGGCTTGGACTCTTCTTCTCTCCTCTGCAGATTAAATCTTCACCTGCCAGATAAGTGCATTTTAGCGATTTCTAGGGTGAACCTTTAATCTTACACACTGTATTTGGGTGATTCCTTATACTTTAAACGTTTTTGACACTGTAAGATTGTCTAAACACATTAGAGCTTAGGGCCAGACCTTAGCCTAAGGATACTGGGGTCTCTGTGTCCCCTATTGCGCATTGCTTCTCATGTCGTTCAGGGTTACCTAGAGAATTCTCGGGTCATTTATTCCCAGCAAGTTTTGCTGTCCCTGAGACTCCCCCAGGGACCTCCAACCATGCATTAGAGCCAGTCTGGGTGCAAGAGTTCAAGGCTGCTACTAGAGTCCACATTGCAGCTCTTTCCATCCCAGTTACAGGGGATTTTCCACTCCTGGCAGACCCCCTATTTCCATCTTCCCTGCCAAAACCACATGGAGTACCTGACGTATCAGATTCCTCTGAGGAGGAACTGTTGGGGGATTCGGATGTTGAGGAATGTTCTGCTGTGGGCTCCTCTGAGTTTTTTGGGGATCTCTTTGAGGCTGAGCCTGATCAGGGCTGTCTTAACCACCCTAAACATTCCCTTGGTTCAAGAGGTTTCTTCGGATCCCTCTGATGTATTTCAGGAGCCTAAAATGCCCCATACTTGTTTTCCACCTAACCCCACTCTTGACCGCCTTGTGTCTGATGAGTGGAAGTCTCTGCACATGAAACCTTCTTTTTCCAAGAAATTTGCCAAGCTTTACCCCTTCTCTGAGAGGCAGCGCTTGCTCAGTGGGTTCATTCCCCCCCCAAGGTGGATGTACCTGTCTCCAGGCTATCAAAGTCCACTGCCTTGCCAGTTGCTAATATGTCCCTCAAATCCATTTTTGCCACCACTAGTACTTCCATGCGTCCAGTGTTTGCTGCGGCATGGGTGAACCGGGCCATTGTGGTCTGGACTGAACAGCTCACCCTTGCTGTATGTCAGGGTGCTCCTTCTTCAGATATGTTGCAGCTTCTTACCAACATTTCTGAGGCCCAGCACTATGTTTCTGTTGCCTTGTTTCATGCCATCCGTTTGGTGGCAAGGGTTTCCACCATGTCTGTGGTTGCCAGACGTGCTCTTTGGCTCAAGATCTGGTCTGCTGACACTGTTTCCAAGAAAGCTTTCCTCTTGTTGCCTTTTCAAGGCACCTCTTTGTTTGGGCCGAATCTTAAGGATCTGATTAGTGAGGCCACAGGGGGCAAGAGTACCCTTCTGCCTATGATCTCCAGGAAGAAGATGCCTATTGAGCGTAATCAGCTTTTTTGTTCCTTCCAGACTGAGACACATCCGGTGAACCAGACGGTTCCCTCAGCTCTGCGTTCCTCCTCCAAGTCCAAACAACAATGGAAGCCTGAAATCTCCTCCAAGCCCAATGCTGAATCCAGGTCCCCACTCGACTATGGGTGGCCATCTGCGTCTCTACCACAGCGTCTGGGAGGATTCAGTGTTGGACCCGTGGGTTTTGCAGGTGGTGGTGGAAGGGTACTGGATCCCTTTCGTCTATCTTCCTCCCTTTTGGTTTTTCCCCTCTCATGCACCCCAGGGTGCAGAGAAATGCCGTCTGTTCAGTGGCGCTATCCAGGCCCTTCTAGACAAGGATGTTCTGGAGCCTGTTCTAGTTCAGGACAGAGGTATGGGTTTTTACTCAAACCTCTTTATGGTCTCCAAGAAGGATGGCGGCTGTCATCCCATTTTGGATTTGAAGGATCTCAACTGCTTTGTGATCAAGACTCATCACCAAGAGTCCCTAAGGATGGTGATTACTGCTATGTCCCCGGGGGAAATCCTTGCCTCTCTGGAACTTCAGGAAGCGTATCTACACATCACCATTCATCCAGAGAGCGGCAGTATCTGAGATTTGCCTGCGACCAAGGGAATTTTCAGTTTTCTGCTCTTCCCTTTGGTCTGACTACAGCTCCTGAAGTCTTCAATCGTGTCCTTGGAGCCTTAGTATCCGTCCTCCATTTGGACAGCATCAGAGTCACTCTGAGACCTGTGAAGGGACCATGCTTGGCTCTCCTGTGGCAGTCCGTGGGGGTCCTTCGGGGTCATGCTCACAGGAGTCTTCTTTCCCTTCTACTATCTAGTCAGTAGTGTCTCAAATCTTACTGGAGCTGATTGGTTAGCTGCAGCCAAGGAGGGAAGGTAGGCTCCACCCTCTGCATTCACTTCTAGAATTGTTCCTGCCTACTTAAAGGTGGATCGCCTACCCAAAGTTACCAGTAACCTGTATGGACTAAGAGAAAAGGATTTAACAGGTAAGACTAAAATCCTCTTTTATTAAATAAGTTTATTAAAAAAGGAAAAACCTTATTCTCTTTAGGATTTGAACCTGAAAAAACTTGTGCCATGCATCATAGCTCTATTTGTTAATTGAGATCCAGGTCCCCAGTGAAGATCCAATTACAATAGTATAAATTTCTGTCTCAATGGATATACAAAAAGTATTCAGGGGTAATAAACTCGAGCATGGTAAGATAATCAGAGAGATTTTTATGTATGTAAAAAATGTACAAACCAACTTTGGCCACAATATTTTTTGTCAAAACACATCAGATATTTTTCTTCTTTTTAGTTATGTGTTTGAGCTGGCTGCAACTTGCAGATATTATGTTACTATTTTGCAACGTTTAATCAAAGGTAATCTCATCAGTACTGAAAGTGATGTTTTTTCTTTTCCCTGCAAGTTAACCCTTACTGTAATCTAGCAGAATATATTTGCCATTGCTCCGCTAGTAACATTAGCAAATCTTATGTTGCTGTTTTTCAAAGTTGATTAAAAGGGAACTTATGCGTATATTATGGAGAGATCTCTTGCATTCAAAAGTGATATTTATTCCTTGTTGTGTAAGTAAACTCTTACTATAATCTAACAGACTACCAGTTTGCGAACGCTCCGCTAGTTAACATTTGTAGATTAGTCGGGAGAATTTTTGGTGTTTTATTCAGAGCGGTTTTAGCACCCTTGCTAGATTTCCACCCAGCTTTTCCCTCTCTCCTCACTCTTGACCTATTAGTTCAGCTTATTTCTAATCTTTCTTAGAGATGGAAAATCCACCCCTTCTTTGGATTGCCTTCCGGTTTACCAATCGGACTTCTCTATATTTGTATCAAGGTTTAAAATTGTACATATTAGTCTGGATCTCAAATACACTACATTTCAGAGCTGCATGTAGCACTCAACTGGCGCAAGTTTCGCAAAATTGCTTAGTCAGAGTTGAGTTGCTATTGCTCTGGCGCCAATATTTAAAGGGCCTAATCTCCTCCCATAATCCACACCTGTAAAGATGTACTAGTGAGCAACTGTATCTGTTAGTATAAACGAATACAGGATAGGTACTTATGGGTAACAATCACTTTATTAAGCACAAATGATAAAACGGTAAAGCACGTCTCAGCAGTAAATGGCAACCAGAGGAATACGTATTCAACAGAACTAGTGCCACGTCTTGGGATTAGGAGATTACCTCTGTAAGAAACTCTTATCAGTATGGCCCAGTAGTTGAAACAAATGCGTAGTCTGCAGAGCCACCGGTCTGCACCTGGAGGATACCAGACTATACGTAAAGACAATCAGGAGGATAACTGTCTGAACCCCAGGTCCGCACCTGTAGGGAAACCAGACTGAATCGATAGGCAGCAGTAGTAAGGAATGCCTGAGCCTAGGTCCGCACCTAGAGGATCACCAGACAAACCCCCAGGTACCAAGGAATGGATAGTCGGACAAGCCAGGTCATACACAGAGTGGGTAGTCAGCCAGAGCCACAGGTTTGCACCACATAGGATATCCACTGAAGTACTGGTATGCTGAATATGCAGTGGACAGAGCCCCAGGTCAACACCAGAAAGGATAGTCAGACAAGCCAGGAGTCATACATGTAGCGGGTAGTCAGCCAAAGCCAAGAGCAATACACGGAACGGTTAGTCTGCCAGAGAATTGAGAATGCTCTGTACTTCAAATTCCTCATGATCTGCAACTCTCACGGGAGCCGGGTGTACAGGAGCTGAGGTATACCGGTTGTAGACCAAGGGTTTTAGTAATGATATGTGGAATACATTATAAATACGCATATTGGCTGGCAGTTCTAGGGCGTAGGTGTTACGGTTTTCTGACACTCAGACCAGGGTATGAAGTAAAAACACAGTTTTATTGAAACAGGATAATAGAACAGTGCCCCTAGGGGCCAGCACATGTATAATCAGTATTGGCAAATACAGACCAAGTAAAGTAAGTGCAATACAAAGATAGGAATATATGTATATATAGACTGGGGATAACCCCAAAGGGTTAACAGGAGCAACTGGAGTAACTCAGTCCTAGATTGGCCAACGCCCAGGATATGATAACAGTCTCTGGATGGTGAGAAAGGAGTAAAGTGTCTGCACTGAATCACTCTCAAGGTAGTAAAATGGAGCACACCTATTGCCCAGAGCTGAGCCAATACCACCACCGTGGGCTTAGGAGGAATGCTACTGCTAGAGCTGAAGTAACCAGAACCTGAATCGCCCTTAATGTAAATTGGTAGTAACCCTGAGTGTGCCAACTGGATTGTGCCCAGACACCCTGAGGATGCCAAGATAGACGTTTGCTGCACAAGCTATAATGAGCCGGCGCACTGGGAAGTGCAGGAGATAACGTACACCCTGAGCGTATGTGAGCCAGAGCCAGGACACCCTTCCGGTGTCACACAGAATCTACACTGCAAGAGCGGACAGACTACCAGCGCCAACCGGCGCGGTCACAGTGCACACCGGATGGACAGTGCTCTGCAAGTGATAGTATGGCTTGGTCTAAAGGCACTAAGAGTAGCAGGCTCAAAGGGTAACCAGAGGTTTGGCAAGCGATATATGAGGCACGTAACCGGAGACTACAGGCACTGCACGGGTTAATCTGGTTCAGAGAACAGCTCAGCAGACAGCGGATGGGAAAGCAACCACAGGCTACAGCTCGGAAGAGAGAGAGGATCAGCGAGATACCTAACAGTTCAGAATGTCGCCGGAGCGACCGGAGCTGCGCAGGAACACCGGAACAGCACACAGGACAGGAACGTCAACCGGAACTGGCTCGATACGGTAGCAGGAACATCAGCCGGAGAACGGAGCAATCACGGAGCAGGGTCGTCAGCCAGAACCGGGTCAATCACGGAGCAAGGTCGTCAGCCAGAACCGGGTCAATCACGGAGCAGGGTCGTCAGCCAGAACCGGGTCAATCACGGAGTAGGATCAGAAGAGTAGACAGACAAGCCGGGTCAGTACACAGGAGACACTGGAACTCAGCAACGAGGCGCAGGATCAGGAACACCACGAAAGGGCCACTGACAAGTGCCCAAGAGCCAGTATAAAAAGGAACATCCTGGACGGGCCAATCAGCCTCCTCCAATGCAAAGGTAACACAGTAAAAGATTGACAGGGAATCACGGGGACCGTGATAGTAGGTGACAGGATTGATCTTACGCAGGACATGGAAAGGACCCACGAACCGGGGAGCCAGTTTTCTGCAAGGTACTTGTAGATTCAGATTTCGTGTGGACAGCCAGACTCTCTCCCCCATCTAAAACACTGGTGCTGGTAACCATCTATGATCAGCCTGCCTCTTTTATTTTTGGGTAGACTGTTGCAGGGTTCTTTGTACCCGTGTACCCATGTAGAGCGGAGTTCCCTTAAATGCTCCTCCAGAGCTGGAATATTTTGTGCCTCAAATGGGGTTAAATAGATAGTAACCTTGAAAAAAAAGTACAGACGAATTTATAGGTACAATTAAAACATACTTACTGCCCTCATTCCCATCTCTCAAACCTTTATGGTTTAAGAGATGTAATAAAATAAAGGTCTCCACTCCTTCCCACTTCTCATGCGACCGCTGTATAGCGGACGTCATGAGTTCCTGCTTACGGGACCAGAAGGCGGCTCTTCAGGAGGACTGTCATCGAGATACATAACTATAATTATTTCATAGGTATGATCTACAATGTGTGCCTGGCTTGCAACGGTGTGAGAGATAGGAATGAGGGCAGTAAGTATGTTTTAATTGTACCTATAAATTCGCCTGTACTTTTTTTTCGAGGTCACTATCCCTTTAAGCGGTACAAAATGAGCCAATTTCAAAAACCGGTCCACAATCATCAGAATGACAGTGAATCCGTCGGATAATGGTAACTCTACCATGAAATCAATAGAGATGTGAGACCATTAGGTACTGGAAGCAGGAGACCCACAGGAAGGTGCCGAGGAGTCTTTGTTCTAGCACGAGTATGACATGCTGCTACAAAAGCAGATACATCTGTACGGATACTGGGCCACCAGAACATTCGTGATAGGGACCAAAACAATTTAGGTGAGAGGTAGGTCTCCAAGAGTTTGGCCTGTAAGGCTTCGGGCACAATGCATCTCACATGCGGTTTTTCGGCTGGGGCCGTCCCCTGAGCCACCAGTATCTCAGACCCCAGAGGGAAAGTAATGCTGGTACGAATGGTTGCCAGAATACGATCTGGCAAAATCACAAGCGTAGGATCGCAGTCTTCCTTAGATAAGGACCCAAACTGGTGGGACAGAGCGTCCGCCCTAATGTCTTTAGTACCAGGCAGATATGACACCACGAAACTAAAGCGAGACAAGAACAATGCCCATCGAGCCTGTCATGGAGACAAGCGTTTCACCTCAGAAAGGTACGTAAGATCAAGTTTGGAAAGGAAGTGCCCTCCAGTAAGTGTCACCACTATGTAATGCCAGAATAATGGACAACAACTCTCGATCTCCAATGTCATACATGGTCTCGGGCTTAGAGAGTTTACGTGAGAAAAACCCACACGGCAGTAACGGCTCGTCTGTAGATGATCTTTGAGACAGGAGGGCACATGCTGTTTCCATTGCTTTACCTCTGATTTGTTGACTGAGAATAAATAAGAGCATACATATTAGATAAAATTGGTGAATGGAATCCTTCCAATTATTATGTGATAGATGATATTCCACTGTTTCACATCCACATGTGTGTTCAATGGAAGTGTAAAGCGACTCAACATCGCATGTTACTAATAAAGTATCCACTTCTATAGGTAGTTCTTCTATTTTAGACAGTATGCCCATTGTATCTCACAATTAAGATGGTATGATTTTGACCAGTTCTCTTAGTTCTACAGTCTACAAATTTGCTTAAGTTTTCACATAGGCTGTCATTTCTTGATACAATTGGTCGTCCAGGTGGGGTGTTTTGATTCTTATGAATTTTTGGCAACATATAGAATGTTGGTATTTTTGGTTGACTTATAGTGAGGAATTTATCTTTCATAGTGATAGCTTGATCTTTGTACACTTCTTCAATTAAGGAGTTATATAATTCCAAATAGTTCGAAGTAGGGTCAGAGAAGAGTCTTTTGTAGCTGCCTGACAAGGTTAATTGTCTCTTTGCTTCTTGGAAGGGTTTTACTAGAATACGCTATACTCTTGATTCCGATTTAAAATAATTAATACTACTCACACCTGGTAGCTACGCCCAAGCTGAGAACAGTGCGAGCCTCTAATATAGCTCTGCGATTAAAAACTCAGTACAAGAAACTTATCGTTACAAAGTAAATTTGATTATGGTTAATACAACATTGTATATGATTTACAACTGACTAATGACATTTATGTACCATGTCTGAGCTGTGAACACTACTAGTCTTCAGATCTGTATCTTATTTGAAGGTTAAGATCAGATCCGAATACAGTCTCTCTGTTATACACAGCAGTGGCGTGATTCAACGAACAAATAAGTAACCAAAGGTGCTCATTTTGAATGATAGACTTAAGTAGTCAGAGAATATCTAGGCACATCGAGTTAAGATAGTTTGGATATAAAGAGTAGACTAGTATAAGAGATGTTGCAGCATCAGCCATCTAGTCAATAAAGTATTAAAAGCGCAGTACTACATTCTGACACTTCAGAACTAGAGGAGTCGCATGAATGTAGTAACGGCTCTGGGGGCGATCTGAATATAAATACAGAGTATTAACTATATGTCAGAGACAAATTTCTGCAAAATGTTGAACACGAGTAACCCCATAAGGTCACATATTAACGATACTGATAACAAAAAACAAATAAATGGTGATGAAGAAGGACAACAAACAGCTGAAAGCCCTGTATTATTAGCCCATTACATATCAGTCTATCTATAAAGGCTGTCTCTATATACAAGTGTTTCTACTTATCATGATACATGAATTAAGTACTGCATATTACAAAAATACTAAAGAGGCACGGTAACTTTACTAAGCGCTATTGTCGCTTTATAACCCCCCCCCCCCCCCATCTGCCCATTCTGTGGACATTGATCCATTTTTTAATAAGACTAGTAAGGTTTCTAACAAGATGAAACCTACTTGGTTGGTTACCATTGTAGTTAATTTAAAATGTTTTTTAATATAAAAGCATCAATAAAAGTTACTTTTTAATTTTGACTCCATATTTTGTGTGGGCCTTGGGTGCAGAACTGGTCTTCTTTTCCAGCATTAGAAGGGTCCGGTTCATATAAATAAGGACCTGCTTTTGATAGCTGGTTTCTTTCTTTCCTTTGTGTCTGTCATAAACAATCTCAGCCACACTCCAAGGACTTCAACGAATAAACTTCTCATACGCTAAACTTGTAAAATCAAAACTTCTTTATTGATACTGATTAAAAAAGAAACACATTGGAGCTGGGGTAACGGTGGTGTAGCGAGACACAGATGGAAGGATGGACATCACTGTCTAACGTGTTTCACGCTCATCAGCCCTTACTCATTGACTAAACAATCAATTGCAAACAGACTTCTTTTCAAAACTTGCTACAATCAGCTAATTGGTTAAGATAAAATATAAACACTATCCTCCTCCTAACAAAAGACCACACCTATCTCTCATTAACCCATAGCCAAAGATCCCATTCCAGAATCATCAGGCACGGGCAAATGATGAGATATTTTGACTACCCCGAAAACACCAGGTGAAGTAACAAAAGGGAGCTCCAGTGAAACGTGACATACAACATCAGAGAGATCATAGAAACGGAGTCACCAAAAACCCCAGTTCGACAAAAATAAGGTTCACAAACCATATAAAGTGTTGATAATCAAATTGAAAATAAAGAATATTAAATAAAAATAATAATATAACATTTTAATAAAAATCAAAATAAAAACAAATATAACAATAATATTGATAATAAGGATATTAACTATATAAATAAAGAGACCAGCACACATATTCAGAACCACAATTGAGCAGAGTAGCATGTACATACTCATCACTCCTATACCTTGGGAGATCAGGCATGCATACTGGTCAATATAAATTCACATATGTATACGCCACATCTCACATATCCTGCACCATCATGGTCTCTAAAGGGGTAAAGGACCACATAAAAGAGCCCCATTAAACTGCCTAGAAGATACCCCCCAAAACTTTTATAATTAAATAAAAAGCGTGCATATTCTGAATAAAAAAGACTATATAATAGTGAAGTGTATTATAATCTAGCCATATGGTGCAGCATATCCATAGTTTCAAAAAATATGTGAATATAAGCTCAGAAAATGTGTGAAATGTCCCATTCTGAGTTTAACCCGCCTGGAGTTCTAGTCTTTAACTGGAAAATCCACAATGCCTCTCGTTTATTGATCTCCCTAATTATGTCACCTCCCCTCCAGGGGAGCCTCACTCTTTCGATGCCCTGGAATTCATAGCAAGATAACTCACCATCATGGCATTCAAGGATATGCTTAGCAACAGCGGAATGTTTTCTCTTTTTCTCTATTTGGTACACATGTTCCCTGACTCTCTCTTTGAGGTGACGAAATGTACGTCCCACATATTGGACATTGCAGCTCTTGCATGTGAATAAATATATCGCCATCTCTGTGTTACAACTAATGTAACTTCTAATATTATAGGAGCTTGCATCCATTGTACATTTAAAAGTTTTCGAAACACATGCAAAACTGCAACATTTACAAATATTTGCACCACAGCGATAAAACATTTCCCCATTTTGCATCAAGATCCTATACTAAAGGATATTTTAGGGGATAAAATCCTCACTTGCTACAAAAAAGCTCCAAACTTAAAAAATTACCTGGTGCGAAGTCATTTCCAAATATCAGAAAAAGTGAACCCCCCCCCCCCAATAAAGCAATCTCATGCTTGCAGAAAATGTAAAATTTGCCCGTCCATAAAGAAACGAACAACAATTTAAGACAGAATGAGTAGAATAATCCCCATAAAAAACGTAATTAATTGTGAAAGCAAGGGCATAATTTACTGCCTGGAATGTCCATGCAAATTGAGGTATATAGGCATGACTTAAGCTGAAACAAAGAATTCTAGAACATTTAGGTAATTGATTTATGACAGAAGTTTGGAATGTCAAACTAAAGAATACTGAAGTGAAATGTAGTTTATTTAAACATGCAATGATTACATAAACTGTGGTGGAATACAGGGAAAAAACATACAGTATTGCTATGTCTTAGTAAACAAACTTTGCTTTGCAATACACCTGACAGTACAGATTAGACAAACATACAATAAGTAAACAAGTTACTTATGGGAGACGTACAAAACAAACATGCAATAAGTAAACAAGTTACTTATCTCTAATCCCCTGGAGCAAAACAGCAGTGTGTGAGAGCCGTACACACTAACTCCTAGGATCACATACAGGTGAATAGCCCGACAGACCAGACGTCCCAAATGGCTACACAGCAACACACAAGTTCGGATGAGGTACAGTCAACAGAGGTGAATAGCCCGACAGACCATACGTCCCAAATAGCTAGACAGCAACACTGTACCTCTCCACAAATAGCTCTGACCACTACTGTCTTGGTTACAGGTTAAAATACAGGCTACGCCCTAAGATGTCTAAAACTACGCATGCGTATGTGCTGAGACATCTCTAAATGATACTGGTAAAGACTACGTCTTACAGTGCCTGCCCCTCTGCTGTTGCGAAACCTAATGCAGAGCATTAACCCCCAACTGACCGTGAGGAGAACACCAAAAACCATTCCTTACAGTAATATTGCACCTGCAAGATCTACCACAACTGGACTGAGACCCCTGACCAGTGTGGTGAGACATTACTTACAATATCGTAATTGCTCAGCCAGTGGAACCACAGTTTGGGGTCTTCAGAAAGTGTCTTTAGGCATGAGAGGTGGGGATTTGGAAAGAAACTTTTTACAGGTTGAGAATAAATGGATATTTACTTGAAACACCATGGCACGAATGAGGAGATGTGCCTATCTTCACATTTATGAATTTCACATTTCATTATAACATACATATAGAGCTTAGACATGTTAATGTTTTATAATAATTATATGATTTTATTGAAGTGATTATAAGTGATTTCATCGAGGATGGAATTAGGATCACTCAAGGGGAGATATAGGTATCTGTATATTTATAATTATTTCATATGATCTAATTCATTAACTACAGTTTATGAAACACAAAAACATTCTGTCTTGAAATAAATTATAATATATAACACTCTGTGTAAAATCTTCTCCATCAAAATAATTGTCTAATATACAGATTCTTATGTATAACAAGAAGTCTAAGTTAAGTATATTATACGAAAATCATATTAAGATTTAGAATACCATAGATATATTGTGAGAAATTTATCCAATGTATTGCAACTTCACCCTTTAAATATTGGTGCCAGAGCAATAGCAACTCAACTCTGACTAAGCAATTTTGTGATACAAATAGAGAGAGTTGGGTCCGATTGGTAAACCGGAAGGCAATCCAAAGAAGGTGTGGATTTTCCATCTCTAAGAAAGATTAGGAATAAGCTGAACTAATAGGTCAAGAGTGAGGAGAGAGGGAAAAATGTGGTGGAAATCTAGCAAGGGTGCTAAAACAGCTCTGAATAAACCACAAAAAACTCTCTTATCTACAAATGTTAACTAGCGGAACGTTCGCAAACTGGTAGTCCGCTAGATTATAGTAAGAGTTCATTTACATGACAAGGAATAAATATCACTTTTGAATGCAAACGAGATCTCCATAATATACGGATGAGTTCACTTTTAATCAACAGCAACATAAGATTTGCTAATGTTACTAGCGGAGCAATGGCAAATATAGTCTGCTAGATTACAGTAAGGGTTAACTTGCAGGGAAAAGAAAAAACATCACTTTCAGTACTGATGAGTTTACCTTAGATTAAACGTTGCAAAATAGTAACATAAGATTTGCAAGTTGCAGCCAGCTCAAACACATAACTAAAAAGAAGAAAAATATCTGATGTGTTTTGACAATGTCTGTTAACTCTCTCTTTACTGCATTGATGTGATTGTGGCATTTCAATTGTAAGCAAGTAATTAAGCCACATATAACATTGGAGAGTCAGGTTTGATCGATAAGCCGTAAGGAAATCTGGAAGGTGGACTACCCACTTCTAGAAAGACCAAAAGTAGGCTTAAAAACAGGCTTGAGTAAAGAAAGTGGGAAAATCATAATGCCTTGCTAGTTAACTTCTTTTGATACATTTTTAACCAGTTAAGACATCAAACACATGGTTTGTGCATCCGTCATGCCCAGGAGGTAGGACCTGTCATAGAAGTCTGCCCGCTAGGCGTGTACAGCTGCGTCCTGCTCTGCCCCGCTTGTTGTGAACAGTGTAATGTGCACGAGAAGGCAGACCTGCTCTGGGGTGCGTGCACACGCAAATGAGCCCACCTTGGCATTCTATCGAACATGGTATCATCGAACATGGTATCCAGCCTAGCTTAGCTTTTCTATCAAAGATGGTATCATCGAAGATGGTATCCAGCCTAGCTTAGCTTTCTATCAAAGATACGCTTAGCTTCCTATACAGAGTCATAGAATGCAGACTTTAATTGATTCCTACATTTTAACCCTTTGAGTGCCAGAGCGGTATCCAGTGGACTGGATACCTCTCTGGCACTCAAAGGGTTAAGTCTTCCAGGTTACCCCCTTTTGACAATACGCAGAATTCCCTTTTATTCCTACATATTCACCCTTTGAGTGCCAGAGCGGTATACAATGTACTGGATACCTCTCTGGCACGCAAAGTGTTAAGGCTTTCAGGTTACCATCTTTGACAATACATTTGAACCCTCTGGGTGCCAGAGAGGTATGCAATGCATTGCGTCATACCTCTCTGGATACCTCTCTGAAACTCAAAGGGTTAGGGTTTACAGGTTACCATCTTCAACACCACACAGTAACTCTTTGAATGCCAGAGGTATTCAATGCATTGCAACGGAATGCATTGGATACCTGTCTGGCACTCAAAGGATTAAAGGGGATGTATCATCTAAACACAAGTTTCCTTTAATATCTTTATTATACTTATTTTAACAGTACTGTGGGGTTTTTTTTGTTTTTTTTTTTTTAAACGCAATAGAAATGCAGTTTGAGGGTTTACTTTTCCTCTCTTTTATTCATTCTGATGAGAATACAAGAGATACTCTCCCAGCTGGTCTGTCAGTAAGCTGGAGCACTCATTGACTAGATATCGATCTCTGCCAATAAGAGTGCTCCAGCTTACTGACAGACCAGTGACAGTTACTGAGAGACCAGCGAGTTAATTACTGATGCATTTTGTTAGAGAGGCATAATTCATCAGTTGGTATCTCCCTCCTTGTCCAACCAAGTTACTGCATCTGGTCTACACTCCTTATTGACACTGTTTTCCTGCTAGCAAACCAAGTCACAAACCCATCTGATCCATATACAGTGTCATTTTTAGGTTGGTGCCAATGGTGCAGTGCACCTGGCTCTGTGTCATCACTGGCCCCACCAACAGAGTTCCTATTGGAGGATAAGACTTAACTCTACAACAGTGCCATAAAGGTCTGTGTCGCCTATGGAACAGACCTTTCTATATCCAGCTTCAGCATATTAAAATAATACTGAAAGCTGGGATATGATTACATCATATCTCTGCGTTCTGTATTATTAGGCAGATTGAAAGGTGGGGCAGAGAAAAAAACAGGAAAAGACTGGAGGAGCGAGAGAGAGGAGATTTGAAAGACTGCAGGAAAAGGAGGTGGTTTGAAAGATTGGGGGGTAGAGAGAGGGTGAGAAAAGGCAGGAAAAAAAAGAAACCAAAAGACTGGAGGAGACTCATGATTAACAGTAGAGCAAGACTGGGTTATCAGACAGTGTATATGGGTCTGAGTCTGCCAGTGCACAGTGGAACACGACTGGGATCTCAATGTATATGTGGGTCTGAGACTACCAGTGGACAATGGAACAAGACTGGGATCTCAATGTATATGTGGACAGTGGAACAAGAAGGTCATACAGCATGCTCCAGTGGGATACTGGCAGAAGGAGAAGTAGGGGGACTGAGGGAGAGACAGGAGATCAAGGACTAGAAGAGAGTGGGGGAAGAGAAGGGGGAACTAGTGGGTTGAGAAGGAAAATAGTGGGTGAAAGGTAGGTTAAAGGTTGGAGGATATAGAAAGGAGAAAGGGGGAGGGGAAAGATCGGGGGATGGAAAGAGGGATAAAAGACTGGGGAAGAGAAAAAAGGGGGACAAAAGACCAGGAAGGGAAAGAGAGGATAAAAGACAGAAGAGGCAAAGAGGGGATAAAAGACTTTGGGAGAGGGTAAAAGGCTGGGGATTGAGGTGGTAATGGTGTTGTGTAATGTTGTTTCACCCTGCTGGATTCCTATAATGTTAGTGCCCTGCTCTGTCTTCTATAATGGTGTATTACTCTGCTCTGTCCCCTGTAATGCTGTGTGTGTGTGTGTGTGTGTGTGTGTGTGTGTGTGTGTGGTGGATGTGGTGGGGTGTTTGTGTGTGTGTGTGATTGTGTTCATGTGTGAGTGTGTGCTTGTTTGTGTGTGTATGGGTCGATCAATGTGTGTTGGTGTGTACGCTTGTATTTCTAATTAAGTAAATTGCAAGAGAGGGAAAAATAATCTATAACCTGCCCTGTCCATATTGGTCCAACCATGGTAATGACTTTTTTGCCATCTGTTCCCATTTAAGCAGACTTAATAAATCCATTGTTTTCAGAAGAACTTACAGTTGATTATTTTTATCTACAGATTTTATTGTATAACACATTAGTTGATTATACAATCTCATTAAAACAAGTCTTGAATTATAAATCATTATATGTGTAAAACTGAAGATATGATGTGAAAATACACAGATATATCTGACTGCCATAAGAAGGGCACTTACCTAAACAAATTCATCTCTTAAATTAAGAGCCAACTAGTATAGTTGCCCTATAGTGTATAGCAGGGCTCAAAATATGAAGTCCTGAGCTACTAGCCAGGCCGGAAAAGTTACTCGCCACCAGTTTTCACACCTAGACCCACCCATATCCTTTTGGACCCCTTTCTTGCCATCTAAGTGTCAGCTGACTCATAAGATGGGTTTTCTTACATAGTAACATAGTGTTACTGTTCAGTACACTCAGAAACGGTAGATGTTGGTAAAAACACAATTTTATTTAAAGCATACAAGGAATAACATAACCCTCACGGGTCCAGCATATAGCACATAAATAACTGACACAGGACAGGTTACATTAGCAAGTTTAACCCACACGGGTCCAGTATGTACTACAGAATACAATACTGACACAGGTCAGGTAAATATGATTGATACAGTGTAATAGAGTCCAGAGATACCAGTGAAGCCACTGACTCAGTTGCCCAGTTAAGCAGAGGCCCAATGTCGCCTGTAGACAGGGATAGCAACAGTGACAGGATGGCAGCAAAAAACAGGAAAGTTCACCTGAACGGGAGGTTGCAACGGTGGACGCCCACCAGAGACTACAACTGAGTGAGTCAGAGCTCGTGCCAGGAACGGATGCCCAACTGAGACTATCCACCACCATGTGGCTATGGTCTTAAGGTGGAAGGCAACCGGAAGCGCCCAACTGAACCAAGAGCGGAATACCAAGCGAACAAGTATACCGGTGATGAGACTGACAGTGGTGAAACAAGTAGCGGCACAAGGCACCACCCCCGGAGGGGTTAACGAACGCTATGGTCAGAATACGGAAGGCTACCGGATGCGCCCAACTGAACCCAAGAGCGGAAGACCAAGCGATCAATTGAATGGCGTGGAGGATTAATGGCACACTGAGACTCAAACCCACGGACTGGACTACAAACAGTAACGGAGTACCGTAGCTCTGTGATGCACGATAACATGAGAGAAGTGCACAGATGACAGCGACAGGTACTAACAGAATCTTCGCCCAGCCGGGCACGGAAGAGGCAGGAACTACAGCCAAACCGATTCGGTTCACAGGACAGGAACATCAGCCAAGCCGGGTCAGTACATGGAGCAGGGTCATCGGTCTCGCCGGGTTGGTACACAGAGCAGGAACGTCAGCCAGGCCGGGTCAGAACAGGAAGCAGGAACTTCAGCCAATCCAAATCGGTACACAGAAGCAGGAACAGTAGCAATTAGCATAGTCAGGCAGCCCAGGTCATACACTGGTATCAAACAAACAGAACAAGCGCTAAGCATCAGGTACACCACGAAAAGCCAACCCCTAAGTGACAGCCCAGAGTATATAAAAGCTGTCACTGGGAGGAGCTATACAGCGCAGCCAATGAAAAGGCACCAGGAAATAAGCCTGTCAAAATGTTGCATAATCACAGGCGCTGTGATACATAGTAACATAGTAAATTAGGTGGAAAAAAGACGAAAGTCCATCAAGTTCAACCTTCGCCTCAAACCCCAGTAACTGAGAATTTTATAGCTTTCCTGCTACCAATTAAATTAGTCTTTATCAGACCTTCCTGATCAGCCTACTGATAAACAGTATAACTCTGTATGTTCCCTTTTGAAAGAAATGTATCTAAACTTCTCTTAAATGTATCCATTGTAATTGCCATAACTACCTCCATGGGCAATGAATTCTGTAACTTAACAGACCTTACTGTAAAAAAAACCCTTCCTGTGCTGAAGTTTAAACCTCCTTTCCTCTAATTTCAAGGGGTGTTCTTCTGGCAGTTGCCTTAGTACGCAGTGTTGCTGAGTTGCAGTCATTGTCTTGAAAGCCAGCTTTCCTGTTTTTTTCACAAGGATAATGTGTTCCTATAAGAATCAGGCCTCAGTTGAGCAGTTGTGCAAGGCAGTGACTTGGTCCTCCTTGCATACCTTTGCAAAACACTATCATGTGGATATCCTAGCTTCAACTGAAGCCAGCTTTGGCCAGAAGGTCCTTCATGCGGTTTTGTCTGTTCTTTTGAGCTATGTTGGCTCTTGTTATTGTGTGGTATGCAGCTTTTTAGTGTCCATTAACACTTGATTTGGTTTGGGCTGTTCAGGTTTTGGATAGTCCTAGGGGACTCCGGTATCATGGGGACAGGAGTGAGGTCCCTTCTCCTTCTCACATCTTGGATCCTACTGTTCTTATATCCCTATGGTACCTGTTTTCCATATTGGACGATTGAGAAAATAGGATTCTAGTCTTACCTGTTAAATCCTTTTTCTTAGTCCATAAGGATCACGTCTCCCACCCGAGAAAGCGACCTCTGTTGGTCTCATCTGTCTAGAAGTGGGAGTCCTTGCTTAGAGTCTTTATTCTCACAGGTACTTCCACCTTCTTCTCTTTCTGTCTGTGTTGGCATGTTTTCATCACATCATAACTGGAGGTAGGGCAAGGGTTAAGCTGGAGGAGAATCTGGTAGTCTCCACCCATAAGATTCTGTCTTTTGAGAATCTGTTCTTCCCTCCCAAGGAGGGACTCAAACCCATGGTACCTGTGTTCCTTATGGACTATGATATATTTAACAGGTAAGATTAAAATAATATTATAACATGGAAATGATTTTTCATAGGTTATCATGCACAATAACATACATGTCATATTTAATTTTTATATTTATTAATATCTATTTTTCTATGTCATTTTATAAAGAATAACACAAAACATTTCTGTAAGTGTAGTCAGCTCTCAAATGGGAAATAACAGGAGAAGATAACATTCTAAATGTAGTATTTTTTCAATAAACAATAAAATCACAAGAAAAAAAATGCACTCACAATGTACCAACTTGGTTAGAGGCATCTCTGTGTCCCTGCTTTCTGAAAACACATTCCATACCACTCTCTCTTACTCCTGCTTGTCTCCATTTCTTGCCTCGAGGAATCCTTCGCCTGTGATTTTTTATTTCACACATAGTGTATGTTTGTGTATGAATACATGTGTATTTTAACACATCAAGTGTATGCAGCGATTTACAATTTATTTATAATGGCTTTCTCTCCTCCCTCTTTGCCTATCACCCATCCCAGTTCCCCTTTTCCACATTTTTTTGTCATACTGACCTAGAATTTTTACGATCCTTAAACTAGTGTGATCTGTAGATTGTCAGTGTGAGCTTTCTTATAGTGATAATACTTGTATATGTAAAAAAAATATTATAGTGTTTATCCCCCTGATTAAACAAAGGTACTTCCACTGCTAAAAGGTGTTTTATTCAAAAGTTATTGCAGTTCAAACTTGTATTTTGTAGGTGCAATATCACAGTGGCCTGAAATTGCACAGTGGTGCTGTTGCAAACACCATCCTCTGGAGATTTATGGTCACCTGACCAGAGATGTCCATTGGATGGTGTAGCAACAGCGCCACTGTACAATTTCAGGCCACTGTGATATTGCACCTACAAAATACAAGTTTGAACTGCAATAACTTTTGAATAAAACACTTTTCAGCAGTGTGAGTACCCTTGTTTTACGCTGCGGGTTAAACCCTACAGTATATTTTTTTTACATTTTAAGTATTACTATCCCTTTAAGCTCTGTATTGCGTTTCACAATTGGCTTTGATGTTTAATTTCATTGCTAAGTATTGTTTTTGACTTGATAAAGGGAGGCTTTTACTCTGGAAACTTGTCCTGAAAATTGAATGTTAGCCCAATAAACAGAACATTATCCCATACTGCTATATTCATTAAATTTGCAAATGTATTTTTTGAATATATTTACTTATGTAATTGCTGAAAATTAGATTATGTATAATATAAACTGGAATGTATGTTTAATTTGATTTTCTACTAAAAATGATAGATACTTGACCAAACTAATTTGTTTTCAGGGAGTTTTTCGTCACGGGAATCATGGTGTTTATGCTTCTCTTCATAACATTAGGGAAGTTCTCTCAGAATGAATATTTTTTGACTGAAGCAGTGCGAAATGAATTTACCAGGTACGCAAAATATGCGCACACACACACATGCACACACGCTCATTAAGATCTTGATAAAGTCCTTATTAAGGGCCAAAATGTTGACCTGGCGGAATAAAAGTGTTGTATACACTGAAAATATGAGAGTGCAGTCAACTTTTGAGATATATATATATTTATATATATTAATATGAGAGAGAGGTGTATGTGTGTGTATATATATATATATATATATATATATATATATATATATATATACACAGCGGGGCAAAAAAGTATTTAGTCAGCCACCAATTGTGCAAGTTCTCCCACTTTAAAAGGTGAGAGAGGCCTGTAATTTTCATCATAGGTACACTTCAACTATGAGAGACAGAATGAGACAAAAAAATCCATAAAATCACATTGTCTGATTTTTAAAGAATTTATTTGCAAATTATGGTTGAAAATAAGTATTTGTCAATAGCAAAAGTTCATATCAATACTTTGTTATATACCCTTTGTTGGCAATGACAGAGGTCAAATGTTTTCTGTAAGTCTTCACAAGATTTTCATACACTGTTGCTGGTATTTTGGACCATTCCTCCATGCAGATATCCTCTAGAGCAGTGATGTTTTGGGGCTCTCACTGGGCAACACGGTCTTTCAACTCCCTCCAAAGGTTTTCTATGGGGTTGAGATCTGGAGACTGGCTAGGCCACTCCAGGACCTTGAAATGCTTCTTACGAAGCCACTCCTTCGTTGCCCGGGTGGTGTGTTTGGGATCATTGTCATGCTGAAAGACCCAGCCATGTTTCATCTTCAATGCCCTTGCTGATGGAAGGAGGTTTTCACTCAAAATCTCACAATACATGGCCCCATTCATTCTTTCCTTTACACGGATCAGTTGTCCTGGTCCCTTTGCAGAAAAACAGCCCCAAAGCATGATGTTTCCACCCCCATTCTTCACCGTAGGTATGGTGTTCTTTGGATGCAACTCAGCATTCTTTCTCCTCCAAACACAACGAGTTGAGTTTTTACCAAAAAGTTCTACTTTGGTTTCATCTGACCATATGACATTCGCCCAATCCTCTTCTGGATCATCCAAATGCTCTCTAGCAAACTTCAGACGGGCCCAGACATGTACTGGCTTAAGCAGGGGGACACATCTGGCACTGCATGATTTGAGTCCCTGGCGGCGTAGTGTGTTACTGATGGTAGCCTTTGTTACTCTGGTCCCAGCTCTCTGCAGGTCATTCACTAGGTCCCCCCGTGTGGTTCTGGGATTTTTGCTCACAGTTCTTGTGATCATTTTGACACCACGGGGTGAGATCTTGCGTAGAGCCCCAGATCGAGGGAGATTATCAGTGGTCTTGTATGTCTTCCATTTTCGAATAATTGCTCCCACAGTTGATTTCTTCACACCAAGCTGCTTGCCTATTGCAGATTCAGTCTTCCCAGCCTGGTGCAGGTCTACAATTTTGTTTCTGGTGTCCTTCAACAGCTCCTTGGTCTTGGCCATAGTGGAGTTTGGAGTGTGACTGTTTGAGGTTGTGGACAGGTGTCTTTTATACTGATAACAAGTTCAAACAAGTGCCATTAATACAGGTAACGAGTGGAGGACAGAGGAGACTCTTAAAGAAGAAGTTACAGGTCTGTCAGAGCCAGAAATCTTGCTTGTTTGTAGGTGACCAAATACTTATTATACCGAGGAATTTACCAATGAATTAATTACAAATCCTACAATGTGATTTCCTGTATTCTTTCCCCCTATTCTGTCTCTCATAGTTGAAGTGTACCTAAGATGAAAATTACAGGCCTCTCTCATCTTTTTAAGTGGGAGAACTTACACAATTGGTGGCTGAGTAAATACTTTTTTGCCCCACTGTATATACACTGCTCTAAAAAATCAAGGGAACACTGAGATTACACATCCTAGATCTGAATGAATGAACTGACAACAAAATCACACAAAAATTCTCAATGGAAATCAAATTTATCAACCCATGGAAGTCTGGATATGGAGTCACACTCAAAATCAAAATAGAAAACCACACTACAGGCTGATCCAACTTTGATGTAATATCCTTAAAACAAGTCAAAATGAGGCTCAGTAGTGTGTGTGGCCTCCACGTGCCCGTATGACCTCCCTACAACGCCTGGGCATGCTCCTGATGAGGTTGCGGATGGTCTCCCGAGTGATGTCCTCCCAGACCTGGACTAAAGCATCCGCCAACTCCTGGACAGTCTGTGGTGCAACGTGGCGTTGGTGGAATGGAGCGAGACATGATGTCCCAAATGTGCTCAATCGGATTCAGGTCTGGGGAACGGGTGGGCCAGTCCATAGCATCAATGCCTTCCTCTTGCAGGAACTGCTGACACACTCCAGCCACATGAGGTCTAGCATTGTCTTGCATTAGGAGGGACCCAGGGCCCACCGCACCAGCATATGGTCTCACAAGGGGTCTGAGGATCTCATCTCGGTACCTAATGGCAGTCAGGCTACCTCTGGCAAGCACATGGAGGGCTGTGCGGCCCCCCAAAGAAATGCCACCCCACACCATTACTGACCCACCGACAAACTGGTCATGCTGGAGGATGTCGCAGGCAGCAGAACGTTCTCCACGGCGTCTCCAGACTCTGTCACATCTGTCACATGTGCTCAGTGTGAACCTGCTTTCATCTGTGAAGAGCACAGGGCGCCAGTGGCGTATTTGCCAATCTTGGTGTTCTCTGGCAAATGCCAAACGTCCTGCACGGTGTTGGGCTGTAAGCACAACCCCCACCTGTGGACGTCAGGCCCTCATACCACACTCATGGAGTCTGTTTCTGACCGTTTGAGTGGACACATGCACATTTGTGGCCTGCTGGAGGTCATTTTGCAGGGCTCTGGCAGTGCTCCTCCTTGCACAAAGGCGGAGATAGCGGTCCTGCTACTGGGTTGTTGCCCTCCTACGGCCTCCTCCACGTCTCCTGATGTACTGGCCTGTCTCCTGGTAGCGCCTCCATGCTCTGTAAACTACGCTGACAGACACAGCAAACCTTCTTGCCACAGCTCGCATTGATGTGCCATCCTGGATGAGCTGCACTACCTGAGCCACTTGTGTGGGTTGTAGACTCCATCTCATGCTACCACTAGAGTGAAAGCACCGCCAGCATTCAAAAGTGACCAAAACATCAGCCAGGAAGCATAGGAACTGAGAAGCGGTCTGTGGTCACCACTTGCAGAACCACTCCTTTATTGGGGGTGTCTTGCTAATTGCCTATAATTTCCCCCTGTTGTCTGTTCCATTTGCACAACAGCATGTGGAATTGATTGTTAGTCAGTGTTGCTTCCTGAGTGGACAATGTGATTTCACAGAAGTGTGATTGACTTCGAGTTACATTGTGTTGTTTAAGTGTTCCCTTTATTTTTTTGAGCAGTTTATATTAATAAAATCAGTAAATCAAAGAGACAGCCCTTAAAAGTATGTGTGTGGTATGTGTATATATATATATATATATATATATATATATATATATATATATATATATAAAGGGGGCCCAAAAAGTTTTGACAACAAAATAGGGGTTCTTAAACATTTGACCATCATCTCATATATAAAATATGTAATTGTATTTAGAAAAAACACAATATAAACATTATATGTAGGTGTTTTATTGTAATGTGTCTCTTATTGGGTTTAACAGAATGATTTAACTAGGTAAGTATCCAAGATAATTATGTAAAAGCAATTACAGAGAATGCAAAAGCATATAAAAATAGATTTGCCTAAATTGCTAAATGAAAGACTCCTTCTGTTAAACAAAATATGAGTCACATATTCATATGGTAAAGTTCCCCATTAGTGTAAATAAATAATTGTTCTTTTGCTTCAGTTAATATTTTCTCTCTCCATCAACTTAACGTACTGAAACTTATGTTATTGTCCAAAGGGCTCTATTTTTGGTTTATAAAACTTGCATTACAATATTGTCCACTTTTGCAGATTTGTGAACTACACACATTCATGAAATAATAGTATGCAACAATAAATAACCATAAATATGAGCTGCACCCTTGTCACATAGTATTAAAAATATCACATGTTAATAAAATGTTTAAAAATATTTGATTTTGTGTGTGTGTTGTACCAATACATTTTCTTTTTCCATGGCAAACATATGTATAATTTGAATGTATACTGGATAATATTTACTCTTAATTTTTGTTACTTTCCCTTTTTTAAAACATGTGGGTGTACCGGACAACACATTGAAGCAAGGAATCTGTTTTCCAAGTCTAATATAGGCAGATAGGGAATATATTTATAATATTTGGTAACATATAGCAATTTCTCTTTACCAATTACAGTAAATCATGTTCGATGGCATCACTAATTGATTGCACTTTGAACCCTTGGCATCCTTTTACATCAGTTGAGTTTGTATTTAAGGTCACCTATTCAGATTTTGTCTTGAGGAAGGTCCTTCAAGTGACCGAAACATCCACATTAAATCTTGATTTCTGTCCCTAGTTCCGAGTGCTCATCTTTTGTGAATACATGATACCAAATACCAACTATATATACATTATTTGATGCAGCAGCTAAGCATTTTTTTCATGTTTCTTTTTTATTTGTTTTGGAGTGCCCATCCTTACCACTGGTTTTATATATATATATATATATATATATATATATATATATATATATAATGCCATTCATATGTTTTTATTTTGAACACCAGATTTATATTTTTTATATTTTTGTTCTTTACACTTTGGATTTAAGAATATTATTTGGCTATTGTTTTTACCATAACTTAATACACATAGAGGATATTTCTTGTGCTGTCTACCCCTTCCCCTTTTCTCTGGGAATAATTGTGTACTGGGAAAAAGTTTCAGACCCTGGAGTACAGAACCCCAAATGCAGTAAGTATGGAACACGATAGCATATTAAAATTGCTCTTGGCAGTAGATCTGCTGACACTGGAAGCAGTAAGTGTTGCTAATAGCAGCAAGTTTGCCTATGCATCCAGGCCTGACATCACTAATGGCAATGTATTCCTGAAAGGGTACAAGTGCCAAGGGCACCAGGTTTATCCATACATGACTGGGACATTTTATGCCAGTGAGTCTGCCAATCCTGAAAGTGTCTGGGTCCACTAATGGCAGCATGTCTCCCTAGACTGTAGGTGGCTGGAACCACAAATGGCATGTGTGCCTACTAGATTGCAATGATTGGTTCTGCCAGGGTCTGCAGTTCTGATAATATGATAGTGGGCTGTGTCCACTTGTGGCAGAGGTCTACCAAAACTAAAAGTAATTTTATCCCTAAAGGCGACAGGTCTGCCAATAGGGTAGTGGGCTGGGACTGCTTATGGTGGCAGCAGATATACCTAACCAGTAAGTGGCTGAAACCACCCATTGCAACATATATCTGCAACGGTGCAATCGGCTGGATCAGACAAGGGCAGCAGTTCAACCTAAATGATAGTGGGCTGGGGCCACTTAAGCCAATGTATGCCTACAAGAGTGTGAGTGGCAGAATCTGTAAATGGCAGCATGTTCTCTAATATGACAGCAGAGCTGCTATACACTGTAGTAGCTGGGAACACCTCTGGGTAAGATTGCACATGGCTAATTCTGCAAATGGAAGCAGGTTTACCATATGGTAGTGGGCTGGGACTGCTAATAGCAGCAGGTCTGCTATGCAGGAAATAGCTAGCTCTGGCAATGGAAGCAGGCCAGTAAGTATGGTAATGGTCTGGGACTGCTTAAAAGTATTAGATCTGCTATACAATGGTAAAGAATGCCTGGATCTACCAGGTCTGCAGTATGGTAATTGGCTCGGACTGCTTATGTAATAATACAGCTAGATGTAAACATTGCTGGCGCCATAGAAGGGGTGGGACCATAAGGGTAAGAAAAGCCAGATCAAGCAAGCCAAAGCACCGGGAGCAAATATAACATAGGATAGCCAAAAGATGTAGTATAAAACTAGCTGAGGTGCACTAAAACTATCAGAGAATGGAACAGCTGACGTCATGAGTAAGCCAAGGATTGAACAGCCTGGAAGTCTATAATCGGGCTAGGGTTAGTCTTGGGACACAAGGGGTGTGGAACAGATGACCAAGGTAAGGAAGGAGCATAGGATCAAAAAGATAATAAAACAGGATTCTGACACATTTAAACAAACAAGAATTGTCTTTTTTCCCCTAAAGCAAGTTTGCTTTTTTCCCCAGAAATGCACTGCTGATGAATAAGGCACTTTTCACTGTCGTCCAATACAGGTCACTGGTACTCTGGGAGGCGTAAGTCCCCTTTAATAGGCAGGAACAACTATGCAAATAATTTGCAAGGGGCGGAGCCTCCCCTCTTACTTAAGCCACCTTCTGGCCAGAGCCACTTTAGATTGATTTGTTCCTGGTGTGCTTGCACACCAGGTAGAGAACATCTATGCATCTTAGTATTTTATTATTTTTTATTCAAATATGGAATACCACCATTAGGAGGGTGACCATGGCTGTGAATTGCCCTCTTTAAAGTGGCTGGTGCAGCTTCCAGGGATTTTCTGTGGACCTTATGCCCTGAAGAGGGGACAGCTTGTGTTAAGCAGCTCCCCTATTGGGGAATTTACCTCTGGTTCTTTCCCTCCTTATCATGGTCACCTGAAGACAGAAGTCAGCAAGGAAGGTGAGTCACCCATTGAGTGCTGAAGGTCCACTTGTCCCCACAGTGTCCCTTTGCTGGGCTTGTATTTGGGAGTTTTAATACACTCCAGCACTCATAGGGTGTTTTTATTGCATTATTACTGTTTATGCAATTTCTGTGTTATTCTCTGAGTTTTGGAGCATTGGGTATTCATTTATTTATGTTTCTCATGTGTTTCATGCTTGTTTGGGCACTTTTTAATGTTTTACTAAACTTTATTAAAAATGGTGTTCCGCGCCTTTAAGCGCGGCTTTTTCCCGCTCAGACGCAAGGGCTCCTTTACTCTCTATGGGAATTCACAGTATGGGACATATCTCTGGAAACGCTTGTCACAGCAACTTCAGAGAGGGCTCATTTTAATTCTAGGCTCCTGATCTATCATCCGGAATGTGTTTTATTCATGTGGGGTGTTCAGGGGGGCTTCGGGCAATGTTTGGGGTACTTGGCCAGGAAAACTACATTTCCCATGAGCGCTTGGTTCGCGCTCGTTTCTGATTGGCTGTCATGACGGCCGCCATTTTGTGGTACTTTTCCTAGGCGAGTACACTACGCAGGGACCGAGCCTTCTCTCTCCTCAACAGATTAACCCTTCGCTGGCCAGATAAGTCCGTTTTTAGAACATTTCTGGGGTGAAACTTTAATCTTAACACTTTTTCTGGGTGATAGTGTTATTAGTGGGGTATATTGACGCTGTGAGCATGTCTACTTCACTGGAGCTAGGGGCTAGACCCAAGTCTAAGGAGGATGGGGGGTCCGCTACCCCCATGGCGTTTTGCTCCTCTTGCCACATTGGGCTGGATGGCGATAATGTGGGGGATCTATGCCCTAATTGTACTGGTCAAGATAGCAACCCTGGGCTTCCCAGCCACGCTATTGAGCCATCTTGGGTGAGGGAGTTTAAAGCTGCCACTAGGGATCTCAGATCCACGCTTCAACTCTTTCCTTCTCAGGTACAGGGGGCTCTCCAGGTCTGGCAGACCCCCTCTACTATCAGGACCTCCCTGCCTAAGCCACAGGGAGCTCCTGATATCACTGATTCTTCTGAAGAAGAACTTTTACAGGATTCTGATGCTGAGGAACGTACTGTTATTGAATCTAACAGGTCCATTGGGGACCCCTATGAGTGTGACCCTGAAGTTTCGGCTGAGGGTCTGATCAGAGCGGTTCTGAATACGCTCAACCTTCCTCTGACTCAGGAATCCACTTATGATCCTACTGATGTTTTTCAGAAAAAGCCATCTAAACCAGTTGTTTGTTTTCCAACTAACCCTACTCTTGCCCGTCTGGTCTCTGAGGCATGGAAGAATCCTGATAGATCTTCCTCTGTCTCCAAAAAGTTTGCTAAACTTTACCCTTTTCCTGAGGCGGAGCTGGCAAAATGGGTTCATCCTCCCAAAGTGGATGCTCCTGTGTCTAGACTATCCAAATCTACTGCTTTGGCTGTCTCAGATGCCTCTGCCTTGCAGGACTGGACGGATAAGAAACTAGAACTCTCTCTTAAGTCTATTTTTGCCTCCATTGGCACAGCCATGCGCCCCACTTTTGCTGTGGCATGGGTTAATAGAGCTATTGCGGCCTGGACTGAACGACTGACTGAAGCGGTTCGCCAGGATGCACCAGTATCTGAACAGTTGCAGCTTCTTGCTAATATCACTGAAGCTCAGAACTATGTTGCTGACGCTGCTTTTGATGCTGTGCGCATGATGGCGAGGGCCTCCACCTCTTCTGTGGTGGCTAGACGCGCTCTTTGGCTGAAGATTTGGTCTGCTGATACAGCCTCTAAGAAAGCCTTGCTTTCCTTGCCCTTTCAGGGGAATTTGCTTTTTGGGTCTGAACTCAAAGAAATGATCAGTGAGGCTACTGGCGGTAAAAGTACTCTTCTACCCTCAGTCTTTAAGAAAAAGTTTCCAGCCAAACGCAATCGGTCCTTTCGTTCCTTTCAGACTGAGACACGCTCCTCGGCCCAAACGGGTCCTCCCACTACGCGCTCCTCCTCCAAGCCCAAACAGTCCTGGAGGCCCAAAGTTGCCTCCAAGGCCAAGACCTCCAAGACTGCTTCGGCATGACTCTCCGAACCCGGGTCCGCATCCGGCTGTAGGCGGTCGTCTCCGCATCTTTCGCCGGACTTGGGAGGAGTCAGTGGCGGACCCATGGGTTCTTCAGGTGGTGTCAGAGGGATACAGGATCCCTTTCTCTTCCCTTCCTCCTTTTCGGTTCCATTTTACTCGTCCTTCTCAGGAACCCACAAAAAGGCGTCTGTTCGACGACGCTATTCAGGATCTCTTGGACAAAGAGGTCCTGGAGGCGGTTCCTCAGGGGGACACAGGTTCAGGATTTTATTCCAACCTGTTTGTGGTAGCCAAAAAGGACGGAGGAGCCCGTCCCATCTTGGATCTCAAAGATCTCAATGCCTATGTGGTGACTTCCCACTTCCGCCAGGAGTCCCTGCGCTCTGTGATTGCAGCAATGTCTCCAGGGGAGTTTCTTGCCTCCCTGGACCTTCAGGATGCTTATCTTCACATCCCCATTCATCCAGAGAGCAGGCGGTATCTCAGGATTGCCTGCCACAGGGGACACTTTCAGTTTGCAGCGCTTCCCTTTGGGCTGACTTCAGCCCCTCAGGTCTTCCAGAGGGTGTTGGGCTCATTGATAGCGGTGCTCCATCAGGATGGGATCAGAGTGACCCCCTACATGGACGATCTCCTTCTGAAGGCCTCCTCAGCGGAGCTTCTACTTCAGCAATTACAGATGTGCATGCACTCCCTGAACCGTCATGGCTGGATCCTGAATCTGGACAAGTCGGACTTGATTCCATCTCAGAGGCTTCTGTTCCTGGGTCTCCTGTTCGACACTCGCCAATGCATGGTGTTTCTTCCAGAGGACGTGGCTCACCAGATAGCTGTCAGAGTGGCTGGAATTCTGGACATGGACAAGATTCCAGTACCGAAGTTGTCGTCCTTAGTGGGGAAGTTCATTTCCACAATCGAAGCAGTACCATTTGCCATGGCCCACTCCCGGGATCTTCAGAGATTTGTGATCCAGACGTGCAAGAATCATCCAGATCATCAACATCTGTCTGTTTCTCTTCCTCCTCATGTCGAGTCGAGTCTGCACTGGTGGTTAGATCTCTCTCATCTCCTGAAAGGGAAATCCTTTCTAGTTCCTCCTTGGACCACAGTCACTACGGATGCCAGCCTTCGGGGCTGGGGTGCAGTCTGGGGTCGCTTCAGTGCTCAGGGGAAATGGGGTCTGGAGGAATCCATGCTCTCCATCAATGTTCTGGAACTTCGAGCTGTCCGGCTGGCCCTGAGGCACTGGGAGTCTCAATTGACCGGTCTTCCAGTCAGAGTGGAGTCCGACAACGCCACGGCGGTGGCTTACATCAACAGGCAAGGCGGCACAAGAAGCGGTTCCGCCTGGTGGGAGGTCAAGGATATTTTGTCTTGGGCAGAAGATCACGTGCCTGTCATCTCTGCAGTTCATATTCCAGGCGTGGACAACGTCATGGCAGACTTCCTCAGTCGTCACACCGTCGACAGCGGAGAATGGGCTCTTCACCCAGAGGTGTTTCTCATGCTCACTCAACGGTGGGGGATGCCTGTGGTGGATCTGATGGCTACCAGACACAACAGGAAGGTTCCGGTGTTTTGCTCCCGGTTGAGGGACTCCCTTGCTCTAGCAGTGGATGCCTTGTCGATCCCTTGGGACTTCCCCCTGGCTTACATCTTCCCTCCTCTTCCTCTATTGGTCAGAGTTATCCAGAAGTTGAAGAGGGAACGTTGTCCTGTCATCCTGATTGCTCCAAACTGGCCTCGCCAGTCCTGGTTTCCGGAATTGATGGCCATGTCAGTGAAGGATCCGATCCCACTTCCAGCCCGTCCGGACCTGCTTCTTCAGGGGTATCTGTGGAAGGAGGATGTTCACTCTCTCCATTTGATGGCATGGCGGTTGAATCCTCGATTCTAGCAAAGAAAGGCTTTTCTCCTTCTGTGGTATCGACGATGCTCAGTGCTCGTAAGCCTGTGTCTTCCAAGATCTATCATCGCATATGGTCAACTTTCGTGACATGGTGCTCTGACAAGAAGTTGTCTCTTGACTTCCATCTTCCCACTGTCCTGGCCTTCTTGCAGGACGGTGTGGATAAGGGGCTCAGTCTGAGTTCCCTCACAGTTCAGACTTCTGCCTTGTCTGTGTTTTTCCAGGAACGGATTGCTGTCCTTCCTGATGTGAAAGTCTTCTTCCAGGGTGTGACTCATGTTCGACCTGCCTTCAAGAGTCCTGCTCCCCAGTGGGATCTCAATTTGGTGCTGGGAGTTCTTCAGCGACCACCGTTTGAATCCTTGGCTTCCATTCCATTACGTCTTGTGACTTGGAAGATGACCTTCCTCTTGGCTGTTGTGTCAGTGCGCCGGGTGGCAGAGTTACAGGCCTTGTCTTGTAAACCTCCTTACCTGGTGTTCCACAAGGATAAGGCTGTGCTTCGCACTACCAAGGAATTCTTACCCAAGGTTGTGTCTGAGTTTCACATCAATCAGGAGATTGTGGTTCCCTCTTTCTGCCCTAATCCTTCATCTGACAAGGAAAGAGATCTCCATCTGTTGGATGTGGTGCGTTGCCTCAAGTTTTATGTTCATCGCACCGAGTCTATCAGGAAGTCTGACGCTCTATTCGTCATTCCTGAGGGGCCTAGGGCAGGGAGACCGGCTTCCAAAGTTACCATTGCCTCTTGGATTAAGGCTAGCATCCGTGAAGCCTATAAGTTGAGGAATAAGCATGTTCCCTTCCGGGTAACTGCCCATTCCACCAGATCTATTGGGGCCTCTTGGGCCTACAAGAATCAAGCTTCTGCTGATCAACTGTGCAGAGCGGCCACTTGGTCCTCTGTGCACACCTTTTCAAAGCACTACCGAGTTGATGTACTGGCGTCGGCTGATGCCAGTTTTGGAAGGAAGGTCCTGGAGGCAGTCTTGCCTGTGTAGGTCTTCCGCTCTGTGATCCTTAGTGCTTCTTACTGTTGAGCCCGGTTGGCTCTGGTTCCGTGTGCTGTGTTAGTTCAGGGATTGTTCCCTTGGTTGGTGTCCGTTGACACTTACAGTTTGGGCTATGTTATCAACTGGTCATAGCAGTTCTAGTGACTTGGGCCTTGCGCCTGGTCCTTGCCTTACTTCCCGCCTCTGGATCAGCTCAATGTTTGTACATCCCAGAGTACCAGTGACCTGTATTGGACGACAGTGAAAATAGGATTTTAGTCTTACCTGTTAAATCCTTTTCACTTAGTCCATACAGGTCACTGGTCTCCCACCCTGTCAAGGGACCAGTCTTGGCTCTCCTGTGGCATTCAGTGGGAGACCGTTCGCGCATGCTCACAGGAGTCTTTCTTTTTGCTTACCTGAGGTCAGTTTTAGGGTCTCAAATCAATCTAAAGTGGCTCTGGCCAGAAGGTGGCTTAAGTAAGAGGGGAGGCTCCGCCCCTTGCAAATTATTTGCATAGTTGTTCCTGCCTATTAAAGGGGACTTACGCCTCCCAGAGTACCAGTGACCTGTATGGACTAAGTGAAAAGGATTTAACAGGTAAGACTAAAATCCTATTATATCAACAAGGCATATTTGTGCATATGTGAAATAGTTGTTGATTAAGTCAAGCCCATAGTATCTTCAAGGCATCCGACACCCCAAAAAACAGGTGACTGCATTTTTTCAAGCACTGTAAGCGATTTAATGACAAGTGCTATGAAAAAAAACGGCAAAAAACCCCTGCCGGCTGCTACATTTAGATGAGTTTTGGCCCATTGAAAAAACCCCCCAGAAAACTCCACAAGCTGCCATTTAATAGCCTGTGTTAGCCCTAAAGATCTGATAAGGGACTCGCTTTAGTGCATAAAATTTAAGACCCAGAATTTTTGTTACTAAAGTCACTTATCGGATCTTTAGTCAGCCGACACAACTATTAAAAGGGGAAAAAACCCAGTGGATGTATTAATATGGGGCCCTAATCCCCATATCAATACATCCAAAGTACCTAAAATGTGTTCAAAGTTAGTAGAATTAACCCTTTCAGTGCCAGTCGGGTATAGTTACCCTGCCGGCATTCATAAGGTTAACCTAAGTAACAAAGCAAAATTGTTGTAGTTTGTGGTTTTTAGTGCATTAATTGGTGCACAGGGTTTCACAATAAAACAGTGTGAAAAGAACTGCAAACCCATGTACCACGTGCTTAATTCCAAAATACAGTCTTTAACCATGTGACTTGAGATTTCCAAGATGGCGTCAGACCATGTGTTTGCTCCAAGATGTAGTCAATGTGCATGAACTGAAATCCAAAATGGAGTCTTTAACCAGGGAGCTTAAGATTTTCCAAGATGGAGTCAGACCATGTGTTTGCTGATGGGGTTAATGTACATGTGCTGAAATCCAAAATGGAGTCTATGAACAAAGACACAGGCTGTGTCCTAGCACAAGCAGAGTAGCTTACAGATTGCTCACACTAACAAACAATAGCACAGTTATTGGAAACTAATGCAATTGCATAATGCCCCATAAACCAAATGATTAATATATGTAACTGGGCTTGCGCAACGGGTGGCTGATAGGTGGCTAATGACCAATACCACAATTAACAAAATAACACCCCAGTACTAACAATAAGTAATAATATTTAATAACAAATAATATTATAATAAGAACAATACACTATATATTATCAAATATATTCTAGCTAAACACCTAATAATACTAACTAGACAATTAGTTACTGCAGTGCAAATAAAGCACAATATACAACAATTATGGCAAAGATCCCCATAGCTTGGTTACGTGGGTATTTTTCCTAGAAATATAGTATAAAAAATAAAGCAGAGAGAGCGATACAGTTTTATACTTGGGAAATCTTACGGGGACAGTGCAGCAGGAAAGGAAACACAGACAAACAAGAAACCAGAAGGGGTGCAAACCACAATCGGGTATAGGTACAATGATCCCCCAATAGTAGAACAAGCTCACCTTTTTTTGTGTAAAACCGGTTACAAGAAAGAAACGGTATAAAGCAAACTGGGATTTAAAATCTGCCCTGATTTGGATAACATTCCTCAAAATTAAAAAAATACAGTTGGAAAAATAGTAAAACTGTATAATATTTAATATCTAATAAAAAATATATAAACGTAACAGTTCAGTAGTTGCCTTATTGGTCTACGCGTTTCTAGGCTCCAAGGCCTCTTCCAGAGAAATTTTGGCAATACAAGAATTATAACGGACCATAGTCTGTGCAGAGAGGACTAAGGTCTGAATTCGGAGTGCCTCACTCCGTATCTGCCGTGGCTCAGACAGTCTGTACTGTGCATGACTGCACCACGGCAGTTGCTGGGTGGCACTGTGGCCCGTGTACACGGGGTCTTCAATTAGTTATATTATAATTAAACAATAAGAATACAAAAATATGTTAATATATATTCTCAGTGGATTCTTTTAAACCACAGGGAGTAATTGTTTGTAATCTATAGATCCAATAACGCTTGCTGTGGTTTAATTTATTAATACTTTTACTAATGTCCACTAGTTCTATAGGAGTAACACTTAAACTAATTGGATCTCTGTTGCGCACTACCGTGCAGTGATGGGATACGCTATGTTCCATAAAACCTTTGACGACATTGTGATGATGTTGACCTGTCATGCAATCTTTTTGTAGTTCTACCAACATATTGCATCCCACAATTGCAATCTAACAAATAGACAACATTTGGAGAGCTACAATTCAAAAACATTTTATAGAAAATTCCTCTCCTGTTTGTTCAGACTTGAAGGTTCTTACCCTATCTGAAATAAATGAACAGGTCAAACTTTGAGGTAAACTACACTTATAACTACCCTTAGATCTTAATAAATCCTTTTGTCTCATATCATTTGTAATCAAATTAATTCTATTTATAGGAGATAATTTACTAGGGGTTACTTGATTTTTGATGGTCTTAGCTCTACTGTAGGTACATTTTGGGGCTGTACCTATAACTTTCCTCAGGATGTTCCAGTGTTTTGAGAAAGTTCTTTCAGTTAAAGTATGAGCACTACTATATCTGGTGATACAGAAAAAAATGGTACCATGTTAGCCAGTGGAGTAGATAGGGATGCCTGAAGAAGGGACCTTAGTGTCCTGAAAGCTTGCACTTTTTATGTCCTCAGTTAGCCAATAAAAGGTATCGCCTTTATACCACCCATGTGAGTTTTTTTCTACACTGAATCCTATCTGGTGATACAGAAAGTGATAGTACAGTTAACTTTATCTTTAACCTATGTATCTCTGCTTCTCTTATACAACAGAGTTTGCTCTCTAGGTAAAGCTCTTGCTCGCATATTGTCTCCCTCAATCAATTTAGGAGGATAACCCTTTTCCAAGAATCTATCACAATGAAGTGACGACTGTTGGTCAGAATCAATGATCAAACGACAATTACTTCTTATCCTCCTGAATTGACTGAGGGGAACATTGCGCTTCCAGGCTCTATGATGATTACTAGCATAATCTAAAAAACTATTACTGTCGACATCTTTAAAGAAGGTACGTGTGCCTAAATGTCCATCTGAATCTATGTACAATTGGACATCTAAAAACTCCACAGTGGTAGTTTGAATATTTGAGGTAAATCCAATACCCAAATCATTTTTGTTCACATATTCCATAAAATTATTGATCTGTTCCATGTATCCCTTCCAAATTACAATAACATTGTCTATATGATGACGATAGAGAACCAGGTTCGCCCCAAATGGATTGTTTTGCCAGATATTTAATTCCTCAAAATACCCCATGAAGCGGTTGGCAAGACTTGGGTTCCTGGTTCCCATCGCCATCCCACTTTTTGTAGAAAGAATTTGTCTTGAAAAGTAGAAAAATTATGACCAAGTATGAATTGGATAGCATCTAATATAAATGCTTTTCGTGAAGGAGGCATAAGAATATCTTTATTTGAATAAAAGTCGATGGCTGTCAAGCCATCCGAATGTCTGATGTTGGAATACAAAGACTGTACATCCAGCACCAACCAACAACAGTCCAACTCCCAATCAATATGAGAGACTATATTCAAGAGCTGTGTTGTCTCCCTAAGATATGACTGTAATACTACAACATATCTCTGTAAATGTGTGTCAACAAAATGTGAGAGATTAGAGGTTAATCAATCTACACCAGAAATAATTGGAGGGCCAGGATTAACCCTGACTTTGTGAATTTTCAGTAAATGATAATATATTGCTACCCTCAAATTTCTCACATATAAAAATTATTTTTCTTTTTTGGAAATGACACCTTTACTAAAAGCCGTTTTAACTAATTCATCAAATGCCTGAAAAAAGTGTGGGGTGGGATCGCCATCCAGAACCTCATAATATTCACAATCTCGAAGTATACAATTGGCATCCATGATGTAATCCGCCCTGTTCTGGATGACGATCCCATCCCCCTTATCAGCAGGCTTGATGACTATTCCAGAATCACAACTCAATTTCTATAATGCTCGACGTTCTCCTCTAGTCAAATTGGAGTGAAACCTGTTGGAATAATTAGACAAATTTACTTTTAGCTCATTCATAACCAGACAGTAAAAGGTTTAAATAACATTTCCCCTATAATGCCCCATATAGAATGTAGATTTGGGCTTTAAATCAGTAGGTATAGGGTCTCTGAAAATAGCCTTCTCCAGATCTAATATATTATTTTCAATTCTAATCTCATTATTTTTCAAACTAAAAAATGCTTCAAAGTTAATTTTCTAACCAATATGTTCATATCCTTAAAGATCTCAAATAAATTTGGGGGAGCCATAGGACAAAATGAAAGCCTTTTTTTTCAGTCCTGAAATTTCCTCTGTATTCAACACTTTCAATGAAAAATTAAAAATACCATCATTATCTGTCCTATTTATTGTTTTGCCCTCTTTATGGCCTCTGCCTTGTTCCTTCATCCCATTCTACAGGTAATGTTCTTTTTAAATCCACTTGAAGGAGACCAAAGGGATTGAGATGTTCCCAAAAAGCCCAGTCTCTGGACGTCGATGGTTGGGGAGATGGGAACGGGCCAAGGTCTAAAAAGTCCACCTCATCTTTCTTATTAACATCATTATTCATATCTACAAAGGTAGTTTTGGTTTTTTCTACACTGATGTTATCCACATTAGATTTCTCTAATTTTCCTGACTCATTGGTACTAACATCAGTATAAGATGTAATCAAAATCAACTTAGATTGCAGTTGCAGGATGCAATTTGTTGTTAGAACAACACAAAGGTTGCACAATCATTTCAGTCAACATCATCGCAATGTTGTCAAAGGTTTTATGGAACATAGAGTATCCCGTCACTGGACAGTAGTGCACAACAGAGATCCAACCAGTCTACGTGTTACTCCTATAGAACAAGTGGACATTCGTAAAAGTTTTAATAAATTAAACCACAGGGAGAGTTATTGGATCTATAGATTACAAACAATGACTCCACTGAGAATATCTATTAAAATATTTTTGTATTCTTATTGTTTAATTATAATATAATTTGAGGCAATTTTATCTAATTTTGATTAGTGTTTTATTTTATTATATTAGAAATTTATATCATGTGTATAATATTTTACATACGATGTAACACAGTTTTTGTCTCCTTAATAGGTCACTATTTATGTATATCTCCTTATATTAGTTTGGTCCTTCACTTAAATAAGGTTATACATCCCTGTTAAGGGTGGTCTATTCACATTCAAATTACATTAGATGTAGTTTTCTTTCTCTCAATCACGTTTTATTTCCCCGCAAAGTGTCACTGTGATTGGTTTTTAGTATTCGCAAGTAGTATGATATTAATCTTAGATTTACATATGCACATTAGACGCATGATATTTAGATATATTTGTCATACTCATTTTTACACACTATATTTCTTCATACACATTTTCCATATATACATTTTTTTCACATATTTTTTCCATTATTTTCTAGTTTTTATTATTCTTTTTCATTTTATTTTTTCATTATTCATTGTATAGCCTTTATTTTTTTATCTAATTTAATTTTTTTTTATTTTCATATTATTGTTTCCTTTTTTCCACTGTGATATATATTTTTATATTGTAATTTTTTTTATATATGTGCTGGTTGTTTCTCTTTTTTGTCCCTGCTATCTTTGTTTTTTAGCTAAATATGGGGAGTATTCCTCTTTGACTCAGGCATATATATGCCAAAGTATTTTTGATATGCGTGTCATGCTGGAATGCAGAGTACACATATTTCTTTGAAGCCATGACATGCATCCCAATGCACTATACTATTTCTTACTATCATGGTGCCCATACTATGCTGGCGACATTCTGTCAGTCTTTGTTTACTGCTGACGCTTAATGGCTGAAGTGACTTTGTCCCGCCCAGTATTTGTTCTTAAATACTGGGCCTTGTCACTTCTCCGGTGCCTTTTCATGGTGTTTCCGTTACCAGCGCTAGTTCCAGTTCTTGTGTGATTCCTGTGTACCGACCCGGACTGCCTGACTACTCTGCTGTATCCGTTCCTGCCTGTGTACCGACCCGGACTGCCTGACTACTCTGTATCCGTTCCTGTTCTGTGTACCGACTCGGATTGGCTGACGTTCCAGCTCTGTGTACCGACTCGGATTGGCTGACGTTCCACCTCTGTGTACCGACCCGGGCCGGCTGACGTTCCTGCTCTGTGTACTGACTCGGATTGGCAGACGTTCCTGCTCTGTGTATCGACCCGACCTGGCTGACATTCCTGCTCTGTGTACCGACTCGGATTGGCTGACGTTCCTGCCCGTGTATCGGCCCGTTAGGGCTACATCTCTTGTGTAGCTCTATTGCCTACGGTCCCATCCCGGTCCTCAGTTTGGGGTTCCCCTCCGGGCTTCTGTCTCCGGACAGTCCATTGTGCCTCAGTGTCACTCCTGCAGTCTAGTTTCGGTTCGGTCTGTGTCACGAGGGCGACATTCCGGTGTCCATTCCCATCTGTGCACCACGGTACGCTTGACCCTCCTTCCTGCCAATATGCTGAGGTTGGTCTTACATTGGGCGCCTCAGGCTGTGCTTACGATCGGGCAGTCGACTTTGGTCTTAGCGTTCTTTAACCCCTTCGGGGAAGGTGCCATTGTTCACCGGCTATTCTACCGTGCAGTCTCCGTTTGGTGCCCTCCCGGGCATACTGTTTCAGTCCTCCATTACTGCTACAGCAGTCCGTAAGCTTATTCTGGGCCTCCATTTTCTTCTGGGCGTTTCTGTCTATTTAAGCACTCTCTGCAGAGTGAGAGTATTAAGGGCTTCGCACTATTAGGGCCTGTCAGCATTCCTGGCCTAATAGTAACCCGTTCATTGCTGCCTCGGTTGAGTTTCACACGAACTTTGCCTGACCTGTGTCAGTATATTGTACTTTCTGCATTGTACATATACTGGACCCGTGTGGGTATATATATTGATGTAACTTGTCCTATGTCAGTACTATATTGTGTGTATATATATACTACTGGACCCGTGAGGGTTATCATTCCTGAGTCTGTTCACTAAAACTGTGTTTTATCGCACCAACTGTGTCTGAGTGTCAAATAAAACCATAACACTTACCTCCTATGTCAGGGAGGTCAATTGTACATGCACACCCTTTTGGAACACAATGGTAGTTCCGGGACTGTGGTCACGGTTGAGGTCAGTTCTGGATGATTTATGCATGGTTCGTGGAGTTCTGATGTGTCACACATACTTTTTTATTTTTTATATTTATATATACTTTTATTTGGGAGGAGAGGGGTTAAATCTATGGCACATAAGTTACTTTTTGGCACCAAATACCAGCTGCGTTAGATTCGGTCTTAGCTCAATATGGGTTTATTGGGTCATCTATTTAAAATTTGACAGCGCAGGGACGAACATGGTAAGCAACTAGCACATGTATTATATATGTTATTATATTTTGCCTTATAAGTAAGATAATGTTATAATTCTTGTTTTGCCAAAATTTCTCTGGAAGAGGCCTTGAAGCCTAGAAACGCATAGACCAATAAGGCAACTACTGAAATGTTACATTTATATATTTTTTATTAGATATTAAATATTATACAATTTTACTATTTTTCCAGCTGTATTTTTTGAATTTTATTTGAGGAATGTTATCCAAATCATGGCAGATTTTAAATCCCCATTTGTTTCTTGTAACCGGTTTTACACAAAAACGTGAGCTTGTTCTACTATTGAGGATTCATTGCACCTATATCCGATTGTGGTTTGCACCCTTGCACCCTTGCACCCTTTCTGAGCGACATTCTTACTTCCGGATTTTCCTTGGCTGCTTCTTATTGGCTCTGGGTTTTCAACCCCTCCCAGGCCTTACTTTTATATACGCCTTCCTGTCACTATACCGGTGCCCTTTCGTGGTGTTCCTGACCAGACTTTTGTTGCTGTGTTCCTGTTCCGTGTATGATCCGATTTCGTCTGACCTGGCTCCTGTCTTCACTGCCCGATTTATGACCCGGCTTGCCTGACTACGATCCCGTTACTCTGCTTGCTGTGTACCGATCCAGTCTTTGGCTGACAACCGCTCGCTGTGTACCGATCCAGGCTTTGGTTGACTACCGCTCTCTGTGTACCGATCCAGGCTTTGGTTGACTACCGCTCTCTGTGTACCGATCCAGGCTTTGGCCATGTCTTGGTCCTATGCCATAAACCACACTAAAGTTGCTCACTGATAGGCAGCTCTCTCACTTCCTAATCACCCAAATCTAACATCTGATGAATGGCTTTAAAGTTAGTTTTCCCAATGCAAGGGCAGACAAGGCTATAATTAAAGCATGGCTTTAAAGTTAGTTGCACTCTACAGGGATCACACAAGGATAAGAAGTCTTGACTACAAAAATACAAAATCATAAATAACAAAAAAACACAGAGTGCCTCATAGTGTAAAACTGTAATATTCTTGATATAAGATGCAACAGAATGATACTCACACCCGTCTCCACTCGGGTGCCAGGAATCCTCTCATCTCTCCAGATGCAGGAACGGTAAGATCCAAATACTTCAAATATTGATGAAAAGAAAGAAGGTAGCTGCTTCAAATCACAATATAAAAAATGTATTTATTATAAAATTACCATGTCATGGATTAATACATCAAGTAAAAAAAAAACAACGGTTTAATGTGTTTCGTGGTGTTAAACCGTCACTTTGTCAAAGACAAAAAAAGGAGTTGCCACCAAACATCCAATTTAAAAACTTTAAAACATCATGCATCTGCCAATAAACCCAAATCAAAAAACTATTATCTTCATACATTAACATTAAGTTCCAAGAAACTATCCACAGTGCCAGATGTCCAACAAGTTTTCAGGCAAGCTCAATAGGGGGCATTATTGATATATCTCAAGACTCTGACACTAAGTATATCAAACACATAAAAAGATTATGCATGTATCCATAGTGCCATATATCGCCCGAGTTGTCCAATGGGTTCGAAAAAGAGCACACTTGACACAGCCCAGTACTCTGGTACTATGTATTCCAGGCATTGAAAATAATAACAACTATCATCTTCATACATTAACATTAATTTCAGAAAAACTATACATATATCAACAGTGCCAGATGTCACCTGGGTTGCCAAGCAAACTCAATAAAGGGCTTAACTGACATGTCCCGAGACTTGACCACTGTATTTATCAAACACACAAAAAATTAGACCAAACATTGGATTCTAAATTATACATGTATCCATAATGCCGTGTATCACCTGGGCTGTACAACAAGCTCAATACAGAGTATAATTAACACAGCCCGGTACTCGGCCACCATGTATCTCAGGCATTAAAAATAATAATAAAAAAACAATAAAGTCTATCATCTTCATACATTGACATAAGGTTAAAAAAAAAAAAATTATACAGATATTCACAGTGACGGATGACCCCCAGGTTGTTAAGTAGGCTCAATAAAGGCATAATTGTATATCTCAGCCACTGTGTGCATCAAAAACATAAAAATAAAACAGAACATTGGGTTCAACGAGATTATGTATGTATCCTTAGTTCCATATATCGCACAGGTCATCCAACAGACTCAGTAAAGAGTACAATTGACATAGCCTGGGACTCAGCCCCTATGTATCTCAACCAAAAAATAAAACCTAAAAATAAAACAAAAAAAGCATGATAAATAACTTTAACAACCGATTTTCACTATATCAGCTTATGTATCCACCATCTCACAGAACAACCTTATTATAAAATATCCCAAGTGAACCAGACAGACACATATAGATCCCCATCTCCAATTGGAAAAGATTATATATATAAATATGTAGCCTAATCTGGTACACATTGATAGCGGACCAACAGGGTACCAAATCACCCTTCAAAAATTAAATATTTGATAACAACCCAATTAAACTATTTTAGATTAACAAATTATATATGTTAATAAATCTGAATGTGTCATATCAATATTAAAACTAAATTACAAATTAAATATGTCCATTCTACGATGTATCCCAAATTCATTAGAAATAATTTACGTTTGTGATGAAATCAGTTAATTCTATGATGATGACATCAATGTGACTAAGTGAATCAATTGTATAGTGTAAATAAAAAATCAAGGTTAGTTTATACTCAACTCTTTATAACAAAAAATCGATCCAGAAGAACCATTCTCTCCTATAGGGAATTAAATCTAAAACATCATCTCCACATGTGATGAATTAAATAAACTTATATATTGGTGGTGTATGTCTGTCTAATAAAGCATCAACACTCTAAATGTGCCAATTTGCCTAATATACCAATCTACTGATAAATACCAATATATATATATCAAAATCTATATATCCTTCAAAACAATATAATAATATAACCAAATAAAAAAAAAATATATAACCATAAACCCAATATTAAAAATCCCTACCCATCTACTGAAAATCCAAATTACTAACCTGGTGTCTCTACAGATTCATTAAGATCTTCTGGAGTCATCGTGGATAATCTGTAAATCCAAAATGACTCCGTTATTAAGTCTCTGCAACCTATTCCAATTGGTAGACGAGGCCACATGCTCTATTGGTAGAGCTCTTAATACCCTTGGGTCCCTATTATGACACAGAGCAAAATGTATTGATGCACTGTGTAACATAAAACCACCAAGGATATTCCTCCTGTGCTGGCACAATCTAGTTCTGAACCTCTGGGTGGTACAACCCACATACTGATATTCACATGGGCACCTGAGGATATAAATTACATATGAATTACAATTCAGATGATCTCTTATATAGAATACTTTCTTTGTAACACTAGAGGTAAAACTACTTGTGTTATTTGTAATAACAGAACATGTTAAACACAGGTGAAAATGCCAGAAAACAAAGCGTGGATGAGAACGCTAGATAGAGGGTGAAAGAAAGTGAAGTGGTGGGAGTGGAGGTAAGAGGACCTATCAAACCACTGTGACCTAGGTCATACCAACGTATCGCCAATGAGACCTAAACCTACTCCCAACAAAGTTTTTGGATAGGCCATTTGAACTTTGTCTGCACGTTCCCTGAAATTTCTCTTTAAACAGCCCTCTTAGTAGAATTTACTTCATCTAGAACATTAGGTCAGTTTCAGGATCTGTTCCTTCCTTTCTTTCTGCCTTGTCTACTGCCACTTCCTCCACCTGGTCCTCGGTTTCTTTCCCATGTTTCTTCAGAATTAAACCTGCTTTCTGTGTACTACTTTTGTAGGGATGGGCAAAAATTTTCCCCTCAAACTGAAATCTGCAAATAATGGCACTTTCCACTTGGAGAATAATTTCCTGCGAAAAGTGCTGATTTTCTGCTTCATTCCATTTAAATCATTGGGAACACAGAATTTACACACAGCACATAACAAATATTATTTTATTTCCCAAAGGCATAGTATAAAAGGGGCATGAGGGTGCCTGTATTGGTGGGGTGTGGGGAAAGAATCAGTAGAACAGGGAATTTTTTTTGGGGGGATCTTGACTGGTACTGGGGGGACAGTTAAAAAATAAATCAATAGAATAAAATTAGAAATTTGTATGTAAAGTGATAGAGACAGGAACCCTCTGCCACTGGGGTGGACTGATACTAGACTTTATAGAGTATTTTGTAGAGGACAATTTGTTAGATTTGTTGTTGGAGGCCCAAGCCCTGAAAAAACATTGATTTGTAGGACTTAGACTTATTATAGAGGCACAAGCCCTGAAGAAACATAGATATGCAGGACTTAGGCTTGATAGAAACAAACCCCCAAATATAACACATGGTATAAAAGGGATCTGAGCAGGGTGCCTGTGTTGGTGAATGAATTAATCATTTGAACAGGGAATTTATTTTGGGGGGGGTTTCTTGACTGCTACTGGGGAGACAGTTAAGAAATTTGTATGTAAACTGATAGAGACAGGAACCCCCTGATATAAGCTGCCACTGGTGTGGACTGATACTTGACTTGATAGAGTATTTTGTTAGATTTGTTGTTAAACGCCTTTGTAGGACTTATTAGAGGCCCAAGCCCTGAAGAAACATTGATTTGTAGGACTTAGGCTTGTTAGAAACAAATCGCCCCCTTTTTAACCCCTTAACGACCCTTGACGGTCATAGTACGTCAAGGGTCGATCTGACTGAACGACCCATTACGTACTATGACCGTCATGGCTGCATGCCGTTCGGGGAGTCCGGAAGTGAATGGAGCAAAAAAAAAAAAAGATCCGTGGTCCTTAACTGACCGCACCGCGCCGATCGGCTGGTCATTAAGGGGTTAAAGTACAAGCCCTGAGAAAAAGAAATGCCTAATGCCAGCAGGTCATGTTGGCCAGTGGCCACTGTCAAATGTCCTCCTGAATCCTGAGTTGCAACTGCTGTTCGTACTGCTTGCTGCTGAATTGTTTAAGCAGCAGGATGATTAGGCAGCTGGAAGGGAATGGGATCAACAATAGCAGTAACATGGAAGATGGATGATGAAGGTTCCACTTACCACGACTGGATCCAGTGATGCGCCTGAGGCAGTAGAAGCATAATAAGTAGCACCCAGTCTATGTGGAGAAATCTTCTCCACCTGCCCCTCCTCCAAAATCATGGGTGTGTTTTTATTAGAATATATAATTTCCCTTGAGAGCGGGAACTGTGGCTTTCATCAGCAACTGCAAGGTGCACAGTATGTGTGGTAAATAACATCTGGGGGGCAAAACTTTATCCAAACAACATGACACCAGAACCTAAGTACTGTCTGTTACTATACCACTTGTCCAGACCCGGCTAAGAACACATGCCAACTTGCTGACAGTTTAATAGTAATGATGAACCCTCCCTGCTAGAATCCTAGCATATTCTGTGGGATGGAATCTCCTCAGATGCCACCTGATGACATGGTATCGATTCCCCTCCACCATACTGGCATGTGTGGTCAGTGCACCACACAGTGTGCAATGGGTAAAGATGAACTGCCATATCGTAACATTAACAGAGTGGCTATCATTTGGTGGGGGAGGTAACGATGAACAAGATGGACTGGCAGGAGATGTACTTGTTACCCTAGAGGAATAAGGTGATGTTTATGGTGAGCTAGTTGTTTCACTCGTCATGGAACTTCCGGTGTCTGTCTGGGTTTCTTTATTCTTCCTCCTCTTTGATCTTCAGCTTTCTGGAGAGTCAGGGTGTGCTAGATTTCTGTAATGGGTGTTTGGCTTTAACATGTTTGACATAAATGTCATGGTGTCTGTATTTCATGTGTGTTATCAGGGAGGTTGTGCCAAGGTGTGTTCCCTCCTTTCCCCTTTTTACTAACTTGTCACAAATTTTGCACTGTACCTTTGTTTATGATGACTGCACTGTGCCTGCCGGAAGAGAATAATAGTCCCACACCCATGAATTCTGGGGGGAGGGATAGGGAACAGTTGGAGAAGAATGGCCTCTTTCTTCTTGTCCTTCACTTTCCCCTTCATTTTCTGCGGCAGCGGATAATGTTGCTGCTACTGCCTCATATTTGCACTGCAACAGGAGTATTGCTGGCGCTGGCAAGTGGAACCTGTCCTAGTTCCACATCACTTGTTGACCCCATTCTCACTGTGTCCACAGTGGTCTGTGGCACACTAGCTTACTCCTCAGCATCCTGCTGCCCTTTCATCTCAGCAGCTGCAGTAATTAGAGCAGTTGTAAATTCTGAAAATTCCAGAAGCTTATTGCTAGTGGTGGTGGTAATACCCATCCTCATCCCTATCTCCCATTCCTTCTCAGTTTCTGCCAAAAAGACCATCAATGTCTCTTCCACCCCAGCTTCTCCACCATCATCATCACCACCACCACTAGTCCCTACTTGCTGCTGCTCTATTCCAGACATCTCACTGCTGCTTGGAGGAGGTGACAAGCAATGTGACAGAGGGTCTTCTTCCCCACCCCCTCCTGAGTGTTACAAGACACACTAGCAGCTTCAGCACTGGTGGACACAGCTTCAACACTGGTGGCAGAAGGTTCATCACTGGCACCAGGCACCGCACTGGTTTCAACAGGGGCAGCAACAGTGTCAGCAGAGGCAGCACGTCTAACAACAGGCACAGGCAGCTGACCTGTCCTGCTCTCACTAGTACTACCCTTTTCTCCCTCCCTTCCCATTCATTTCCCCAAGATCCCTTGGGGTAATTTAGGGGCACTGAACAGCATTGGTTCAGTAGTGATCCCTTCCTCTTACTCCTCATACTCAGTGGACACATATGGGCCCTTCCAGCTCCTCCAATGATTATTTTTTACCATGCTCATAGTGATAGCAGTTACTCTGAGCCTTTCCTGCCTCAGTTTTTCCAAAATATCACAGCAGAACAGCACAACACATCTATCTCGCTCTGTAGCTGCTTCTATTATGTCTGCCTTCCTCAAAAATGTCACATTAGCAGAAATGCGAAAAGAATATAAATCAATGGGTGGAAACTTTCTAGCCATTGAAAAAATGGCGAAAGATGAGAAAATGTTAAGCGCTAATTTTGAAGAGGAACACGAAGACAACTTTCGCCCATCCCTAATTATGAATCACTCCATTGTTCCATTATATTTACAAGCTATTTTCTCTTTTTTCCTGTTCCTCTCTTTTTTTTTTTAGTCTTCCAAAGGACTAAAAGCCTCCAGCTTACAACTGCAAGATGATGACTGGCCATTTATTAAGTTTACACATCTCAAGTAAAAGTATCTCCAAAGTGAATAAAAGTTAATTGTTCTAGAGCCATGGCTACGGATGGGCTAAAAAGGTAGAGGTCTTCTATGGAGCAGTTCTGTCGAACTGACACCTGGCAGAGCAATCCAATGCTTTTTTCTCTCTCCAGGATAGACCTTCAATTATGTGTGGATGCTACATTTGACATAAAGTTCTGTAGTCTGTTTTTACTTCATCACTCAAGTTATATTTGCTCTATTAAATTTGTAGGTGTGCCAGTAGATCTTGAAGCAAATACTGTTTTCAGCACTTCAATATGAAAAAAGGTAATATCTCAACTTGTTTAAAGAGGCTACATATTATTTGTAATAAACAAGCTTTTTGTGATTTGAGGGTTCCTTTTTAAATATAAATGATCCCATAAGTGGAATGACTTGTCAATACTTCTCACAAAACATCCTCACTGTTCTTGTAACTATACACATATATGTAACAAACTGAATTCACCAGTTTTGCTGTGCATTTCAATCACTATCACTTAGTATTGTGATTTAGAATAAAATATAATGTTCTTATGCGTTTTTACATCATAATGGGCTTGAAAAATCCGTATGTTATATTTTGAAATTATATTCAAAGAAAGATGATTGACACCTTCACTGAAAAGCAGTAGCTGGGACAGAAATTTGTTGCTTCACTAAATACTTTTGAAATAGTATGGAGTAAACCTAATCATTGCGTAAACCGCAGCATTCCCACCCCCTACAGCAATATTGTTCCCCCTAACATCACTCAATTGCATGGGTATCTTCACTTGCAAGTCTCTGATCCTACACAAAACTCTCCTGCAGCTCTTATGATACTAGAACATATACAATGAAACACATCTCTCTCTCTGATGTTTAAAATGTGTAAAATGTGGGAGTCTTAGTAATATAGGTTTCCTAGAACCCAGGAGTCCAATGAATGGGAGCGGGTCTTAGGAAGAAAATCCCTCAATTAGGGTAATAATGTACCCTTAGAAACTGAATTATAAGCTTATAACCTTACTAATGTATTAACTTATGTAGTTATATGTTTTGGTTTATCACAGACATTGTGTCTCTAACTGAATAGTTTAGAAATGGACATTTTTGTTTTATTTGGATATTTATTTGGTTGGATGGTTCTGATTTTATAACATTTTTAAGAATGGTACTTTTGTAAAAAACTATCTCAAACTGAAAAAGCGAATCTTGTGGTACGAGAGGTATATTGATGACCTACTATTCATCTGGCTCAGTAATTAATTGGAGGCCACGGCATTCCTGGATGGTCTTAATGACAATCAGTATGGTTTTCATTTTACCCATTCTAATAGCGAATGTGTCCCATTTTTGGATTTGAAACTTATGGGTAGAAGTGATACTGGTGAGGTTGTTATGACCAATTATAGGAAACCTGTGGCTGGAAATGTCCTTTTACATGCCCGCTCTGCTCATCTCTGTTCCCAGATCAAGAATATCCCCAAGGGGCAGTTCCTGAGTCTTTGCAGGAACTGCTCAACAGAGGAAGACTTTTTGATGTCATCTCGTGATCTGGCGCTGAGATTCCAAGCGAGAGGTTATGCCAAGGGCCTATTAACTAAGGCTTATGATTCTGCCTTACGTGAACCCAGGACCAGCTTTTTGAAGGGAACTACCAGGTTGGATAGGGGATCGGCTAATGATGTCATGTTCATTACCTCTCATAGTGCACAATATAAACTTATTTGTGACATAGTCCGTAGAAATTTGCCGATGTTGAATGCAGATGAAAAATTGACAAATATCCTCAATGGATGAAGTTTTGTGGCACAATGAGGTACCGCCTTTGACAAACTTGTTTCACCTAGCCTGTTTATGACAGCCAGGGCTAAGCCCACTTGGCTGGCACACAAAGGCTTCTTCAATTGCGCACTATTAAGATGTAACAGTTGCCGATATATGAGTCGGAGCACTAAGTTTAGGGGTACTGTTGAGAATATGGAATACAGTATAATGAGTTATATCAGTTGTGCCACTACTTGCGTTGTGTATCTGTTCACCTGCACACATTGCTCTATACAGTACTTCGGACATACTGCGCGACCGGTATGACAAAGAATAAGGGAGCATATCTACTAGTCGGAGAGACATCTTCTTGATTCTTTCGTGGCCAGAAATGTCCATGATGCACATGAGGGTGATTTATCATGTTTACATTTTGTGGGCATAGAGAGGGTACGTTTACCCTGGAAGGGAGGAGATATCACTAGGCTTCTAGAGGAATGTGAAACCTTCTGGATTCTGACCCTCAAGACCAGGGTTCCGACCGGTCTCAATGCTGGTCTCAATTGGACATTGCCCATATTTTCTAATATACTTTTTTGGGGTATGCCCAACCTGAGGCACTACTATGCCACACTGGAGATTACCATATGTGGGATGTATTAGTATATTACATCTTGCTCTCTCGAGGGTTTTTTTCTGTTTGATTTATATAGATATTTGCATACTGTGCGTAGGGTTCCCAAAACATTGTACTTTGCTCCCGTTTTTAGTTAGCCTTATCCGGAGACAATTTGAGAATCTATTTTTCTACAATTGCCTCGTGTAGGTACTTGTTGTTTCCTGATTGGATGTTTTCACTTTTTGTGTTTTTTAATTAGTGTCCAATCATGGCCAAGTAATTTGTTTTAAATTGAGCCCCTTTTGATTGTTCACCCAGTCTATGATTAAGCTCCATGTAGTGCGAAACATGTCAGACTACAGTCAGTATCAACATCTTTGAAGAGTGTGGGGGGTGTTTTTTTTGCTACCACCAGCTGGGCCATGCTTGAAAGATATATATTTTTAATTTATATAATAAATGTACTTTTAAACTAGCCTGAATGTGGTCTTCTAGTCCCTTTGCAAGGCTGCTATTTCAATCCTGCAAAACAAGGAGTGCTTCCACAACTGTTGCAATTTGTAGGCGTTGCTAGGCAACATCATCAGAGAAGACTTCAGTGCCCAGAATGCCTATTTCTCAGACTTTCTTCCGACTGGCTGACAGTTTTACAGTGGCAGTTTTACTTCTCTCATGCTTATCATACGCAGAGGTTGACTCTCCTTGCTTTCCTTCTCCAGATTAAACCTTCACTTGCCAGATAAGTGTATTTCTGGCCTATTAAGGCTGCTGCATTATTCTGGGTACATTCTCTAGTAATTTTACTAGGTTTGGGACACTTTCTAGTGGGAAGTACATCATACTCTAAGGGGTATGGGGGTAAATCTAAGGCAAAGGACTTTTAATAGCGAATGTGTCCCATTTTTGGATTTGAAACTTATGGGTAGAAGTGATACTGGTGAGGTTGTTATGACCAATTATAGGAAACCTGTGGCTGGAAATGTCCTTTTACATGCCCGCTCTGCTCATCTCTGTTCCCAGATCAAGAATATCCCCAAGGGGCAGTTCCTGAGTCTTTGCAGGAACTGCTCAACAGAGGAAGACTTTTTGATGTCATCTCGTGATCTGGCGCTGAGATTCCAAGCGAGAGGTTATGCCAAGGGCCTATTAACTAAGGCTTATGATTCTGCCTTACGTGAACCCAGGACCAGCTTTTTGAAGGGAACTACCAGGTTGGATAGGGGATCGGCTAATGATGTCATGTTCATTACCTCTCATAGTGCACAATATAAACTTATTTGTGACATAGTCCGTAGAAATTTGCCGATGTTGAATGCAGATGAAAAATTGACAAATATCCTCAATGGATGAAGTTTTGTGGCACAATGAGGTACCGCCTTTGACAAACTTGTTTCACCTAGCCTGTTTATGACAGCCAGGGCTAAGCCCACTTGGCTGGCACACAAAGGCTTCTTCAATTGCGCACTATTAAGATGTAACAGTTGCCGATATATGAGTCGGAGCACTAAGTTTAGGGGTACTGTTGAGAATATGGAATACAGTATAATGAGTTATATCAGTTGTGCCACTACTTGCGTTGTGTATCTGTTCACCTGCACACATTGCTCTATACAGTACTTCGGACATACTGCGCGACCGGTATGACAAAGAATAAGGGAGCATATCTACTAGTCGGAGAGACATCTTCTTGATTCTTTCGTGGCCAGAAATGTCCATGATGCACATGAGGGTGATTTATCATGTTTACATTTTGTGGGCATAGAGAGGGTACGTTTACCCTGGAAGGGAGGAGATATCACTAGGCTTCTAGAGGAATGTGAAACCTTCTGGATTCTGACCCTCAAGACCAGGGTTCCGACCGGTCTCAATGCTGGTCTCAATTGGACATTGCCCATATTTTCTAATATACTTTTTTGGGGTATGCCCAACCTGAGGCACTACTATGCCACACTGGAGATTACCATATGTGGGATGTATTAGTATATTACATCTTGCTCTCTCGAGGGTTTTTTTCTGTTTGATTTATATAGATATTTGCATACTGTGCGTAGGGTTCCCAAAACATTGTACTTTGCTCCCGTTTTTAGTTAGCCTTATCCGGAGACAATTTGAGAATCTATTTTTCTACAATTGCCTCGTGTAGGTACTTGTTGTTTCCTGATAGGATGTTTTCACTTTTTGTGTTTTTTAATTAGTGTCCAATCATGGCCAAGTAATTTGTTTTAAATTGAGCCCCTTTTGATTGTTCACCCAGTCTATGATTAAGCTCCATGTAGTGCGAAACATGTCAGACTACAGTCAGTATCAACATCTTTGAAGAGTGTGGGGGGTGTTTTTTTTGCTCCCACTAGCTGGGCCATGCTTGAAAGATATATATTTTTAATTTATATAATAAATGTACTTTTAAACTAGCCTGAATGTGGTCTTCTAGTCCCTTTGCAAGGCTGCTATTTCAATCCTGCAAAACAAGGAGTGCTTCCACAACTGTTGCAATTTGTAGGCGTTGCTAGGCAACATCATCAGAGAAGACTTCAGTGCCCAGAATGCCTATTTCTCAGACTTTCTTCCGACTGGCTGACAGTTTTACAGTGGCAGTTTTACTTCTCTCATGCTTATCATACGCAGAGGTTGACTCTCCTTGCTTTCCTTCTCCAGATTAAACCTTCACTTGCCAGATAAGTGTATTTCTGGCCTATTAAGGCTGCTGCATTATTCTGGGTACATTCTCTAGTAATTTTACTAGGTTTGGGACACTTTCTAGTGGGAAGTACATCATACTCTAAGGGGTATGGGGTTAAATCTAAGGCAAAGGACTCAGGGGCTACCCTTACCCCCTCACACATTGTTCATCATGTCACACAGGGCTACCTAGAGAGTATTCAGGGTCTCTACACCCCTCATTTGCATTGGCCCCCACTACCTCACCGGGGCCCTCTGGCACCAATCAAGAGCCAGCATGGGTCAAGACTTTACTGTCTATAGTGTCCCAAATCCCCCCATCTGTCCAAGTGGCATTTCATTCATGGAAGCCTATTCCTACCTTTATACAAATTTCCCCCATTTATAGGGGATATTGACAGGTTACTGGAATTTTCTCTGAGGAAGAATTGTCCTTCATAGAGGCAGAGGAGGAGGATGATGATGGGGAATATGAGGACATGGATTATTCCTGTACCTATGGAGATTCCTATGAGGATGATCTAATCCCCTCTGTAATGGGCTCATCAGGCAGTCTTGGAGACCCATCTGATGAGGGAGCTCAATATCTGGATATTTTCCAGAGGCGTTAGATGTTTTCCCCCATATTTCCACCTGATAACACTCTTGATCAGATCCTTATGGATATGTGGAAAACTCTTGATGAAAGGCTTTTCCCTCAATAAGCGCCTAACTGTGATATTACGTATTTCAGTTATACATCAAGAAGTAAACATATTGCACACTTACAGTAGAAGACGGAACATCGGGGACTGGACATGACTGACAGCACAGACAATCCCTATAAAAGTGTATCTAAATCAATAATCACTACTGATACAAAAGCTGAGGGCCTACAACAATCTATTGAGGTTGGAAGGTTTGTATCCATAACTCCCATCTTTTTTCAAGGTTTGCACTGAAATTCCTTTCACCATTCTGTATTGATACCAAACCTGATTATAAATTTGCAACCAAGTAGGGGTTTCTTGTTGACACCACATTCTTGAAATAATTAATTTGGTAGCTACAAATATTTGAATTATTTGGTGTCTTTTATAAAATGAAAAATTTTAAATACCAAAATGAAACAATGCGAGATCCAATGAATCTCTAATTTCCTCTCCCATGTCTTAGAAATTTCACAAAGAACTCTGTTCCATACCAGGTTAATCGTAGGAGAGCCCCACCAAATATGTCTGGAGGTACTCTCATACAGATTGCACCTCCAACACATACCAGATATATCTGGGTTAATCCTATTTAAAATTTGTGGAACTAAATGCCATTGTTAAGTTATTTTATAGTGTAGTTCTAAAATATTAAGACAGTGTGTTGACCTTTTAACATCTTTAATAGATTTATACCATTGATCCAATTCAATCTCTCTCCCAATATCTATTTCCCAATTAATCCACGCTTTAGGTTTACCTACATCCTCTTTATAATTGACCAGCTTATAACATCTACTAATTACATTTTGTTTAGTGGTATCAAATAATGTATTGATTTATTTAATTACTGGGTTCTTCCTCTCATCCAACACATGTTGTTTTACATTTCCCTTAACCAAAGATGAAACTTCAACTGCAGCTGTAGAAATGTTTCGATTTTATTACCATCCAACAAGTCCAAAATCCTTATAGGGATCTTTAACCAATTTTGCAGGTCTATACTCTGAACATTTTCTTCCACAATTAACACTGGACTGTAAACAGATATTTTATCCGCAAACTTATTAGAGCTTCTTCAAAAAGATCCTTTTAATATATATATATATATATATATATATATATATATATATATACATTTTCCCCAATAAAACATTAAAAGCTCTTTGGTTAAGCCACAATAGATGGGACAAATCTGTAATTCCCAGAATATCCGATTCAACAGTATAACAAGGTTCCATTCTAACAGATTTTTCCTGCCACCCATGAAACAAATTGCTTGCTTCATAATATTTTACTACATTTGAGACAGCTAGACCTCCTTTTTAGTACTCTTCATTACATGTGTTTTTGCCACCCTGCTTTAATTTCACCAAGCGTATATTCATAGGAATCATTCTAAACAGAATATATGATTTAATTACATTAACTTTACCTAACCAGGAAATGTCTATATTTTTCCATCCCATTAATAATTTCTGGTTGTTTTCTATAAACAGTATATCAAAATTCTTTGGATCAAATCATCTACTCGTGAAATAATATATACCCATATATTCAAAACCTTCTAGAAACCCGAACAAAGGAGTAATCATAAATCCATTCCTCTCTGGTTTCCCTATCTATATTTAGTCCTATTGCTTGATAGTTCCCCATAATCAATTTATAATTAGAAACCTTACTGTAATAATCTCTTGGACTAGATTTCTTAGCGAGTTAAGCGGATCTGTCAAAGTTAGTATCACATCATCTGCATATAGACTAATTTTATAAATCTTAATACCTCTAATGTGATTAGTCTCCTTATCATATAAGCCAGAGTTTCTAATGTTAAAATAGACAAAAGTGGAGCCAATGGGCAGGTCTGCCTTGTGCCATTACTTATCTTAAACCAGTCAGCTCTAATCCCTGGACCCACTGTTCTTACAACCTGATTTGAATACAATGCCATTATAGCAGATTTGATAGGTCCTACAAATCCTAATGTATCTAGCGTTAAACTAATGGATCCCCAATTTACTCTGTCAAAGGCCTTTTCCACATCCAATGATATAGACAAGAGCATACTCAAGAATGCTAATTAACTTACGGGTAATATTACTAGAGAACCGACCCTGAACAAATCTTATTTGGTCATGATGAATTAACAATGGGGTAATATACTTAATCCGACCTGCAATAACAGCTGAATAAATTTTAATATCTGTATTTATTAGAGAAATGGGCCTACAGTTAACACGTTTTTAACTATCCTTTCCTGAATTTAATATGGGGGAAATTGTTGCTTGTAGAAGTTCTTGTGGCATATGACCCACCTCTCTAAATTAATTGAAGACGTTTGTCATATCCCACTTCCAATTTTCTTCAAAATATAATTTTATCTGTTCTGCTAAAAATTCAACATTTTCACTGTTTAGCAATAATTTATTATTCAGCCTCCACAGTGAACAAGATCTGCCTTCATTACTGATCTTAAAATCCAAGATAACCGCTGAATGATCAGACCAAGTAATATCCTTAATATTTGTCTTTTCACAATGCTGTTATCATGGTCCCCGTGATTCCTTGTCACACTCTGGTGGCGCTCTTCCATTGGCGGAGCTTGATTGGCCCGCCCAGGGTGTCCCTTTATATACTGGGCCTATGCGCCTGTCAGGTGCCCTTTCGTGGTGTTCCTGTTCCTGCGCCTTTGTTGCTGTGTTCCTGCGTTCCTGTGTACCGACTCGACTCGTCTGACTACTCTGCTGTTCCTGCTCCGTGATTGACCCGGTTCTGGCTGACGTTCCTGCTCCGTGATTGACACGGCTCTGGCTGACGTTCCTGCTCCATTATTGACCCAGTTCTGGCTGACGTTCCTGCTCCATGATTGACCCAGGTCTGGCTGACGTTCCTGCTCTGTGATTGACCCGGTTCTGACTGACGTTCCTGCTCCGTGTTGCTTCCAGTATTCCTGCGTACTCTGGGCTCTTGCCTGGCGACATTCTGAAGCTTGCTCGCAGCTTGCACTGACTGATCACGCCCCCTGTGTTTACTGTGGCCTCCGTTATTGAGCCTGTCTGTTGCCTCCGTTGCCGAGCCTGCCAGAGAGTACTTGCCGAGCTGTTGCCTCTGTACCGATTCTGTCAGAGAACACTTGCTGTGCTTGTTGCCTCCGATCCTGAGCCGTTTAACACTTGTTGAGCTTGTTGCCTCCATCACCGAGCCTACCCGTTTACACTGCAGAGCATTACCGATATCTAGGTGCTCATTCCCTAAGAGTGGTCGCACCACGTGGTGCTGTTGGGCGTTCCGTTACTCTAGCAGTGTGTTGCTCCATTCTGCACCGGAAGGGTGCCTTGGCCCTGGTTTTCTATTGCTCACAGTGTTGTTCTATCAGATCGCACCTGGAAGTGCTTTTGGCTCACTGTATCTTGGCTTGTGCAGTGTCTCCTCCGTTACCGCACCTAAGGGGTGCTCTTGGCTGTGGTTCCATTTGCATATGCAGTGTCTCCCCGGTTACCGCACCTAGGGGTGCTCCTGGCTCTATTGACTCTGGCAGTGTCTCTCCTCCTTATCGCACCCCAGTGGGGGTATTGGCTCCAGCTCCAGTTGGTCCTTACTATACTATTGGGCATTACGATTCAGCTATCTGGTTGTGATTCAGTTTAGTCGCACTGCTTGAGCTTGCTTTCTTCACTACTCTGGGACTGTTTATAGCACCGGGCGTTGGCCTAATCACCACCACAGAGAATGAGTATTTGTATTGGGTTTTAACCCTTTATCTTGTGTTTCTGCTGATGCTAACTGTTACTGCTACATGGGGCTTGTAGTTCATCCATTACTTGCCTTACTGCTATTACCTATTCTGGCCCCCAGGAGCGCTGTTCCTTAATTTTACCTCAATAAAACGGTGTTTTATTTCTAACCTTGGTCTGAGTATCGTAAAACCGTAACAACTGTACAGCATAGGATCTAACCAAAAAAATAATCCAAACGAGAGTATGATAGATGTGGTCTTGGAAAAAAAGGTATAATTCCTCTTCTCTGGGTACATTACTTTCCAAATATCATAAAGATCAAAAAGAGACAGGGTCTATTGTAATTGTGATGCATACTAAACAAAGCTCTGTCCTTCTTCACACCCTTCATAACATGTTTATCCAACTCCACATCTATAACACATTAAAGTCCCCACTATCAGCAAATTCCCTGAACATGATTCTCAATTTTATTCAACAAATGGTTTATACATTTCTGTGGATGCTTATTTGGAGCATATATGCTTACCAATGAATATACTTGGCTCTCTAATTCACAAATCATGAATAAATATCTTCCATTTTTATCCACTTCAACATATATTTCTTAACAACCTTTGAAATCATAATTACAACCCTTCTATTTTTCCTTTTATAGTTACATGAAATAATCAGAGGAAAATTGTTGTGCCTATTCAATGATTTTTCTCCAATCCAAAGTCTCTTTTGAATAAAACCTATTTCCACTCTATTTTGCCTATTCCCACTCTATTTTGCCTTTTCTGGGGGGGGGGGGGGAATTTAAGCCCTGAGTATTTAGTGACATTATTCTAATCATACCTCTATCTCCCGTGTCCGTTCCAGGCTATCCATCAACCATATAACATACAGTACAAAAAGCATATAAAACACCTAAAAACCTTATAGGTTTAAAACAGAACACAACCCATACTCTATTGGACTGTGTCCAGTAATCCTTTTTGGTGTGTCTCACACTCAGTCCCCACATCGACACTATTTTAAGCTCCTCTCACTGGGCATAATTGAGGGCTATATTCCTCATCGCTACTTAGAGGACATAGGTAGAAGAGAAAGGTGTCTGTTACTTGAATTTGATCAATACCATACCCTTAATCATTCAACGTGAGCACAGCAATTCACCTAAAAAAATAAATAGAAAAAAAAACCCTCCTAAATCCACACTGCCTAATAACCATCAAATGTTACACTAGTTAATTCGAACCTGTCTAAATCCTTTGTCATAATTAAACCTCATCTAACCTAATTAAATTCTAAACTATTTTCAGTAACAAAGTTAACTTTATTATCAGTCTTTCTAACTTTACTTGATCACAACAATTCTGATCTGTCAAGCAAGCTAGCTCTTTCATAAGATTTCTCCAAAAGTGGCCACATATACCCTTTTTTCTGAAACCTCTCCATCAGATCCTTTGATTGTTTATGAAATTCTTCATCCTCTGTACATATCCTGCGAACTCGCAGGAACTGGCCAGTAGGTGTTCCCTTAATTACATGTTTGGGATGACATGAAGAGGCATAAAAAAGAGCGTTTCCAGCACACTGTTTTCTATACAGTGTGGCACACACCCTATTATTCCTAAAATACAATTTCCAATCCAAGAAGCATATTTCTTTCTTGTCAAAATCAGAAGTGAAAGCCAGATTCAAATTATTCATGTAGGTAAGAAACTCATCATACAAAACTGAGGTATCATTCCATACAAAGAGTAAATCATCAATAAAACGTCTATACAGCCTAATATGTGAACGATATGGGTTCCCACTCGCAAGCACGTGGGTTTCCTCATACCAACCCATAAATAAGTTGGCATAAGAGGGGGCAAACTTCGCCCCTATTGAAGTCCCACGTGTCTGCAGGTAGAAAGTTCCATCATAACTGAAAAAAATTATTCCTAAGTAAATAATCTATAGCTCTAAGCAAAAAATATTGCAAATCCTCACCATGTATATAGGAAACTTTTGGTGGAGGGTCTACCTGGTTTCTTGTGGGACACGAAGCAAGTTTTGTATCGAATGTCAGATATAGTTTGGGATGATAGATGTGCTTGTTTATCAGCGGATGTCACAGCCTTCTATTCATCTATACCCCATGATCTAGCTCTTCAGGATTTATTTTTCCATCTCAAATCTTTTTTCTGGATACACAGAGGAACTTGTGCACTTTCTTATGCTTGTAGTTGAGTATCTTCTGTGCCACAATTTTATTCTCCTTTGATGGCGTTTTCTATCTCCAGAGGTGTGGAGTGGCGATGGGGGCCACTTTTGCCCCTTCTCTAGCCAACTTCTATATGGGGTGGTGGGAATCCACCCACATCTTTGGTGATGGAAATGCTTTCAGGATGAGAATCTTGTGGTACAGAAGATACATCGATGATCTCCTTTTCGTTTGGTTGGGTACAAGAAAAGAGATGATTTTGTTTATGGACCATCTCAATAATAATGGTCTTAACTTGAGATTTACTCATCAGTTTGATTCTATATCTATTTCTTTTCTGGATCTCACTTTGAGGGGAGATATACAGGCAGGAAAAGTCCACACTACTATATAGAGGAAGGAAGTGTCTGGCAACAGCCTTTTACATGCATCCTTATCACATCCTAGACATCTTAAAGCCAATATTCTGAGACGTCAGTTCATTCGGTTAAGGTGTAATTGTTCTTCTGATGAGGAATTTGAAAAGGCATCTAGAGAGCTTGTTGCTAGATTCCGGAAACGAGGCTATGATGAAAAGACATTAGATAAGGCATACCAATATGCAGCTTCCAGATCTAGGAGGGAACTGATTGATATCAGGGCCTCAAGGAGATTGGATGCTAATATGGATAATCAAATTAGGTTTATTACCACTTATAGTCCTCAAAATGCCGAGATCTGTCAGTTGGTTATATCCCTCCTTCCTATGTTATATACTGAATCGGTTTTAGATCAAGTTCTCAAGCATGGTGTCAGTTTTGGGACTAGGAGAGGGGTCACTGTAGGTAATATGGTGTCCCCTACCCTTTTTTCCAGTAAAGACACTTGAAGATCCGAGTCAGGGAACATGTGTATCAGATAGCTCAACAGAACCAAACATCTGCGGTTGCCAAACATATTTTTGAGACACACGGAGGGGATCCTGGTTGTTTATCCTTCCAAGGTATTGGGAGAGTTAAATTGCCTTGGAGGGGAGGAGATTTACTTGCCCTTATTAATAAGCGTGAGGCATATTGGATCTTTCAGTTACATACTCGTAATCCAGAGGGGTTAAATCATGAATGGGATATCAGTCATACTGTTACGGTTTTCAGACACTCAGACAGAGAGTTAGATAAAACAAATACAATTTTATTAAAGCAAAAAATAATGACAATGTCGCCCCTAGGGCAGTACTGACATAAGCAGAATATGGGCTGAAATACCAGGTACAACAGGGAATAAATCTCCAGATATAGCAGCACAACCAGGAGACAAGAGGTTAATAGTAATGGTACTCAGTCTCAAATGTGGTGTTAGGCATGCCCTTGGTGCTGTATATAGCGATATGTGCTAGGTGATAGCACCTAAAGTCCATCCACTGTGTTATGCTGTAGAATAGAGCTGCGACTAGAACCGGAGCTGCAGAGTGATAAGGTGGTAGCCCCCACGGGCGTAACGGAACCCAACAGTACTGTGATTGATTGAGTCAATAGCCCCCACGGGCGTAACAGAGACCAACAGTATCGTGATTGCTTGAGCCAATAGCCCCCACGGGCGTAACCGGAGACCACTAGTATCGTGATTGCTTGAGCCTATAGCCCCCACGGGCGTAACCGGAGACCACTAGTATCGTGATTGCTTGAGCCTATAGCCCCCACGGGCGTAACCGGAGACCACTAGTATCGTGATTGCTTGAGCCTATAGCCCCCACGGGCGTAACCGGAGACCAATAGTATCGTGAATGCCTGAGTCAGTAGCCCCCACGGGCGTAACCGGAGACCACTGGTGACAGCACTGCTTGCCAATAGCCAACGGGCGTAACGGAACCACTGCTCTGTCAAGGTGGAGAGACGCCGACTACCGAGGCCCACACGCGGCCGGCTCACAGAAACAGTGTAACAGGCTAAGGCAAATGATGGGAAGAGTGGCAGTGATAGGATGGAGGCAACACCAGTGTCTAGGCACAAAATAGCGACTCAGCACAGTAATGGTACAGACTCAGCACTACGTCACTCAACAATCAGAAGGAAGGCTCAGCTAAACAACACGGCTCAGCAATGGTAAACGGAGGCTCAATCACACACTGCAGCTATCGGAATGTCGCCGAGGCGACAACAGGAACTGGCAACCAGAACGGCAGGAACAGGAGCAAGCACAGGAGTCAGTCGTCAGCCAGGCCGGGTCAGGACACGTAGGAGATTCGCAGACAAGCCGGATCAGCAACAGAGGAAGGACGTCAGCCGGGCCAGGTCGGATGCCATAGGAGATTCGCAGACAAGCCGGATCAGTAACACGCAGGAAGTCAGCCAGGCCGGGTCAATCACGGAACCGGAACACAAGAACGTAGTCGGTACAGGCCTAGTCGGTACATAGGAGATCAGAATACTGGAATACGGCAACAGCAACGCTGGCTCAGAAATACCATGAAAGGGCACCTGACAGGTGCCAGTGGCCAGAATAAAACAGGTAACCAGGGGCGGGCCAACACAACTCAACCAATCAGGGAGCAGCACAGCTGAGAGTGACATAAAGGATCACGGGGACCGTGATACATATAATATGATCTGGTTTGGGCTAGTAAGAATTAACATCGGAGCATTGCTTCCAATATATGGATATATGTTTCTAATCATCTGATTTTATTTTTTGTATTATTTTTGTATTATTATTTTATTTATTTATTATCCATATATATATATTATTTATTCCTGTTTTGTCTTTATATTGCTCTGACACTGAGTAGACAAGGGAACGCAGGACTGTTTTTGTAAGTTAATTTTTGTGTTACGCGTTTTTGATTGAACCCAATTCCCAGGCCTCTCCAGTGTTAATGTAAGATTTAAGGGTTAACTTAGAAGTCCAATTAGGACGGTCTAGGCAGTTGCCCAATAGGGAAGTAAAACTGACAGGTGATTTGATTTCTTTTAAATTTTAAATGTCTATATATTTGTTTGGTTTGCTGTGGCACTTCATGTCTATGATTAAGCGCTGTTGGATGCGCGAAATTTGTTAGACGGTGCAATACCTGTCTAAGTTGTCTCACTTACTGTCTGGGTGAATCTTCAAGCCAAAATCTGTCCAGAGTCCCTGGTATAGCTTCCCAACCTCTTAACGAGGGGTTGCAAGTAAGTATCTACAAATTCCGATAAATTTTCATTAAGGGAAGCTATACCAGACACTATAGACCTCCCCAACGGAGGCCTCTGTGCCTTGTGGACCTTAGGCAGATGATGAAAAATCGGAGTAATCGAGTTCCTCACCTTCAAGAACTCTGCTTCTTTCAAAGTGACTACACCTAAGGAAACTCCTTCTTCTACCAATTTATTCAGAGCTTTTGAAAAAGATTTGGTAGGGTCTCTACTTAAAACAATATACGATAGTGGATCCTGTAACTGTCTTAACAATTCCAGCTTGGTGTCCTCAGTAATGAAACAGTGGGATTTGCAGGGTAATCTCAGAAGGGTAGTGCATAGATTTCAAATCCCTTCCTCCATATCGGTTATCTTTATCAAGGGTTCAGAAGGAGCTAGACAAGGCAAGGCTGTTCTAGGAGGCAGTGGATTCCCTGATAGAGTAACAGGTTCTAGTACCAGTTCCAGCCCCCCCAGCTCTCTTCAGGTTTCTATGCCAATCTGTTTGTGGTCCCAAAGAAGGAAGCTGGCTGCCGCCCCCTTCTGGACCCCAAATGCCTTAACAAGTATGTGTTCACTATGTGCTTCAAGATGGAATTTTTGCATTCCTTCATGGCAGTGATGTGCCCGGGGGAATTCCTGGCCTCTCTGGACCTTCAGGATGCATACTTACATGTCCCTATTCACCTGATAGCCAATGCTACCTACACTTTGCTTTCAGTTCCAATCATTTCTAGTTCACTGCACTACCATTTGGCTTCACTTCGGAGCCTCACATTTTCACAAAGATCATGACAGCAATCGCAGACTTCATCCACACTCAGGGCATCTCTATAATGCCATACCTGAAAACTACCTTCTTATCAAGGCCCCTACAGAGGCACTCCTAGTTTGTCATGTTAAAGACTCAGCCTGCATTCTAGGCCACCATGGGTGGATTCTGAATCTGCAAAAAGTCCTCACCAATTCCTTCCCAGGTTCTGGTTTTCCTGGGGGTGAGATTCAGTTCCCATCAGGAATGGTCTTCCTCCCAGAGAAGAAAATTCTGCTTGTGTCTCAGGATGTGTCGTGGGCCCTGGAGTGGTCCTTGGCCATGATCAAGGATTTCTGGAGTATGTTGGATCGGCTGGTATCGACCCTAGATGAGGTCCTTTACTCTTCGGTCCAAACAAGGGAGCTGCCGAGGGATGTTCTCAGGAACTGGTCCAGGAACCCAGAGCATCTTTTTCAGCAGATGTCTCTGTCTCCGGAATCCAGGGGGGATCTCCGATGGTGGTTACATTGGCCAAACCTAGAGAGGGGGAGGTCATTTGTGATCCTGGAGTGAACCCTGGACACCACAGATGTCAGCCTGAGAGTCTGTGGAGCTGTACTGGGTCAGTTAGGTGTCTAGGACAGGTGGAGGTGGTACAAGGGTCTCCTGCCAATCAACACCCTCGAACTCCAGGCTGTTAAACTAGACCTCGTTCATTGGACCATCCGGAAATGTCTTACCTGATTGTCCAACAGTGGGGTGTGTCAGCGATAGACCTCATGGCAACCAGGGTTACCAGGAATGTTCCAATGTTTTTCTCCTGGACGGGGGATCCTCTGGCTTTTGCTACGGATGCAATGTCAATTCTGTGGAGCTTCTACCTATCCAATTCCTCTCATCCCCAGGTTGATTTGGGGATCAGTCATTCTGATTGCTCCTTACTGGCCCAAGAGAGCGTGGCTGGAAGACCTGAACAGTCTCCCATTCAGGATCCATTCCATATCCCTCCCAGGAAAGATCTGTTACTCTTGGGTTCCCTGTGGCACAAGGTTGTGGAGAAACTGAATTTGACAGCATGGCTCTTGCTCCACAAGATTGGCATAAAGCCAATGTAGTGCCTCTGTTTAAGGGAAGGGAACTAAATCAGAGCCTTGGAGTTATAGAACTGTGAGTTTGACTTCTGTAGTGCGAAACGTGCTAGAATGGATAATAAGGGATTATACTGAGGATTACACCTCAAAAAACAAGATTATTTGCAGGAATAAACATAGTTTTATGAGGAATAGATCACACCAAAATAAGGAAATTTCTGGCTAGGGTATAAACTTTGCAATAGGATAGAAATCTGGGAGCAGTATGTGATTGTAAATGGACAATTATCCAATATCCAATACAATATTATGTAGGTTAATATTGAGAGTGGAGTACCTCAGGGTTCAGTACTTGGTCCACTTCTTTCTAACATGATTATTAATTAGCAGAAATAGATATAGAAAGCAAAATATCAAGATTTGCAGGGTAATAAATTCAGAACAGGATATATGCTGTATACATAGGGATTTACATAAAATTGTAGATTGGGCAAACAAATGGAATATGAAGTTTAATAAGAGAGAGTGTAAAGTCATGCATTTAGGAAGGAAAAATCCCAGTGCTACTTATGAACTTAATGGAATCATTTTAGCGGACTCGTTGGTAGAGAAAGACAAGGGAATCCTCGTAAACTACAAACTTGGAAACAGTGATCAGTGTCTAATAGCTGCAGCAAAAACAAACAAAGTTCTGTCTTGCATAAAAAGGTATCCTATTGAACTGTCACTATCTATTGGGCGACTAACAAAAGGTTGTGTTAAAAATATGACGCAAACTAAAAAGCGAGACCAATAGACCTATTCTGATATTGCACGCTTAATGGTCACCACACATGGTGACAGTTCAATATATAATGATGTAATACTCCCTTGAGTGCCCTGCTCCTTGCAGTCCTTCAATGTCTAATGCTGAATTAACCCCTTGAGTGCCCACTTGCAGTCCTTCAATGTATAATGCAGAATTAACCCCCTGAGTGCCCTCCTCTGTGCAGTCCATGATACTTAAATAGACACCAAGTGTGTCTATTCCACTACCTGTGATGCCAAATATGCATTATACATACAGCACAATAATTGCCCCAGTGTTATTGGCACCTCCGCAGGACATGAATAATGAACCAGTCCACTGACAACCTAAAGGTAAATAAAGTGTGAATATACTACTAAAATTGGGTGTGCAATATAGTGTGGCAAGCTCCAAGTGTTCTCTGAATAATTTGTCAGTTAACCTCTAGACACTGAACTCCATCTCCCAGGCTCCTTCACGGCCACCCAGCTCCCTCTGGTGGTTGCTTTAAGTTCAGAGGTGACAGGTGCCAGTGATAGGTGGGGGGAGTCATGGTAGTGAGGGCCACATAGAACCGAGATGGAATTCACAGACTAAAGGTTAGTCACTGAATTTTTCCGGGAGCACTTGGAGCTTGCTGTTTTGGATCAGATGATATTTTTAACACAACCTTTTGTCGCCCAATAGATAGTGACATTTCAATAGTGAACCGCATAAAAAAGGGTTATTGAAAAAGGAGTGGATAACATCATTTTGCCATTGTACAAATCTTTGGTAAGACCTCACCTCAAATATGCAATGCAGTTAAGAGCACCAGTTCTGAAAAAGGATATTCTAGTACTGGAAAAAGGTACAGTGAAGCTCAACAAAATTAATTAAGGGAACGGAGGACTTGACATTTGAGGAACAACTAGACAAACTTGGTTTATTTACTCTAGAGAAAAGACTGCTAAAAGGAGATCTTATCACAAAGTAGAAGTGTATGAGAGGTCAAGTATCTCTTGGGTGAGCTAGTAATTCCAATGCTTGATCAAATAACCAGGGGCCACCCTCTGAGATTAGAGGAAAGGAGATTTCAACATCACTAGAGGAAAGGGTTTTTATACAGTAAGGTCTGTTAAATTATGGAATTCCTTGCCCAAGGATGTGATTATGGCAGATACAATGGATACTTTTAAGAGAAGATTAGATGAATTTCTTTCAAAAGGGAACACACGGTTATACTGTAATATACAATAGGCAAAACAGGAAGGTCTGAAAAAGACTAACTTATTTGGCAGCAAGAAAGCTATATAAATCCTCATATCTCTGGGTTATGAGACAAAGGTTGAACTTAATGGATTTGTGTTTTTTTCAACCTAATTTACTATTTTACTATGTTACTAAGCTGGAGGGATTTAACGCGGAGGTCATATCTTCAATCATACAGGCCCAAAAGCCTTTCTCTTCCAAGGCAGACCATAAGGTGTGGTTTATTTTTCATGAGTGGTGCTCTGAAAACAACTTGTCTCTGCAGGCTTTTGACCTTTGCTTGTTGTTGTCATTCCTCCAGGATGGTGTGAACAAAGGACTCTTCTTAAGCTCCCTTAAGGTTCAGATCTTTGCTCTCTCTGTGCTTTTTCAGAGACATATTACCATCATTCCAGATGTCATGCTTTCCCTTTCTTCATGGATCCCACTCCCCCGTTTGAGCTTAACCTGGTTCTGGGTGTTTTGCTACCACGGAGGACTTTAAAACAGAGGCTAATACATTACATAACTGCTTTTTAACGAGGGCCCACAGTAATAAACTACTTATTAAGGCATACCAGAGAGCCCCAAACAGCGAGCAAAATGAAATATTACATAAACCTAGATCCAATCTTGACATTTCCAATGAAATCAGAGTGATTGGTGCTTTCAATCAGCAAATAGTATCATTCGATCTATTTCAAGAAAACATTGGCCTACATTAAGGTTCGATGTTGACCTGGCTGAAGTATTGCTTGAGATACCCAAAATCACTTACCTGCAGACAAAAAAACATAAAGGATTTTGTAGTCCATAGTCATTTTCAAAGACAGAAAACAGATGATTGGCTGACTGCTATGCCAAGATTAAAGGACACATATAGATGTAACTCTTGCAAATTATGTTCTTTTATATATAAGACAATTTGTTCTACATTCATAAATTCATTATAAATGTGTATATATATATATATAATATATTTAATGCATTGCCAATGTGGTATCCAATATGTGGGAAAGACCATAACGAAATTCAAAGAAAAAAATCTGGAACATATTGGTGACATACGAAATTCAAGGCAAGCTCCAGTGGCAAGATATATGCACGAACATCACACCAATGATGCTAGAGTGATGCATTTCATAGAATTAGAAAAAGTGGAACCATCTCCAAGGAAGGAGGATTTTGATATGAAGCTTCTACAGTGAGAGGCTTACTGGAGTAATATGTAATTTCAAATAAATCTGTGATATTTTTTGGTTCCAAAATATTATTTATACTCTGGTTAATAATTTTACTCTCCAGATATACAATTTAACACAACCTAAAGAAGGTTTAAGAGTTAGCTATGTTCTCCAGTGTAGAACTAATGTTCTTGAATATCCTATACACGTGAGGAATCTATTATGATAATTTTAGATGGTATTATTTACCAACAGTGTGTGTGTGTGTAAATATTATATATATAATATATATATATTTTTTTTACTCATCTTTTCCACTATTGTCTCCACCAGAGTGTCTGTCTCCATTTATTTTGATGGAGACATTTGACACAAGTGGTGTTATTCATTATTATACTTTCTCCAAATTTGTTGTTGTTGTTCTTCTTCTTCTGCTTTTCCAGCGAGATCTGAGCACTGTGAGCTGCCATAGCACTTTAGGCAGCCCACCTGCATATAGGTGTGGAGTACATCCAAGCCTCCTCGTGAAATAAAGTTTAGGGTATAAAAGAGCATGCTCAAAGCAGCTCGGTTCTGTAGCCCTGATAAAGTCTGTATGATGAAATGTATTTGGCATTTTCTTTTGTCTTTTTAATGACCAAGTGGCTACTATGCCTGGATGGTCTTAACATGGCAATAAATTAAAAAATTTTGGCTACTTTCGCAATTAACTGAGAGAGAGTATTGCTGTTTGGTCTCTGTATATTAAAAGGTATACGCAGTGATATGGACCAGTTCTTTGTGTATATATATATATATATATATATATATATATATATATATATATATACAGGAGTTTTTAAATAAAGGAGAACAGATCAGAGCACAGGAATTAATCAGTGTTTTTTTTGGTCACTGTGCATATTAAGAGATGTGCAGTGATTAGGACCAAAACATTGAGTTGAAAAGTAAGTTTTCTCGAGCATTATAAAACCAAAGATTTTAGTATGGTCTCAGTGACTTACACTTGATCTGAGATACAGTGTGACTAGATTAGCCACGGGAATCACTTTCATGCTGCTTCATTGCTGATTCTGGGGTACAAGCGATGTAAAGCGGCATTTAACCATATCACTGTTTTATGGTCCTGTGCTTGGTGTTGTTTTCAGAAGTACAACAATGTGGACCAAATACAGATAATTCTGTGTATTATATTTTGATGACAACTTATAAACACACGGTTGCTCTATGGTCCCTGCACTAAAAGACTTTGCAATGGGACATGGAGGTGGAACTATTGTTGACATTCATCGCCATTGTTGAAATGTGAAGGTGACAGTCTATATCACCATTCATGGCATATGAGCAATAGGTAGCAACACTGAACCATTTGATTTGATAGTTTTATGATCCCATTTGATTTTATGGTTTTATGGTCCCTGTGCTTATTGGTGTTTTTGCAAGAGCAGTGATGCAGACCAACTACAGATAACGCCGTGTATTACTAGCTTGGTGGCAACATGCAACTACATGGCTGCCCTATGGTATCTGCACTGAAAAACTGTTTGTGGACCAATTGTAGAAATGACCTCTATTATCGAAATATGAAATAGATAGTCCCCATTATCATACACACAAGTAAGCCTACCTACTAATTAATATAAGTAAGGTAGTGTGTTCTATCAGATCGCAGTAGTATGCTTCCCTTTGATACAGATCTGTTATTATGCTGACAAAAATTCACTACTACAAATTATCGTTCATGCAGTATATAGTTACACTATGTACTATTATCACTATGACTATGTAACTATTATCAAAGTATACAATATGTGCATTACTTTGATCCTCGTATAATCCTAAGACTAAATGTGAAGTCCGAAGCTCTGTTTATCACTTTCTCAACAAAAAGGTTTTTAAAGTAATCAGTGCAGCAAGTCTTGAATTGACTAGAATACACAACAAAAGATTGTTCAGCTACTAAGAACTGTATAAAGAGTGATCACTACCTTATAGAAATAATTATCCACCTCACACGCTGTCACTAATACAAATTCCCTTTTAGTCAGAATGCAGAGAAAATTCATGTATCTAGTCTGTACTGTTTAGATCCTCAATATAACTGCACAAAACCACAGTTAACCCGAGTCTGAGCATTAACTCTAATATTTAAATGTGCAACATGACCTACAGATAAACAGAATTCACAACAAAAGATTGTTCAACTACTCTATGTGCTCTCCAATCTTATAGATAGGCCATCTAGAGCACTGAAAGAAGACTAATTCTGCACTTAAAGCCCTTACTAGTATGAAGTCAGTATAAAACATATATCTTTTATTAGTACATAAATATTAAAATGTTAACCAACCAGGCGGGTAACCCTTCAGTAGGGAACCCACTAGTTATAATTAAAAGTGGATCTCTTGTCCACAAATAGGGTGTAATTGTGGTGAAAAATGGAGTAATCTGTATGATCTGTAGTGTACTAGATTGATGAATGGTCATTGGTTAAATATTAGTCACCTCTCAAATACTTTTTGAGCAATTTCTAACTATATTTGTATAGGTAAGAGAAGAATATTTCCTTGTCACCTTCTTATTAGTAAGCTTCGTATAGTTACACTATAACTCTAGATCTTAATTGTAGTTGATATTCCTATTGCAGATCAGCCCCTCTTAATCATTGGAGTTAATACAGTCAGGTGATGTTGTGCATCTTCATCTTATATTGATACCATGCATAGGGACATTTATTATACAGTATATCCCTAGCATAAATCACGTTAGTTCGCAAGAGAGAAAGGAATCAGAATTCAAATTATTCACTGAAACTTGTTAGAAGTCCGCTTAGAATCTGTATAAGTTCTCTTGATACTTTAATCAGTAATCAACAATCCTTTTGCATAAGGCTATCCTAACTCAATCGCACCGACACCTGTTATATTTAACCCACTGGCTGCTGTATCCACAATGTCCTTCAGGCTGATCTTAACAGAATTGTAGCAAAATCTATTTAGATATTCTGCAGTTCTATATGCTCTATAAGCAATTTCTTAGTACTGCTTCCTAACTTATTGCTCTATGGATATCTCTCTCCTAGCATATCCCTATTTTAAAGTTGCTCGTGAACATATTACTTTTTCACTGTCGTCCAATACAGGTTACTGGTACACTGGGAGGCGATCTGCCCCTTTAAGTAGGCAGGAACATTCTCCAAATGTATGCAGGGGGTGGAGCCTCCCCTCCCTCTTAGGCTGCACCTCAGTCAGCCCAAGCCAGAATGATTTGTTCCTCGGTGTGTTCACACCCGGCAGAGAACAGCTCTCTTCAAGTTTTAGTTTCTTTGTTATTTTTACAAATACGGAATACCAACATTAGGCGGGTTACCAAGGCTGTCAAATGCCCTCTTTAAAGTGGATAGCACAGCTTCCAGGTTACTTTTGGTGGACCTTTTGCCCTGATGAGGGAACAACCTGATTTCAAGTACTTCCCTGGGAATTATCCTCTGTGGTAATTCTTTTCTTATCTTGGTAACCTGAAGACAGAAGTCCTGCAGAAAGGTGAGACACCCTTTGAGTGCCGAAGGTCCACTTGTCCCTCAGTGTCCCTTCATTGGGCTTGTACTTGGGAGTTCTCATTGTGCACTCCAGCACTCACTGGGTGTTTTTCTACATCTTGCTAATGCAATGTATGTGTGTATGTCTTGAGTTTTGGAGCAGTTTATGTGGGATTTAACCCTTTCTCTGCTGGGTTTTTCAATTTTATTGGCATTTTCAACCTTTGCCTTGGCTGGGTAATGTTTATTTATATAGAACATGTGTTTGCTATGTGTTATGGCAATTTTACTTTAAGGGATAAATTTATTAAAAATAATGTTCCGCGCCTTTAAGCGCGCTTTTCCCTCATAGACGCCATTGCTCCTTTACTCTCTATGGGCTTACACTGTGTGGGACGTATCTCTGGAACCGCTTCACATAGCGACTTCAGAGAGGGCTCATTTTATTTGTCTTCCCTTGCTCTATCATCCGGTTATACGTTTGAGTGTGTTGGGGGACTCCGGACACTGTTTTGGGGTACTTGGTGAGAAAAACTACGCTTCCCATAAGCGCTCGGTTCACACCCTTTTTCTGATTGGCTCCCGTCGCGGCAGCCATTTTGTGAGTTCTTCTCATCGAGTATACTACGCAGGGACCGGACCTTCTCTCTCTCTCTTCTGCTGATTAACCCTTCGCTTGCCAGATAAGTTTAGTTCTAAATGTTTCTGGGGTGAATATTTAATCTTTCGCACTTTAATTGGGTGATTCTTATCTGTGGGGTATATCTGACGCTGTGATCATGTCTACTCCACTTGAGCCTGGGACTAGACCTAAGACAAAGGAGGCTGGGGTATCTGTTTCCCCCATTGCATTTTGCTCCTCCTGTCACTCAGGGCTACCTAGAGAATTTTCTGGTCATTTATGCCCAACTTGTGCGGAAGGTCATGGCAGCAACCCAGGGCCTTCCAGTCACACTATTGAGCCAACATGGGTGAAAGAGTTCAAGGCTGCAACTAGGGATCTCAGTTCCACTCTTCAGCTCTTTCCCTCTCAGGTTCAGGGGGCCCTTCAAGTTTGGCAGACCCCTTCCACTGTCAGGACCTCCCTGCCTAAGCCACAGGGAGCTCCTGACGTCTCTGATCCTTCTGAGGAAGAATTGTTGCAGGATTCTGATGTTGAGGATGGTACAGTTATTGAGTCTACCAGATCGGTTGGGGACCCTTTTGAATGTGATCCTGAACTCTCTGCTGAGGGTTTGATCAGGGCTGTGCTGACCACCCTCAATCTTCCCTTGTGTCAGGAATCTACTCTTGACCCAACGGACGTGTTTCAGAAACCTTCAAAGGCTGTTACCTGTTTTCCTACTAATCCTACTCTTGAACGCTTAGTTTCTGATGCGTGGAAACATCCTGATAATTCCTCTTCAGTCTCAAAAAAGTTTGCCAAACTTTATCCTTTTCCTGAGACTGAATTGGCTAAATGGGTTCATCCTCCTAAGGTGGATGCGCCAGTTTCTAGGTTGTCCAAATCTACTGCTTTGGCTGTATCTGATGCTTCTGCTTTACAGGATTGGACTGACAAAAAGTTAGAGACTTGTCCTAAGTCTATTTTTGCCTCTATTGGTACTGCCATGCGTCCAACCTTTGCTGTGGCATGGGTTAACCGGGCCATTGCGGTCTGGACTGAACAGCTTACTGTGGCGGTCCACCAAGATGCGCCAGTGTCTGAGCAGGTGCAACTCCTTGCTAATATTTCTGAAGCTCAGAATTATGTTTCTGACACTGCTTTTGACGCAGTTCGCATGATGGCGAGGGCCTCCACTTCTTCTGTGGTGGCTAGACGCGCTCTTTGGCTAAAAATTTGGTTTGCTGACACTGCTTCCAAGAAAGTTTTGCTTTCTTTGCCCCTCCAAGGGACTTCCCTGTTTGGATCTGAGCTAAAGGAATTGATTAGCGAGGCTACTGGTGGTAAAAGTACTCTTCTACCCTCAGTCTTTAAGAAGAAATTCCCAGCTAAACGTTACCGGTCCTTTCGTTCCTTCCAAACTGACATACGCCCCACGTCCCAGGCGGTTCCGCCTGCTCTGCACGCCTCCTCCAAGCCCAAACAGTCCTGGAAGCCCAAAGTTGCCCCCAAGGCCAAAGCTTCCAAGACTGCTTCAGCATGACTCGCCGAACCCGGGTCCGCATCCGGCTTCACCTCTCTCGTCGGGTTTGGGAGTATTCAGTGGCGGACCCTTGGGTTCTTCAGGTGGTGTCAGAGGGATACAGGATCCCTTTCTTTTCCCTTCCTCCCTTTCGCTTCCATTTTACTTCTCCTTCTCAGGACCCCACAAAAAGGCGTCTATTCGACGACGCTATTCAGGATCTTTTGGACAAAGAAGTCCTGGAACCAGTTTCTCAAGAGGACACAGGTTCAGGATTTTATTCCAACCTGTTCGTTGTTGCCAAAAAGGACGTTGGAGCTCGTCCTATTTTGGACCTCAAAGATCTCAACTCCTTTGTTGTGAGTACCCACTATCGACAGGAATCTCTGCGCACTGTGATGGCTGCTATGTCTCCGGGGGAATTCCTTGCTTCCCTGGATCTTCAGGATGCACATCTGCACATCCCTATCCATCTAGAGAGCAGGCGGTATCTCAGGTTTGCCTGCCACAGAGGTCATTTTCAGTTTTTGGCTCTTCCCTTTGGACTGACGACAGCTCCACAAGTATTTCAGCGAGTCTTGGGAGCATTGATAGCAGTAATCCATCGGGATGGCATCAGAGGGACTCCCTACATGGACGATTTACTCTTGAAAGCTACATCAGCGGAGATCCTTCGCCAGCAGGTTCAGGCTTGCATTCAGACTCTCACTCGCCATGGATGGATTGTGACTCTGGACAAGTCAGACTTGGTTCCATCTCAGCAGATAATCTTCCTGGGTCTCCTGTTCGACACCCAGCGGTGCATGGTGTTTCTGCCGAAGGAGGTGGCTCATCAGATTGCTCTCCGGGTATCAAAGATTCTGGCTCTCGAGCGGATTCCAGTGCCGAAATTGACTTCTCTGGTGGGGAAATTCATTTCCACGATAGAGGCGGTGCCGTTTGCTATGGCACATACCAGGGAACTTGAGAGGTTCGTGATCCAGACGTGCAGGAATCATCCAGACCATCTGCAGCTATCTGTCTCTCTACCTCCTCATGTCAAGTTGAGCTTGGAATGGTGGTTGGATCTTTCTCATCTCCTGAAAGGGAGATCCTTCCAGATCCCTTATTGGACCACGGTCACGACGGATGCCAGCCTTCTGGGATGGGGGGCAGTGTTGGGTCGCTTCAGTGCCCAGGGGAAGTGGGGATTGGAGGAATCTCTCCTCTCCATCAACATTCTGGAACTTTGTGCGATCTTCCTTGCCCTAAGACATTGGGAGTCCGACAACGCCACCGCAGTGGCTTATATCAACAAGCAAGGCGGAACAAGAAGTCTCAACGCCTGGTTAGAGGTCAAGGCCATTTTGTCTTGGGCGGAAGCTCATGTTCCCGTCATTTCAGCGGTACACATTCCAGGCGTAGACAACGTCATGGCAGACTTTCTCAGTCGTCACACAGTCGACAGCGGAGAGTGGGCTCTTCATCCAGAGGTGTTTCACCTTCTAACTCAGATGTGGGGGGTCCCCGTGGTGGATCTGATGGCAACCAGACACAAAAGGAAGGTTTCAGTGTTCTGCTCTCGGTGGAGGGATCCACTGGCCCTGGCAGTGGACGCCTTGTCAATCCCTTGGGAATTCTCCCTAGCTTACATCTTTCCTCCTCTTCCACTGTTGATCAGAGTCATCCAGTAGCTGAAGATGGAGCGTTGTCCAGTTATTTTAATCGCCCTGAATTGGCCTTGTCAGTCCTGGTATCTGGATCTGATGGCAATGTCTGTGGCGGAGCCCTTTCCGCTTCCCTCTCGTCCAGATCTCCTGCTACAAGGCTATCTGTGGAAGGAGGATGTGCATCGTCTTCATTTGATGGCTTGGAGGTTGAATCCTCAATTTTGAAGATAAAGGGTTTTTCCTCTGCTGTGGTGTCCACGATGCTACGCGCTCGTAAGCCTGTGTCTTCCAAGATCTATTACCGAGTCTGGTCGACCTTTGTTGCATGGTGTGCTGATAGGGATCTATCGCATGATTTTCTTCTTCCTACTGTCCTGGCCTTTTTACAGGACGGTGTTGATAAGGGACTCAGTCTGAGTTCTCTCAAGTTTCAGACTTCAGCGCTCTCTTTTTCCAGGAGCGCATTGCCGTTATTCCTGACGTCAAAGTTTTCTTCCAAGGTGTGGCTCATGTTCGTCCCGCTTTCAAGAGTCCGGCTCCTCAGTGGGATCTTAATCTAGATAGAGTCTATCAGGAAGTCTGACGCTCTGTTTGTTATTCCTGAGGGGCCTAGGGCAGGGAGACCGGCATCCAAGGTGACCATTGCATCTTGGATAAAATCTACTATTCGTAAGGCTTACGAATTGCGGAATAAGCATGTGCCTTTTCGGGTCACTGCTCATTCTACCAGATCAATTGGGGCCTATTGGGCCTATAAAAATCAAGCGTCTGCTGATCAGCTGTGCCGGGCGGCCACTTGGTCCTCTGTGCACACATTTTCGAAGCACTACCATGTGTATGTGCTGGCCTCGGCTGATGCCAGCTTTGGGAGAAAGGTCCTGGAGGCAGTTTTGCCTGTCTAGGATCTTCTTCTTCTGACGTTCTCAGTGCTTCCTTACTGTTGAGCCCTGTTGGCTGTGGTTTAGTGTGCTGTGTTTTGTTTGGGGTCTGTTCTTACCCCTAGTTGGTGTCCGTTGACACTTCTGATTGTTGGGATCTCTGACCGGTTGGTTCATAGAGGTTCTGGTGACTCTGGGGGCCTTGCACCTGGTCCTTGCCTTCTTCCCGCCTCTGGGAAACTCAATGTTTGGACATCCCAGTGTACCAGTAACCTGTATTGGACGACAGTGAAAATAGGATTTTAGTCTTACCTGTTAAATCCTTTTCACTTAGTCCATACAGGTTACTGGTCTCCCACCCTGTCAAGAGACCATGTTTGGCTCTCCTGTGGCATTCTGTGGGAGTCCTTTGGGGCATGCTCACAGGGGTCTTCTTCTTCTCTTCTATCTCTGGTCAGTGTTAGTGTCTCAAATCATTCTGGCTTGTGCTAACTGAGGTGCAGCCTAAGAGGGAGGGGAGGCTCCACCCCCTGCATACATTTTGAGAATGTTCCTGCCTAGGACTAAGTGAAAAGGATTTAACAGGTAAGACTAAAATCCTATTTTCATTTCTATCACCTAACTCAGTACTGGGTTCAGGCTGCCGAGTGTATCTTAAATGAAATTCCCCGCTTAAACACTAAAAGCCCCTGAGGAAACCGTGGGGTAACACAACAAAACACAGCGTAGGGTGAATGGGTGTTTAAGGGGGAAATTTGATGTAAGATACACTCGGCAGCCTGAACCCAGTACTGAGTTAGGTGATAGAAATGAAAAAGTAATACGTTCACAAGCAACTTTAAAATAGGGATATGCTAGGAGAGATATATACAAAGAGCCTCCTGCTGATAAGGATAAATCATTCAAAAAGTCAACATAATGAAAAACTTGTCGGATCATGAGTTGATGGTAAAAGAAGGACCATATTTTCAGAAGTAAATCGTTCACGTTTGAAAATTCAGCTAAAGAATTAAAAAAAATTGTCTTTGATTTTGTCTTTGGAATGAAAATTTTCAAAGAAGCAAAGACATTTTTTCATCTTTAAAATGAAACTTTGCAAAGAAACACACTTTTTTTTGTCTTTGAAATGAAAAATTGCTTCTCAGTGCTTTATTTTTTCTTCTCCAAGTTTAAACCTTTTTTATGTCGGGAAAAAATGACGTTAATCAGACAAAAAAACGACGTTCAAACGAATATTTTTTTGTGAAAATACCTTACATTATGACAGAAGATTAAACCACGGCCACTTTTAAGACTGCTTTTTCCCTTTGACGGAGATGGCGGAATTGGATGCTAAAAATGACGGAAACATGTCTGAGAATTGACGGATCATGGTGTAAGAACATTTTTATTCTGATTACAGACAATTTCAGTTACCACCACTTTCTGAACATCTCGCCCTTGGTGTCAGAAGTTATCCAGTTAGGTTTCTAACTTCATATCAAGATCCGACCTGCACTAGTTACCACAGCTGAGCCATGAACGTGGCTGATCTACTTTGCCAGGTGTTGTATCGAAGTTGGTATCCCGTTGGTTTGTGTATCCGTCACGCCCAGGAGACGGGACCTGCCATAGAAGTCTTCCTGCTCGTCATAGAGGTCTGCCCGCTTGGCGTGTACAGCTGCGTCTTGCTCTGCCCCACTTGTTGTGAACTGTGTAATGTGCACAGCAAGCAGACCTGCTCTGGGGTGCGTGCACACACAGATGAGCCCAGCTTAGCATTCTATCGAAGACGGTATCATCGAAGATGGTATCCAGCCTAACTTAACTTTCTATCGAAGATAGGCTTAGCTTCCTATACAGAGGCATAGAACGCAGACTTTAATTAATTCCTACATTTTAACCCTTTGAGTGCCAGATCGGTATCCAATGGGCTGGATACCTCTCTGGCACTCAAAGGGTTAAGTCTTCAAGGTTGCCCCTTTTGACAATACGCAGACTTCCCTTTATTCCTACATATTAACCCTTTGAGTGCCAGAGCGGTAGCCAATGTCCTGGATACCTCTCTGGCACTCAAAGGGTTAAGTCTCCCAAGTTACCCCCTTTTGACAATACGCAGACTTCCCTTTATTCCTACATATTAACCCATTGAGTGCCAGAGCGGTATCCAATGCACTGGATACCTCTTTGGCTCTCAAAGGGTTAAGTCTTCCAGATTACCATCTTCGACACTACATTTGAACCTTCAGGGTGCCAGAGAGGTATCCCTCTTTGGTACTCAAAGCTTAAAAACTTTCAGGTTACCATCTTTGACACTACATTTTAACCCTCTGGGTGCCAGAGAGGTATCCAATGCATTGCGTCGCAATGCATTGTATACCTCTCTGAAACTCAAAGGGTTAGGGTTTACAGGTTACCATCTTCAACACCACACAGTAACTCTTTGAATGCCAGAGGTATTCAATGCATTGCAATGGAATGCATTGGATACCTGTCTGGCACTCAGAGGTTTAAAGGGGCTGTATCACCTAAGCACAAGTTTGCTTTAATATCTTTATTATACTTATTTTAACAGTGCTGTGGGTTTGTTTTTTTTTTGAAAACACAATAGAAATGCAGTTTGAGGGTTTACTTTTTCCCTCTTATATTCATTCTAATGAAAATACCGGAAAGATCCTCCTCCCTGCTGGTCTGTCAGTAAGCTGGAGCACTCATTGACTAGATATCGATCTCTGCAAATGAGAGTGCTCCAGCTTACTGACAGACCAGCGGCAGTTACTGAGAGACCAGCGAGTTGTTAGAGAGGCACAATTCATCAGTCGGTTTCTCCCTCTTCATCCAGCCAAGTTACTGTATCGGGTCTACACTGATTATTGATACAGTTTTTCTGCTAGCAAACCCAGTCAAAAACCCATCTGATCCATATACAATGCCATTTTTAGGTTGGTGCCAGTGGTGCAGTGCACCTGGCTCTGTGTCATCACTGGCCCCACCAACGGAGTTCCTATTGGAGGATAAGACTTATCCTTATCCTTGTCGCCTATGGAACAGACCTTTCTATATCCAGCTTCAGCATATTAAAATAATGTAGAATGCTGGGATATGATGACATCATATCTTTGCGTTCTGTATTATTAGGCAGATTGAAAGGTGGGGAAACAGGAGGGGATGAAAGAGTTGGGGAAAGAGGAAAAAAATAGGGGAAAAGACTGGAGTAGGGAGAGATACGGGCTTGAAAGATGGAGCTTGAGTGGGCAACAGAGGAGGGGAAGAAATGGAAAACTACTGGAGTGGGGAGAGAAAGGGGGTTGAAAAACTAGTGTGGCTCGTGGGGGTGGAAGATTAGTGGAAAGGAGAAAAAATAGGGGAAAAGACTGGAGGAGGGAGAGAAAGGAGGGAGCTTGAGAGGGGGAGAGAGGAGAAAAAAATGGCAAAAGAACGGAGAAGCGAAGGAAAGAGGTTATAGAAAAACTAGGGCCGCTTGAAGGGGTGAAAGAGTGGCAGAGAAAAAACAGGAAAAGACTGGAGGAGCGAGAGAGAGAGGAGATTTGAAAGACTGCATGAAAAGGAGGTGGTTTGAAAGAGTGGGGGTGGAGAGAAGGTGAGAAAAGGCAGGAAAAAAAAGAAACAAAAAGACTGGAGGAGACTCGCGATTAACAGTAGAGCAAGACTGGGGTATCAGACAGTGTATATGGGTCTGAGCCTACCAGTGCACAGTGGAACAAGACTGGGATCTCAATGTATATGTGAGTCTGTGACTACCAGTGGACAGTAGAACAAGACTGGGATCTCAACGTATATGTGGACAGTGGAACAAGGAACAACACCAGCAGTTGAAATGACTGGAGCAGTAGTAAACTTTGAGCAGATAATTAAATAGTGACTCTCCAACACATAGCATAAAAAGTAATAATTGCTTCCTTTATGAGCGCCTATAGAACTGCAGAATATCTAAGTAGATTTTGCTACAATTCTGTTAAGATCAGCCTGAATGACGTTGCAGATACAGCAGCCAGTGGGTTAAATATAACATGTGTCGGCGCGATTGAGTTAGGATAGCCTTATGCAAAAGGATAGTTGATTACAGATCAAAGTCTCAAGATCACTTATACCGATTCTAAGCGCACTTCTAACAATTTTCAGTGAATAATTTGAATTCTGATTCCTTTCTCTCTTGCGAACTAAGGTTATTAATGCTAGGGACATACTGTATAATGAATGTCCCTATGCATGGTATCAACATAAGATGAAGATGCATAACATCACCTGACTGTATTAATTCCAATGATTAAGAGGGGCTGATCTGCAATAGTAATATCAACTACTATTAAGATCTAGAGTTATAGTGTAACTATACGAAGCTTACTAATAAGAAGGTGACAATAAGGAAATATCCTTCTCTTACGTATACAAATATAGTTAGAAATTGCTCAAAAAGTATTTGAGAGGTGACTGATATTTAACCAGTGACCATTCATCAATTTAGTACACTACAGATCGTTCAGATTACTCCATTTGTCACCACAATTACACCCTATTTGTGGACAAGAGATCCACTTTTAATTATAACTAGTGGGTTCCCTATTGAAGGGTTACCTGCCAGGTTGGTTAACATTTTAATATTTATGTACTAATAAAAGATATATGTTTTATACTTACTTCATACTAGTAAGGGCTTTAAGTGCAGAATTAGTCTTCTTTCAATGCTCTAGATGGCCTGTCAATAAGATTGGAGAGCACATAGAGTAGTTGAACAATCTTTATTTGTGAATTCTGTTTATCTGTAGGTCGTGTTGCACATTTAAATATTAGAGTTAATGCTCAGACTCGGGTTAACAGTGGTTTTGTGCAGTTATATTGAGGATCTAAAGAGTACAGACTAGATACATGAATTTTCTCTGCATTCTTACTAAAAGGGAATTTGTATTAGTGACAGCATGTGCGGTGGATAATTATTCCTATAAGGTAGTGATCACTCTCTATACAGTTCTTAAATCTGTATTGTTATACCATTGATATGCAGGAACTAAACTTTGTTTACTTAATAATCTGCTGTGTATAAGTGGCACAAAAATATTGCAAGGATAGCTGCACTTCATTGATAACTGATATAAACTAACAATGTCAGTGTATATAATTGGGATCTAAGTATTCCTACAAATAAATGGAGGCACATCCTAGTAGCCATTAGGGGTGGACGAAAAGCTTCCTTGTGTTCCAGCGACAAAATCTGCTTTAAAAACAGTACTAGTACTACTACTAAGAAGGTCCAGCAGCTTGTTAGCATTAGGAGTGACGGAGGAGGTAATCATCATATTACTAGTGACTGTGAGAAGGAAGACTCAGGGGCTGAAAACTGATGTGGTTGGTGTTAGTGGTAGTACTATTAACAGTGATAGTGAAGCAGCCGGTGGGTCGAGTGGTAGGGGAAGGAACTGAGGGCATCCAGACTAGCGGTCAAGGGAGGAGTCAACAAGAAATGGCAAGTGTGCCATTAGGGTACCCTCTGTCACATTTCCTGTCACCTACTCCAACCAGAATTGAAATGTCTGTAATACAGCAGCAGCAGGGATGGACTGTTGGTGGTGATAATGATGGGGGGAGAAGCTGGGGTGTAAGAGACATTGATGGCCTTTTTAGCCCTAAATGATAAGGAATGAGAGACAGGGATGAGGATGGGCATCACCATCACCACCAGCAGTGAGCTTTTGGAATTTGCGGAGTTTGCAACTGCTGATGCTGAGTTGCAAGGGCAGCTGAGGATCAGGTTAGTGTGCCACAGACCACCGTGAACACAGTGGGAATGTCGTCAATAAGTGACGCAGAACTAGGACAGTTTCCACTTGCCAGCAGCAGCAATTCTCCTGGTCCTAGTTGCAGTGCTTGTTCTGAGGATGAAGCCACAACAGCAACATCATCCTCTGCCCCAGACAATGAGATCATGGGTGCAGGACTATTTTTCTCTTGGGGCAGACACATTGCAGTCATCACCAGTGGTACTGTGCACAATTTGTGATGAGTCATTGAGAAGGGGAAAGGAGGGGACACACCTTGGCACAACCTACCTGATAACACACACACCATGACATTTACATCAAACATGTTTGATTCATGTTTGCTTCACCACAGCAATTGAGCACTGCTGTTGCTGTATCCCCTGACTCTCCAGAAAGGCAGCAAGAGGTGAGGTGGAGATCAAAGAGGAGGAAGAATAGAGAAACCCAGGCATAGGCTAGAAGTTCGATGACAAGTGAATCAACTAGCTCACCATCACCTTCTAGCTCTAGGGTAACTACATCTCCTGCCAATCCACCTCGTTCATCATTACCTCGCCCGTTAAATGATAGCCACTCTGTAGATGTTAGGATGTGGCAGTTCGTCTACACCCATTGCTGTCTGTGTGGTGCACTGATCACACATGGCAATGTGATGGAGGAGAATCGCAAGCAGGGCATCAGAGGAGATTCCCTTCCGCAGAATATAATAAGATAATGGCAGGGAGGGTTCATCATTACTATTAAACAGTCAGCAAATTTTCATGTATCCTTAGCGGGGTGTGGACAAGGGTCATAGTGACAGCAGCAGTTCTTGTCTTCTGGTGTCATGGTGTTTGGATAGTGTTGTGCCAGGTGTTATTTACCACACACACTGTGCACATTCTAGTAACAACAAACTCAGGATTTTGGAGGAGAAGGAGCAGGTGGAAAAGGATTATTGGCCAACTTCTTCTTTTCTCTAGTTGTGCCTGAGGCAGTAACAGTGTTACGGTTTTCTGACACTCAGACCACGGTATAAAGTAAAAACACAGTTTTATTGACAAAATGATAATAGAACAGTGCCCCTAGGGGCCAGTACAGGTATAATCAGTATTGGCAAGTACAGACCAAGTAAAGTTAGTGCAATACATAAATGGATATATATATATATAGACTGGGGATAACCCCACAGGGTTAAGAGGAGCAACTGAAGCAACTCAGTCCTAGATTGGCCAACGCCCAGGATATGATAACAGACTCTTGATGGTGAGAAAGGAATATAGTGTCTGCACTGAATCACTCTCAAGGTAGTAAAATGGAGCACACCTATTGCCCAGAGCTGAGCCAATACCACCACCGTGGGATTAGGAGGAAAGCTCCTGCTAGAGCTGAAGAAACCAGAAACTGAATCGCCCTTAATGTAAACTCGGTAGTAAACCTGCATGTGCCAACGGAATTGCGCCCAAACACCCTTAGGGTGCCAAGATAGACGGTTACTGCACAAGCTATAGTGAGCCGGAGCACTGGGAAGTGCAGGAGATAACGTACACCCTGAGCGTATGTGAACCAGAGCCAGGACACCCTTCCGGTGTCGCACAGAATCCACACTGCAAGAGCGTACAGACTACCAGCGCCAACCGGCGCGGTCACGGTTCACACCGAACACCGGAACGGACAGTGCTCTGCGAGTGATGGTATGGCTAGGTCTTACAGGCTCAAATCGTAGCAGGCTCTAAGGGTAACCAGAGGCTTGGCAAGCGTATATGAGGCACGTAACCAGAGACTACAGGCACTGCACGGGTTAATCTGGTTCAGTACAGCAGAGAACAGCTCAGCAGACAGCAGAATGGTAAAGCAACCTCAGGCAACAGCTCGGTAGAGAGAGAGAGAGGATCAGTGAAATACCAGTCAGTTCAGAATGTCGCTGGAGCGACCGGAGCTACGCAGGAACACTGGAACAGCACACAAGACTGGAACATCAACCGGAACCGGATCGATAAGGTAGCAGGAACATCAGCCGGAAAACGGGTCAAACACGGAGCAGGGTCGTCAACCAGAACCGGGTTCATCACGGAGCAGGGTCATCAGCCAGAACCGGGTCAATCACGGAGCAGGATCAGAAGAGTAGTCAGACAAGCCGGGTCGGTACACAGGAGACTCAGGAACTCAGCAACGAGGCGCAGGATCAGGAACACCACGAAAGGGCCACTGACAAGTGCCCAAGAGCCAGTATAAAAAGGAACATCCTGGGCGGGCCAATCAGCCTTCTCCAATGCAAAGGTAACACGGTTAAGATTGACAGGGAATCACGGGGACTGGGATAAGCAGCACCATATCACTGGAGCTAGTCGTGGCAAGTGGAACCTTCTTCATCCATCACCCAGGTTACTACTGTTGTTGATCCCATTCCCTTTGAGCTGCTTAATCATCCTGCTGCTTAAACAACTACGCAGCAGCAAGAACAGCAGTCGCAAATTCCACATCTACATCAGGGTATTTGACAATGGCCAGTGGCCAACATGACAAGACCTTCTGGCACTAGGCCAGTATGGATTTTCTTTTTATCAGGGCTTGTGCTTTAAAAAAACAAAACAAAAAAAAAACATAGGCCTACAGGGACTTTAACAACAAATCTTACAAATCATCCTCTACAATATACTCTGTCACTTCAAGTATCAGTCTACCTCAGTGGCAGCTTACGTAAGAGTGTCCCTGTCTCTATCACTTTACATACAAATTTCTTATTTTATATTTATTTATTTTTGTATTAACTGTCCCCCCACTATACCAGTCTAGAAACCCTCTCCACCCGCCAACACAGGCACACCCCCCTCAGACCCTTTTTATACCATGTCTTATGGGATATTTTTTTTAATGCATTTAGGATTTATGCTCTCCAATCCTAGTAAACAAACCTCCACCCAAAAACATTCCCTATTCAAATAATTTTTTCTGTACACTCCACCAACACATGCCCCTTTTATGCTATGGCTTTTGGAAATAAAATAACAAATACTATGTGTTGTGTGTAATGTTCCCATTGATTTCAATGGAATTAGCTAGCCAAAAAAAAGTGTAAAAAACTGCCTTGGGAAATTATTCGCCAAACGAGCAGTGCCAGTATTGACCGATTTTGGTTTGAAGATAAATTTTTCACCCATTCCTAGTAGCCATTGTTGTCTCTGTTTGCAGCAATTGCAAATACCACGCCATTTGGCTGTTTTTATGATTTTTTATAGTAATAAATAAAAGTTGTTTTTATTACATGTTTACCCTACACTTACAACTGTACATCACTGAACTGGTTCCCTTATACATTAGTCCATGTGATATGACAGCAGTAGACTTAAGCAGATGATCTGTAAAATGGACTGCACCCTCTTTTCTATCTTCTTGTTCTTTCCAAATTATATGTTTTGCAGAGGGGCCTCTTGCTTCCATCTCCTTGTACCGACTGACTTTTAAAATACTTTTCCTTTTGGCAGTTGTCTCAGTAAGGTGAGTCACTGAGTCTTGTAAGCCCCCCTTCCTGGTGTTCCATCAGTATAAGGCAGAACTTTGTTTCTTCCCAAAGAGATTTCACATGAACCAGGAGATTGTTGTGCCTTCCTTTTGTCCTGAAGTGGACCGTACTAAGCCTTTTAGCAAGGCTGACTCTGTTTGCCATCCCAGAAGGTCACAGAGCTGATCATGCTGCTTCCAAGGTCACCATTGCTTCTTGGATCAAGGCTACCATACGCCCGGCATATTGGATCTGGAGGAAAATTATTCCGTTTAAGATCACAGTGTGCTTCACCAGATATGTGTATACTTCTTTGGCCTACAAGAACCAGGCCTTGGTTGAACAGCTGTGCAAGGCTATGACTTGGACCTCCTTATATACTTTCACCGAACAATACCTCTTCAATGACTTTTCTTGGCTGAGGCGATTTGGCCGTAAGGTTCTGCTGGCAGTTCTGCTTGTTTAGGGGCCTACACACATTTTTTTTGCCAGCTGTTGTTTCTGAGTCCTGTTGGCTCTTGTTTTACTGTGATCTGTAAGTTCAGTGTGCATTGATGCTTGTTGCTTGGGTTATTCAGATACTTGATAGTTCAAGGGAACTCCGGTTTCATGAGGGCATTCATGAGGTCCTTTCTCCTTTCCTGCCACTGGAAGCCTAGCGTTGTTATATCCCCATGGAACCTTTTTTCCATATTGAATATAAGAGAAAATAGGATTTTACTGTTCTTACCTGTTAAATCCTTTTCTCTTTAGTTCATATGGAACACAGCTCTCCCACCAAGAGAAAAGGACCTTCGTGGTTCTGCTTTCCTGGGAAGAGTAGTTCTCTTACGAATGTTTCTCACAAAGGTTTTCTTATTCTTTTCCCTGCTTGTGTGGCTTTGGTCACATAAATGCTGGGAGTTAGTGGATAGGGGGAGTTGAGCTGGATGAGGGAGGGAGTCTCGCCGCAGGCACTTTGTCTTTTGTGATGTGCCCTGCCCCCCAGGAGGAGTGACTCAACCCCTGTGGTACCTGTGTTTCATATGTACTAAAGAAAAAGCATCTAACAGGTAAAAATACTAAAGTCTGTTACAGTTCAGTACACTCAGAAACGGTAGATGTTGGTAAAAACACAATTTTATTTAAAGCACACAAGGAATAACGTAACCCTCACGGGTCCAGCATATAGCACATAAATAACTGACACAGGACAGGTTACATTAGCAAGTTTAACCCACACGGGTCCAGTATGTACTACAGAATACAATACTGACACAGGTCAGGTAAATATGATTGATACAGTGTAATAGAGTGTGATGCACGATAACGTGAGAGAAGTGCACAGATGACAGCAACAAGCACTGAAAGAATCTTCGCCCAGACGGGCACGGAAGTAGCAGGAACTGCAGCCAAACCGATTCGGTACACAGAAGCAGGAACAGTAGCAATTAGCGTAGTCAGGCAGTCCGGGTCATACACTGGTATCAAACAAACGGAACAAGCACTAGGCATCAGGTACACCACGAAAGGGCAACCCCCAAGTGACAGCCCAGAGTATATAAAGGCTGTCATTGGGAGGACCTGTACAGCACAGCCAATGAAAAGGCACCAGGGAATAAGCCTGTCAAAATGTCGCATAATCACGGGCGCCATGATAAAGTACTATTTTCTTCCCAATCTTTATGTATTTGTTTGGATTATGATTATATCTGCTCTCTATACACCCAATTTGTTTGTATTTGTGTATGTTTACATGTTTGTATAGATATATAATATATTTCTTGCATTTTTAACTTTACTCATGCATTATTTTCAGAAATGCTAAACAAATATTTAGCGAGATCAGGACAGAAGATGATTGGTGGAATTGGAACTTTAATGTTTTACTTGATGGTCTGTACTGGAATAAATTATACAGTGATGCTTTTGTGCCAGCAGAGGTAAGTTAACTTGCTCTCTGTTTTCCATGTGTAATAAATATGTTTCTCTGTATTCCATGTGTAATAAATATGTTAAGAAGCACTTGATTTACAAAGGAATTATAAAACATATGTTTTCAATCCAGATCAAGCAACTTTAATCTTTATTAGAACTGAGTAATTAAATTCTTTAACACCTTAAGGAGCCATGACGAGCCATGACCATCATTGGTAAACTTCCGATAAGGACCCATGATGGTCCTGGCATGTCAAAGGTTAAATGATAGCAGCACCTCCTCAGTGCTAAAGAGACTGAAACTGAGCTCTCAGTTTCAGTCCTTCTCTGCTTTGCCGGTACATGTGATCGCTTCTAGAAACGGTCACTTGTACCAGCTTTTTTTCATTCACAAAGGCAATGTGTTTTACACATTGCCTTTGTGACTGTTCTTTGCCTCTCTCTTCCTTACTATGATAGTAAGGAAGAGAGAAGCAGAGAGCAGACTTAAAAGCAAACATAAAGAGGCCAAAGTTGGGGGTATTAACCCCCTCAGAGCTGGTGCTGGGGTCCGGATAAATCTAGGTCTCTTTATGACCCACTTACACCACTCTGATTATTTTAAAATTTTGTTGAGCAATATCAAAGCATTTTAGTCGCAAAATGTAACTTAATAACGCAAATACTGAAGTTTAATTTAAATGTAATGTGCATTTTATTAATGTGGAGCACAGTAATACATTATATACACACCACACATTAATGCACGAAAAATGGAAACTCCGTGAGGAAGAGAGGGACATTGGGATTTTCACCCCAGTGGGACAGTGCACCCCTAAAACTGCCCATTTTGTATCTACAAGTGACCGGTCATACCTTTCATGCAGTGCCTATAAATATTAACCCACTGGTCACAAATGATCACAAGAGAACCTGAATTTTTTTTTTTTCTTTCATTTTCTTTATTTTTAATTAAAAAATACAGTGGGTTATCAATATAAGTTTGGCATCAAAGGAAAGCCCTGCTTGTGCTTGAAAAAACGGTATATAAAGTGTGTGGCTGCAAAAGAATACTTAGGGAAAACACTACTGAACAAAGAGGTAGTCAAAAAGGTAAAAATTGCTCCGGTCCTTAACTGCAAACCACCCCAAATTTTCCCAGTACTTAAGGGGTTAAGATTATTATTATTGATACAAAATAGGCTGCTTTACAAGTTATAAAAAGTGTTTATGAAAGAGATGTGTATGTGAAAGAGAGAGAAGTGTGAGGTCCGAAAGGAATATGTTTGAAAGGTGTTTGTGAGAGACTGTGTGTGTGTGAGAGAGATGTGTATGAGAGTGAGGTGTGTGTGAGAAGTGTGTGTATGAGAGAGAGAGGAGTTTGTGTGAGTGAGAGAGGGGTGTGTGTGTGTGTGTGTGAGAGAGAGAGAGAGATGTGTGTGAGAAGGCATGTCTATTTGTGGAGAGAGGGGTGTGATTGCGAGAGAGAACAGTGTGTGTGTGATAGAGATGGGTGTAGGAGAGAGGTGGTGTGTGTGAGAGAGGGGTGTGTGTGTATGTGTGTGAACTTTGTAGTGCTTGGGAAGTTGTTTACCCCATTTGCTGAAATAATTGACATACAGAGACCAAGTTTTCTTTCGAGTAATAGTCACCTGGTACATATATTACTGTGCTAACTAATTAAGGGCTCGATCCAAATGTTGGAGATATAACCAGTGTGAAGAAAAAAACTGCCTTCGCGAGTTAACCAAGACTGGGTAATGTGAGATTCAAATGTTCCTTACCCAGAAGAGTTAATGTGCGACAGCCTACAAAGCACACGAAAACTACAAAACTGGAGTCGCCTAAAATCTGACCTCATCGTCGATGCAAAACACAAGATAAACGTGAGAAATGTCCCTATAAAAAAAAAGTGAAATGTCAAATGTTACCTAGTGTCCCAGTCGATCACAGCACCCCAAAGTATCAAGCTGAGTCAAATAAACTATAAATAGACCCAAAATCACCTACGCACTTTTGTCTGTTATCGAGTTCACATAGCTAGATTTCAGGACCCAAGGAGCGGAGGTTAAAGAGAGAAAGGGAGTTGAGGCACGCACACACACAGGTAGAAGGAGAGATTGACAGCATACACAGCAACACATAATACACTTTTGTACATACCAAATACACACATTCAAACACACATATACACACACACACATAGCCCTTTTTTTTTTTTTTTTTTAGTAAAACAAACACACTTTATATTTTTTTTGACAGTGTGAGTCTGTGAGTGCAAGTGAGTGACAGTGAGTGAGTGTGTGAGGGCTGAGTGAGTGCCTGGGTATCACGGTCCCCGTGATTCCTTGTCACTCTCTGTGGTGGCGCTCTTCCATTGGCGGAGCTTGATTGGCCCGCCCAGGGTGTCCCTTTATGTACTGGGCCTATGGCACCTGTCAGGTGCCCTTTCGTGGTGTTCCTGTTCCTGCGCCTTTGTTGCTGTGTTCCTGCTTTCCTGTGTACCGACTCGACTCGTCTGACTACTCTGCTGTTCCTGCTCCGTGATTGACCCGGTTCTGGCTGACATTCCAGCTCCGTGATTGACCCGGTTCTGGCTGACGCTCCTGCTCCGTGATTGACCCGGCTCTGGCTGACATTCCTGCTCCGTGATTGACCCAGTTCTAGCTGACATCCCTGCTCCGTGTTGCTTCCAGTATTCCTGCGTACTCTGGGCTCTTGCCTGGCGACATTCTGAAGCTTGCTCGCAGCTTGCACTGACTGATCACGCCCCCTCTGTTTACTGTGGCCTCCGTTATTGAGCCTGTCTGTTGCCTCCGTTGCCGAGCCTGCCAGAGAGTATTTGCCGAGCTGTTGTCTTTGTACCGAGTCTGTCAGAGAACACTTGCTGTGCTTGTTGCCTCCGTTACCGAGCCTGTCTGTGTACACTTTCCGAGCTTGTTGCCTCCAATCCTGAGCCTTTAACACTTGTTGAGCTTGTTGCCTCCATCACCGAGCCTACCTGTTTACACTGCAGAGCATTACTGATATCTAGGTGCTCGTTCCTTAAGAGTGGTCGCACCGCGTGGTGCTATTGGGCGTTCCGTTACTCTAGCAGTGTGTTGCTCCATTCTGCACCGGAAGGGTGCCTTGGCTCTGGTCTTCTATTGCTCACAGTGTTGTTCTATCAGATTGCACCTGGAAGTGCGTTTGGCTCACGGTATCTTGGCTTGTGCAGTGTCTCCTCTGTTACCGCACCTAAGGGGTGCTCTTGGCTCCGGTTCTATTTGCATATGCAGTGTCTCCCCGGTTACCGCACCTAGGGGTGCTCCTGGCTCTGGCTCTATTGACTCTGGCAGTGTCTCTCCTCCGTTATCGCACCCCAGTGGGGGTATTGGCTCCAGCTCCAGTTGGTCCTTACTATACTATTGGGCATTACGATTCAGCTATCTGGTTGTGATTCAGTTCAGTCGCACTTCTTGAGCTTGCTTTCTTCACTACTCTGGGACTATTTATAGCACCGGGCATTGGCCTAATCACCACCACAGAGAATGAGTATTTGTATTGGGTTTTAACCCTTTATCTTGTGTTTCTGCTCATGCTACCTGCTCCTGCTACATTGGGCTTATAGTTCATCCATTACTTGCCTTACTGCTATTACCTATTCTGGCCCCCAGGGGTGCTGTTCCTTAATTTTATCTTAATAAAACTGTGTTTTGTTTCTAACCTTGGTCTGAGTGTCGTAAAAACCGTAACACTGGGTGTGAGTGGGTGAGAGGAATGTAGAGGAGAGAGGGGTGGGGAGTGTAGGAGGAGAGGAGGAAGAGATGCAGGTGGGCATCCCTGGTCAGGGTAGGGGAGGAAGATGGAGATCCCTGTGGTGGAGGGGCATCCATGCCAGAGAAGGCACATCCAGTGCAGGGGCAGTGGGGAGAGTGGGACGAGGGGTAGTCCAGTGGGTGCACCACGCACAGCCAGGGCCTGTGCAGGCAGGGCTGGAGAGCCACAGTCAGGGCTCTCATCAAACCTCCGGGGGTGAGAAGGAGGAGAGGGTGAGAGATCCCAGGTTCAGAGAGGAGGATAACCTTGTCCTCTGTGAGGCAGTGATTGCAAGGGAGAGGCTCCTGTTCCCAAAGGGGACAGTCGTCGGGATGGGGGCCAAGTGAAAGGCTGCTTGGAATGAAGTCCTGGCTGCGGTGAATGCTGTGTTCAGCTGCAGCCAGTCATTGGAGTACATCAAGAAAGGGTGGACAGGCTTCAAGGCCAAGGTAACATAGTAACATAGTACTCTAGGTTGAAAAAAGACTTGCGTATATCTAGTTCAACCCTTTTCCTATTTCTGTTTACCTTCGTGAAGGTGAGAAAGAAGATGGGAGAGCAGGCCTTGCATGCTGCTGGCACAGGGGGTGGTCCACCCCTGCAAGTTGAGTACAGCCAGTGGGAGGAGGCCGTGCGCAGGACAATCTCCTCTGTCCTGGTGCGTGGGATCCCTGGATGGAGTGACACCAGGGAGGAAAGTAGCCTCCAGTCCACTGGTACGTGCATCAAGGCCCACACACACATCATACAAATCCTGACACCTAACAGACAGAGGCCAACACAGTGACACCTGAAAACACAGACAGCATTCCACACCACAATTCAGCAACACAGCTTGGACGGACATCAAACAAGGACAGAATACTTGACCAACCTGAATGGTAATGGTCCCTGTTGAACCCCCTTCATGCTGTCGACAACAACACCATGCACAACACAAAAAACATGCACACTGTCATGTGTGAGTCACAGATCTGTTATGTATCACAATGTCATACATAAAGTGACAAAGAGGTCAGCACACAACCCCTTGATTGCCACAGGGATAAGTAATGCACTGTTGCACAATACATTGGCTAGTCCGCTGGCACCCAAAGGGTTACCAGAGCATAGCAAGGAGGGGAATTGGTGTGTTTCCTGTTGTATTGTTACTGCATGTCAGGGCTAGGCGTTGTACATGTAGGTAGTTAGTCCAAGTGGAAGGTTCAGCTTTCTGCATCATATGTAGCCTGCAGAGTGTGGATGGCCAGGGGGCATTCATCGCCATCCCCACTCTGCAGGACATATGTGATTCACAAGGCTCAATCCTGATGGGGGGACATTCACTAGGGTGTCAGAAAGAGGTGACAATGTGTACATGACAACTGCAGTGTCATCACACCTGCAATCCCTGTGTTATTCTGTGGAGCCAATGCACTAAACAACATGTGACATATCCGTTCTCAGTCTCCATAGCATAACATAGGAAAACGTAGAAGTAACCCCCAATAGTACAGTATAACTATGTCCTGGGGTGGGTTCATGTGTGCTCCAGCTGATTGGGTTGTTGGGTTCAACAGATCATGTTGGCTGGTGTGCTTGGTGTGTTTGTTAATGTTGCTGACATAATTGGCTGGACTCTGTAGTCATTGGTCATCACTGGTGCATTGCTGTGTTAAAGGGATAGTAATACTTCGTTTTAACTTTATTTTACTTTGTAGGCATTAAAAAAACATGAAGAATGATATAAGTCTTATCTCTCAAACCTTTATGGTTTAAGAGATATTCACAAGCAAAGTTTCCCCCTCCTGCCCCTTTTTCCTAGTGTAAGCCATCTCTTCTCAGATGTGAATCTGGTTGTAAGACCAGACAGATAACAGCAGGGGACAATCTTCTTTGTATGAAAAGAATGAAAGCCCTTCCCCCCTTGATATGTTTTTCAGCTTTTTCCCTTATCTTAATTGAAGATTGTCCCTCTCTGCAGTCTACCTGGGCACCTCCCTTCTGATGTGGCTGAACGGGGGGGGGGGGGACTTTGCTTGTGAATATCTTTTAAACTATAAAGGTTTGAGAGATAAGACTTATATCGTTCTTCATGTTTTTTTAATGCCTACAAAATAAAATAAAGATAAAACAAAGTATTACTATCCCTTTAAGAGGTCATAGTGTTTTTGCTGTTGAGGCCTAAGTGTATGACATGCAATGGGTTTGTGTCACTCACAGTGTAATGCTTCAGTTTTGGTCACCACATGATGAATGGGGATAGCAAGGAGGTATATGCCTTGCCATCCCCACTGCTCAGTATACACATGATGACCAAATCCGCACCACTGTAGGGTAGTAGAATTAACGTATATGATCACTTCAAGCTTAGCAATGTGTGTCAAGATGGTAACCAATTAATTTTAAAGCAATGCAATGGATACCATCCTGCCACTCAGCAGTTCACATGTCAATGTAATAGTCTAGCCGCACTTCTGTCATGGCTCACATCACTGATTACATCATGTCATTTCCACACACAGCACACCAGCCAGCACAGGCAGAGGACTCCGGAGGCACCTCCTCTGAGGAGCCCACCACGTCCAGGGTGCTGCCGCAACAACCTCCACTGCAGCAGTGGACCCACCATGGCCCCCAGGGTCCACCCCAACATCAGCAGCCACAGCAGCAACAGGGCTACCAGGCCCCACTGCAGCTGGCCTACCAGGCCCCACCACAGCAGCAGCAGGGCTACCAGGCCCTACCACCACCACCAGGTAGGCACCTGATGCCCGAGATGGTGCCCATGCCGCAGGTGTCCGGGTTCGGACCAACCCCTAGGTCACAGGGACACGTGGCAGGAGGACACCCAGGGGTACACATTTGAATGGCCCATGGGCTACGAGCACGTGGGGCTTCTGGGGGAGCCACAACGCCCCTAGGCAAGGGAGATGTTCATCCCACCACCACCAACTCCATCACCACCACTAACACAGGCCAGCCACTTGGAGGCCTGGGAATACGAGGGGAGTGAGGGGTCCAGAGATCAGCACCAGTTTTCCCCACAAAGCACCCATGGTGTTGAAGGTCCTCCTGAGGCACTCCATGGGAGTCCACAACCCCACGATACACCACCACTTCCACAAGCCTCCATTGCTTCCATGCCCGTAACACCCACGGGCATAGCGGCCCTTGATGCAACCTGTGTGACCATCCACGGGGAGCAGCTCACAGTCATCAGAAGGTGTGCCCGAGGACTGAGACGGGTGGAGCTGACCCTGGGGCGGATAATGGGGTGCCTTATGGCCACTGAGGCACAGCAGGTGGTGGCGAACACACAGTATCTCCAGTCCCACAACGGGATGATGGAGGTCCTCGGCCACATGCTGGTCGAGATGTGGGACTCCAACTGCAGGCAGAATGAGCAGCAGGACATGGGCCAACCATCATGGGATAGGTCCAGTGATGCATTACCGGCCATCAGTGATCCACAACCCCCCCACCACCACCACCCACCAGACCTCCTCGGGTAACCCGCCAGAGTCGGAGGGAATCCACCTCTACAGCCCCCGAACCCTCCAAAAAAAAAAAGCCATCATGACCTTATAGGGTTTGTATCACGGTATGGCAAGCAGACATATGTATATGTGAGTGGGCACACACATCCGTGTGTAAACCAAGACCCATGAGTCAGAGGAGCTATTTCATGGATCTCGATCTACATACTGATGAGGTGTGTGCTCAGGGTCCACGTAATGCACATACATATGTCTGCTTGCCATCCCCTTGATGGACACCTCACATGGTCCTGACGCCTAGACAAGACATTGACAAGCAATGGAGTGGCATATTCACTGTGCTACACACACACACGAACAAGTCAGCATGGCAGACCTTCAGCCGGAGCATGAACAGTTGCAGCAGGTGACAGCTGTTGGACAGAGGTGCTTGGAGGAGGAGGGGGATGAGCCTTAGCCCTCTCACACATTCGTCTCCATAGTCGTCTTAGGTACAAACATGTGTAGACACTGGTGTTGGTCTGTCTCTCTGTCAGTGTCTCTCTCACACTACATCTGAGGAGGGTGGGCTGTCACTGTTAAACAGCAGTAAGGTGTTGTTCATGTGGTCATAACGATGGGACCAAAACAAAGGGGAGAAATCACACCAGCTCTGTACATAACTCCTTACTCAATATAAAATTGTATTCCGCTGAGGTGCACTCATAGGGATATACAATGATACTGAAGGAAGGGAAGAAAGGAATGGGTTAACCAACCGGGGAAAACCAACAGTCGGTTCCCCCCCCCCAAACAAGACACCTGATAACTGATGCACACTCCAGGAGTATACCAATCCAAGCCAAAGCTTTATCAGGCAATACAAAATTAATCAAGTGAATACATTGAATCAATTAAAACCTATCCAGCACAGGAATATGGAGTCAGGAAGACATTCCAACATCGAATGATGTCTCTATAGACTGAGAGCAAGTATATGTAAAGCAAACGTGCAATACCATGTATCCACAAACAATTCAAAGTGGCCCATTAGCAATGTGCAATATTATCATACATATGAAGTGCAACATGATAACAATCCAAAAAGTATAAATACACGTATACTTATCACTATGAATATAAGTAAAAGCACAAGGGCAGATCAAATTGTGTGACTCCTGGAGTCATACAGATAAGTATATTATGTGTATTCATACTTCGTTTATTATTAACACTTTGCACTTTATATGTATGAAAATAATGCACATTGCTAATGGGCCACTTGTCTATTCTGAGTTGTGCGATGTTTGCAAAAAAAAAAAAAAATGTTAGAAAGTGTTAGATTTCTGGAGGAAAATGTTGCAATTTCACTTGAGTTAGACCTAACTCCAACATTTGAATGGCTCTGGGCTTCATTGTACATTGTCCTCTAAGGGCAAGATTTTGGTGTTTTGGAGACGGGCGACGTGTGTTTCAGAACTGCCATTATTTCTTGCTAGTGGGAACATTTACATTGCTTGACGTACAAAACCACTGTTGCCAGTTTTTTCTGCCGACACCAACATTTGGATCGAGCCCCAAGTCCTGATTCAGTGGTCTGGAAACCCACCAGATGTCTCATTTTTATGCACTGCTCCCCAAGCTGGAAGGATCCCAACCTGGTACTTAAAATCTGATAAAAGAACTACTACAGAACAGGAACAGGAACGTGCACCACTCTACTTCCTTTTTGCTGTGGTGCCTACAATAACAGAATGTCTGCTGTCTCTAAGATTCCAGCACATGTACTAGACACCTGATCTCCTTTTCTCCTGAAACAACAGCAACACTAGTCCAGAAGACCATCAACATGCCACAGAAGAGAGAATAAATGAAGAAACACACATCAGGTCTTTCAGCCAGGAATAATCCCACACTGGCTTCATGGCCTCTTATAGGACCTTAGCCAGTCCATATACTCACAGTAAGCCAGAGGTCATCTATCTTTGTCAGGGTGGTCAGAAGGCTCAGTGAGGTTGCTTTTCGGGGGAGTCTACTATCATTCCCTGTGTGTTCATGGAAGTGGAGGGACCAGGAGTTTGCTTATGTTCCTCTTCTAGAGGGTGAAGTGGTATGGAGAGTACGTCTCAGGAGCAATTTAACTTACATAATGGAGTCGATGTATTATATCTAGATGTAATGTAGAATATCTAGGCATGTGATACAGTGTCACATAGTAGGCTGGTATGTAAATTAAGGAAACTGAGTCTAAGGGAAAGCCTCTGCTTTTTAACATGTTTATAAATGACTTGGAAATATGTGAAGAATGCAAAATGTCAGATTTTGCAAGTGACACTAAACTATGCATGGTAGTACATTCAGAGCAGGATGTTTGCTTTCTACAGAGGGATTTACATAAAATGGCAGATTGACAAACAAATTGAATATGGCATTTAATGTAGTAAAGTTATGCATTTAGGACAAATGAATCATTCTAGGAGACTTGTTGCTAGAGAAAGATCTGAGAGTCCTTGTGAACTGTAAGCTTGAAAGCAGTGATCAGTGTCAAAAAGCAGTAACAAAAGCAAGCAAGTACTGTCTTGCATAAAAAGGGGTTATTGAAGCAGGAGTAGATAAGGATATTTTATTAGCTTTTTATTTTGATTAATACTGAAAAGTCTCTACGCACACTTATTATTTACGGTGTCTTACCCAACACAGACAGTATATGGCATACATTATATATCCCAAATAGAAACAGATTATATAGCGCACCAAAAGAAGGAAGATATTAAAGGGATAGTAATGTTGTTTATTAAGTAATTGCTATATTGTTGATATTAAAAAAAGAGATTAATTGAGGTTAGTATGGTCTCTCAAACCTCATGGTTTGAGAGATATACAATGTTAACTTCCCACCTCCCTCCCTTTTCTCAGACATCAGCTGCAAACCAGGCACACTTTGTAGACCTTTCCAATGAAGTATTTAATTTTAGTTGTCAATATTTTGGCTTTGCTGAGGAGCTGCCTCCCTGTTCCGGGACCAGGATCTCATGCTGTCAACTTTACAGCTGATGTCTGAGAAAGGGGAGGGAGGGGGGAAGTTTAACATTGAATATCTCTTAAACCATGAAGGTTTGAGAGACCAGACTAACCTCAATTAATTTTTTTTAATATCTACAATATAGCAAATAAATTACATTACTATTTTCCAAACATATCAAAAACCATCCACAGAGAAATATTTTTCTTGACTGCACACACACCCACCCTCATGCAATATGTAGAGTTCACTGTCCGTAATAAAGTCCATATATCACCATGCATATACTTTAGTCTCTATTTAGTAAAAATTTCTTCTTCTAGAAAGTTGTGAGGGTCTTCAGTATCACACTTCCCACTCGGAATATGTAAAAATGACGAGAGACAGATTATAGCGCAATATCCTCCGTCACCAAAACCTCACACGCTGTGAATACTACTTACAAAGTATCAACGAAACCAGGCTTATAGGTATATTCTCAGTTCTCCCACTGATCTTGATAGAGCACAACCCTTAAATGACAAAATGGTCCACACGATAGTGTAATATGTATGGGATGTGGAAAGTAATCACCAGTCTCAATGATTCTACGTACACTATAATAGTGTGTCTTGTTCTTATCTCGATTTACAATCAGCACATCTGATATCCAAACAAGTAATTTATTCTAAAAATACATTAAAATACAGATAGAAATGAGCAGTATCCACATGAACTGGTACACCCACACCCCGTAGTAATTTTTATTTTTTATTTATTTATTAGATTTTATACCAAATATAATTACAGACACATCATTAAAGACATACGTATAAAAAGAAAATTACAGCTTCAACCAGCACAATTCTCTTCTTAGCATTTAATACATTACATACCATAAAATCATTGTCAATAGGGAAGAAGGCACCCATCCTATCGAAGGATCTAGCTCCACTCGGCCATCTGCACATCGGCATGACTCATATCTTTATTCAGTACTCCCAATTTTGCTCTCCATCGTGCGCTCCTCCCTACTTTACCCAGATCCATCCGACACATTAATTCCTCCATCCTCACCTGATACCTCAACTGTCCCATTATCTCTTTCCAGGGAATTTCTATTTGTTGCTTCCAGTGTCGAGCCACAACTATTTTCACTGCCAACATACAGTGTATTATAAAGCTCCCTATCCTCTACACTCATCCGGGGCCACTTCATATGCAACAAGGCAGTCAAGGGAGACCTCTCCAGTTTAATCTTCGTAACCTCCTCAACCAAATCAAACAACCTACCCCAATTACCTCTGATCCCTCTACAACCCCACCACATGTGTAAATATGACCTGACCTCCTCCCTATACCTCCAACAAATTGGTGAATCCTTAGGCGAGATTTTGTTCATCCTAGTTGGTACCATATACCATTTATTAATCAATTTGAATTGGGTTTCGGAAAGGTTCAAAGAATGGACCAACCTACACACCGCTTTGAAAACCCCACACCACTCTTTTAACTCTCACAACCCAATTCTTTTTCCCATGGCATAATTGTCTGGAACTTTCACCTAGGCTGTAATGAACTCAACAATTTCCTACTACTTGACAAAACTTTCTTTACTACCGTAGCTTTAAATATATTATTCAAAAGTCCAACCCTATCTTCCTCCTGAGTCAGGACTTCTTTGTCCAGAAAGCTCTTAATCCTGAGTTACTTAAAAATCTCACCATTTGTAAACTTGAATTCTTGAACCAATTGGGCAAAGGTCTTTGTCTTTCCTAAAATAATCATTTGCTCTATTCTAATAATTCCCAATTGCTTCCACGACGACAAATCAATATCTTGCATATAATATTCCATAACAGACATTGAGGCAAAGCGGGGAATCCCTTTATTAATTTTCATCCTGATTTTTATTCATTCCCAACTCTTTAGTATATTACTCAGAATTAAATTATTCTCCCTCATCTCCTTGATTAATTTACCCTCCCTTTTCCCAGTGTTCCATAATAAAAACTCTGGGTTCTTAACTCCAGACGCCTCCTGTTCTATCTCAAACCAGCCTTCTTCCCTAGACTGGGCCAGCTGTAACCTATAAATATGAGAGATTATACCCGCCTGATGATGATCCTTAATCATTGGGAAATTCAATCCCCCTTCCTTAACCTGGTAAGATAAAGTTTTCTGACTAATTCTTGATTTCTTATTCTTCAACATGAATGTAGAAAAATGATTCTGTATCAGCTTCAACTATCAACTATCTGGATCCCGCATTGGGATCATATAGAACAAATAGGTTCACTTAGGAACAATGTAGGAATTCAGGACATTAACCCTGCCCCAGCAAGATAATTCCAATTGCCTCCAGTCTTTTAACCATTGATTCATCTGTTTCAGCAGAAGCATAAAATTGAATTCCATGATTTCTGATATCTCTTTGGTAATATGTATACCCAAATGTAGAAAGGTCTTTGCTACCCATTTATATTCATACTCACTTTTGAGCTGTACGGCTATAGCAGCATCAAAATGAAGGCCTAAAATCGTGGTCTTCTTTATATTCATCTTATAATTAGATACAACCCCATATTTCTGAGTCTCTTCCATCAAAGCTTTAACCGAGCCTATTGAGTCCGTTATTGTAAATAAGACATCATCTGCATATAAATTAATTTTAATTTCTTGTTTTTTACTACATACCCTTTTATCAGCTCGTTATTTCTAATATTTACTGCCAATGGCCCTATAAATAAATTATAGAGGAGTGGGGACATCGGTCAACCCTGCCTAGTACCATTCTCCAGTTTAAACCAGTTTGAGCAGACGTTCGGCCCTATAATTCTAGCAGAGGGGTTCTTATATAGGGACATAATTGCCCTATGGATCCGTCCCCGAATCCCAAATCTCCACATCACATTTGACATATAAGTCCAACTGACCCGGTCAAATGCCTTCTCCGCATCAACCGGCATAACCAACATATAGGAACCCGTTTTTTTTTCTCCACTACATCCATAACATCTCTTATTCTTCTAATATGTACTGTAGATGATCTACCCTCCAAAAATCCAGCTTGATCTTGATGGATAATGCCTCTCATAACCGTCTTCAATTTATTAGCTAATACTGTCAAGAAAATTTTAGTATCCCCATTGATCAACAAAATCGGTCTATAACTAGATACTTCCGTAGCCCATTTGTCTACTTTAAGAACGGGAAGCAAATTGGCTTGAACCATTTCCGTGGGGAAGAAACCCTGTTCCATTACACTATTAAAAGTCTCTGTCAAAGGTTTCACCAATTGTGAACCAAGCAATTTAAAAAAGAAATTCCCAAATCCATCTGGTCCGGGAATCTTCTGTTTATCCAAGTTCTTAATAACTACACGAACTTCCCTTTCTGCAATAGGTCTATTAAGAAATGTTGTTTGTTCTGCAGTTATCGAGGGCAGTGCAATACTTGCTAAATATTCTTCAATATTTTCCTGGAGAGTATCCGATTGCAAATTATATAAGGCTTCATAATACGACTTAAAACTTTCACGAATCTACTCTGGAGTTAAAAGCACCTTTCCCTCTACAACCAATTTATTCACCCTATTATTAGCCCTTATCTTTCTCAAACGATTAGTCAATATCCTATCTGCCCTATTCCCTTTAGCGTAAAATTTCATTTTCAACTTCTCCAGATTATATACAGTTCTCTCAATTATTCTATCATTATTTTTTTTAATTTTTACTGTTTCTTTAAACAACTTAGAAGTGGGTGATTTCTTGTTCTCCCTCACAGCCTCATGATATCGAATATAGAGCTCAGCCAACCTCATTCCCCCTGTTTTTCTTGCCTCTCTCTTCAGCTTAATCAAGTAACCTCTCATAACCGCTTTAAATGCACACTAATTATTAATTGGCAACGTTGTATTAGGGTCATTTTCCTCAAAAAAACTATGTATCATTTCTCCGATAAATTTCTCATTATCCTTATTAGAGAAGAATCTATTATCCAATTTCCAAGTAGATGTAAAATTACTTATCTCCCGTAATTTAAAGTCCGCCATCACTATGCTATGGTCGCACCAGGTGTTATTTTTTATTACTATCCGATTTATTTTTTTAAGGAACAAGTAATCTCAGTATGAGAATATGACTTATGGACTTTCTATAGATGCGTAAAATCTTCGTCCTGAGGATGATATACCCTCCAGATGTCATATAAGGCATACTTGTTCATTATACTGTCCAAAGCCCTTGACTCAGCCTGGTCACCCTTAACAACCTCACCCACCCCACAACCTCTTTTATCTAAACTTGGATCTGGCACACAATTAAAATATACAATGGAAGAAAACCAGCGCTACCACAGTCCTCTATATAGTCTATTTAGTCTATACCAGAATATAGGAATTTGGCTTGAGATGTAGAGTACAATACATTCAGAGATAGGTTAAATCTCCAAAAGTCTTTTGATAAAAATAAAAAGTAAAGAACAGGAAATAAATCCTTTTGGGCTTCGTATAAGACAAGTCTCAATATGAGCTACTGTGCCGCTAATCCCATTTCATCTCAGGACCTCCAAGACATATGTTCCATATAGAAAACAAAAAAAAGAAAGGGTGGGGAGGGACAGTGCAACGAGATTGCTCTAAGTGTTGTATTTTATTATCAATAACAGAGACATAAGCATAAAAACATAATTTGCAAAAAGAAATAAAAAGGTACAGATCACAGTATGGGAAAACGGTGTCTGACCAACAATGCAAATAATGACACAGAGATAAACTGTGTCTTTAAAGTGGAAGAACAATGTAGCAAGTATTATAATAATACGTAACAAATATATATCAAATATATTCAAAGGATCAAAAAGAATGCACAACCAACAGTCTATACAAATAGAAAGCAGTGATCTAAAAATTATAAATAGTACCCATATAGATGTCCATGCCCCAAAGGGGTACATATAACAAAGGACGCCAAAAATATGGAGCGCTAAAAAATAAATAAAATAAAAATAAATATATAGATATATGCAGCCTTCGGGGTAGCCCCAATAGTGCTTGCTCTTACTTGATGTATGAAATACACAGGCACATCGAATATAACTGACAAGCGTCTCCCAAGCAACTCCACAATCGTGTCTGGTCTCGGCTGGGCAGCCCCGCACCTACGTTTTCCAAGAGCGTCTCCGGACCTAGTGTATAATACCGTGCCGTCGTCTTCAACGGGCGCGCTCTCCCAACATCACTCAGGCCAGTGATCGCCCAGGTCTCTAGTTGTTCAGTTTCTCTTTCCTCGATGCAGTCACACACCATCCAAACATATGAAGAGCCGGCTGCAAACTCTGTGCTCTAGTGCATTCACCAAATCCAACGCGTTTCTGCGGAGTCTCCTGCCTTCCTCAGGGACAAGTGATGTCAATTAACACTACATCCATCTGTATTATACTCTCACATCACCAAAACAAATTGGTTAATTGAATAATAAACTAATAATGTGAATGTTTGAACTAAAAAAATATATATTTAACCCTTACATTTTAAAGGGATATAGCTCTCCCACATATGTGAGGGACAGGTCACAAATAAATGATAAAACTAGATAAAAAATGGGTAAAAAATTGGATATGAAAAATATAAAAAATAAAACTAAGGAAATATCTATAATAAAGTGTATATGAAAAAATACAAAAGATACATATATATCCTATTATACAATGTAAAATAGGTCTATATGAATCTCACAAATATATAGAAGGAGGGGAAAATAGAACCTATAATGAAAAAAATATATATGAAAAAGATATATATATAAAAAATTAAAAATTAATAAATCCAAAAAGATGGATATATAAAAATATTAAAATTATATAACATAGTAACATAGTAACATAGTAGATAAGGCTGAAAAAAGACATGCATCCATCAAGTCCAGCCCATGCCAATAACACTCCCGTTGATCCAGAGGAAGGCAACAAAAAGCCCTCTGGAGCAATTTCCAGTGTAGGTGTGTGTGTGTGTGTCTGTCAAATAGTTCCCCGGCTCAATATCCTATTTGCTTTGAAGCCATCTGTCATAACTGTCAATATTGTTCTGTGCTAGATAGGCATCCATTGCTTTTTTGAATGCAGTTACATTATCTGCAAGCACAACATCCCGAGGCAAAGAATTCCATAGCCTTACCGCCCTTACTGTAAAGAATCCCTGCCTGTGTTTTAGTCGAAAGCGCCTTTCCTCAAGTCTTAATGGATGACCTCTTGTTCTTAGCTCAGCTCTTTGCATAAATAATTCATTGGATAGTTCTTTGTATTGACCTTGAATATATTTGTAAATGGTAATCATATCACCCCTTAGACGTCTCTTTTCTAATGTAAACAAACCCAGTTTGGCTAGTCTCTCTTTGTAACTCAGATCCTCCAATCCCTTTATCAGTTTTGTTGCACGTCTCTGCACCTTTTCCAGTTCAGCAATGTCTTTTTTTAGAACAGGCGCCCAAAATTGTACTCCATATTCTAGATGAGGCCTAACCAAATATATAGATTCCAACATACTCCCAGGGGGACATAATGGATAACTCAAATGCACCAGAGATCAGGGGCATTACAGAGACCAAAGGGTATTATGAGGTAATTGTAATGCCCGCTCCTGTTGTTAAACGCAGTTTTCCATTCATGGCCCTCCTTTATCCTTACCAAATTATACACTCCCAGCAGGACGAGCTTCATAAACAGCTTGGATGCCTTCAATCAATCGAATAGCTTGAATTGGGTAGGCCTTTTTAACCATGATATGTTGCGCACCCTGTAATCGATACAGGGTCTCAGTTCTCCACTCTTTTTCTTCCAGAAGAAGAATCCAGCACCAGCGGGAGAGGAGATTTTGCGTGTGAACCCCAGGGACAGCGCATCCACAACATACTCCTCCATGATCTTATTCTCTGTGACAGAAAGAGTGTAGACTCGACCTCGAGGAGATATGGCATCCGGTTGCAGTTCAATGGTGCAATCATATGGGTGGTGAGGTGGGAGCTCACCAGCCCGGCCCTTATCGAATACATCTGAGAACTCTTGGAATTCTTCATGCACAGTAGAGACTGGAGGTGTGGTTAGCACCTTCACCACTTTCAGCAGGCTTGTCTTGGAAAAGTTGTGCGCCCCTTGCCATGACTTCGGCCCTTACCCAATCAAATATGGGATTGTGTTTGTGCAACCATGGATATCACAGGACCATTGGACAGTGAGGAGAGTGGATCACCTGGAATTGTAAGATTTCCTGATGGAGAGCCCCTACAGCCATAGATAAAGGAGCAGTTTCATATGTGACCTGCAGAGGCTGTAGGGGTCTGCCATCAATCGACTCAATGGCAAGTGGAGTGGTACGGAGTTGCAATGGGATGGAGTGTTTCTGGGTGAGGCACTGTTGATAAAGAGGCCCTCTGCTCCAGAGTCAATGAGTGACTCTGTAATAATAGAAATCTTTCCCCAAGAGAGCCCAATGGAGACTAGTGGTTTATCCTTATGGATAGCCAGGGATGCTGAGACTCCACCTAAGGTCTGTCACCTATAGAGCCTTAGTTGCAGGCATTTCCCGAACATGTGCGGGAAGTTTGCAATAGGTGCCCTGCCTTACCGCAGTAAAGGCACAGGCCCTCCCTCCTCCTAAAGGCCCTCTCGTCCACCGAAAGGTGAGTGAACCCAATCTGGTTGGGCTCCACATTGCCTGAGGTCTGGAGACTAGGAGAAGAGGAGAGGGAGGCACTGGAGGGGACAAAAAGCTCTGGGCTAAATGGATGGGATGCCTCCACAGGTGCTTCCTGAAGTAAGGTCTCTCACGGATTCGGAAGTCAATCAGGATGCACTATGAGACCAGTTCCTCCAAATCTCTGGGGAGGTCCCGGGCTGCAATCTCATCTTTAACTGTATCCAAGAGTCCATTAGAGAAAGCAGCTACGAGAGCCTCATTATTCCAACGAACCTCAGCTGCCAGGGTACAAAACTCAATGGCATAATCCAAAACCATGCCTGTGGTACCATCTCCAGATAGATACCAACCTGGTTCAGGAAACCTCTACACTGATTAGGGTCTCATAACGCTGAGGAAGCGGGGCGGACCCAGTCATGCCTCTAGCAACGTTGGACTCACCAGTAGCAGCCAGAGCGGGAGCGACAGCAGCTATAGGGGCAGCCTGCACTGAGGATTGCTGAGTTGGTTGAGCCAGATGTGCAGTATGGAACAGCAGCAGTCTGGAGGGCTAATACAAAGTGGTCCATGTGCTGGTATACCTGGTCTAGCCTGGTAAAAATGTCCAGTGGATTGCCTGCGCCTTCTGGGTTTATGACCCTTGTGTAATGTTAGGGACTAGGAACCAGACAGATACAAAAATGTAAAATGCAAAACACCTTTATTAAAATAACCAAAACAAAAAAAACAAAATCGTAATCCAGGAGCGTAAACCAAAAGACAAGTCAGGGTCAGGAACCAATGCAGGTACTCGGGGAAGCTGGGGTCAGGAATACGGAGATCAGAGATGTCCAGAACAAGCGAGGAGCCAGAAGGGATGTCAGAGGAAGCCAGGTCATGCACGGATAATCAAGAACTCAGGAGAACTCACTTGCAGCCAGAAGCAAACACAAGGGCTAGGAGGAAGTGAGCCTAGCTGCTTTAAATAGCCTGGAAGGGGTTGGCTGATAAGTCAGGTGAGTAACCATGGAAACAGAGAGGTCAAGGAAGTTTGTTAATCCTCAGCTGACTCAACCTGACACAGGGAAGGAAAGGCAGCAGTAATCAACAGCAGAGTGTTAACCCAGATCAGCCAAACCATGACAGTAGCCGAATTAAAGCGTTACATGTAGTAGTAAAGGTATCATCAACAGTAACAGTTAGAGAAGCCTGAGGAGATAATTTTTCTGCCCAGACCAACTCCAATGACTCAATGCTATTGTCAAATCACCATTGACTGGGGAAGGAACTGATATGAACCACAAACAATTTCAGGAGATGTTGGAACTGATGGAATAAAATGCTCCTGTGGTGGATAATACAATACACTGAAGACTACGTTTAAGCCTCCTACTGTTTTTACACCTTCAGTGCATTTGAGCTTATGCGTAAATACATTTTACCATCTAATGTGTAGAGATATTTTGCACTTACCATAGTGTTCCATTTATGCTCATAATCTTATTCCCTGTTTAGGAGAGACTGGATAAATAGAAAAGGGGGAGGTACATGCTTTTATTTGAAACCAGAGCTAAATCCAGTATTAAGGGGTGATATTAGTGAGGAAACTAGCTATAATGTGGAGTCCTTCTGGGTATAAATTGAGACTAAATGTGGTGTAAAAGGTAAAAAAAAAAAGTGTTGGTGGGTTTATGCTGCAGACTACTAAATGTTGATAAGAATGTTGCGGCCCAACTGCTATTGCATATGATGAAAGCTGCACAGATTGGGCATACTATAATTATGGGAGATTTTAACTATCCGGGTATCACCTGAAAATATTAGACCTGTTAGAGTGCTAAGGGAAGCAGGTTTGCGAACATGCTTCAGGAAAGCTACATGTCATAAATGGTGGAAGAGCTGACAATAAATAATAATGTGTTGGACCTAGTGAGAACGAATAACATAGACATGGTATCCAATATTAAGGTAAGTGAACATTTGAGAAAAAGTGATCACAACATGATTACATTTGAGATCAGTTTGGCAAAGCAAAACTGTATACCGTGAAATCTCAGGTATAATACACACCTGTGTATAATACTCAGGTGTACGTTATACCCCAAATTTTAGGGGAAAACAAGAGTGCCTATGCATAATACTCACCCTTGTTTTCCCCTGTCACACACAAAAAAATGCCATTTCTGCACTGCTTCCCTCCCTTGCAGGGCAATAGTAAAAATAATAATCTTTACTTATATAGCACCAACTTATTCCGCAGCACTGTGCATTGGATCTATGGTATTGCCCTGCAAGTACCTTGCGGTCCTCACAAGACATTACCATTGGCTAGGCAGCAGAGGTCCTGACAATACTGGAACTGGGCAGCAGATGCAAGCATGCCATCCTCTGGGACCCTGTGAGGATGCCAAAATTGTACTATGGAGGGGAGAGGCAGCCATGGGTGTGGAAATGGCATTTTTTATTATTATTTTTCCCCACCCCCCATTTCACATAACTCTTAATTTTACAAAAGCTAACTTCAAATTGTTAAGAGCTTCAATGCAACACATATACTAAGATAAATCATTTAAAGGCAAAAATACAGAGGAAATATAGTCAGAATTCAAATTTAGGTTGCAGAATGTACCCAACAGTGTATACAAGTGGGGACCAAATGCAAAAGAACTAGATCACAGCCAATGTGGGTAAATGCAAATGTAAAGAAGGAAATGGCAAGGAGAAAAAAACATTTAAACTATTTAAGTTTGAAGGAACTGAACATTCTTCAGGCTCAGAACCACAAGATTGGTGTAGAGTCAATGTAGTACCTCTATTTAAGAAAGGAACTAAAACAGTATCTGGGAATTATAGACCTGGGAGTTTGACCTCTGTAGTGGGAATACTGCTAGAAGGGATAATAAGGGATTATATTCAAGATTACACCACCAAATTATTAGCAGCAATCAACATGGTTTTATGATGAATAGATCATCCTAAACTAATCTTTTCAGCTTCTATGAAGAAGTAAGTATCAACCTAGATAATGGTAAGGCAGTTGATGTAATATATCTAGATTTTGCAGTGTCATTTGATACAGTGCCACACAGAAGGCTGGGGTATAAAATAAGGAAATTGTGTCTAGGGGATAACCTTTGCAATTGGATAGAAAATTGGTTAAAGGGTACAGAACAGTATGTGGTTGTAAATGGACAATTCTCCAACTCAGTTAAAGTTGAGAGTGTAGTACCTCAGGGTTCAGTATTAGGTCCACTGCTTTAAACATGTTTATAAATGACCTGGAAATAGATATAGAAAGCAAAATATAAATATTTGCAGATGACACTAAATTATGCAGGATAATTAATTCATAACATGATATTTGTTCTCTACAGACGGATTTACATAAAATGGCAGATTAGGTAACCAAATGGATTATGAAGTTTAATGAGGAAAAGTTTAAAGTCACGCATTTGGGAAGAAAAAATCCCAATGCTACTTATGAACTTAATGGAATAATTTTAGGGGACTAGTTGCTAGAGAAAGACCTGGGAATCCTTGTAAACTACAAACCTGGAAACAGTGACCAGTGTCAAATAGCAGTAGCAAAAGCAAATAAAGTCCCTTCTTGCATTGAAAAGGGGTATTGAAGCAAAAGTGGATAACATAATTTTGCCATTGTACAAATCATTGGTAAGTCCTCACCTCAGATATGCAGTGCAATTTTGGGCACCAGTTCTGAAAAAGGATAGTTTAGAACTGGAGAAAGTACAGAGAAGAGCAACAATTAATCAGAGGGATGGAGGACTTAACGTATGATGAATGACTAGACACATTTGGTTTAGTTACTCTAGAGAAAAGATGACTAAGAGGAGATCTTCTCACAATGTACAAGCATATGAGAGGTAAATGCAAGGATCTCTCTGGGGAGCTATTCATTCCAAGGCCTTATATAATAACCAGGGGACACTCTTGGTCCTCTAATCTCCAAGAGTGTCCCCTAGTTATTTTATAAGGCCTTGGAATGAATAGCTCCCCATAGAGATCCTTGCATTGACCTCTCATATACTTGTACATTGTGAGAAGATCTCCTCTTAGTCCTTCAGCAGAGGAATGTTTATTTTTTTTGCAATAAGGTCTGTTACATTATGGAATTCCTTGCCCAAGGATGTGGTTATGACAGATGCTGTTATGACACATGCAATGGATACATTTAAGAGAATATTAGATACATTTCTTTCAAAAGGGTTATACTGTGTATTAGTAGGCAAAACAGGAAGGTCTGATAAAGACTAACTTATTTGGCAGCAGGGAAGCTACATTCAATACACAATGGGATAACATGTTTCGATTGTTACAGAAACAACTGGCATGCTGTATACAGTGATGACACATTACAAGTTACAACATTATCTTGATCCACATTCTTCTTTGGTGGCTAGCAAATCCAAGAACCTTTATGATTTGATGGCACATAGCCATTTCCGTCAATCAACACGGTATGTAGAGGGCATTCAAATTGTGGGCAGTTTCGTATGTGGAAGTTGCTCCATTTGTGAACACATTAAGTCTATCAAACAGGTCTACATTCCTTTTGCAAATGAGGAATTGTATTTGAAATGTTTTATTCATTGCTGGACTGTAAACGGTGTTTACGCAGTTTGATGCCCTGTGACCAACTTTACGTGGGACAGACGACTCAAATACTGAAAAGAAGAATACAGAAGCACTTGGCACTTATATGCAATGTGCACAGAGATTCAGGTAAGGGCTTAACTTAGGCATCTTTAGCCCAACATTTCCTTACAGCACTTAATAGTTCCTTGAAGGGACTTAAAATCTTTGGACTGGAAAAAGTTCAGATGGGTGTACAGGGGGGTGACATTACCCAACTATTGCTAAAAAGAGAAACTTTACATGCTACAAACTTGTTGCCCAAGTGGTATGAATGAAGATATGCTTTTTATGAGTTATATTAATTCATGTTTTTGTAGATGTCTATCAACTAGACTGACCGACATGTATCTTCATTTCCAGCCTGCTGCTATTACCTTTCCTGCTACAAGCAAATAATTCCAATTTTTGACTTCAGTGTATTTGTCATTATATTTTGTGATATGTGTTCTGTGTATTATGTGAATTTATCACCATCTTTTTCAATGTATTTATTTTTTTTCTTTGTACTTTATTATGTTTTTTTATTCAGTTTGGATGGCAGAGTATGAGCCAGTTTTTACATTTTGCACTTTGGCCAATCACTTGTTCACTATATCTCTATAGCTGTGCACTTTATTTTAAGTATAGGATATATCCATATATTTAGTGTAAATCTTTTTAAATATCCTGTGCTTACAGTGGTATAGTCTAGTTAAACCTGAATAATTTTGTATTTTTTGTGTTGTGGCAGTGTGTCCCTGGATCTAGTCGCCTTCATGGGTGGGGACTGTAATTTTTATATACTTTCCTTACTTGTGTTGTGACCACATTGTGGGGTTACATTGTTAACAAGATGAGTTTATTACTTTTAATTTTTCTTTAATATTGTTGTATTTGTTATATTTAGGTAGAGATCTCTCTCACATACTCTCTATTATATGTCTCCCATTGTGGCTTCTTTGTGACACTTCTCTCTGTTTTACTCCTTCAGTCCTTGTGGGACTCGTAGACTTTTTATTGCATATTATCCAATTTCCCCCCACATGTACATGAGTCTATATAGGTACATTACTTTTATTCTACTTGTCTACATTATGAACAATTATCATGTAAATATTTACGTTGTTTTATTATATACTAGTTGAACAGCCCGTTACACGGGCCACAGTGCCACTGGCAGCCGGTCGCGGTGCAGTCATGCTCAGTAGAGACTGCCCGCGCCGCGAATACTGTCTACTGCGCATGACGCTACGTTACACACGATTTAGTGAATTATTATATAGGATTCCAGCAGCATATGGGCCTTAATTATTCTGGGAGCAGTTATACTATGTGCATGAAGTTATTGAATTCCTTTATAGGGATGGGCAAAAATTTCTGCCTGAAACTGAAATAGGCAAAAAATGACACTTTCCGCATGGTGAAAAATTTCCAACGAAAAGTGCTGATTTTCTGCTTTTTCCTGCTTTTTTCACCTAGCTCGTTCCATTGAAATCAATGGGAACATTGAAGTTACACACAACATAAAACAAATATTATTTCATTTCCCAAAGGCTTAGTATAAACTGGGCATGAGGGTCCAAGTATTGCCACGGTGTGGGGAAATAAACAGTTTAATCAGGGAATGATTTGTGGGGGGGTTGTTTGCTGGGATTCAGGGGCAGTTAATAAAAAAAAAATCCTAAATAAAATTAAAAAAACAAACCATAAGACATGGTAAAAAATTGGTCTGTGGAGGGTACCTGTGTTGGTGGGTGGAGTCTGGGGAATGAATCAATTGAACAGGGAATTTGTTTTGGTGGGATGCTTGACTTGAATTGGGGGGACAGTTAATAAAAAATAAATACAATAATACATTTGTATTTAAAGTGATAGAGACAAGATGGCAGAACTGGTGGACAAATAGAGCAGATAATAATGTGGCACTTGATGATGTTCAACTTACTGGTGATGGCTGATTGAGGTCACACCTGCTTGTTGCATGGATGGCTGTGATGTATGATTGATGTGTGACATTCTGTATGAACTCTGTACATACCGGGATCTTGTGAAATTGCTGGCTGGTGGTGGTGGTGGGGGGGTGCTGCAGGTTCGAAAGAGAGAGGAATTGGGGTTGGGGGGTATAGTAAAATTTAAGTTAGGTTAGATTATGGGAGTTTTGGTTATTGGAGGTTGAAATAACAATAAAAACCTCAGGTTGACTCTGTACGTTCTACTGATATGCATATATTCTTTTCATTGTTACAAATGTCTACATATTTTTGCTGTACTTGAACGTTCTATATGTACTTTTCTGTATTTGAGATATGTATGGAGCGATCTGATAATAAAATATATTTAAAAGTGATAAAGACAGGAACCCCCTGACATAAGCTGACACTGGGGTAGACTGACACTTGACTTGATAGAGTATTTTGTAGAGGATGATTTGTTAGATTTGCTGTTAGAGGCCTTTGTACGACTTAGACTTATTAGAGGCCCAAGCCCTGAAGAAACATTGATTTGACACCATGACACTCAAAACCAAGTACTGCCACTGTCACTATACCCCTTGTCCAGACCCTGCTAAGGACACATGACAACTTGCTGACAGTTTGATAGTATTGATGAACCCTCCCTGCTACCATCTTAGCATATTCTGCAGGATGGAATTTCCCCAGATTACGCTTGATGCACTGCTTGCGATTCTCCTCCACCACACGGACATGTGTGGTCAGTGCACCACACAGTGTGCAATGGGTGGACATGAACTGCCACATCCTAACATCCACAGATGGCAGGGAGGTAACATTTGGTATCATTTGGCAGGGAGGTAACAATGAACAAGGTGGATTGGCAGAAGATTTAGTTACCCTAGAAGGTGATGGTGAGCTAGTTGTTTCACTCGTCATGGAACTTCCAGTCTCTGCCTGGGTTGCTCTCTTCTTCCTCCACTTTGATCTCCGCCTCACCTCTTGTTACCTTTCTGGAAAGTCAGGGGGTACAGTAACAGCGGTGCTTTATTTATGTGGTGGTTGCTTGGCTTTAACATGTTTGATGTAAATCTCATGGTGTCTGTGTTGCATGTGTGATATCAGGGCGCTTGTGCTAAGGTGTGTTCCCTCCTTTCCCCTTCTCACTGACTTGTCACAAATTGTGCACAGTGCCGTTGCTGATGACTACACTGTGCCTGCCCCAGCAGAAAAATAGTCCCACAGCCATAACTTCAGGGGGGAGGGGGAGGGTGGAGAAGAATGGCCTCTTTCTTATTGTCCTCATCTGTGCTGCTGTTATTATATTTGTCCTGGCTTTATCCGTCATGTGTAGTTTCTGCTACCTAATACTCAGATGGTATGAGATGTTGGTTCATTTTTAAGAATGTTAGTCTCCCAACATTGCTGCTTGATAACAGCATCCTGTGGTCATTGACAATGTAACCAGCTGCACTGAAAACCCACTCAGACTCAACACTTGTATCACGGTCCCCGTGATCCTTTATGTCACTCTCAACTGTGCTGCTCCGTGATTGGTTGAGCTGTGTTGGCCCGCCCCTGGTTACCTGTTTTATTCTGGCCACTGGCACCTGTCAGGTGCCCTTTCGTGGTGTTTCTGAGCCAGCGTTGCTGTTGCCGTATTCCAGTATTCTGATCTCCTGTGTACCGACTAGGCCAGTACCAACGACGTTCCTGTGTTCCTGTTCCGTGATTGACCCGGCCTGGCTGACTTCCTGCGAGTTGCTGATCCGGCTTGTCTGCGAATTTCCTACGTGTCCTGACCCAGCCTGGCTGATGACTGACTCCTGTGCTTGCTCCTGTTCCTGCCGTTCCGGTTGTCGGTTCCTGTTGTCGCCTCAGCGACATTCCGATAGCTGCAGTGTGTGATTGAGCCTCTGTTTACCATTGCTGAGCTGTGTTGTTTAGCTGAGCCTTCTGTCTGATTGTTGAGTGACGTAGTGCTGAGTCTGTACCATTACTGCGCTGAGTCACTATTTTGTGCCTAGACACTGGTGTTGCCTCCATCCTATCACTGCCATTCTTCCCATCATTTGCCTTAGCCTGTTACACTGTTTCCGTGAGCCGGCCGCGTGTGGGCCTCGGTAGTCGGCGGCTCTCCACCTTGACAGAGCAGTAGTTCCGTTACGCCCGTTGGCTATTGGCAAGCAGTGCTGCAATCAGTGGTCTCCGTTACGCCTGTGGGGGCTATTGACTCAGGCATTCACGATACTATTGGTCTCCGGTTACGCCCGTGGGGGCTATAGGCTCAAGCAATCACGATACTAGTGGTCTCCGGTTATGCCCGTGGGGGCTATAGGCTCAAACAATCACGATACTAGTGGTCTCCGGTTACGCCCGTGGGGGCTATTGGCTCAATCAATCACAGTACTGTTGGGTTCCGTTACGCCCGTGGGGGCTACCACCTTATCACTCCGCAGCTCCAGTTCTAGTCGCAGTTCTATTCTACAGCTTGACACAGTGGATGGACTTTAGGTGCTATCACCTAGCACATATCGCTATATACAGCACCAAGGGCGTGCCTAACACCACATTTGAGACTGATTACCATTATTATTAACCTCTTGTCTCCTGGTTGTGCTGCTATATCTGGTGATTTATTCCCTGTTGTACCTGGTATTTCAGCCCATATTCTGCTTATGTCAGTACTGCCCTAGGGGTGACATTGTCATTATTTTTTGCTTTAATAAAATTGTATTTGTTTTATCTAACCCTCTGTCTGAGTGTCTGAAAACCGTAACAATACGAAAGGGCCATGACCTCGGACAGCAAGGGAGATACTGGCACACAGAATATCCATTGGAGAATGGATGTTCACGAGCAGCTCCTCGACCAGTTGGAACTGGCCTTGCAGACCTTACTTGAGCAAACGGTACACCTAGACAAACCTAATCAGAATCCGGTGGTCACCCCAGTCTCGTCACCGGAAAATCTGCCTGTAGTTCCTACTACACAATCCAGAGGATTCACAGTGGTGGCGCCATGACCGTTAAGATATGATGTCGAACCTACCCAATGCAGAGGCTTTGTCAACCAATTGGAGATTTTCTTTGAGCTCACGCCTCAGGCATTTCCTAATGATCGAAGTAAGGTTGGGTTCATGATCTCCCTACTAACTGGCAAGGCATTATCTTGGGCGCATCCTCTGTGAGAGAATGCCAAACCCTGCACCCTGAACTTTAAAGAGTTTGTAAGACAGTTCCGCAGAGCGTTTGAGGTACCTGGTAGAGCCGCTTCTGCTGCCAAGAGGTTGATGGAGGTACAACAGGGAGATCGTACCTTGGGCGATTACGCAATTGAATTTCGAACCTTGGCAGCAGAGGTGGGCTGGAATAATGAGGCATTAGTCGCAGCTTTTGCCCAGGGCCTGTCAGAATCCATTAAGGATGAAATTGCCGCCAGAGACGTGTCTAATGATTTGGATGAGTATATTGATTACGTTATGCTTATTGACTCCCGCATTCGCGAGAGGCGGATGTCTAAGAGGGTGAAATCCAGGAATTATGGGCATGGCAGTCTTTTGAACCCACCCTTGCCACCCTGTCCTCCTGAACGTACAGCTGAAGCTGCAGAGCCAATGCAGCTCGGGTTTACCAGACTAACAAAGGAGGAGAGGGTGCACCGTAAAAGAATGGGCCTATGCCTATACTGTGGTAAAGCTGGGCACCAGTTCCGCACTTGCCCGGTTCGGCCGGGAAACGAACGCACCTAGGATACCTTGGGGGACAGGCCCTAGGTGGCGTACAACAGTCCCTGGATACTAGTACACAGAGACCCACCATCCAGGTGGTATTCATGTGGACAGACTCCTCTGTGTCAGTTATGGCTCTGGTAGACTCCTGGTAGACCCCTTTGCTGAGTTGCATAAGATTCCGGTAGTCAAAAGGGAGTCTCCTCTGGCTATTGAGGCCATTGATGGCAGGCCGTTAGAACCGGCATTTATCACTATGGAAACAACCCCTATTACTATGGCGATTGGGGCCCTCCACAAGGAGGAGGTACGTTTTCAAATAATTAGTTCACCTCATCACGCAGTCATCCTGCGGTTTCCATGGCTATCGTTACACAACCCCCAGTTTGACTGGCAAAAATGTGAAATACTGTCTTGGTCAAAATATCGTGCGGACAATTGCCTCTCACACCCTGTCAGGTTATTGTGTACCTCTCCCTCCGTGCCAGCTGAATACCAGAAATTCAGTGACGTATTCAGTAAGGGGGAGGCTAGAGCCCTGCCTCAGCACAGACCTTATGATTGTGCCATTGATTTGCCCCCAGGTGCGGTGCCTCCCAGGGGCCGCACTTATCCGTTGTCAGTGGAAGAGAATAGGGCAATGGAGGAATATATTGAGGATGCCCTCAAGAGAGGGATTATCCGCAAATCCACTTCACCGGTGGGTGCCGGGTTCTTCTTTGTAAAAAAAGAAAAATGGCGAACTCAGACCTTGTATTGATTACAGGGGTCTAAATAAATTAATGTCTAGAAGTGCCTACCACATTCCACTCATTACCGAGTTATTCGACAGGTTAAAGGGCTCTTCCATCTTTACTAAACTCGATCTCCGGGCTGCATATAACCTGATCAGAATTAAAGTTGGAGATGAGTGGAAGACGGCATTTAATACCAGATCAGGGCACTACGAATATCTGGTAATGCCATTCAGCCTATGTAATGCTCCTGCGGTATTTCAGGAGTTTATTAATGACATCCTTCGGGACATTCTCCAGTCCTGTGTTGTGGTATATCTTGATGATATATTGATTCACTCTACCAATCTTACCCAACACATCAAGGATGTTTCTGAGGTTTTGACTTGATTACGTAAAAATAAATTGTTTTGTAAACTTGAGAAGTGCGAATTTCACAGGTCCCAAGTACCCTTCCTGGGATTCGTGATCTCTAAAGATGGCATTGCTATGGACCAGGAGAAGTTGGCAGCAGTCCTACAGTGGCCTCGTCCCAAAGGGTTAAAAGCTATTCAGCGCTTTCTGGGCTTTGCCAGCTATTATAGGAAATTTATTCAGAACTTTTCCACTATTGTGAAACCTTTGTCTGACTTAACTCATAAGGGAGCTACTCCTTCTCAATGGTCTGAGGCAGCTGAGAATGCGTTTGAGACACTGAAATCTGCATTTGCTTCTGCTCCAGTGCTGTCCCACCCTAACCCTGCCCTGCCGTTTACCCTGGAAGTTGATGCCTCTGAGGTTGGGGTTTGGGCAGTTCTCTCCCAACGCCCGGTGGGAGGTGGTACATTAAGACCTTGTGGGTTCTTTTCAAAGAAACTGTCCAGCGCCCAAAGCCATTATGAGATTGGTGACAGGGAACTCTTGGCTATCATTCTGGCACTTAAGGAGTGGCGCCACCTATTGGAAGGTACTAAGACACCAGTACTAATTCTGACTGACCACAAGAATTTGACATATCTCTTGGAGGCTAAGAGACTCTCCTCACGTCAGGCCAGATGAGCGCTCTTTTTGTCCCGGTTCAATTTTGTGGTTTCCTACCTACCGGGTTCCAAGAATGTCAGGACAGATGCCTTGTCTAGACAGTTTGTGTCAGACATTGAGAGGGAGGAAGAACCAGTACCCATCATTCTGCCAGATCGTATACTGGCCACTATCCGCACTAGTATCACTTCGTCACTGGGGGAAGAAATTTTGGCCTCTCAGGCTACGGCTCCTCCAGAAACCCCGGTAGGCAAGTGTTTTGTCGATGAGCCATTCCATACCCGTCTATTGGAAACCTACCACTCATCTAAGGCGGCTGGGCACATTGGGAGGGATCAGCTATGTTGGTCTCTATCCCAGTTGTTTTGGTGGCTTTCCCTTAGGGCTGATTGCTCTGCTTTTACTGCAGCCTGTGCCCGTGCCAAGACACCCAGGCATCTTCCAGTAGATTTGCTTCAACCAGTACCTAATGGCGACTGCCCATGGTCCCATATTTCCATTGACTTTCTGGGAGAATTGCCAGCATCTAGGGGGTACACGTTTATCCTTATGGTGGTTGATAGGTTCTCTAAAATGGCTCATTTCGTGCCCCTCCCTGGTCTTCCATCGGCTCAGGAATTGGCTTTGGTATTTGCCAAGGAAGTGTTTCGGTTGCACGGGGTTCCTAGAGTGGTGGTGTCTGACCGAGGGAGCCAGTTTGTGTCCAGATTTTGGAGGGCATTTTGTGGGCAGATGGGCATCCAGGTGTCGTTTTCTTCCGCCTATCATCCCCAGACCAATGGAGCCGCTGAGCGTGCCAATCAAGGACTGGAACAGTTCTTGCGCTGTTTTGTAACCGATCATCATGACAATTGGGCCGACCTGTTGCCTTGGGCGGAGTTTGCCAGGAATTGTGCAGTTAATTCATCGTCCGGGAGTTCCCCTTTTCTCATTAATTATGGGTTCCAGCCCTGTCTACTCCCGGACTCATTCCAGGCACAACAGATTCCAGCTCTGGATGAGCATATCGAGCAGCTTCGTTCCACTTGGGCACAGGTGCAGAGGACCCTCAGCCAGTCATTTCAGTGCTACCAGAAGCATGCCAATCGTAGACGGCTGCCAACGGTTTCCTTTCAGGTAGGGGATAGAGTATGGCTTTCCTCCAGAAATCTCAAGTTGCAGGTGCCTTCCAATAAACTGGCACCTCGGTTCATTGGGCCATTTAAAGTCATCCGCAAGGTGAACCCAGTCTCGTATGCATTGGAACTTCCAGCTTCTATGCACATACATAATGTGTTCCATGTATCTCTGTTAAAACCATTGGTTTGCAACCGCTACACTACCACTCCAGTGATTCCTGGGCCGGTGGATGTTCAAGGCCAGGAGGAATATGAGGTTCAGAGTATCATTGATTCTAGGAGATTTAGGGGGAAGTTGCAATACTTGGTCCATTGGAAGGGATATGGCCCTGAGGAACGCTCCTGGGTAAATCAGAGGGACCTCCATGCGCCCAGGCTGGTGCGCAACTTCCACTCTAAATGCCCTCAGAAACCAAGACCTCCGGCGGGGAGAGGGGGGTAATATCACGGTCCCCGTGATCCTTTATGTCACTCTCAACTGTGCTGCTCCCTGATTGGTTGAGCTGTGTTGGCCCGCCCCTGGTTACCTGTTTTATTCTGGCCACTGGCACCTGTCAGGTGCCCTTTCGTGGTGTTTCTGAGCCAGAGTTGCTGTTGCCGTATTCCAGTATTCTGATCTCCTGTGTACCGACTAGGCCTGTACCTACGATGTTCCTGTGTTCCTGTTCCGTGATTGACCCGGCCTGGCTGACTTCCTGTGTGTTGCTGATCCGGCTTGTCTGCGAATCTCCTACGGCATCCGACCTGGCCCGGCTGACGTCCTTCCTCTGTTGCTGATCTGGCTTGTCTGCGAATCTCCTACGTGTCCTGACCCGGCCTGGCTGACGACTCCTGTGCTTGCTCCTGTTCCAGCCGTTCCGGTTGCCGGTTCCTGTTGTCGCCTCGGTGACATTCCGATAGCTGCAGTGTGTGATTGAGCCTCCGTTTACCATTGCTGAGCCGTGTTGTTTAGCTGAGCCTTCTGATTGTTGAGTGACGTAGTGCTGAGTCTGTACCATTACTGTGCTGAGTCGCTATTTTGTGCCTAGACACTGGTGTTGCCTCCATCCTATCACTGACACTCTTCCCATCATTTGCCTTAGCCTGTTACGCTGTTTCCGTGAGCCGGCCGCGTGTGGGCCTTGGTAGTCAGAGGCTCTCCACCTTGACAGAGCAGTGGTTCCGTTACGCCCGTTGGCTATTGGCAAGCAGTGCTGCAATCAGTGGTCTCTGTTACGCCTGTGGGGGCTATTGACTCAGGCATTCACGATACTATTGGTCTCCGGTTACGCCCGTGGGGGCTATAGGCTCAAGCAATCACGATACTAGTGGTCTCCGGTTACGCCCGTGGGGCCTATAGGCTCAAACAATCACGATACTAGTGGTCTCCGGTTACGCCCTGGGGGGCTATTGGCTCAATCAATCACAGTACTGTTGGGTTCCGTTACGCCCGTGGGGGCTACCACCTTATCACTCCGCAGCTCCAGTTCTAGTCGCAGCTCTATTCTACAGCTTCACACAGTGGATGGACTTTAGGTGCTATCACCTAGCACATATCGCTATATACAGCACCAAGGGCGTGCCTAACACCACATTTGAGACTGATTACCATTACTAGTAACCTCTTGTCTCCTGGTTGTGCTGCTGTATCTGGTGATTTATTCCCTGTTGTACCTGGTATTTCAGCCCATATTCTGCTTATGTCAGTACTGCCCTAGGGGTGACATTGTCATTATTTTTTGCTTTAATAAAATTGTATTTGTTTTATCTAACCTTCTGTCTGAGTGTCTGAAAACCGTAACAACTTGTTGGAGGACAACTAAGGGTTTCCACTGCAGTATCAGTGTCAATGCTGGCCACACATACTGCTTTGTTTGCCAGTAGTCCATGAGGTCATTGTTTCTGCCTAGAACCTAGCTAGCTGTAAGTATGGAGAAACCATCTCATATTCAGTGGGATCACTTCTAGGAGCTACATGGTGTTCCTCTGTGTCAGTTACCAATCCATACTCGGGGAGTGTCACAGGAACCACAGGGCCCTTGGCATTTGGCGGGGCCTGGAGGCCAGCCCCTTCTTACAGACTCTGTGGACTGTTGTTTCGACTATTGGAGTTAATATTGCTATGTAGGACTTTTACCTGCTAGCATCTTAGCATATTCTGCAGGATGGAATTTCCCCAGATTACGCTTGATGCAAGGCTTGCGATTCTCCTCCACCACACGGACATGTGTGGTCAGTGCACCACACAGTGTGCAATGGGTGGACATGAACTGCCACATCCTAACATCCACAGAGTGGCTATCATTTGGCAGGGAGGTAACGATGAACGAGGTGGATTGGCAGAAGATTTAGTTACCCTAGAAGGTGATGGTGAGCTAGTTGTTTCACTCGTCATGGAACTTCCAGTCTCTGCCTGGGTTGCTCTCTTCTTCCTCCACTTTGATCTCCGCCTCACCTCTTGTTACCTTTCTGGAAAGTCAGGGGGTACAGTAACAGCGGTGCTTTATTTCTGTGGTGGTTGCTTGGCTTTAACATGTTTGATGTAAATCTCATGGTGTCTGTGTTGCATGTGTGATATCAGGGCGCTTGTGCCAAGGTGTGTTCCCTCCTTTCCCCTTCTCACTGACTTGTCACAAATTGTGCACAGTGCCGTTGCTGATGACTACACTGTGCCTGCCCCAGCAGAAAAATAGTCCCACAGCCATGACTTCAGGGGGGAGGGGGAGGGTGGAGAAGAATGGCCTCTTTCTTCTTGTCCTCCACATTACCCTTCAATTTCTGTGGCAGCGGATAATGTTGCTGCTGTTGCTGCTACTGTCTCAGAGTCAACACTGCAACTAGGATCAAGAGTATTGCTAGAGCTGGAAAGTGGAACCTGTCCTAGTCTTGCATCACTTGTTGACCCCATTCCCACTGTGTCCACGATGGTCTGTGGCACACTAGCCTGCTCCTCATCATCCCGCTGCCCTTGCAACTCAGCATCAGAAGGAATTAGAGCAGTTGCAAATTCCTCTAATTCCAAAACCTCACTGCTTGTGGTGGTGGTGATGCCCATCCTCATCCCTGTCTCCCATTCCTTCTCAGTTTCTGCTAAAAAGGCCATCAATGTCTCTTCCACCCCAGCTTCTCTCATCATCACCACCACCACTAGCCCCTATGTGTTGCTGCTGCTCTATTACAGACATCTCACTGCTGCTTGGAGGAGGTGACAGAGGGTCCTCTAATATCGCACTTGCCATTTTTTGGTGACTTGAAGAAAGCAGACTGGAAGTGGTAGCACTAGCAACAGGGACAGGCAGCTGATCTGTGCTCCAGCTGGTGGTTGTATTAATTGGGTGCCTGCTCTCCCCCAACATCAGTTCTGGCCTCTTAGTCTTCAAGATCTTGTTCCATATGGACACTTTAGTGAAGGAAAGGGAAGGACTCCCAGGGTCAGAGGAATGGTGTGGGCTCCCTTGACCGCTAGTCTGGATGCTCTCCAATGTTTCCCCTACTACGACGGCTGCTTCACCATTACTACTACTACAAACACCAACCACATCAAGTTCAGCCACAGAGTCTTCCTCCTCAGTCTCACAGTCACTAGTAATATGAGGATATTATTGTTGATTACCTCCTCCTACACTCCTAATGCTAAAAGCTGCTGGACTTCAGTAGTAGTAGTACTAGCACTGGCGGGACTGCTTAGGGTCCTTTGCTGTCACATTTGGTATCATTTTCCCCTTCCCCCTGTCCTGAATACTACAAGACATACTAGCTTGCAGGTTCAGCACTGGTGGCAGCAGGTCTTACAACAGGCACAGCACTGGTGGCAGCAGGTACAGCATTAGTGGCAGCAGGGGCAGCACATCTGGCAGCAGGTACAGCAATGGTGGTTGCAGGTACAGCACTAGTGGCAGCAGGGGCATCACATCTGGCAGCAGGGGCAGCAATGATGACTGCAGGTACAGCACTGGTGGCAGCAGAGGCAGACATCTGGCAGCAGACACAGCACTGGTTTCAACAAGGGCAGCATGTCTGACTACAGGCACAGCACTTGTGGCAGCAGGGGCAGCAATGGTGGCAGCAGAGGCAACACGTCCAGCAGCAGGCACAGACAGCTGACCTGTCCTGCTCTCACCTGTACAACCCTTTTCTCCCTCCCTTCCAATTCACTTTTCTCTCTACCTTCCCATTCCCTTTTCTCCCTGTCTTCCCATTAAATTCCCCAAAATCCCTTGATTTGGGGGGATGGGACAGCATTGGTTCAATACTGCTAGTCACTTCCTCCTCCTCCTCAGATTCAGTGGGCATATAATAAGAGTCCTTCCAGTTCCTCCTTTTGCTGCTCATAGTGGTAGCAGTCACTATGAGCCTTTCCTACCTCAATTTTCACAATAAATAACAGCAGACCAGCACAGCATGTCTACTTCTCTCTGCAGCTGCTTCTATTGTGTCTGACTTCCACAAATACGTCACGTTTTATAGCGAAAAAGTGAAAACAATGTAAATCAATGGGCAGAAACTTTCTAGCCACTAAAAAATTGGTGGGGAATTTTGGCCAGTGGCCAAAAAACGTGGAAAGTTTACCTGCTGTTTGAAAAGTGGACAATAACGTGGTTTTCGTGGAATTTCTCACTGGAACATGGAGACAACATTTGCCCATCCCTATTCCTTTACTCATACAAGGAAGTGTGGGTTTTATGTGAACTTGCGCTCACGTTCATATGTACTATACTGTTCCTCAACTCATCTCTGTTGATACATTCATGTGCCTATTGTTTTCTCCTTTTGCTTTATTTTTGCTTACTGTTCTGTATGTATATTATTTAATTGCATTTGGACATGTGTAATTTTATTGCTGTAGTTTGGATTGATTCACTATTTATTATCAATGTGTGGGTTTTGGGGGGAACAGGAACTCACTAAGCATTTGAATATCTTTCATGATCCATACTGAGAATCCATACCGGTCTATATGCACAGTTATACTTACTTATACCTGCAACAAACTTACTGTGTCTCACAACATCTTTTGCACTTATACAGGGGAAATCTTTTTGGATATTTTTTTGCAGGACCATTTTGCTGATAATAAGGATCCATCTTTGGGTCCTTGTCACCCTGCATCCCGGATCTTACAGATTCTGTAGTTCCAGATTTGACATGGCACATTGCATTGGATATTCCACCCGTGCGCATGCCAGTACTGTCTGTGTCATTGCAGAAATCAATTGTGACTTCTGCTTTTATATGTGGGTATTCAGGGTGGGCAAAAATTGAGAAAAGTTTCCCTCATGATTTCCTGAAAACTGCTGTTTCACTGTCGTCCAATACAGGTCACTGGTACCATGGGATATGTAGTCCCCTTTAATAGGCAGGAACAATTATGCAAATAATTTGCAAGGGGCGGAGCCTCCCCTCTTACTTAAGCCACCTTCTGGCCAGAGCCACCCATATTGATTTGTTCCTGGTGTGCTTGCACACCAGGCAGAGAACAGCTATGCTTCTTAGAGTTTTATTATTTTTTATTCAAATATGGAATACCACCATTAGGAGGGTGACCATGGCTGTGAATTGCCCTCTTCAAAGTGGCTGGTGCAGCTTCCAGGGATTTCTGTGGACCTATACCTGAAGAGGGGACAGCTTGTGTTAAGCAGCTCCCCTGTTGGGGAAATTACCTCTGGTTCTTTCCCTCCCTATCATGGTCACCTGAAGACAGAAGTCTGCGAGAAAGGTGAGTCACCCATTGAGTGCTGAAGGTCCACTTGTCCCCACAGTGTCCCTTTGATGGGCTTGTATTTGGGAGTTTTAATACACTCCAGCACTCATAGGGTGTTTTTATTGCATTATCACTATTTATGCAATTTCTGTGTTATTCTCTGAGTTTTGGAGCATTGGGTATTCATTTATTTATGTTTCTCATGTATTTCATGCTTGTTTGGGCACTTTTTAATGTTTTACTAAACTTTATTAAAAATGGTGTTCCGCGCCTTTAAGCGCGGCTTTTTCCCGCTCAGCAGCAGAGCTCCTTTACTCTCTATGGGAATTCACAGTTTGGGACATATCTCTGAAACCGCTTGTCACAGCAACTTCAGAGTAGGCTCATTTTAATGCTAGGCTCCTGCTCTATCATCCGGTTGGTGTTTTATTACTGTAGGGGGCTCAGGGGGGCTTCGGGCACTGTTTGGGGTACTTGCATAGGGAAAACTACATTTCCCATGAGCGCTTAGCTCGCGCTTGTTTCTGATTGGCTGTCATGACGGCCGCCATTTTGTGGTACTTTTCCAAGGCGAGTACACTACGCAGGGACCGAGCCTTCTCTCTCCTCACCAGATTAACCCTTCGCTGGCCAGATAAGTCCGTTTTTAGACCTTTTCTGGGGTGAAACTTTAATCTTTAACACTTTTCTGGGTGATAGTGTTTTTTGTGGGGTATATTGACGCTGTGAGCATGTCTACTTCACTGGAGCTAGGGGCTAGACCCAAGACTAAGGAGGCTGGGGGGTCTTCTACCCCCATGGCGTTTTGCTCCTCTTGCCACATTGGGCTGGATTGCGATAATGTGGGGGATCTATGCCCTAATTGTACTGATAAAGATAGCAACCCTGGGCTTCCCAGCCACGCTATTGAGCCATCTTGGGTGAGGGAGTTTAAAGCTGCCACTAGGGATCTCAGATCCACGCTTCAACTCTTTCCCTCTCAGGTACAGGGGGCTCTCCAGGTCTGGCAGACCCCCTCTACTATCAGGACCTCCCTGCCTAAGCCACAGGGAGCTCCTGATATCACTGATTCTTCTGAAGAAGAACTTTTACAGGATTCTGATGCTGAGGAACGTACTGTTATTGAATCTAACAGGTCCATTGGGGACCCCTATGAGTGTGACCCTGAAGTTTCGGCTGAGGGTCTGATCAGAGCGGTTCTGAATACGCTCAACCTTCCTCTGACTCAGGAATCCACTTATGATCCTACTGATGTTTTTCAGAAAAAGCCATCTAAACCTGTTGTTTGTTTTCCAACTAACCCTACTCTTGCCCGTCTGGTTTCTGAGGCATGGAAGTATCCTGATAGATCTTCCTCTGTCTCCAAAAAGTTTGCCAAACTTTACCCTTTTCCCGAAGCGGAGCTGGCAAAATGGGTTCATCCTCCCAAGGTGGATGCTCCTGTGTCTAGACTATCCAAATCTACTGCTTTGGCTGTCTCAGATGCCTCTGCCTTGCAGGACTGGACGGATAAGAAATTAGAGCTCTCTCTTAAATCTATTTTTGCCTCTATTGGCACTGCCATGCGCCCCACCTTTGCTGTGGCATGGGTTAATAGGGCTATTGCAGCCTGGACTGAACGACTGACTGAAGCGGTTCGCCAGGATGCGCCTGTATCTGAACAGTTGCAGCTTCTTGCTAATATCACTGAAGCTCAGAACTATGTTGCTGATGCTGCTTTTGATGCTGTGCGCATGATGGCGAGGGCCTCCACTTCTTCTGTGGTGGCTAGACGCGCTCTTTGGCTGAAAATTTGGTCTGCTGATACAGCCTCTAAGAAAGCCTTGCTTTCCTTGCCCTTTCAGGGGAATTTGCTCTTTGGCTCTGAGCTCAAAGAAATGATCAGTGAGGCTACTGGCGGTAAAAGTACTCTTCTACCCTCAGTCTTTAAGAAAAAGTTTCCAGCCAAACGCAATCGGTCCTTTCGTTCCTTTCAGACTGAGACACGCTCCTCGGCCCAAACGGGTCCTCCCACTACGCGCTCCTCCTCCAAGCCCAAACAGTCCTGGAGGCCCAAAGTTGCCTCCAAGGCCAAGACCTCCAAGACTGCTTCGGCATGACTCGCCGAACCCGGGTCCGCATCCGGCTGTAGGCGGTCGTCTCCGCATCTTTCGCCGGACTTGGGAGGAGTCAGTGGCGGACCCATGGGTTCTTCAGGTGGTGTCAGAGGGATACAGGATCCCTTTCTCTTCCCTTCCTCCTTTTCGGTTCCATTTTACTCGTCCTTCTCAGGAACCCTCAAAAAGGCGTCTGTTCGACGACGCTATTCAGGATCTCTTGGACAAAGAGGTCCTGGAGGCGGTTCCGCAGGGGGACACAGGTTCAGGATTTTATTCCAACCTGTTTGTGGTAGCCAAAAAGGACGGAGGAACCCGTCCCATCTTGGATCTCAAAGATCTCAATGCCTATGTGGTGACTTCCCACTTCCGCCAGGAGTCCCTGCGCTCTGTGATTGCAGCAATGTCTCCAGGGGAGTTTCTTGCCTCCCTGGACCTTCAGGATGCTTATCTTCACATCCCTATTCATCCAGAGAGCAGGAAGTATCTCAGGATTGCCTGCCACAGGGGACACTTTCAATTTACAGCGCTCCCCTTTGGACTGACTACAGCTCCTCAAGTCTTCCAGCGGGTGCTGGGCTCCTTGATAGCGGTGCTCCATCAGGATGGGATCAGAGTGACACCCTACATGGACGATCTCCTACTGAAGGCCTCCTCAGCGGAGCTTCTCCACCAGCAGTTGCAGAGGTGCATGCACACCCTGAACCGTCACGGATGGATCCTGAATCTGGACAAGTCGGACTTGATTCCTTCTCAGAGGCTTCTGTTCCTGGGTCTCCTGTTCGACACTCGCCAATGCATGGTGTTTCTTCCAGAGGTCGTGGCTCACCAGATAGCCGTCAGAGTGGCTGGGATTCTGGACATGGACGAAATTCCAGTTCCGAAGTTGTCGTCCTTAGTGGGGAAGTTCATTTCCACGATCGAAGCAGTACCATTTGCCATGGCCCACTCCAGGGATCTTCAGAGATTTGTGATCCAGACGTGCAGGAATCATTCAGATCATCAACATCTGTCTGTTTCTCTTCCTCCTCATGTCGAGTCGAGTCTGCACTGGTGGTTAGATCTCTCTCATCTCTTGAAAGGGAAATCCTTTCTAGTTCCTCATTGGACCACAGTCACAACGGATGCCAGCCTTCGGGGCTGGGGTGCAGTCTGGGGTCGCTTCAGTGCTCAGGGGAAATGGGGTCTGGAGGAATCCATGCTCTCCATCAATGTTCTGGAACTTCGAGCTGTCCGGCTGGCCCTGAGGCACTGGGAGTCTCAATTGACCGGTCTTCCAGTCAGAGTAGAGTCCGACAACGCCACGGCGGTGGCTTACATCAACAGACAAGGCGGCACAAGAAGCGGTTCCGCCTGGTGGGAAGTCAAGGATATTTTGTCTTGGGCAGAAGATCACGTGCCTGTCATCTCTGCAGTTCACATTCCAGGCGTGGACAACGTCATGGCAGACTTCCTCAGTCGTCACACCGTCGACAGCGGAGAATGGGCTCTTCACCCAGAGGTGTTTCACATGCTCACTCAACGGTGGGGGATGCCAGTGGTGGATCTGATGGCTACCAGACACAACAGGAAGGTTCCGGTGTTTTGCTCCCGTCTGAGGGACTCCCTTGCTCTAGCGGTGGATGCCTTGTCGATCCCTTGGGACTTCTCCCTGGCTTACATCTTCCCCCCTCTTCCTCTATTGATCAGAGTTATTCAGAAGTTGAAGAGAGAACGTTGTCCTGTCATCCTGATTGCTCCGAACTGGCCTCGCCAGTCCTGGTTTCCGGAATTGATGGCCATGTCAGTGAAGGATCCAATCCCACTTCCAGCCCGTCCGGACCTGCTTCTTCAGGGGTATCTGTGGAAAGAGGATGTTCACTCTCCCCGTTTGATGGCATGGCGGTTGAATCCTCGATTCTAGCTCAGAAAGGCTTTTCTCCTTCTGTGGTGTCGACGATGCTCAGTGCTCGTAAGCCTGTGTCTTCCAAGATCTATCATCGCATTTGGTCAACTTTCGTGACATGGTGCTCTGTCAAGCAGTTGTCTCTTGACTTCCATCTTCCCACTGTCCTGGCCTTCTTGCAGGACGGTGTGGACAAGGGGCTCAGTCTGAGTTCCCTCAAAGTTCAGACCTCTGCCTTGTCTGTGTTTTTCCAGGAACGGATTGCCATCCTTCCTGATGTGAAAGTCTTCTTCCAAGGTGTGACTCATGTTCGACCTGCCTTCAAGAGTCCTGCTCCCCAGTGGGATCTCAATTTGGTGCTGGGTGTTCTTCAGCGACCACCGTTTGAATCCTTGGCTTCCATTCCATTACGTCTTGTGACTTGGAAGATGGCCTTCCTTTTGGCTATTGTGTCAGTACGCCGGGTGGCAGAGTTACAGGCATTGTCTTGTAAACCTCCTTACCTGGTGTTCCACAAGGATAAGGCTGTGCTTCGCACTACCAAGGAATTCTTACCCAAGGTTGTGTCTGAGTTTCACATCAATCAGGAGATTGTGGTTCCCTCTTTCTGCCCTAATCCTTCATCTGACAAGGAAAGAGATCTCCATTTGTTGGATGTGGTGCGTTGCCTCAAGTTTTATGTTCACCGCACCGAATCTATCAGGAAGTCTGACGCTCTATTCGTCATTCCTGAGGGGCCTAGGGCAGGAAGACCGACTTCCAAAGGACTGCCCATTCCACCAGATCTATTGGGGCCTCCTGGGCCTACAAGAATCAAGCTTCTGCTGATCAACTGTGCAGAGCGGCCACTTGGTCCTCTGTGCACACTTTTTCTAAGCACTACCGAGTTGATGTATTGGCATCGGCTGATGCCAGCTTTGGAAGGAAGGTCCTGGAGGCAGTCTTGCCTGTGTAGGTCTTCCGCTCTGTGATCCTTAGTGCTTCCTTACTGTTGAGCCCGGTTGGCTCGTGTTCCGTGTGCTGTGTTAAGTTCAGGGATTGTTCCCTTGGTTGGTGTCCGTTGACACTTACAGTTTGGGCTATGTTATCAACTGGTTAACAGTTCTAGTGACTTGGGCCTTGCGCCTGGTCCTTGCCTTACTTCCCGCCTCTGGATCAGCTCAATGTTTGTACATCCCATGGTACCAGTGACCTGTATTGGACGACAGTGAAAATAGGATTTTAGTCTTACCTGTTAAATCCTTTTCACTTAGTCCATACAGGTCACTGGTCTCCCACCCTGTCAAGGGACCAGTCTTGGCTCTCCTGTGGCATTCAGTGGGAGACCGTTCGGGCATGCTCACAGGAGTCTTTCTTTTTGCTTACCTGGGGTCAGTTTAGGGTCTCAAATCAATATGGGTGGCTCTGGCCAGAAGGTGGCTTAAGTAAGAGGGGAGGCTCCGCCCCTTGCAAATTATTTGCATAATTGTTCCTGCCTATTAAAGGGGACTACATATCCCATGGTACCAGTGACCTGTATGGACTAAGTGAAAAGGATTTAACAGGTAAGACTAAAATCCTATTTTTTTTCTAGAAAGTTTTCTCCTTTTTTGCCAATGCAAAATTGTCCTCCTTTTTCCCTATTCTAACACGTTTTCCTATATTTCCTATGGGTACAATATTTCCCACTGCACTATTACTACTTCTGAGGGCTGTAGTGGAGAAATAAATAGATGAAAATCAAAATTTGAGTCCTACAGCAACATGTGCCTTAAAAAAATGTGTTGGCCTTTGCCCTCAACACTAACTTCCTGCTTAAAGTGATAGTAATGTTTCACAAAAACAGCAGCTCCAATTAATCTTCATAGTATTTGAGCCATAGAGAGTGTTCTTTCTTTACTGTGAGCATTGTAGTTCAAGAATAATTGAATGGTAAAGTTTCCCTCTCCCACCCCTTTTACCTGGTGTAAACCCCCACTCCTCAGATGTGTAATGCAGTTCATAGACCAGACAGCTCACATCAAGGGTCAATATTCTATTGTGAGAACAATGAAAACCCTGCCCACCTTGACCGTTTTTTCAGCTTTTTCCCTTATCTTAATTGAAGATTGTCCCTCTCTGCAATCTACCAGGACACTCCCTGCTGCTCTAAGCTTAGCAGTCTTACATCAGTAAAAGGCACGGAAGGGGAATACTTTATCATTCAATTACTCTTGAACTACAACTCTAACAGAATTGAAATAACACTCTCCATGGCCCAAATACTATGAAGTTTAATTACAGCTGCTTTTATTATGAAACATTACTATCCATTAAATGACACTGGTACATGTTCATGATCTACTGTAGTTTTTACCATTGTCATGTTTGAGCCAGTTTGCTGTCCTCCATCTCAGATTGACACTCATTACTTTTTGGTCATAGCAGTGGTCCCAAGTATGGTAGATGGTAGCAACCCTTGTTCACATACCCTCCTCCTCATCTGTGCTGCTGTTATTATATTTGTCCTGGCTTTCTCCATCATGTGTAGTTTCTGCTACCTAATACTCAGATGGTATGAGATGTTGGTTCATTTTTAAGAATGTTAGTCTCCCAACATTGCTGCTTGATAACAGCATCCTGTGGTCATTGACAATGTAACCAGCCGCACTGAAAACCCGCTCAGACTCAACACTTGTTGGAGGACAGCTAAGGGTTTCCACTGCAGTATCAGTGTCAATGCTGGCCACACATACTGATTTGTTTGCCAGTAGTCCATGAGGTCATTGTTTCTGCCTAGAACCTAGCTAGCTGCAAGTATGGAGAAACCATCTCATATTCAGTGGGATCACTTCTAGGAGCTACATTGTGTTCCTGTGTGTCAGTTACCAATCCATACTCTGGGAGTGTCTTAGGAACCACCGGGCCCTTGGCATTTGGCGGGGCCTGGGGGCCAGCCCATTCCTACAGACTCTGTGGACTGTTGTTAAGACTATTGGAGTTAATATTGCTATGTAGGACTTTTGGACATTATATTGGCGGACAACTATTCCAAAAGGACTAAAAATAATACCCTGCTTTCAAGGAACTGGGCCATTAGGGGTTAATTATTTGAGTTTACCTGAAGTTACTTTCAATGTGTATTGTAGCCACTCAAGTCAGTGTATTGTAAACTGTACTGAGACCCCCTACTGTGTGTTAATTCATTCAAGCCCTCAAGTCTTTGTGTCCATTGTCTGAGTTCAGCAACCCTTTTGTATTTGAAATGGTTACTCTGACACTGGTTCGGCCTGGTGATTCAGAATACATTGCGGTATGCTGCGGGAGCCTTTGCTGGTGGATTCTGGGAAGAAGTGATCCTTGACGTTGACACAAACGCTGGGTGTCTGCTGGTACCGTCACAGGGAGCATGTTCCAAATAGATGTTACACCGTCGCTGCCACCACCACCATCATCAATCTTGGGTTTTTGCTGACCCTGCTGAGGCCCATGAATTGCTCTGTGTTCAGAATGGGATATTCTGGTTGATGATGTAGGTGCTTATGCTGGTTGAAATGCTTCACTACCTTTCTTCTCACTATATGTTTTTTGTGTCCTCATTTTTCTCCCTTTCATCCTCCACAATGCAACCTCCACTTGATTAATAAGCATATCTGTGGTCAACTTCAACAGATTTCCTGCCCACAAGTTTCCCTAAACTAAGCTTCAACTTCAATTTATTAGCTTGTCTTCTCTAGCTCAAAAATGTGCTGATTTCTCTTCCTCTCATAAATACAGACTGGCATGCTCCAGGGCCCTTAGACCCCTTTTATACTATGTGTGTGGGAAAAGAAGGGAAACTTGTCATGTGGTGGGGAAAAATTCAGTCTTCCCATTGATGTCAATGCAATGAGCACGGCAAAAAAAACCAAAACTGCCCTTTTCATGAAAAATGTACCACTCACTGAAAAGTGTCATTTTTCTCCTGTTTCTCTTTAAGGCAAAAACTTTTACCCATCTGATTGATAGGCTCAGGCAAACCCTTTCTCCTCAGGTTATCCACCTCAAGGTCAACAGGTTAAGGCTAGCCTTTCCACAACAGCATGACACCAAGATCCCTGAGACAAGAGGTCTGGAGGTAACATAGTAAATTAGGCTGAAAAAAGATACAAGTCAAGTTCAGACTTTGCCTCGTAACCCAGAAGAATGAGAGGGGATAAAAATAAAAGCCTTTTTCCCTCCCTTTGCAGTTGTAGTAAGTATTTGATTGCAGTCTGTGGTGGGTGTGTTTTTGTTGTGTGCTTGGTTGCTGTTGATGGCTTTGGGTGCATACCTCTATGGCATATGTAAGCTAGTAGCATCTTTGGAAGCTCATATTAGAGAACTGGTGAATCAAGTTGCAACACTGAGGGAAGCGGCCAATCTTGAGAGGGTTTTCTGCTTACTGAGCAGAGTTGTAGTTGTGGGAAGTTCTAGGGGTGGAGAATGCACAAAACATTACATTTTAAAAAGACTAATTTTACAATGCTGAAAGCTTTATTAAAGGACATTCAGTGGAATGTAATCTTCAAAGATAAGAAGTACAAGAGGAGAAAATTAAGACCAATGTGGCTTAATAAAGAGGTTTCCAGGGAAATGAGAAATAAGAAGCAGGTTTTTAAAGTGTTTGTCAGATGGGTAGGATGTATCTTTTAAAAAAAGATAAAGAATGAAATTAAATCAGCAAACAAGCAGTTAGGCTAGCTAAAATTGAAAATGAGAAAGTAGTGCAAAAGAAAGCAAGAAAACTCCTAATCAGTTCTACAAGTATATAAATAACAAAAAGATTAAGGTTGATATTGGTCCCCTTAAGGCTGAGATTGGTGAATTGATTAGTGAAGATAAGGCTATGGCTAACACCTTAAGTTCAATTTTGTCTACTGTATATACAAGGAAAGCAACAGTAGCAGGCTCTGGGCATTCAAAATCACATAATTTCTTCCATCATGTACATGGCTTACTGAGTACAAAGTCCAAAAGAGATTGGAAAAGGTTATGGTACATAAAGCACTTAAGTAAGTTAGTTCAGTATTAGCAAGACCATTTTACTGGTATAGTACCAGGCATTGTTCAAAAAGGGGACAAGATGCAAACCAGGAAATTACTGAGCTGACTACCATAGTGCATATTAGAAGAGTTACTAAATGACATAATTCAGAACTATGGGAAAACTAACATTATTATTAATAGGATCCAGCATGGTCTTATAAAGAATAGATCACATCAAACTAATTTCCATGCATTTTACTAAAGCGTAAGTAGTAATTTGGGGAAGGGAGTTGCTATTGGTGTAATATACTTGAATTTTTCCAAATCGTTTGATACCATGCCTCACAGCAAATTACTGCATAAATTAAAAAGCTACAGTTTGGGGGGGTGTGGCCTGGCGGCCATACTGAGCGGACGCATTCTGGAGGGGCTCCGCTGCTAATTTTCCTTATCTATTGTCATCCGTGCAATATAAAAGTTTTTTTAAGTATTCTCTCCCTGGATTTTTATTCGCTGATTTTGGAGCTGTCTGTGGATGCTTGTATTTCTATAGCTGGCGAAATTTTACATCGTTGGACGCTCAGGCCTGAAGCCACGGCCTTGAGTCTTACCTTGGCCCTGCGAGAGGGTGGACTGGTGGAGAAAACGGTGGCTTGGTCCCCCGGATTGAAGGCTGGTGTGATTCCCTGGAGTGTGTGGTGCCCGCTGATGTGTCGGCAAGCTCTAAAGAGGGTGGATTGAGCTGCGACCGCAATCGGAGGAGGCGAGGGAATCCTCTTCTGTTGCCGGAGTGAGTGCGGGGTTGAAGTGGTGAGGAGGCCTCCCTCTATTGCTGGGCATATTGAAACATCCTGCATCGGCCGGATCCTGACCACTTGCGACTGAAAGTACTGAGCTACGAGGTTGGGGAGATGTGGGGAACCCCCTTTATCACCGGATCGAACCGGACACTCTCTATTTATATATATTATGATCTGAGGATCAGGTTCAGTGGCGCTGCAGGCCCTGTCTCTTACACGTTCATACCCTCTTCATTTTAGTGAGCCATTCTGTTTGCTATTTTATTCCCAGTACCCCTTCCCTTTTCCAATAGGCCTACCTGCTTGGTACAATATCCTGGATACATTTCTAGCGGGTAACATATACATTATTGCCTATTCCTGGATTGCTGATCCCCATGTATGTCACCTTACCTGTATATGTTCCCCTTTCTGCCCCATGTATATTTGCTTACTTCAAGATAAAGAGAATTAAGTATTAATACAGGCTGTGTGTACCTGTTGAACTTTGCAGTATTCTGTTCTGCCTTCAAACTTTGAAGATTCAGGAGTGGCTGCGGAGCCTAATGTTGCTGTACTGGCCTCCAGAGATAACTATTGCTCTCAGACGATAATTTCCTGAGCTCATCAATACCTCCAGTGGTATATGCTCCCCTTTTTGTTGCCTCTCCTATCTGTGCCTCCCTCCTCTGCCCCATGTATTACAGAGGATTACTTACATACTCTACTCTGCAAATGAAAGTGCAGAATATCAAAGGCCATATGTAAGCCTAACACTTCCTCAGGTGCTGTGGATTCCCCTGTTTGTTATCTCTCCTGCATATGTTCCCCTCTTCTGCCCCATGTTTATATTTGAACACCCAGTTCTGGAATAATGGATGCTCCTCACTAAATACAGCTCATGTATGAAGCCTTGAGACAAGTTAGGTGTGAAGTTTAAAGCCTATCTACTTGTTACATGCCCTGCTATACATTGATAATATACTTTTGGGATACAGGAGCGGCTGGAGGACCTACTGTTGCTGTACTACTTACCGGCCATGGCCAATAATCTTACATGCTATCTCTGAATGAGATTCTACTTGTCCACACACTGCAAGCTCCCCTGTACGTTCTCTTTCCTATATATGTTCCCCTCTGTTGCCCCGTGTATAATTGAATGCTAAGGCTCAAGTTATTAATTGTTATTCGCTTATTCCAATTCACATATGTAACCTTGAGACACATTATGTTTCACGGCTGAGTCTTGGGGGTACCTGCCTACACTACGTCCATCTCAACTACTCTTAACCGGCCAAATTGAGCTTGCCTGCGTTTATTTAATTTACAACTGTTCTCCACACTCATTATGGTCAAAAAGACATCAAAATATAAAAAGAAGCTGAGTAAATTTGCCAGAAGAGCTATGGCAGCGGAGGAGGTCACGGCTTTGTTGGAGGCCCCATCCACACCGACTTCCTGGCACAGTCTTCGGCCTCCAAGGAGGGGGACTCTAAATCCCAGTTTGTGGAAATAATGGCGGCAATTGCTACCTGTCAAGCGGTCTTGACTACCAAAATTGATACTGTACAAGTGTATCTCAACATATTAAGAGCAGACCATCAAAATCTTTGTGAAAGTATTACTGATGTTAAACAACTTATTTCTTTGGTCGAAGACACGCTTTCCCGGTGGTTACCTCTGTGGATGAACTAAAGAATCAAGTATGATCACTACAATCAAAACTGGATGACTTAGAAAATAGGTCAAGACGCAGTAATATCCGTATATTTGGACTGCCGGAGGGTTGTGAGGGCCGTGACCCTAAACAATATATGGAGGCCTGGCTGAGGGAACATGTTGGTACGGAGGGTCTCTCAACATCCTTTACTATTGTGAGGGCTCATTGCATACCAATGGGCCCGAGACCTCCTGGATCTCCTCCTCGCCAGATGATCATTAAACTTCTGAATTACAGGGATTGAGATGCCATATTTTGTATGGGCAGGATAAAGGGCCAAGTGCGGTTTGAAAATCAACAAATTTCCTTTTAACCTGATTTTTCAGCTGAAGTCCAGCCTCAAAGACGCAAGTTTGTGGAGGTGAAACGCAGGCTGCGAGAAAAAAAAATCTCCTTTTCCATGCTGTTTCCTGCTAGACTGAGAGTTGTTCATGACGGGAATACCATTTTTTTTTCACGTCACAAACGGAAGCTGTGGAATGGGCGGATGCCCACTAATGCCTCTTCATTGCTTCATGTTATGGATGCTGTGTCCCTGAATTCATTTATTGACCTCTCTGTGCTTGCACTCCCCCCCCCCCCCCCCTTTCCTCTTGAATGGACTGGCCATTAACTCTTGGTGCAGTTTGTGGGAGACTAGATGATATCTGAACTTGATCTGTTCCTAACGTATTGTTCGAGATAATACTGAGATCTACGAGACTTGCTGCTGCAGCATCCGTGGAAGTCCTGATGTGGGGGAGTCCTTTTTTTAGTGCCTGGATTAGTCCCTGAACTGCAGACTGCCTGTGGGGAGCTGCTTCGCTCTGCCTGGAGGGATGCTGATGGTGCTGCTGCTTCCCGTAGTGCTGCTGGGAAAGTTTGCTTACATATATATAAATGTTCTGTTAATATGAGTAATGTTTACATCTGTTCGAAATGTGGGTAATGTGGGGGTGTGGTGTGGTGGTGTGGAGCGGTTGGGGTGCTCCTTGGGATTCCATATAAGGTGGGGTCCTGTTAGGGGCCTCTGCCACCCTGCGGCATCTCTCCGCATCCTCTGGAGCGGGGATGGTTCTACTACAGGGACGGATCTGTTAACCTTTTGGCAGATCTGCGCTGAGAGGGGGATGCTACTGTGTTTTTTTTTTTGTTTGTTTTTTTTTCCTGGGGATGTGGCAGTACTGTTATTATGCTTTATTGGTTAAATGATGTTGGGAGATGATGAAAAGGTCGGTTCTGTTCTATGTATCTGATATCTGGGATGGGCGGTGTGGGCGGGACCTCATGTGGTTGACTTGATCACTAATTATCCGTTTTATGTGTGTTGGGAGGGAGGGAGGGGAGGGTTGTTTTGGGTGCCAGGCCGCGGGAATGGGTTTGTTATGGGATAAAATCTCTGTCAGGTTGGGGGAGATAGACGTAGGGTGGGATGTTCAGATAGGGTTTTGGTCAGTAGTTAGCTTAGGGATTCCTCTCTCTTCTGGGCCGGGCACTCCTCACCCCCAGCGGGCCCCGCCATATGGCCAGGGATATAACATATAATATTAATGTCAATACTAAATTGTAAATTCTTGTCATGGAATGTGCGTGGATTGAATGATGCAGTGAAACGATCCTTAGTCTTGAATCACATCAAGAAACAAGCTCCAGGGGTGGTCATGTTGCAAGAGACCCATCTCGCTGCAAGCAGAGTTCTGTCTCTTAAAAGGCAATGGATACAAGGCCACTATCATGCCACATATTCCACATATGCCAGAGGTGTCTCCATTCTCATTACTAAACTAGTTTCATTTGAATTAATTGACCTTAAGACAGACTCACAGGGACCATACCTTTTCTTAACATGTAAATTACAGGGAACTCTGTTTGTTTTACTGAATGTTTATATCCTGCCACCTTTCGACCCTTCAGTCCTTAGAGACATACTCGTATATATTTCTGACAAACCACACCACCATAAAGTATGTATGGGCGACTTTAATATAGCCACCAATTCTAATTTGGACAGGTTGGGTGGGACGGCTGTTGACTCCAAGTTGCATAAAGATACCTTCCTCAATCTCATAGGTGACATGGGATTCATAGACGTATGGAGGACTCTCCATCCGCAGGTTCGGGAGTTCTCATGTCATTCGGCCACTTATAAAACTTTATCTAATCTAATAGATTATGTGTTCACTAATCAGTTGACTTTGAATTTGGTTACGGACTGTTGTTTTTTGACCAGGGTAGCTTCGGACCCTCCCCGCTATTATTGACATTGCAGCGAGACCAGAGACCTAAACCTAGGGTGTGGAGGCTCAGTGCCGTGTGGTTGACTAATACACATCTGGTGTCTTTACCCATCCCTGTAAAGGTATATGATGTCCACTGTTCATGTCCTGCACCAGAACCAATCTCCAAATTACAGAAACTGGAACTCCAATGATACTCTACAGAAATCTTCTGTTTGGAGGACGTGAACAGTGGGCATCATATACCTTTACAGGGATGGGTAAAGTACCCTGTAGGCTTTTTAAGTTGGTGACAGGTATAAGCTTGATTACTAACATTTATTAAATGTGAGTTGATCTATTGTGTATATACATTCTGCCATCTTACCAACTCTGGTAATACACTATAGGCCTGAGGTGCCCAACAGTAACCCAATATCACAGTGCCTGTGATCTGTCTGTCACTCTCATCTGTGGCAGATTGTGATTTGCTCTGTTGGTTTGGCCCGCCCCTTGGTGACCTTTTTATACCTGACGCTTACATCTGTCAGATGCCCTTTCGTGGTGTTTCTGAGCCAGACTTGCTGTTGCTGTGTTCCTGTATCCGGATTCCTGTGTACCGACTTTGGCCTGTTCTGACTACTCTCCAGTGTTCCTGATCGTGTATGACCCGGCTTGTCTGAGAATCCTCTTTGTGCTACGAACCGGCCTGTCTGAGAATCTTCTACGTGCTACGACCCGGCTTGTCTGAGAATCCTCTACGTGCTACGATCCGGCTTGTCTGAGAATCTTCTACGTGCTACGACCCGGCTTGTCTGAGAATCCTCTACGTGCTACGGCCCGGCTGGCTGACGTCCCGCTTCAAGTCCTTCCCGGCTGCCTGGCTGGTTGTCGCCGCCGCGACATTCTGAATCCTGCATTGCTGTGCCAAGCTAGTGTGACCATTACCCTCCTGAGTAACCCATCCATCTGTGCAGAGTTCCTTGCCGACTTGCAGAAGCTCTGCCTCTCGTACCGAGCCTTTACACGTTGCAGAGCTAAGCTACCATACCGAGCCTGGGAGATTCAAACGTACCTATTAACCCTTGTACTACCGCTCCTCACTGACTGGACCTCCTTGCTCTATATAGAACCGTTGCCTTGTAATTCTACTGCTGCTGAGTTGGCCGCTGCTTGGACAGCGACTCCCGATTATATTTGCAGAGTAGTAAATCCCGGTAGGCCGTTTGGGCGTTCTTGGTTTCACGGTTATCGACGGAGGTGTCCGGTGCGGCTATTGGTGGCAAGGTTAGGCTCCAAGCTCTTGCTCAATCTGTAGGTAAACGCCCGCGGGGGCTCTTGGCTCGTGTAGGGCTTACAGTGGTCCTCAGTGATACGCCCGTGGGGGCTAACACGCCAGCTTCTCATCTTGGGCTAGTCTCGATCACGCCCGTGGGGGCTACATACTCTCGCACTTGCAGGCTCTCCGGTCTGTTCACGAACGCCCGTGGGGGCTATCCTGGGTTACTGTGCTGTTCTAACTTATATTGGTAACTGAACATCTTCTAATCATCTTCATATGAACTCTGTGCTGTGCACACTTGCTCAGTTTATCTAGACACCACACGGGTGTGCCAAACCCCACAGCTGAGACTGACTAACTGTTTTCATACACCCTTTAGGGTCCTATTCCCTATTCTCTGTACCTTTGTTGGGTGCCTTTCGAATATTGTATTAAAGTAATCTGTACTGTGTAATAGCTTGCAATTGTTGCAGTCAACTGTAGAGGGCGATCCTTTTCATTTTATTTCTTTCAATAAAAGATTGATTTATTTTACCTACTGGTCTGAGTGTCTAACAAACCGTAACACCCAACCTCAGGGACAACAGTAACAGACCAAGCAATCGTGGTGCAACAGGAAACTACCGGGAATGAGCAACAGGCACTATGAGCGAGCAGATCACGGACTGGACTACTGCACAGAATCGAGGCAACTGAAGGTCTGGTAAGACCACGGACAGCGTGAGCATCTTAAGACATACAGCAGGAGTAGGAGGACTAGCCCGCAGGAACAGGAACGTCAGCCCAGCCGGGTCGGTACACGGAGCAGGATCGCCAGTGAAGCCGGGTCGGTACACGAAGCAGGAACGTCAGCCAATGCGGGTCAGTACACAGAGCAAGAATGTCAGCCAATCCGGGTCGGTACGGTAAGCAGGCAGTATAGTCAGACAGTCCAGGTTATACACTGGTATCATATGAGAGTAACGGAACAAGCGCTTGGCAACAGATACACCATGAAAAGGCCGCGCATAAGTGACAGCCCAAGGTATTTAAAGGCTGTCACTGGTAGGTACAAAGACAGAGTAGCCAATAAAAGAAATCAGGAAGTAAACATGTCAAAATGTCGCCCGTAATCACGAGCACCGTGATAACTATCCTGCATAAAAAGATGTATATATGCTCGGGATGCAAAGCTAATTCTCCTTCTATATAAATCTTTGGTGAGGCCTCATCTAGAAAATGGAGTATAGTTTTTGCCCATTGATTTACATTGTTTTTACACTTCCGCTATAAAAACGTGACGTTTTCGCTAAAGGCAGACACAATAGAAGCAGCTACAGAGCGAGATACACGTGCTGTGCTGTTCTCTTGTGGTATTTTGCAAAAAGTGAGGCAGGAGAGGCTCATAGTGACTCCTATCACTATGAGCAGCAAAAAGAGGAACTGGAAGGACCCTTATTATGTGTCCACTGAGTCTGAGGAGCAGGAGGAGGAGGAAGTGACTAGCAGTACTGAACCAATGCTGTTCAGTCCCCCTAAATCACCCCAAGGGATCTTTAATGGAAAGGGAGGGAGGGAGAAAAAGGAATGGGAAGGAAAGGAGAAAAGGGAATGGGAAGGGAGGGAGAAAGGGATAGTGAGAGCAGGACAGGTCAGCTGCCTGTGCCTGCTGCAAGACGTGCTGCCCCTGCTGCCAGTGCCACCATTGCTGTAACTGCATCCACTAGTGCTGTATCTGCTGCCAGATGTGCTGCCACTAGTGTTGTACCTGCTGCCATTGCTAAACCTGCTGCCACCAATACTTTGCCTGCTGCTAATGTTTCTTGTAGTACTCGGGGGGGGGGGGGAATTATGCCAAATGTGACAGCAGGGGACCCTCTGTCACATTGCTCGTCACCTCCTCCAAGCAGCAGTGAGATGTCTGGAAAAGAGCAGCATCATGTAGGGACTAGTGGTGGTGATGTTGGAGAAGCTGGGGTGGAAGAAACATTGAATACCTTTTTATCAGAAAGTGAGAAAGAATGGGAGACAGGGATGAGGATGGGCATCACCACTAGCAATCAGCTTTTGGAATTAGCAGAAATTGCAAATGCTCTAATTTCTGCTGCTGCTGAGATGAAAGGGCAGTAGGGTACTGAGGAGCAGGCTAGTGTGCCACAGACCTTTGTGGACACAGTGGGAATGGGGTCAACAAGTAATGCGGGACTAGGACAGGTTCCACTTGCCAGTGCCAGCAATACTCCTGGTCCTAGTCGCAGTGCTAAATCTGAGGCAGTAGCAGCAACATTATCCGCTGCCACAAAAAGTGCCACATGCCAGTGTGGTAAAGGAGAATCGATATCAGGCCATCAAGCGGCATCTGAGGAGATTCCATCCTGCAGAATATGCTAGGATTCTGTCAGGGAGGGTTCATCATTACTATTAAACTGTCAGCAAGTTGTCATGTGTCCTTAGTGGGTCTGGACAAAGGGGTACAGTGACAGCAGCAGTACTTGGTTTCGGGTATCATGTTGGGAGGGTTCATCATTACTATTAAACTGTCAGCAAGTTGTCATGTGTCCTTAGTGGGGTCTGGACAAAGGGGTACAGTGACAGCAGCAGTACTTGGTTTCGGGTATCATGTTGTTTGGATACAGTTGTGCCCCCAGATTTTATTTACCACAAACACTGTGCTCATTGCAGTATCTGATGGAAGCCATAGTTCCTGTTCTCAAGGGAAAAATATATATTCTAATAACAACGCACCCATGATTTTGGAGGGCTGTTACGGTTTAGTACACTCAGAAACGGAAGGTTTTGGTAAAACACTGTTTTATTAGCACACAAAGAATAACAGTAACCCTCGCGGGTCCAGTATACAGATGAATAGTAAACTGACAAAGGACAGGTTATGTAGATATGATTAACCCACATGGGTCCAGTATGTAAAGACAATATACAATACTGTCACAGGTCAGGTACAGTTCATATGATACAGTGTGAATGTCAGAATGATACTATTAAACCAGGAGCAGCTAGTTGGCCCTAATAGTGGAAGGCCCACAGTATACTCTCTACGCAGAGAGTGACAATAGCGACTGTAATCACAGAGGAGCAGGTGAAGCCAGCATGTGTGACTGGCTACGGGCACCAGAGGAAGGCGGCTACCAGCGGTATTGTGAACGCCAACCGGGGACTGCAAGATATTGTGACCCAAGTGCACAGCACCGGATGGTGGAACGTAACGCCAAACTGAGACAGCAATGGATAAAGGCCCAAGTGCACGACACCATAGGAAGCAACGTAACGCCAAACTGAGACTACCGTGGATATAGATCCAAGTGCACTACACCGCCCCGCAAGGGGTTAACGAACGCTCCGGTCTGTGGTAACTGCAGATGTATAGACAGCCTGAGGCACCCAACAGTAACCCAAACTCAGGGATAGCAGTAACAGACCAAGCGACCGTGGTGCAACTGGTTACACACCGGCGTTGGAGCAACAAGCACTTATGTGAGAACGGGTCACGGATAGGACTATCTGAACAGGACCGAGGCAACCGGAGTACTGGTACAGACCAAAAGAGAACGTTTATGTGACTCAGGCCGCACAGCAGGAGTGGGACGACTTCACAGCAGGAACAGTTCACGGAGCAGGAACTTCAGCCAAACTAGGTCGGTACACGGAGCAGGAACATCAGCCAATCCGAGTCGGTACACAGAGCAGAAATGTCAGCCAAGCCGGGTCAGTATACAGGGCAGGAACGTCAGCCAATCCGGGTCGGTACACAGAGCAGAAACGATAAACAGGCAGAATAGTCAGGCAGTCCGGGTCATACACTGGTAACATATGAAAGTAACGAAACAAACGCTAGGCAATGGAAACACCACGAAAGGGCAGTGCATAAGTGACAGCCCAGAGTATTTAAAGGCTGTCACTGGGAGGAGCAAAGGCACCATAGCCAATAAAAGGTTTCAGGAAGTAAACGTGTTAAAATGTCACCTGTATAGCACGGGCACCGTGATAGGGGCAGGTGGAGAAGATTTAATGGGCAGATTCTTATTTTCTCCACATATACTGGGGGCTACTTATTCTGCCACTGCCTTAGGCACATCACTGGAGCCATTCGTGGCAAGTGAAACCTTCATCATCCATCTTCCATGTTACTGCTATTGTTGATCCAATTCCCTTTCAGCTCCCTAGTCATCCTGCTGCTTAAACAACTCAGCAGCAACAGTACGAACAGCAGCTGCAACTCAGGACTCAGGAGGACATTTGACAATGGCCAGTGGCTACTAGCCAACATGACCTGATGGCACTAGGCCAATAGGGCATTTTTATTTTTTTCTCAGGGCTTGTGCTTTGAAAAATAAATAAATAAATAAATAAAAGCATAGTACTACAAAAAAATAAACAATTTTGTGGGGTTTGTTTCTAACAAGCCTAAGTCCTACAAATCAATGTTTCCTCAGGACTTGGTCCTATAAGAACAAGACTAACAAATCATCCTCTATGAAAAACTATATCAAGTCAAGTATCAGTCCACCCCAGTGGCAGCTTATGTCAAGGAGTTCCTGTCCCTATAACTTTAAATACAAATGTGTTATTATAGTATGTTATTAACTGTCCCCCCAATAGCAGTCAAGAACCACCCCCAAAACAAATTCCCTTTTCAAATGATTCATTCAGTCACCAACACAGGCACCCTCCTCAGACCCCTTTATACCATGTCTTATGGTTTCTATTTTATTTTATTTTATTTAGGATTTCTTTTTTAAGTGCCCCCCCCAATCCCAGTAAACAACCCCCCAAAAATCATCCCTTGTTCAACTGATTTTTTCCCCACACCCCACCAACACAGGCACCCTCATGCCCGTAATTTAACAGACCTTATTGTAAAAAAAAAACCTTCCTCTGCTGAAAACCTCCTTTCCTCTAATCTCAAGGGGTGTCCAGTGGTTATTTGATCAGGCCTTGGAATGAATATCTCACCAAAGAGATCCTTGTATTGACCTCTCATATACATTGTGAGAAGATCTTTTCTCCAGAGTAAGTAAACCAGTCTAGTCGTTCCTTATAAGTCAAGTCCTCCATTCCCTTAATTAATTTTTCTGCTCCTCTCTGAACTCTCTCCAGTTCTAGAATATCCTTTTTCAGAACTGGTGCCCAAAACTGCATTGCACATCCAAGGTGAGGTATTACCAATGATTTGTACAATGGCAAAATTATGTTATCCACTCCTGCTTCACTACCCCTTTTTATGTAAGACAAGACTTTATTTGATTTTGCTACTGTTATTTAACACTGGTCACTGTTTCCGAGTTTGTTGTTTACAAGGATTCCCAGGTTTTTCTCTAGTAACAAGTCTCCTAAAATGATTCCATTAAGTTCATTAAGTAGCACTGGGAATTTTTTCTTCCCAAATGCATAACTGTACACTTTCCAATATTAAACTTCAACATTAAACTGCTCCTCCTTCTCCAGTATTCCACAGGAATTTGCTAACTTCTTCAAAAATAAGGTACAGTCCATTCAACAATCCATACCCTCTACATCCTCTCCTCCTATGCCCCTGATTTTTAGTCCACTCCGAGCAACCCTTAGCTCATTCTCCCCTACCACAGAGGAGGAGGTATCTCTCTTACTATCCTCCTCTCCACCCACTACCTGCCCCTCAGATCCCATGCCCTCTCACCTGGTTAAGGCTCTTGCAACTACTCTTGCTCCCAGCCTTACTAATATATTTAACTCCTCTTTCTACCGGAACTTTTCCATCCTCATTCAAACATGCAAAAGTCAGACCTATACTCAAAAAACCCTCACTCAACCCCACCTGTATTTCAAATTACCGTCCAGTTTCACTCCTCCCCTTTACATCTAAGATCTTGGAATGCTTTGTATTCCCTCGCTTAATCTCTTTTCTCAAATCAAACTTTCTTCTTGACCCTTTACAGTCAGGTTTCCATTCCAACTATTCCACTTAGACAGCACTAACAAAAATTAATAATGTCCTATACACAGCAAGGGACAAAGGACAACTCAGTATACTAATTGTACTAGAGCTATCTGATGCTTTTGACATTGTTGACCATGCACTCCTACTGGACACACTGCACACCCTTGGCATCCATGACACACCTCTAGAATGGATTTACTCCTATCTTTCTAAACGTACTTTCAGTGTTTCTTTTGTGAACACTTTCTCATCTCCTCACGACCTCTCAGTAGGTGTACCTCAGGGATCCTGGGACCACTTCTCTTTTCCCTCTACACCCTCTCACTTGGTGACTTCATCTCATCTCTTGGATTTAATTACCATCTGTATGCTGATGACACACTAATCTATCTCTCTGTCTCTGACCTCACTCCAGCTGTGCAGTCTCAAATCACTCAATGTCTCTCAGCCATTTCATCATGGATGGCCCACTTCCACCCTCAGTTGTATTCTAAAAACAAAACCTTGTCAAAAGGAAAAATAAAATTAGCATAATGTTTTTTTCAGAATCATTGAGCATCAATTCATTTGTTGAAGAGGTATGTTAGAGTGTTAGTGAGGAACATACATACCACACAGACAGACAAAACAGAGAGCAACGTTTTACTGAAACACAAGACAATAGGACCAAACATGAAAATGTCACTTGGACATTCCCTGAATACTCATCCATCCAATGATTGAATTAGGATCCGTGTTCTTCAGCTTCTCCTTCTATGACCTGTTACTGAGATTTAGGGTGACAAGCACGCAGTTGGTTAATATGAACCCACTTTTCTAAAGTCGCACCATTATCAGGGACAGAGACCTTATAGGCAACTGGAGATAGTTTATCAGTAATGATATATGGACGTCTCTATGAGGGTAAGAATTTCTTCTCTCTTACGTGGTTTCTCACAAAATTGTACAGATAAACATGATCATTTACCTTATACTCCCTTTTGGTGGTCTTTAAGTCATAATAAGTTTTATTACTTACCACTGCTTTCTCCAGATTTTTCTGTGCAAACACATGTTGTAAATGCCTGCATAATTGGTCTATGTATTGGTGTATTGTGGAGGCATTAATTAGATTTTGATCAGATGTACGGTATAGCAAGTGCTGGGGTAGGACCATCTTTCTACCCGTCATCAATTCAAATGGTGACAATTTCATGGCTGTGCTAGGAGTAGCCCGAATAAGAACTAGGGGTAGTTTAAGATACCAATCCTTACCAGATTCCTTAACAAACTTCTTGAGAATGTTAACAATAGATTGATTATATCGCTCCACCCTACCACTTGATGCAGGACGGTAAGCAATATGTAATTTTCTTTTTACCCCCAATAGTTTTGAGAGTTTACTCATCACTTCACTGGTGAAATGGCTACCTCTATCAGATTCAATCTGCTGTGGTAGGTCAAACCTGGAGAACGCATGGTTAATTAACAATGCAGCAGTGGTTTTTGCCGTATTATTGTTCACACATAAACATTCAACCCATCTGAGTTAGCAGATACTCGTTCCCCCTTGCTGTCCAGTTAACTGGTCCTATAAAATCTATTTGAATATCCAACCACGGTAATGACATCCCCCTCTTCTGTAGTGGTGCATAATGAGTGGGGCCATATGGTTGGAATTGGGAACACACCAAACAACCTTGACAATAGGTTTGTACATCTTTAAGCATATGACGCCAATATGTATAATCACGGAGAATCTCATACATGATTTTGTCTCCACGATGACCTGAAGTTATCAAGGTGCCCGTGATTGCTGCTTTGCTATGTCTATCACCTATAGGGGGCTCCCATTGGCTGCTTGCCTTTGGCCTGCCTCATATTGCCTATTTAAACCTAGCTTGGGCACCCTTTAGTTGCCCTTTCTTGGTGTCTCTGAGTATTTCATTTCCACCTTGCTACAGAAGCTTTATTGGCCATTCTGCTGTTCCTGAGTACCTCCGTTCCTGCGTTCCTGAGTTCGTGCTGTTCCAGTCCGCTGCCTGCTGTGTTGTTGCCAGTCCTGTTCCGGTTGAGTTTCCTGTAGTTGCTGTTTCCTGCTACTGATCTCCGTTACCGTTCCAGATCCGGTTGGACGTCCTTGCTGGTTCCTGTTCTTCCTGAACCTGGTTCCTACAGCGGTGGCGACCTTGTTCTTCGGTCGCTTGGCGACATTCCAGTCAGTTGGTTCCCAGCGCGCGGGCGCTGGTTTACTCCACTGTCTCACGACACTATTCATTGAGAGTTGGTTGTTCCCAGCATGTGGACGCTGGTTCGCTCCAAAGCATTGAGGCTATATTACACAAAACTCTGTTGGTTCCCAGCGTGCGGACGCTGGTTTGCTCCAAAGCCTTGCGGCTACATTATACAAAACTGTGTTGGTTCCCAGCGTGCGGACGCTGGTTCGCTCCAATGCCTTGCGGCTATATCACACAAAACTCTGTTGGTTCCCAGCGTACGGACACTGGTTCGCTACAAAGCCTTGCGGCTATGTCACACAAAACTCTGTTGGTTCCCAGCGTGTGGACGCTGGTTCGCTCCAAAGCCTTGCGGCTTTATCACACAAAACTCTGTTGGTTCCCAGCGTGCGGACGCTGGTTCGCTACAAAGCCTTGCGGCTATATCACACAAAACTCTGTTGGTTCCCAGCGTGCGGACGCTGGTTCGCTCCAAAGCCTTGCGGCTATATCACACAAAACTCTGTTGGTTCCCAGCGTGCGGACCCTGGTTCGCTCCAAAGCCTGGCAGCTATATTATGCAAAACTCTGGTGGTTCCCAGCGTGTGGACGCTGGTTCGCTCCAAAGCCTTGCGGCTATATATTACAAAACTGTGTTGGTTCCCAGCGTGCGGACGCTGGTTCGCTCCAAAGCCTTGTGGCTATATATTACAAAACTGTGTTGGTTCCCAGCGTGCGGACGCTGGTTTGCTCCAAAGCCTTGTGGCTATATCACACAGAACTCTGTTGGTTCCCAGCGTGCGGACGCTGTTTCACTCCAAAGCCTTGCGGCTATAATATTAAACTCTGTTGGCTCCCAGTGTGCGGATGCTGGTTCGCTCCTGGCTCTCGTGGCTCACTACTCAGTTATTCTTGGTACCTAGTGTGCGGTCCAGTCTTTGACTGCCTTACTCCATCTATACCCTGTCAAGGGTCACATCTTATCTGTAGCAGTTGGGCTACGCATTTAATTACATCATAGACTGTCTTTTCGTTCTGACAGTAATTGGGGCCACTCTGGTTGACACCTCTTCCTTTGGGTTGCCCTGCCCGGTATATTGGTAAGGCCAGTAGAACCTATTACATTCCATCTTATGATTGCCTTACCCGGTATTGGCAGGGCCGGTAGAACCTAGCCTGTCTGTGTTCCTTCAGGCTGCCTTGCCCGGTATATTGGCAAGGCCGGTAGAGTCTGTTTAGCTGTTTATCCATTAGGCTGCCTTGCCCGGTATTTTGGCAGGGCTGGTAGAGCCTGTATTATCCTGACTATGGTTGGGCTTCCTTGCCTGGTATACTGGCAGGGCCGGTAGAGCCTGTACCATCCTGACTATTGTCTGGCTGCCTTGCCCGGTATATTGACAGGGCCGGTAGAGCCACCTTTACAGTGTCCACCCAGGCTGCCCGGCCCGGTACATTGGCAGGTATTGTATGTACGTGTATGAAATCCTATGGGATTATTTTAAATTTTCTCAATAAAGTTGTGTTTTTACCTAACCTTACGTCTGAGAGTCGTAACAATCCGTGACAGAAGTAGGTGCATCATGAGCAAGTTGGAGCATTAAACCTCTAAATGCAGTTGGTACAACCCATTGCTGTATTCCATTTTTAGAGGTTCTGATTAACAGACCATCTTGTATATGGAATCGGGCATTGGAACTCATCAAGAGCCTCAAGTTTTCCTTTCCCACTCACTACTCCTCAGAGATTGGGTGGTTTAGGGGGTCTTCTGTACGTTTATAGAATAGCCCTATAATAGGATCCCCCTTCTGACTTGTAATCAAGTCCTTACTAGGTGAGTCTTGAATCCACTGTACTACTGGGGTGTCTGCTTCGTTACGGGCTTGTTGCCTGGTAACAGCATTTACCCGTATAGGACCCTGATATGTCTAAGGCTTCCCCCCCTTAAGGGCACCTTCTTTAGCCAATAGATCGGCTAGATCATTTCTGGACCTTGGAATGATCCTTGGTCTTTTTCCAATAGATGGTAAGGCCATTTGATGTCACGAGACTGTCAACCTCACAAAACAATTTACCATGTTTCACTGGTTTATTACTGGACCTGAACATATGTCTCCTTTTCCAGCCTGGGAGATATTCTACAATGCTATGGCGAACATAATTAGAATCAGTTATAATGACAGATGCCTTAATGTTATGCTCAGTAGCTAATAGGACTGTCTTATAGACTGCACAGAGTTCTGCCACTTGACTGCTCTGAGGTCCTAAGCTAAACCCTTTGGCTATAAAAGGGCACTCACCTGTCCAGGTAATCCCTATACCTGCTACCAGTTTCCTTTCGGTACCAGTCATGACATGGTATGAGCAACCGTCAATGTACGCGGTTGGCAAGGTTGTCCAATAATTCTCGTCAAATGCTTCTGGATAGGAGCCTGGGTGAGTTTACTCTTGAGCTTGGATACACCTTGTTCATGAGCTTCACCCCAGATCCAAATTTGATCTTTCTTCCATAATAACAATAATGGTTTAGTTATCTCAGAATAATTATCAGTAAACTTCCAGGAATAATTCATCATGCCTAGGAAAGATCTGAATTCATTGAGATTAGTGTGCGTTTTGGATTTGACTATTGCCTTAACCTTCTTTGCGAGTTTAACTTTTCGGTGGTGACTTCATGACCAATAAAGTTAGCTTTGGTGCGGCACATCTATGCGTTTTTGAGCAACAGTTTAACACCTGCTTCCTTTAGCTGATTAAATACATAATCTCTGTGATATGCTTTTGGAAGGTAGTACTTTTAATTAGGATATCATCTACATAGCAGAGAGTACCCCAGGCCATAGCATCTGGCATAGCCTTGTGCGTGAATACGGCAAATTCATGACCAGAGTTGATATAACCAATAGGCATTCTAACCCAGGCATATTGTACTCCTCCAAAGGTGAAAGCTATTTTATATTGGTTTTCCTCACTGACTTTAATGGTCCAGTACCCTTGGGCGCAGTCATTCGCCGTGAAGAACTTAGACCCCTGCATCTGAACCAAACATTGATCTATATATGGCACCGGCAAGCTGGATATATATACACATTTGTTTGGTTGCCTTAAATCAGCACACAGATGCCATTGACCGTTGGGCTTAAGGATTCCCAAGATGGAGTTATTATATGAGCTGTGCACTGCCCATATAATGCCCCTCTCTTTGAGGTTCCTTATGATTTCGGCCAATGAGCCATAGGACGTAAGTGGAAGACTGTACTGTTTGACATATACAGGAGTTAATTTAGGGTCGGTTTGTATGTGGGTGACATGTAAGTTCGTTAAACCACAATCGTATGAATCCTTACCAAGCAGCTCTTGGAATTCCATAAGGATTTCCCTTAGCTGTTGGCGTTCAGAGTCATCAGAGCACGCATCGGCTAGAGAGATTTGCTCCTCTACTAGAGCACTGAACCCCGGAAATTCTTCAGGCCTACCTAACTCATAGGTTTCCTCAAGCTGTGTGGATAAATCATGGGCATTTGCTCTTAACTTATCCACAGGCTCCTGATATTCTCTAGACTCTTGTTCCTCCATCTGGTTTCAAATACCAGAGAGGATTCCTCAGTCCTGCACGTACCTGTATCAGGACTATATGGGTACACTAATTGAATGGAAAACAGTCCCTCTGGGAGGGAGTAAAGCATTTGCCCAACTAGTTGCTCTTCAGACATATAATTATCAGGCAGTAGGCCAATTACTTGATTCTGAATCCCATAAGTATAGTATTCTGAATCCAGTGCATAACCTAGTACAGTTCCCTTCTCTAAGGTAATACTGTGTGGGGTTATGTTATTTACCACTATGTGGACTGCTGCTTTACGAATAGGGTTATGAGACACAGAAACTCCTAATTGCTGAATACTATTTGAGAGGCATGTAAATGTATCAGGATTCTTTAGGTTCTGACCACTACGAACCTGTTAGGATATGGAGATTTGACTTGCCCCACCAGGTATAGTGACCTCATTAGCTACCTGTAACTTAACTGCATATGGCAACAGTTGGCAAGACTTCAGGGCTTTTAAGTCATCCTGAAATCCACTTGGGTTCCCTTCTAACCTAGTACACAGGTTATTCACCAGATCAATCTGTGCGGCAAAATGATGTATTAAATCGTTGCCTATATAAATCTGGTGTTGGGGTTCCTCCACTACAAGAAAAATGTTTTGCACACCTATCACCTAGCGATACAGATAAGACATCTAGCAACAACATTATAACTTGTAGTTGTTACAGTTACTTCAGTTCCAGTGCCTCAGCCTGCGTCAACGCTGGATGTGTCTAAACATCTTTTCAGATTCTTCCCATGCGTCACTCATGGTCCCAGGTCTGGGCGCGCTTGGCGAGGCTATAGGCCATCCATGTCCCCTGGCTAAGAAACTTTGTCACTTGAATTGATGCAGGCATAAATCGGGAGATGGACACATCCTGGCGAGATGCGTCATCCACGGGCACAAAGTGACATTATGACACAGGGCTCTATTTAATGACTTGGTATAGTTCCTCCTCCCAGCTACTTCCTGGGTTGGGTTTTAAAAGGGCACTGAGTACTAACTCAGTTGGCCTTGCGTTGTTGTTCAATACAGTTCTATTTCCCTTGGGCTCTGTGTATGACCTGGCTTGTCTGTCCATCCATCCTGGTGTTGTGGCTCTGTCTGACTATTTTCTTGCCTACTCCCTGTGTATAGCGGACACCCAATCTGGTGCAGACCTGTGGCTCTGGCTGACTATCTGAACTGCGTATGACCTGGCTTGTCTAACCATCCAACCTGGTGTTGACATGTGGCTCTGTCTGACTATTCTCTTGCTTACTCCCTGTACTTAGTCGATACCCAATCTGGTGTGGACCTTTGGCTCTGGTTAAGACCTTCCTTCCAGGTTCACAGTGTGAGACTGGGTTTTCCCCCCGTTGCATTCCTTAGGGGAGTTTTCCTTCATTAGGCTGACGGCAGGCCTGCATCAGTTTTATCTCCCTACTCTCTACCACCTCTGGGAGATTCCTCGGCCTACCCACTGACTGCATGCATGATTCAGTTTGTCTCTTGCTGCGTCTCCTGCTTGCGTTCCCGTATTCAGAGACTACAGGGGCATGTGCTTGTCTCTGGTAGAGGCTCTCTCCTTTAGGCAGACTCCTATTTCTGATAGAGTTGCAGACCTATAGTGGGACCTCTACTTCCTCTCTGTGTTATTTCATGCTTGCTATTTCTGTGATTACTCTTGTAGTTATCATTTTAAAAAAGTGTATTTTTACTATACCGTTCTGACTCCTGATTTGTACTTGGCAAACCATGACAGGAGTATCATCATCTAGGTCATGTTCCCAATTATCCTGTGGTGCCAGATACTTAATATGCATAGGATCTCTTACCTCCATCATTAGACTGTTACTAATGTAACTGTGTTCCAGTTTCAGATTCAGTTTAGCCTTTTTGATCATCCCCAAGTCTTTAACATGTAAGGAAACAAACCACTCACCCCCTGCATTGTCAATGGACGTCAGATATTGAGATTGATTCTCTGAATCTGTTGGTTCAGAGGGAGATATGTGAAGATAGATGGTTAAGACATTGCCTTCTAGCTTCACATTCTGTATCTCTTCTGGTAACGCCTTGATGGAGAGGTCACCTTCCATATTTTCATCATTTGTATTAGGCATCTGTAAAACAGTGAGGTTAGGGTACTGGCTATTGACAAAATTAATTTCAACAGTATCCCTAGTTTCCTCTACCACATGGCCATTTCTATGGGGGCGTTGTAATGCCTGCTCATATTTAAAGGGATAGTAATGTTTCATAATAAAAGCAGCTCTAATTAATCATCATATTATTTGGACTTTAGAGAGTGTTATTTCAATACTATCAGAGTTATAGTTCAAGAGTAATTCAATGACAAAGTGTCCCCATCCTGCCCCTTTTACTGATGTAACACTGCCCAGCCAGGGCAGAAGGGAGGTGCCCAGGTAGATTGCAGAGAGGGACAATCTTCAATTAAGATAAGGGAAAAAGCTGAAAAGCTTGTCAAGGGGGGCAGGGCTTTCATTGTTCTGATAGGAAGAATATTGTCCCTTGCTGTTATCTGTTTGGTCTATGGACTGCATTCCACATCAGGTAAAAGAGGTGGGAGGGGGAAATTTTGCTTGTGAATATCTCTCAAACCATAAAGGTTTGAGAAATAAGACTTATATCGTTCTTCATGTTTTTTTTAATGCCTACAAAATAAAATAAAGATAAAACGAAGTATTACTATCCCTTTCATTGGACTTTCAACCTGTAACCAGATAACATTATTAACACAGTCTATAATGGGACTTAATCACCGTAGCAGATCAGCACCTATAATTAACCTGTTATAGGGAACTTCAACTACTATGACTTTATATGTGAATGATTTATTACCAATTTTGAATTGTAACCATGTGGTTCCCAGTTCGTTTAAGGGGTTATCTCCTACACTTATTAGGGATCCATCAAAGGCTTTTAACACTGGCTCTTCAGTAGCACTCTCCATAATTTGATAATAATGGGAGCTAGATAAGATGGTACTTGAGACCCTGTATCCAGGAGGCTGGAAATAATTAAGTCCTCAAGATCCTACAAAGTGACATCTATAAAATATCTCCTTTCATATTCATGCATTTCACATAAATAATTACAATGTAAAATTATCTTAGAATCCCTCCGCTGCCTGCAAGGTTTAACCCGTGAATTTGCAGGAGAAGACAGCTGTAGCATCCCCCTTCACTCCTCCTCCTTCTTCAACCTGTTCTGAATAAATGCAGGGAAAAGAAGTGACATAATCAGGGATGGACATGTGTGTACCTGGCTGTGGGTGAGATGAGGAAGAAATTTTAGAGTCAAGCAAAACATTTACATCCTGTAAAGAAAAGGTGTTAGCATTACTGTTTGTGAAAACATCATCGGTTATTGTAGAAATTACATAGGACAAAGCAATGGTATTCTTTTCCCCTAAGGCCTGTTTACCATTACCCTGGTGTTCTTTTATTGAGTGGCAGCGACCACTCCTGGAGCTGTCCCTAAAAAAGTGTTAATTCCCTGCTGTGTAATAGAACTAGGTTATTGGCCTAGCTGTGCCACATTAGCCATCATTTTGGCCATCATGTCTGACAGGTTGTTAACCTGGACACTGCAACTTACCTGCTTCTGACCTTGGTTCCCCGAATCAGACTTATTGGGTTGCTGATGCGGTTGGGATTTTGTTTTACCCTTTTGAAACCTCTTGGGAAACTTAGGTTTATTTTGGTCTTTGTTGTAACCCTTCGACTTTTTGAAAAATGGTTTCTTGCTATTTGAGTCATTAGACCACTGGGTAATAACAGAGATAGGCCCCTTCTTACCTGGTGCCTGATTATGAACCTGTGGAGATTTTAACACCTCTTTCCTCAACCAATGTTTCCGTTACACACTGGGGGGCAGGATTCTTGTCCTTAGCTGGGGTATTCTCACTCTGCTCAGCTTAATAGGTTGAGTGAGTAGCCAATCTAATGACAACACTGGTGAATAATCCCTGGCTAGATTGTTTTTCATATACCTGGGCAGAGCATTAAAGAATAGTTCCCTAAACTCAAAAATTAAAAATCTGCATCCTTATCAGCCAGGAAATATGCAGAATTTAGCTCTGACAAGAATTGCCTGGGGTCCTGATCTGGCCTAGATTTTAGTGCATAGATAGCACATTTAGCCTCATGGCGGGTTTTATAGGACCCAAACGCTAGGATTATTTCCTTAACAGTTTCTTCCTATATGGTGATATCCATATCACTCAACAATCTGAAAAAGAAACCCTCTGAAATATCAAAAACCCAAGGCACTTAATACATTTTGTTACAATCAGAATGAAGGCCCAGAGATGCGAGTGTCTCAGCATAACGCTCTAAATGATTAACAACAGCCACTTTAGATTTCCTTCGAAAAACTGGCGCAGTATCTTTAAGAAAGCTTATTATTTTGTATTTTTTCAACCAGGGGTGACACTTCCTCCTGTTCAAACCTACTCAGAGTGGGCATAGTCTTCCTGTTAGGTTTGAGCACTGGCTTCCTGTTAGAGGCTAATCTGTGGTGTGTATGTATGGTGTGTGACTTGCTCTGGGATGCTACGCTCATCATCACACCTCAGCATGAAGTGTGACTCCTGAGGGTCAACAGCCCCTCCCTCCCCAGGTGAGGAATCCTGATGACTGCCAGATATAGCTGGTTGGGTCTGTACTTTCCTGTCAGGACTAGTACCCTGTACCTGTTCAGAAGGAGGATTGTCAGTTTGAGAGGCAGTAAAGGCTTGCATTTTTCTGACAACCCTGCATCTGCCTGGACAAGATATCAAACATACCCTGATCCACTGACATATCTGCTTTAGGAGCACTATCAATGGACTGGTATTCCAATACTTGCTCCTGCGGTTTTGCATTGTCATGAGCCCACCTAGCTATATGGGATTGGAGTTGCTTAACTTGTTCTTACAAATGGTGGTTCTCATGTGTTAAATTAAACAGATCAGCACTGAGGACAGAATGCTGTTCTTTTGCAGACCACAACTTCTACAGATTATTCTGACACCTGCTCTCTAGCCCATTTATCTGGTGACGGAAAGACTGATTTTCCTCATCCTGTGTTCTTACCAATTTGTGATAATCATGCACCTCTTTCTCCAACTCAGAGACTTTTTCAGTCTTAGCCTTCAGTGCTTGTTTTATTGGCTCCATACCTTCTCGCCTATGATCTAGTCTGTTTTTCTGACCGGCTAAAATTTGTAGTAGTTCTGATACTAATAGGAGTATTTGTATATCCATCTCCTTTGGATTGGTTTGTTATAGACACTTATTTAAAGCTCTATCTTAAAAGCTCTGGGGTTGCCAAATTTTATCAAATTGGGATTCTACCCTTAACTCTATATCATCACTCCATTGTTGTACATCACTTTTAAGTTTTAGGCGAGAATGGATTGCATAAATTAGTCTGCCTTCTAAATCCCATTTCATGTCTTCTTCTGGGATCTGTTCCACTGAATCAGACACAGAAGAATCTGATTGAGACATGTTTATGCACAAATATGTCACTGTGTAATACATCTGCCAATAAAATTATTTGACAAATGTGTCAACCCTGTGTATAGATCTCAGCAATGCCTCCAAATGTATGTCAAACATATACAGGAAAAGGTTAAACAATAGACCCAATGAGGTTGTATAGCTTCATATAAATAGATAAAAATAATATTAAATGAATTTGAGAACTTTACACAATACTAGGTATTGACACACTACTTCACAGTAAAGAGTTTATTAAAAATAATCAGACACATATTTGTGCAAAAATATATATAAGTAAAATATACTATATATATATAAAGTATAATCAACAATGATATAACACCAATTGAAATAGATATACAGTAATTCAACAACAAATATCACAATTAGTATTAGCAGCAATTAAAATGTTAACCATACATTGGCATATTCAGAGGTATTAAATAACAATAATTGAATCCAGAAGCATAGAAAAGGTTAATAGATACTTAAAATGAATTAAAATACAGTTGGCAGCATCATATATAAATACCTTTGCCCCAGAAACTATATAAACTATGCTAATTGAGGTTTAAGGTATGTTATCATGTGAGTAGGCTTTAATATTAAACCAAGTCCTATATCTCCTTATACCAAATAAAATATAGCAAAACTTAGAGAAACTATGTGGAATAAAACCCCAGATTTAGATAACTATAATTTAACTAGTTGAAGAGCCCGTTACACGGGTCACAGTACTGGCAGCCGGTCGTGGGGCAGTCATGCACAGTAGAGTCTGCCCACGCCACGGCAGATACAGTGCCAGCTGGTCGCGGGGCAGTCATGCTCAGTAGAGACTGCCCGTGCTGCTACTGATACAGAGCTGAATGCTCCTTAGGAGCACCCCGCTCTGTATCAGCCTCGTCATGGGCAGTCTTTACTGCACATGACTGCAGATGACTGCGTCGTTACAAACTTTCTAGCGAATTATTTTATAGGATTATCTACTGATTTCAATATTGCATACTTTCTGAATAAAACATATAAATTGCATTTATTGTTGTCAAAGATATATTATTTAGATCATTTGATTACTGATCCCTGAGGAAGAATAAGAGACATGCAGCGTGGGTCAGCGCAACAAAAGGGAAAAAGACAGAGAAGATGGTACTAAGTGTAGTATTTTCAAAAACGGGAAGTTAGTATAATCTATTTGCAAAAATAGTAATATTGATAGAAAATAACAAAATCAAGTGATGAAAGAGTGTTGGCACACAAAAAGAAATATTTATTATTGTTATTGTATTCTTGGTATATATCTAAAAAAAGAAAAATATGCAAATACTTAAAAGCAGATAAAATATACAAAGTATATGGGCATTAGAAGAGCATGCATAAATGTATATCGAAATAGATGTGACTTTACTATCTATCTATATTTGCTTGCTAAAAAAAAAAGCTTCTGGATCTTCAAAAGGAACACAATGGTTCCCCGTGGCCTCAATGAGAAATTAGATCTCTGGTGTATGTAAATGTAGCCCCACCACTTTCCCATAAAGAGCTCATCTCCCTTTGTTCTTGATGATGTGTCTATTATTACTTCTGTCCTATCACATAAAGTCTCACTATTTACTCATTTAGCATAATATATATTGTTCAGTATGGATACCACCAGTATCCCTATTCCTCTTTACCCATCAATTTTTTAAGACCTCTCACAACATTTCATTTTATACACCTATCTCACAGACACTTAATTCTATGGTTCTTTATTTATTCAAATTATCCATTTACTGATTAATATATTTCTATCCATAGATCTAAAAATGGACTAATAGTATTGTATACAGACTTCTATTCAGTCACTATAAAATCACATCCACAACACAGTCCAATTTATCTTTCCAGTTAGCATTTCAGTGCATACAAGATAATAGTCTCGCCAAGTAAGGTAGCTACATTGTCACAATCTAATAATTAATCATAGCATCATCAGTAGCTTGCATACACATATGGGCCTTAACCACACACTTTCCCTGTATCTGATTGGTTTGCTCACATTGAAATATATGCACACCTAGAGGCACCTGGCTAATCATCCTTGAGAAAGGTGTGCAATTAGAGTGCCGAAACGCATTGGATGGATACCTTTAGATCTCCAGATCTTAGACAAAGACCCTCGGATCTACCTACTTCAGAAAGACTTTACTATTTTGTAACATCTCTGGACCAGCACGACCTGATAGCCTTCAGCCCGACAGAGAATTGGTTACCATTTCTCCCTTTCGGAGCAGGCTTCTCCAAGACATTGCACAGCACAGCAATAGATATCTCTGTGATCTGTTGGTCATACACCGGTACCCCAAAGGAAAGACGCACTCCATCACTGCATGTGAGACGTTCATTGGTTGATATTTGAGTACTTGATCCTTTTTAAGACGACACAGAATCGGGATTGTAACTAGGACACCGATATATTGCAAAGCACATCCACAGGACTCCACTAGATAACGGAGGAGGACATATTCCTGAGAGCAGCAAAAGATTGTGTATTCTGATTACTACACGCAGACCTCAAGATGTGGATAATGTAAGGGTACATCTGTACCACTTGTGTGCTTTTTTGAAGTATATTCAAAGATACTGTTACATTTGAAACTTACTACTAAGCGCAAATATAGATACTCTAAGTAAAGGCACATCTATATTGATATACATTTATGCATGTTCTTCCAATGCCCTTATACTTTGTATATTTTATCTCCTTTTAAGTATTTGCATATTTTTCTTTTTTTAGATATATACCAAGAATACAATAACAATAATAAATATTCCTTTTTGTGTGCCAACACTCTTTCATCACTTGATATTGTTATTTTCTATCAATATTACTATTTTTGCAAATAGATTATACTAGCTTCCCATTTTTTAAAATATTACACCATACACTACCATCTTCTCTGTCTTTTTCCCGTTTGCTGTGCTGACCCACACTGCATCTCTCTTATTATTCAATACGCACTCACAGATCTGAGTACTCCGGGACCAAGCAGCAATCAAAAGAGAACACAGACTACTGATTATTGCAGGGTGCCTCTATAACACCAGCAACTATCACACATGAACAAATAGAATTTTATAGATTCAAAAAACAAAGGTACAAGTGTATTCTAATACACATATCTTAGGCACTCAAAGACACAAGTTGAGTGCTGGTACCGCCAAAACTTTCCTTTTTATAATGCAACTTTGACAAACTATTGGTTTATCAATTTGTACAGATCCTCTAACCAGCTGCTGACCTTAGTCTTGATCGATACCATTGGTGCTTACATCTAGCATGTAAACAACAGGAACACTAACATGCCTTAATAGGGAAGATCGTAGAAATAATTTAAAGCAAAATTGTTTTCAGAATAAAGAAACCAATACTAATCAAAGTATTGAGTTTGATGTAAAGAAAACCTTCCTATCCCTAGAAAAATTACTAAAAAAGGAGATGAGGTATTGGTGGGAGAGTGTCATATTACAAAAATATGTTGAAAATCAACAAACTCCAAGAGGCCTGTGCATAATAAAAGAACCAGCATTTGGCCAGGAGAACCCACAGTTCTATAACACCTGGCTGAACACATTAGACCAATGCTCATTCAATCTTATGAAACACATAATTTCCTTTCGAACAGAGTATCTCAATAACTAAATAATTCTTTTGGAAAAATGTAAGGATCACACACACACACAAACAGTCAGTTTTGTTAGTGTGTACTTTTACTAATTCTTTCTGTGTGTCTGTCAGTTTGATCACAGCTCTGTGTATATCTGTGAATGTGATGACGTGCGAACGTCAGTGTGAAGTGTGTGTGTGTGTGTGTTACGGTTGACAAGCAAAGCCAGGAGTCACATGGTATAGTTAATAGAACCTTTATTATGAGAATAATGACAGTAATGCAATATATAAATATACACACAGTGGGTGATGGAAACGGCGAGCATGGTATCAGGAATAGCAGTCTCCTAATCTTGCACCACACTGTCCGAGACTAGGCCTCAGCCCACTGGAGTCTCGTGATAAGGTAACACCCAAGAGATACTGACTCAGCCTGCAGTCAGTAGCTAGGAGTCTGCTAGAGCCCCAGGTCAGTACTAGTAAGGATGTCTGAATAATGGAACCAACAAACTGAGAGAACAGACAAAGCCTTCTAGTAAGCACTAGATAGGATAGTCAGACAAGCCAAAGTCATACATGGAGTGGGTAGTCAGCCAAAGCCACAGGTTTGAACCAGAAAGGATATCCACTGAAGCAATGGAATGCTGGATGTGCAGTGGATAGAGCCCCAGGTCAACACCAGAGTGGGTGGTCAGACAAGCCTAGGTCATGCACGGAGCGGGTAGTTAGCCAGAGACACAGGTTTTCACCAGATATGATATCCACTGGAGCGTATGTATGCTGGATGAGCAGTGGATAGAGCCCCAGGTCAACACCAGAGTGGGTAGTCAGACAAGCCTAGGGCATACACGGAGAGGGTAGTCAGCCAGAGCCACAGTTTTGCACCAGAAAGGATATCTGAGCCAAATCGGAACACCAAGGAGACTAGTCAGACAGAGCCACAGGTCAACACCAGAATGGATGGACAGACAAGCTTGATCATACACAGGAATCAGGAATAGTAGAAAATTAACTTCTCAGAACAACAAGGTAAGGGTGACTGAGTCAGGACTCAGTCTGCCCTTTCAACCCCTCCACAGGAAGTAGGTAGGAGGAGCAGCTAGAGGGTGGAAGTAGGTAGGAGGAGACTACAGGAAACAAACACACATAAAACAGAGGCCTGCAGCATGCTTGAAGCCTCTTGACTGCAGATGATGCGTGGAAAGATACCGAGCGTCGCTGAAAACATGGTACTGTGACAGTGTGTCTATTAGTGTGCCTGTACAGGTCCTTTGTGTGTCACTTTGTGTGTTTGTTTCAGACACAAATACACACACACACACACACACAAAGTGGTAAATTCACAACTGGACAAATATACGACTACTACAGCCTGGAACTACTAATGTGGGCTAGGAGCTGGTGGAGGAGAGCTTCAAAATCATGTAAAATAAAAGAAAAAAATTAGCAAAAACAGAAAAAATGTAAGTGTAGATGTCTGGGTCTCCACCTATGTAGGATTATTAAAAAGGGAAATAGTGTATAAATGCTGATACCACCAGTGTAATAAAAATGTGTTAAATAAAAATATAAGCATAAAGAAATAGCACTATGAAATATATTTTAATAACATATAATCATAACCCTTTGAGTGCCAGAGGGGTACGGATGCTCAAAGGGATAAAAATATTGTATGTAAGCCTCTCCCTAGTATAGATAGTTTGTTGCACCTTTTCATGGTATATAGGCATCGAGCTCCTAGTACATATTAACATGTTATTTCTGTGTTCTTCTGCAGATCTCAGGGGATACTGCTTTTGGTACTACCTGACATCTCTTAGAACTTTGATATGCCACTATTTGTTTGTTATTTGTTCCTTCTGTGAGGATATTATCTCTGACAATATGCACAATGACTTCGGAAATGTGTTGTTTTGTTTCTTAAGATATTGTTTTTAGCAGCTTTACACTTTCTCTCTCAGCAATTGATGTCTCAGACATGCATCTTGCATTGTCTGTATCTCCCCTTGAACATTACCCTCTCCCCCTGGGCCTTTGGCCACTAGTGATTGTTATGACAGAGTCTCGGGACCCTTCAGGTCTGTTTCTCTGTCCACGTTCACCTCTTTCTTCCCTTTCTATGTCATTCTCTCTCTTCCCTTTACTCCCTTCCTCCTCTATAAATATCTCTTTTCATTTTCTTCATCTCTTTGCCTTTCCCTCCTTCCCTGCTTCTCCCCCTACCCCCCTTTATTTTTTGGGGGGGGGATTTTTATGTCCTAAGTGCATCATTTTACATTTATCTACGTTAAACTGCATCTGCCACACTCTTGTCCATTCTTCTAATTTACCTAAATCATTTGTCATTTGGCTTATTCCCCCTGGAATGTCTACTCTATTGCAGATCTTGGCATCATCTGCAAAAATGCATACCTTTCCTTGAAGACATTTTGCAATATCACTAATAAAAATATTAAAAAGAATGGGCCCCAGTACAGATCCCTGAGGTACTCCACTAGTAACACTCCTTTCTTCCGAATATTCTCCATTGACTACCACCCTCTGTCTCCTGTCACTCAGCCACTGTCTTATCCATTTAACTATTTTTTCATCCAGACCCAAACACTGCAATTTATTAATGAGTCTTCTATGAGGGACAGTGTCAAATTCTTTACTGAAATCTATATAAGCTATATCTACTGCTCCCCCTTGGTCTATTATTTTAGTTACCCAGTCCAAAAAATCTATGAGGTTAGCTTGACAAGATCTCCCTGCTGTAAACCCATGCTGTTTGGTATCTTGCAAGCCATTTAAATTCAGATATTCAACAATTCTTTCCTTTAAGTCTTCATTAATTTTCCTACTACTGATGTAAGACTTACTGGTCTGTAGTTACCAGACTCTTCCCTGCTACCTTTTTTGTGAAGAATGTCTGATTATACCCCGATTTGGATTTCTGTGGCCATTTCCACGGTAGATCCTGGTGTTCCCACTTGGAAGTTAAATGATACCTTACAAGATTATTATGAACTCAATGGTGGAGGAGAGGTCTCAGACACTGTACTGTGGGAAGCCCACAAATGGGTTGTACGCGGTGTATTTATTAAGTGGGGTGCATGTTGAAAGAACTTTGTGCTAGACTTGCACTCCTGGACACTGTTCATACCCTGGAGCTATGCCATTTTTCCTCCAGTTCGGTAGAGGATCTGCGATGCCTGCAAGCAGCTCGTGCTGAAGTTGTGGCTCTACAAGAATCGTTGGTTCATAAATCCTTTCAATGGTACCATTTCCGCAAATACTTGCAGGGGAACAAGTGTGGAAAGCTTCTGGCATGGATTATACAGATTAAACAGAATAAATGGTATATTAATCTTATTAAGGATTCGGCGGGGAACATACATAGGTCCTTTCCAGATATGGCTGAGGTGTTTCGTTCCTTCTATAGCTCTTTATATAATATCTAGTCCCCTGGGTACCCGAATGGGCTTGGCACTCTTTCGGTCACTGATATTAATTCCTTCCTCTTTGCCTCTGGATTGCCCCCGCTGCCTCGAGGTATTTTGGACAGCCTGGAAGAACCTATTTCCGAAGCTGAATTGAAATGAACCATTAAGACCACCCCTACAGGTAAATGCCTGGGACCTGATGGGTTACCTATATTGTACTATTCCATCTTTCAAGACTTTTTGCTTCCAGATATGCTATGGGCCTTTAACTCCATTGCTAATGGAGCTCAATTTCCACCTAGTGATCTGGAGGCACACATATCTATCATACCGAAACCGGATAAATATCATTCCTTATGCGGCAACTACCACACAATTTCATTATTGAATGTTGATCTTAAGCTATATGCTAAGGTTCTGGCTAACTGTTTCAAGCCTGGCTTATCCTCCTTCATTCACCCTAATCAGTCTGATTTTGTCCCTGGCCAAGAGACGAAAGATAATACCACTAAGATCCTCTCTTTTATACATACGACTACTTGATCGCATTGGCCGACTCTATTAGTTTCGGTCGATGCGGAGAAGGCCTTTGATCGGCTGGGGTGGCCTTATCTCAGGGAGCTCTTGTCATTCCTAGGATTAGGCCCTAGAGGTCTTTTTTCTGTGTTAGGCTTGTATTCCATTCCCTCTGTGAGAGTTGCAGTGAATGGGTTTCTCTCCAAAGCTTTCACAATTTCTAATGGCACAAGGCAGGGGTGTCCATTATAACCGACCATTTTTATCTTGGCTCTGGACCCCCTGCTCTCCTCCATTTGCCCAGATCCCTCTATTCATGGCCTCCCAGTGGCAACTGGACACAAGAAAATAACGTGCTTTGCTGACGATGTGATATACTCTGTCTCCAGGCCAAAGTAATCTCTTCCTGCCTTGGTTAGGATGTTGGATCGCTACAGTTGTCTTTCCTAGTTTATGGTCGACTTCTCTAAATCAGAGATTTTACCTTTAGGTGTTCCACTTTTGCACCTGTCTTTGCTCACATCTTCCTTCCCTTTCATGTGGGTGACTGCTTCCATTAAGTACCTGGGAATCTGGCTTACGCCGGACTTATCTGGAACAGCAGACTGCAATATCTGTGCTTTGATCTATGCCATAGAGTCAGATCTGGCCCTTTGGCAGACTCTACTGATCTCATGGTTCGGCAGGGTTAATCTATTGAAGCTGGTGGTTCTCCCGAAGATCCAGTATGTCTTCAGATGTGTTCCTTTGCGCTTTTGTTGCTCTTCTCTGGCAGCTTTACAATCCAGACTTACCTCCTTTATATGGATGGGCAAAACCCCTCGTCTGAATTTGACGTGCCTTTTTCATCCTATTACTAAGACAGGCCTAGGCATGCCGAACATCCTGACCCTTTACTTAGCTACCAATATTCAGAAATTATTAGAATGCTACTATGTGGACTCTAAAGATTGGACTGAGGCTCTATTTTATGATATTCAACTACTCTCCCCTTCTAATATTCTGTGGATTTTGAAATGCACATCTTACTCCCCACTGCGCTCCCATCCTATATTGGATTGTTTATTTGAAGCCTGGTGTCAGTGTGACGGGCCTTCGATCTGGGCCCCCGTACCCTTCCCCATGTTTGTTTGTTTATGGCCTTCTAGATTTCTCACCTGGGGAACTGCACTCACCTTTTGAACTATGACGGAATGAGGGGTGCATTGCTTGCGGATTCTTTATCCCGCTAGTCATTTGATTGCTTGGGATCAGATACAGTGGACCTTTGACATTCCCCATTCAGGCTCCTGGCAATATCAACAACTCAGACACTTTGGTCTATCCCTGGCTGCAATAGGTTATAATAGAAGGGAACTATCAACCTTTTAGATGGAAGTTTCAAATTAGATACTACCTCTAAACTTCTCAAATTGATCTCTGCTTCTGCTATTTCCTCTAAGCCATGGTACTATAGCATGTGGGAATCCAAACTAGGTTTCTGTTGGTCTGTCCAAGACTGGCTTACGGTTACTGCTGGCCTCTTAGGGTCGACGATTGACATATCACGCAAAGAAATGATCTTCAAGCTTTTAACCAGATAGTACTACATTCTGCATCATTTGACACAAGCCTTTCCCACTGCTTCTCAGTTCTGTTGGAGGTGCCATTCAGGCCTTGGCACAATGTCCCACATCTGGTGGTTATGTCTGGCAATTCTGATTTGTTTGGAAGCAGCCCATGCATCCATTTGTACTGTCCTGGGATGAAATCTTCCCTTTGACCCATTACTTTTCTTATTCGCATATGATCTTAAGGCAGTAGTTCACAGCCCTCCCTTGTCCATGTTATTCTTGCATTTTTTTTTGTATAATAACTGTTTATTCAGAAAAAATAAAATACAAACATGGAACATAACCATGGACATACAAAGACATATGAGATCATGTGTTACAAAAACATATGAAAAACAAATGAGTAACAGACCCCTATACAACATAAGCGATTCTGAAGTACCAAAGCGGATACAATCTAGAGTCCATAATAATTAGATACATCATATTAATTAGGCTATGCCAGTAATATATAAAAGCAACAATAAAAAGGAAAGAGGGGGAAAGGCAAAAATAGGGAATGAAGGGGGGGAGGGGAGGGAGGGGAAGGTGGGGATACCTGGTCCCTAATCTCCCGAAGTCCGCAAGCCTAGACCATGTGGCACTACCCATAAGCTAAGGTGACAAACTGCCCAAGGCAGAATAAAGTCCCTAAGGGGAAAGTACAGTACCCAATTCCCTCGTACACTCAGTGCTTTCCAAATACATCCTCCAAGGGAGCCATCTAGTGGAATGAACCAATCCCTTACCCTGGGCTGACATCGCTACATCCTCCACAGCTCGAATCGACTCCACAGATACCAACCACTCCTGAAATGACGGTGGAAGGGATCCCTTCCAATGTCTAGGAATGAGAACTTTGGCCGCATTCAATAAATGAATAGTTAATGAACTCTTATAAGAACCGACTGTGTAGGAAGTGTGGTGTAGAAGCACAGACAAAGGTTCATGTGGGATATCAGGATCACCCACCTTCCACACAACCCGCATGACGGAGTCCCAAAATGGCTTGATTAAAGGGCTTGTCCACCAGACGTGCAAAAAATCCCCCCTATGTAAACGACAACGCCAACCTCTATCTGACGTGGCAGGATAAATCTTGTGTAAGTCAGCTGGGACCATACACCACCTAGAGAGCAGTTTGAAAGCATTTTCTTGAATCTGGGTGGACATGCTACACTGATGTGCTAGAGTTACCATCTTACACCACTGGGAATCAGATAGCTCAACACCACAGTCCCTTTCCCACAACTAATATAAAATGGTTTAGAACTTGAGGCCATATCCGTGAGGCATCTGTAAATATTAGAAACAAGTTTAATGGGGGTCCTCCGTCATGCAAAGAGATTCGAAGGGGGTAACATCCGTCGGTAATGGACCTAAAGAAGTTAATGTAGCGATATGGTGAGATAATTGAGTATAGGCAAAGGAAAGTCTAGGATGTCCAGTCCGTGAGTCCATTAATTCAGATAACGTCTTAAATCGGGTACCTTGAAGAACATGACCTAGTCTGGGGAACTGTATCCTGTCTGAAAAGAAAACATTAAAATAACCTCTATCCCTGCTGGGAGGGAAATCCTCATGAAACGCAGGAGACTGCATAAGAGAAGGGGAGTTGATGAGGCCGTGTGAGGCAGTACTAGCCTTCCAAATCTCCATAGTGGGAGTAACCGTGGGATGAGAACCATGAGCAACCACCCGCTGTCTAGTGCACATCCAGGCTGCCATGGGTATAGGGACGCAAAGACCCCTCTGTTCTAAAGATACCCAGGGCTTAGAAGAAGGATGGGACCAATCCACCATTCTAGCGAGATGCACAGACTCATAATACTGTTCCATGTCAGGAAGGCCTAGGCCCCCCAGCAGCTTAGGTCTGGTAAGATAGGTAAAGCCCAGGTGGGAGCTTCTACCCTGCCATACAAATTTGAGGATCAAGGACCGTAATTCTACAAAGAAAGACTTCGGAATCGCAATAGGTAAGGCCTGAAGAAGACATAAGATGCGAGGTAGGATATTCATTTTATAATAGAACGTGGCCAAGCCAGAAAGCACGTAACTTAGACTAGGTAGTCAAATCCCTGCGACACTGACGTAAAAGGCCTTGAAAATTTAAATCGAAGAGGGCATTCAGATCCTTAGTCAAAAATATACCAAGATATTTAAGTTGAGAAGGGGTCCATCGAAAAGGGAAAGAAGTACGTAAAGCCAATTCAGTTGAAGCAGATAGGGATACATTCAAGGCCTCAGACTTAGAAAGGTTAATTTTAAAGTTGGACAAAGAGCCATATACCTGTAGTTCTTTCATAACATTAGGGAGGGAGAGGGTTGGTTTAGTAAGGAACAAAAGTAAGTCGTCCGCATAAGCAGCAATTTTGTAATGGTGGGGACCCACATCTAGTCCAAAGATATCCGGATTGGACCGGAGTGCATTAGCCAAGGGTTCTAGGGTAAATACAAAAAGAAGAGGTGAAAGGGGGCAACCCTGTCTAGTACCATTCAACAGGGTGAGTGGCTCAGATAATGTACCATTGATCCTTATCCTAGCAGTAGGTGCTTGATACAGAGACCCAATCCAAGCGTGCATAGAGGGTCCAAGACCAATATGTTCCAGGACTGCGTACAAGAACGGCCAACTCACCCTGTCGAAGGCTTTCTCAGCATCCGTGGACAGAAACATAGCAGGAATTTTCTGAAGTTTTGCATAGTGTATAAGATTTAATATCTTAGTGGTATTGTCCCGTGCCTCACGACAAGGAACAAAGCCCGCCTGATCCTGATGAATAAGTCTCAGAAGAGCAGTTTGAAGGCGTCCACTAAGAATCTTAGCAAACAGTTTAACATCCACATTAAGCAACGAAATAGGCCTAGAACTGGAGCACAATTCAGGATCCTTCCCCAGTTTAGTCAGTACCATAATATGGGCTTCCTGAGCCTGAGAAGGCAGACCGCCCCGTTGAGATAAAGAATTAAAAGCATCTATAAAGCAAGGAGACAGGACATCTGCAAATACTTTGTAATACATAACAGTAACCCCATCAGGCCCAGGACTTTTCCCAGTGGGGGAGGTCTTTAAAGCCTCTGCCAACTCATCTAGAGTGAGTGGTGAGTCAATAAAGGAAGCAAACTCATCACAAAGTGTCACCTTTATATGTGTATCAAGATACGATTTAATCCTATCCGACAATGCCGGATGCACAGTATGAGCAGCATCTGGTGTAACATTATATAAGGTCGGATAGTAGTCCCTAAAAATAGTCGCAATCTTATCAGTAAGAAAATGAAGGGAGCCCTGGGGGTCCCTAATTTTAGGAATGAATGTAGAAGAGAATTTACCCCTTAAAGTCTTAGCCAACAACCTGCCTACTTTGTCTCTATGGGCATGATAGTACCCCTTCATCCGCATGTACGACTGCTGAGCCCTACAACTACATAAGTCCGCCAACTGAGCCCGTAAATTCAAAAGAGTCTGATAAGTAGAAGCAGTCAGCTGAAGCTTATGAGTAGTCTCAATCTTAGCTATATCAGCCAATAAATGGGTCATGTCCTCAGATCGCTTCCACTTTTGATAAGCGCCAGTGCTCATAAGTTGACCCCGAATTACAGCCTTATGGGCCTCCCAAACCATGGGTAGAGGTCCTTCAGGGGAAATGTGTTTCCCGCAAGGAATGTATGACATCAGTGGACTTCAAGAGGGACTCATTAAGTTTCCAGTTAAGTCGCCGTTTAGGCAGGGATGGAATGAGTAAACGAGCAGAAATCGGGGCGTGATCACTCCAAGTAATCTGCCCTATGTCAGAGTGCTTCCATAAGTGTAAGTGCCTGTGTGACAGGAAAAGATGATCTATATGAGAATACCGACAGTGAGGTGTAGAGAAGTAGGTATAGTCCTTAACAGTAGGGTGTTGAATGCGCCATGTGTCTGCAAGTTGCAAAGAATGTAAAGTCTGTTTAACCTTCTTAATTTTCATGTATCTGAGCGAGGAAGTCCCTGTGGAGGAGTCGATGCGAGGATCTAAAACCAAATTAAAGTCACCCCCGACTATAACTATCCCCTCTAAAAAGCCCTGAAGTCTATCAAGAATAGAGCATAAAAATGAGTGCTGATTAACATTAGGAGCATACACATTTGCCACAGGGATCATTTCACTACCTACAGTACCCTTAATAAAAATCGCTCGTCCCTCATTATCTGACCACTGATCAAGTACTCTGAAAGGCACATGTTTAGAAATGTATATGGCTACTCCTTTATTCTTTTGAAAGGGAGAATGGGAATAGAAGGTTTGAGAATATATGAAGGCATGAAAAATTGGCACCTTCCGTCTGTGAAAATGAGTCTCCTGTATCAGGGCAATATCAGAGTGCAATGACCGCAGTTCCCTAAACAATCGGGAACGCTTCTTGGGGGAATTCAGCCCTTTAGCATTAACAGAAACTACATTAATACTTGCATAATCAGCCATCATCACAGACGGAATGTGGAAGAAATAACTCATAGCAGACAGGAATCAGGCAGAGACTTGGGACCTGCAGATAAAGACAAGGACAAGTAGGGACCAGGCTTCGGAAAGAGTTAGGAAGGAGGGAAGGGAAAGAGCAAACCATGTATCAGAGAAAAACAATACAAAAGCAAAAATGCATTAGGGGCAGAAGAGCCAAGAGTGCAAACCAAGGCGCGGAGGAGCCGCGCAAAGGTGGCACCCAAATAAACATCGGCCATACTGTGCTGTGGGGAACGTGGCAGTAGAGGCAGAGCAGTAGCCAACGCACACACCAAGACCATCCCATGGCCTAATAGTATAAGTAGAGGTCAAGGAAAACCAGACCAGAGAAAGTAATAGCACACACTTAAAACAGCACATACCTAATATAGTAGCTTATCCTGCTAGTAAATCCCAGAGGAGCCCAGAGAAAAGGTGCCCATCCCCACACTGGACCGGCCCCAACGAACATCCAAAACAAAAACAGAAACAAGAGTGGGGTACAATCCAATGTAGGGATGCGCGCCTGGCCAGTCCAATGGTGAAAAACAACAGAATGCAGATAGGTCCGAGATCCCGGGGAGGCTTAGGGCCAACCCCGAGAGGACAGACCAGTGGACCATGCGAGGGGCAGACAAGCAACTTATCAACAGATTAATACCCATATAAATATAAATTCCCCCCCACACACATACATGGGAACCCCCCCCCAACAAACATAGCACAGTATCTTAGAGAGGCCACCACACCAACAAAAAGCAGGGGGGCCACACGGGGAAACCAAGGGGAGGGGAAGGGCCAAAACAAACCCCCACAAAACAATTGTAAACCCCCGCAACAGCAGGGAATCTAGAACCCATACAGGATGGGGGGATCGTCCGAGAAGCACATAGTTAAAAAAAAAAAAAAAAAAAAAAAAGTCCTTCCAAAACCAGGTAATCAGATAACAGCTCCGAGCTTCGATGCATCGGTCAGACAGCTCAGGCACCATACAGCAAGGGCATGAGTGATTCCGATCCCTCTGATGGGATCCTCAAGTCCCTCTCGCATGACCGGTACAAAAATAGTCAGTCATCAGAGGCCAGCTGCGGGGTAGGCGTAGGATGATCAGTTGAAGTAGGATCAGGCACTCCAAAATTCTTACGCTTCTTCTTCCTCTGGGGCCTCGGCATCCAAGGCTGGTTCAATAATGGCTGGATGAAAGAGGATTCCGAACCAGACTTGTCCCAGTCTGGAAGGGTTGGGACAGAAATATTCAGAGCCCCACAAAACTTTTGCAAATCTGCAGGGGAACGGAGGGTCAGCGTAGTCGATCAGTGAGATACAATAATAGCTAGCGGGTAGCCCCAGCGAAAAGAGATTCCAGCCTGCTTTAGGGCATCAGTAAGAGGTTTCAAAGTCTTTCGGGCCTGTAACGTGGCCCAAGCCACATCTGGTAGAAGGAGCACAGAGGCCCCATGGAAGGAAATTTCACCTTGCTGCCTTCATACGGTAAGAATGAAGGCAGCGAATAAAATCCCTTGGTGTTGGGTTAGAAGCATCCTTCGGGCGGAAAGCTCCATGAACCTGATCCAAAACAATCTCCTCCTCACCCCTGCGTTGAAGGATCATATGAAATAGCTCAGTGACAACCTTAAATAAATCTTCAGGCCCTTCCACCTCCGGGAGGCCGCAAGTCCCTAAATTGCTGCGCCTATTGCGATTGTCAAGATCCACCACATGTTGCTCCAAAAGGACAGTTAGGGTACGTTGCTCCAAAAACTTAGCTTCCAGATCTGTAATTGCCGAGTGCATACGTATCTGATCAGACTCTACAGTATCAAGGAGTTGGCCTTGCTGTAAAAGATTGAAACGAAGATCCTTCAGCTCCTCCTTTATAGTGGAACGTAAGGTGTCCACAGTCGAGGAGAGGTTGGATTGAACCTGTTTCATACATGTAGAGAAGTCCGCTGTCGTGGGCAGATCCCACACAGCCGGGCCTGTGTCCGGTCGTGAAAGTGAATCAGGGTCATCAGAGTCACGATGAATCGTGGGGGAAGAAACAGAGTCCTCGTCACCAACAGGTGTCATCTTGTTCACCTCGCCCAAGAGTTTCGGGACCAAAAACGGTCTCATAGCAGGTGGCGATGATCCCTTACCATGCTTAACATGGTCTGTCGATGAAGAAGACTTCACCATATCAGCAGGCAAGCGTTAACAGAGGTGTGCAAGTGTTATAAGCCAAAAAGCGCAGGAGCCCTCAGTACATGCGACCGCTCATACCAGGCGCCAGACACGACCCCGTTATTCTTGCATTTTACTAACTCCACCAAGACCCTAATACTGGTTCAATGGAAAGAAGAGCAACTGCCTTCAGTGGAGGAATGGAGCAGTAAAGTAAACTCTTTGATGAACATGGAAAGGACCTATGCCTTTTCTCGAAATGATATGGACACATTTAATACTGTTTGGTCTAGATGGCATGCTCTTCAGGCTTCTTAACTCTGCCTCTACAACGCATTTTCCCTTCCTCATTCAGAGGTATGTGTGCGTTCTTTCTCCTTTTTTTTCTTGCTCCCTCCCTTATCCCCCCCCCCCACATCTATTCTTGCCTTGTTCTCGTACTCTTTACATCCCTTCTTGCCTTGCTTACCTTTCTTATGCCTTTTCCCCTTGCCTCTTACTTCTTCACCTACTCCAAATTAGTATTTTCAATACACTGCCTTTTCATCATTCAACATTGTGTAACCGATTGGTCAACTGACCTATTATGATTGCTGGGATAGAATGCTCTACCAGGATGACTTGCGTGTATCATCTCAGCTACTTAGAGATTATTGCCTTATGCTATGCTATTTTTTTTGCCTTATACCGTACTGCTTTATACTTTTCCTTTCACTTTATGACTTCTTGTATATGTTGATTATTCAATGAAGCTTTTTTCTTTAAAAAAATAAGTAAATAAATACTGTATGTTTAAAATCATGGACAATCTAGAAGAAAGAGAATTTCTCTCATCCTTCTATATTTTCTATGATTTTTCTGTGATTGTATTCATATTTTTATGATTTTTGATTATATTTGTGTATTTTTTAGAGCTATATCCTTATATTTTATAACACCTTTTTATTATACTGGGGGTAATGGCATTCATAAATTGCTTCCCTTTCCAATATTCCTAAACAAGTGGAGACCTAGACTACTACACTTTGATTTTTTGTGCTTTTGCACTGTTTTACCTGAGGTAATGACTAGGGGGTTTGTAATAACAGACGCAAAGCAGTCGAATGATAGGAAATGTCATTTTGAAGACCTTAGATTGAACATATACTAATTGAAGATTGTTTTAAGTGTCATTATTGTTTTGTGACACATGCCTCTCTCAGCCCTGCATAAAGTTATTCTTAGTAGCAAATTATGGTTTAGATTTTCAGAATTAGGCTTAGACTGTGGCTTACCAATAAGTCTCCTGTTCTGCTCTGACCTGCTCCTGTTCCTCAGACCTAGACGGAGCGACAGCACATAACGCAAGCTACATATGCTGCAGTTCCTTTCTGTCTGACTAGTGACATCCAGTGAGACTACCTCCTTGTTTCATTGAACAGTGTCATAATGGGTCACTCATCACCAGGAGACATCTCTCTATCCCCTGGAAGTAGGAGGACCAGAGTGAGGAGCATTTTTTTTATATATAATATGATGGCTGCCCTGGTCGGATCCACATAACCACCAGCCTCCGGTCTCATATATACCTACTTCAAATACAAAAGTAGTTGGCATCATCAAGACCCCTCCAGCCCAATTATCATTGACCCCCACAACCTGGGGGCAATTGACCTCTGCCTGGCCCAGTCCTCCCCTGTCGTAACAGCTCAGAGCTGTGTGTGCATGCGTGCATGTGTGAGTATAGAAGTTGTGTGTGAGAGAATGATGTGGATGTAAAAGAAGTGTATGTGAGAGAGAGGTGTGTATAAGATGTGTGTATGCGAGAGAGGTGTGTGTGTGTGAGGGAGGTGTGTGTATGTAAGAGATGTGTGTGCAAGATGTTTGTATGTGAATGATGAGCATATGCGTGAGGTGTGTGGGTGAGAGATGTGTGCATGTGAAATAAGTTAATTGTGTGTGAGAGGCATTGCAAAATGTGTGATAAAAGGAGAGAGGGGAGCTCGTATGTCACAATCTAGGCATACAAGGTACCCCAGAAATAGAATTAGGAAAGGAGACAATCCCATAACAAGGGTTATTAGGGCTAGGAGCTAAAGGGCAGTGTTAGAGGTCATGGCTAGGAAATACAGGACAACCGTGGCTGAATGTGCTATGGCCTAGGTTGGATAAAGATGCTAGGCTAGGTAGCCCCCTTCGGTGGAGCCAAAGGTGACTCAGGACAGACAACCACAGTTAGTCTATACCCTAATAACTCCAAAGAGAACAGGAAACCTCTAAAAGAGCAACAAAATACAGACGTAGCTTCACCCACCAGGTAGGTAAGGCTGACCTTCACCCTTTATATGACTGGATGCCCACAGGGCCAGAGGAGGTAACTGGAGCACTATAACCAGCAGCAGAAGGCAGAGGCAAGATCAACAGGAAAGTTCTGCAACAGGATATCTGAATATAATACTGACAGACACACATGGTCAAATACAAGCTGGAGTTCTCAACAGATATCAGACACAGTATAAACAGCAGGCAGAGAGGTGGTCAAAAACTGGAGTTGACAACAGGATATCAGACACGGTATGAACAGCAGGCAGAGACGTGATCAAAATACTAGTCCTGATCAGTTCAAGGCAGGAGTCGGCAACATAATAGGTACAAGGAAAAAGTCTCAGGAACAAACACTTAGCTAGTGTATGTCTATGTCTTATGTAGAGCTGAAACTATCGGAAATGAGGCATAGAGGAGGAGCAAGGAGAATGCCTATACACTGGCCATCCACAAGGGGAAGCTAAAGAGGAAGGCTCAGTGTGCTAGGCCAGCACAAATGTGAGACAGGTTGTGGGAGAGAGATGTGTGAGTGTGGAAGAGAGGTGTATGTGTGTGTAAGAGAGGTGTGTGTGTGTGAGAAAGGTCTCTCACACACACCTCCCTCCCACAAACCTCCGTCACTCCCTTTCTCTCCCATATACACCCCACCATGCACACACACACACTCTTTCCTCCCTTCTATACACACACACACTATACTGACACATGACTCCTCTCACATACTCCTCACACACAGACACACGCACACTCTTCATGCACACACATCTCATGCACATACTCCTTCCTCACTTTTTTTTTTTTAACCCAAGTCATTTTATTAGAATTTTCCAAATTAAGAAACACAGGTTCATGTATGATAGTTGTAACAATTACAAAAGATAATTCAAATTGGTAAACATAAAATCTTATAATAGAAAAATAAAATAGAACACAAGCATATAATATAATTGAGATTTTTCTGCTAAAATCACTATTTAACCATGTGGACCAGATAAATATAAATGTATAAAAACTATTTTCTAGGTGTCCAGGGCAGTTGTACCCAGAATGAGAGGCTACTGCCTATCAATTTTCTGAAACTCCAGGCAATTCAACTAGATCTCATTAATTGGACCTCAGTTCTTGAGGAGTTACTGGTGAGAGTGCAGTCAGACAACGATATGGTTGTGGCTTACATCATTTGACTGGGAAGAACTCATAGTGTGGTTGCCTGGAACAAAGTAAAGGTCTCCACTGTTGGATGGAGGTCTTTGTTCTGGCCGTCTTATCCATTCACATTCCAGGGGTAGAAAATGTTCTAGCGGACTTTCTTAGTCGCCAAGACTTAGATCCAGAAATTGGGAACTCCATCTCAAAGTGTTTTACCTGATTGTCCAACAGTGGGATGTACGAGAGGTAGACCTCTTGGCAATCAGGGAGAACAGGAACATTCCAACACTCTGCCTCTGGATCGGGGGGTCTTTTCGTATTGGTTATGGATGCAATGTTAATTCCATGGAGTTTTCACCTCTCCTATGTGTTTCCACTGATTCCCTTCATCCCATGGGTGATGCAAAAGATCATAATGGATGGGATGTCCATCATTCTAATTACTCCTTACTGGCCCAACAGGGCAAGGTTTGTGGACCTGGTCATTCTCTCTGTTCAGGATCCGATCCACCTCCCTTCCAGTCCAGTGCTGTTGCTCCAGGGTTACCTGTGGTATGAGGATGTTTATAAACTGGCTTTGACGGCATGGCTCTTGGAGCCAACATCCTGAGGGGGAAGGGATTTTATACCCAGGTCATATCTACCATGATACAGGCCCGAAAACCTTTCCTTTCCGAGGCATACCATAGGGTTTGGTCTAACTTTCATAAATGGTGCTCAGACAAGAATGTGTCTCCACAATCCTTTGACCTTTTCTTCCTTCAAGGATCCAACTCCCACGTGGGACCATAATCTGGTTCTGGGTGTTGTGCAGAGGCCTCCCTTTGAGCCTCTTGCTTGGCGTTGGCGTTCAAGATGGTTTGCCTCTTGTCAGTGGTCTTGGTGCAGCGAGTCGCTGAGTTACAAGCTTTGTCTTTTAAGCCTCCTTTCCTGGTGTTTCATCAGGATAGGCAGTACATCGTACCTCTCTGAAGTTTCTTCCCAAGGTGGTCTCTGATTTTCACATCAATCAGGAGATTATTGTGCCATCCTTATATCCTGACCCTACGTCTGACCATTAGAGAGAGCTCCATTTGTTGCATTTGGCACATTGCCTTAAGTTTTACGTGCATTGTATTAAGCCTTTTCACAAGGCTGACTCTCTGTCATCCCAGAGGGTCCCAGAGCTGGTCAGGCTGCTTCCAAGGTCGCCATTGCATCTTGGATCAAGGCTACCATATTCCAGGCATACGAAATCAGTAAGAAACCTGTTCTTTTAAATATCACAGCACACTCGCCTGGATTGTGAGTGCCTCTTATAAGAATCAGGCCTTGGTTAAACAGCTGTACAAAGTAGCGACTTGGTCCTCTTTGTACGCTTTCACCAAACACTACCATGTCAATATCCTGGCCCAGGCTGAGTCCACCTTGGGCCGGAAGGTCCCCCAGGTGGTTCTGTCTGTTTAAAGGACCTGCACACGTTTTCTGACAGCTGTTGTTCAGTAGTTTCTGAGCCCTGTTGGACTCTTGTTTTTGATGTCCTGTGTAAATTCAGTGTCCCTTTACACTTGTTGTTTGGGTTGTGCAGATACTGGATAGATCTAGGAAACTGCAGTATCATGGGGAAATCCATGAGGTCCTTTCTCCTTTTTACCGCCACTGGGGAGCCTAGCGTTGGTATATCCCCCATGGTATCTATGTTCCATACTGCATGTGTAAGAAAATAGGATATCCGTGTTCTTACCTGTCTTTAGTCCATATGGAACACAGGTCTCCCACTCAAAGAAAGGGACCTGTGTAGTATTGGTTTCCAGGCAGAGGAGTCCTCTTAGAGTATTTCTCTCTCTTTTTCTCTTCCCCGCTTTATTTTGTGACTTTGCTCACATGACTTCTGGGATTTAGTAGGGGGGTTGAGCTGGTAGAGGAGGAGAGAGTCACCACCCCAAAGTCTCTGTCTTTTTGTGATGTGCCCTACCCAGGAGGAAGGACGCAGCCCCATGGTACATGTGTTCCATATGGACTAAAGAGAAAATGTTTTAACAGGAAAGGAAAGTCTTAGGTGTGAAAAAAATGCTGGAAAGTATGAATGCTTTCAAAAATAGACATGTTATTTTGTTAACTGATAAAAATTAACTATTGATAGTGAGTGAACAGAAGAAAAATCTAATCAAATCAATATTGTGTGTGACCACACTTTGCATTCTAAACCGTATCAATTCTTCTAGTACACTTGCACACAATTTGTTAAGGAACCCGGCAAGTAGGTTGTTCCAAACATCTTGAAGAACTAAGTACAGTTCTTCTGTGGATTTAGGAAGCCTCATTTGCTTCTCTCTCTCTTCATTTAATCCCAGATAGACACAATAATGTTGCGATTAGGGCTCTTTGACGCCATACCATCACTTCCAGGACTCCTTGTTCTTTTTTACACTGAAGATAGTTTGTAATGACTTTGGCTGTATGTTTGGGGTTTTTTGCTATGCTGCAGAATGACCAAATCCCCAACTGCATTTGCAGAAATCTAGCCCCAAACTTACAAGTAACCTCCACGATGCTTCACTGTAGCCTGCAGACACTCATTCTGGTACTGCTCTACAGCCCTTCAGCAATCAAACTGCCTTCGGCTACAGCCAGATATTTCAAATTATGATTCATCAGTCCAGAGCGCCTGCTGCCATCTTTCTGCACCCCAGTTCGTGCATACTTGAGTCGCTTGGCCCTGTTTCCAATTCAGTTTTTAGGCACAAGTCTTCCATGAAGACCACTTCTGACCAGTAGATGGTTGTTCCAGGGTCCCACTGTTTTCTGCCAATTCTGAGCTGATGGCACTGCTGGACATCTTCCGATTCTGAAGGGAAGTAAGCATCTGCTACACTAAGTTTCCTTGGCTGTCCACTACGTCTATGGTCCTCATCGTTGCCTGTTTCTTTGTGCTTCTTCAAAAGAGTTTGGACAACACACCTGGAAACCCCTGTCTGCTTTGAAATTTCTGCCTGGGATAGACCTTGCTGATGCAGTATAACTACTTTGTATCTTGTTGCTGTTCTCAGTCTTGCCATGGTGTATGACTTTTGACATTAAACTGTCTTTGGAAACCTCACCTTGTTAGCTGAGTGAGGCTGTTCCTCACCCAGTTCTATTCCTCCTACACATCTATCTCTGTTTCAGATAATGATTATGTTTCAACCTACATATTAAATTGATGATCATTAGCACCTGTTTGGTATAATTGTTTTATCATACACCTGACTGTATGCCTACAAAATCCCTGACTTTGTGCAGGAGTACCTAGAAGAATCTATGCTGTTTTGAATGCAAAGGGTGGTCACACCAAATATTGATTTGAGTTTAGATTTTTCTTCTGTTCGTTCACTATCATTGTACTAATTGATAAAAAAAATAACTTCTTAACATGTCTATTTTTGAAAGCATTATTACTTTACATCATTTTTTCACACCTGTCTAAGACCTTTGCACAGTACTGTATATAATAAAGAATAATAAAGAAATTGGAAGGGTATTTCTGAATAGGCAAGCAGATAAGGGCTTGGCCTGAACCAGGTAGAGGTACTATGTTTTGGCTAATAAGTCTCATATGTTCATGGCACATCCACTGGATTCACAGGTATACATTTTATTAAAAGCCTACATTGTGGAAAAAGAAGAAAGAGTTCAAAAATACTTTGGTTTTTGGGGAAAATGGGAGCTTTATTATGCATGCCCAGAAGGTCCCTCTTATTTATAGATATTGGTAATGCTCTAAATAAGTATAATATTATTGGCAAATCTGACCTCTTTATTGCATTTATCCTTCCAAAAAACTGATGAAGACTTAATAAAAAACAGATGTTCCCCCAAAATGTTTTAAAATTTAAAGTCTTTCTTCTTTACATATGGATTTTTTTCTCTCAGAAAACACATAAACTCATCACACCATGATGATTTGTATGCATTATTGGTGTGAAAAACAGAGAATATTTTAAATATAAAGTGGTGCTCACTGTAGATGCAAAATGGGCATATCTGCTATGTCTGTAATTGAGTATTTATAGAAACATAGAAACATAGAAGATTGACGGCAGAAAAAGACCACCTGGTCCATCTAGTCTGCCCTTTAGTATTCCTTTATTGTTATCTTAGGATAGATACATGTTTATCCCAGGCATGTTTAAACTGTGTTACTGTGGATTTATCAACCACCTCTGCTGGAAGTTTGTTCCAAGTTTCTACTACTCTTTCAGTGAAATAATATTTTCTAATGTTTTTCTTGATTTTTCCTCCAACTAGCCTCAGATTGTGCCCCCTTGTTCTTGTATTCAGATTCTTATTAATCACACTTCCCTCCTGAACCTTGTTCAGTCCTTTAACATATTTAAAGGTTTCAATCATGTCCCCCCTTTCTCTTCTTTCCTCCAGACTATACATATTTAGATCTCTGAGTCGTTCTTGATAAGTTCTATGCTTTAGACCTTCCACCATTTTTGTAGCTCTTCTTTGAACCCGCTCAATTTTAGTTATATCCTTTTGCAGATGAGGCCTCCAGAACTGTACACAGTATTCCAGATGTGGTCTCACTAGAGCTCTATACAGAGGGATCACAATCTCCCTCTTCCTGCTTGTTATACCTCTAGCTATGCAGCCAAGCATACGATTTGCTTTCCCCACCGCCTGGTTGCATTGGTTACTCATCTTGAGGCTGTCAGAGATGACCACCCCCAAATCCTTCTCTTCTGAAGTCTTTGCTACCACAGAACTGCCAATACGATTTACGATTTATAATCTTGATTCAATATCAAGAGAAAAACAAGCACATATAATTCAATTCACCACATTGTAAGCGATATTACATACAATAATGAATGATACTTATTGGTGAAAAAGATCAAACAATTCCTTTCAACTGGAAATAGGAGCAAGGAGAGTTGAAGAGTAGAGTTAGTTCCTATTGAGGATGAATGAAATGGATGAAATGATGATGCAGATGGAGATTAGATGGATGCGGATGATTTCAAATGAGGATTACATGGATGGACTTGATGATTTAGTAGTTTCTGGCTCGCTCTAATTAGTCATTCATCCGAAGAAACTACAAAGGTCTAGGCAGCTGTCTTATTCCCCGGAGTCCACTCGGGTCAGGTAAAGTATATATAAAAGAAAACAAAGAGACAGCGCACAAAGACTTCTAAGTGTAGTAAGATGAAGTCAATTGGTCAATAAATGATAAAAGTATAAAGATATAAAGAAATAAAATATATCATTTATTAAGCATAGCCATAAAATCTCTAGTTATAATTAGGTTCACATAAAATTCTAAAAATAATTGTGTTATCCAGAGATTGCCTGAATTCTCCGGTATTAAAACATGTAAGGCTAGTAGTGGCACAAAATAAAATAGAGACAGGACCTAAAAATGGGGGATGAAGTATCCTGGAGCATCTAAACAATGTTCGTATGGGGTACTATATCCGTTATTAAAGCAGAGTTCACATGCGTTTAGTTCATTACATGCGCTCACCAGAATGTTTCTTTGCAAGTGGGCCCGTAATCTGTTTCCTCGGTGGCGCGTCTGGTACCTCCGATATCTGCTCCGTTCCCCTGGTTGTCTGTCTCCGTTTCAGTCAGCCAGCAGTGTCAATTAAAAATTATTTTTCTCCGGACTCCGAGATAGTCCGGAGAATAATAACGGATATAGTACCCCATACGAACATTGTTTAGATGCTCCAGGATACTTCATCCCCCATTTTTAGGTCCTGTCTCTATTTTATTTTGTGCCACTACTAGCCTTACATGTTTTAATACCGGAGAATTCAGGCAATCTCTGGATAACACAATTATTTTTAGAATTTTATGTGAACCTAATTATAACTAGAGATTTTATGGCTATGCTTAATAAATGATATATTTTATTTCTTTATATCTTTATACTTTTATCATTTATTGACCAATTGACTTCATCTTGCTACACTTAGAAGTCTTTGTGCGCTGTCTCTTTGTTTTCTTTTATATATTATTGGTGTGAAGTTGTATGTATGAGGTATGAGTTGCGTGCATGTGAGGTGTGAGTGAGGTGCGTGCATAATTGTGAGAGCAAGAGATGTGTGAGATATTTGTATGTATAAAGTATTTCTCAATGAGGTCTGACTGATATACATAAACAATTTCTTCTTTGGAGCAGTGACAAACTGACTCCCTTTATCAAACAATGGGATATAGGATGGATTAGACTGGCATGTTGGTAATGTGTCAGCCACTCCTCATTTATGCACACAGACTGTTCAATGGCTTGTAACAGTTGTGTCATGGATTTTAAACCAAACTCTGCTGTCTGGAACAGAAAAAGAACTGGCAGCCAACTACATGCATACTTCCTTCCAGTCTCAGGTTCCCAGGGTATCTGGCGGTTGATAGGCAACCATCCACAGGCTGCTGCACATATCCTCTTCTTCTTTAAGGTATCATTCAAGATAGTAAAATATATGTATATTCCCAGCAGTCTGGAGGCAGTCAAAGCCTGGTGGGGTGTTAAAAGGACTCTGCTTCATCTTGTGCTTCCAGAAGATCACTAGTCATATTGGGTGTATTCATCTGTATTACTGAGGCTCTTATATCTGAGCAGTTTGTATTCTCCTACTTCTGAGAAACAGAGATACATGCCAGGCTCTATCCACAGGTCCTGGCCACTGGAGGTCTATATCTGTCTGGGCAACAAATGACCTGAAACCAGTTAGTTCCATGGTTTGTGCAGTCACCCATTTGTGAGGATCCTGATAACTACGTGCCCAAACAGAGTCCACAGGGGAGAAAAGGAGAATGCTGTTCATAATTATTGTAGTGCTGGTGATGTGTGAGGGGAGGAGATCTCTTCCACACCGACAGCACTTCAAAAATCATGTATGCTAATAGAGTCCTTCTCCAACCTTCCCTTCCATCCCACAATTTTTGTGAATATGTTGATGTGTGTGCAGATCTAATTGTTGGAGTGATTCAAACACATCAACAATATCATACCGACACCACATCGACATTTAGTGCATCTAGGCCCTGGTCTTAAACAGATTTCTAAGAATTTGTTAAAATTAGCTAAGGACATATATGCATAATAAAAGAACAGCTAGATATTGTTTTGGATAGAGAAGTTGATAGAAATATGAAATGGACAAGACAAAAATATTATGAATAGGCTAACAAAACTGCATACATTGATAGCATATTTACTGGACTCTAGAAAGCGTATAAATTATATCAGAAGCTTAATGTGTGTGTGTGTGTGGGAAAAAGGCAGAAGCTCTACAATTAAAGATAAGGATGTTCTTTATTCCAAATGAAATTTGTACTCAGCAGAGGTGATTAAGAAGCAAAAAGTGTAAATGATATTGTGGGGGATGATAACAAAATAAATAACATATTCATGTATGAGGATGACCTCGTCGTATTCCTCATTAAATCCCACTATAGGCTAGAAACCGCAAGAGAGATCCTTAACAAATTAAATCTAATCTCAGGATTACAAATAAATGAAGAGAAAAAAAGACATCCGTCCATCAACTCCAGCCCATTCCAAAACACCCCTGTTGATCCAGAGGAAGGCAAAAAAAATAAAAAACCCTGAAGCCAAAAAAATTCCTTCCTGACTTCAAATGGCAGTTAGTTCCCTGGATCAACAACCTATCTGCATTGAAGCCATCTGTCATAATTCTCAGTATTATTCTGGGCTAGATAGGCATCCATTGTACAGTATCTGCAAGAACAACATAGCGAGGCAAAGAATTCCATAGCTTTACTGTAAAAAAAATCCCTGTCTTTGTTTTAGTCGAACGTACCTTTCCACTAGTCTTATTGGATGACCTCTCGTTATTAGCACAGCTCTTTGCATAAATAATTAATTGGATAGTTCTCTGTATTGACCTTGAATGTGTTTGTAAATGGTAATCTTATTACCCCTTAACCCCTTAACGACCCATGACGGTGCAGAACCGTCATGGGTTGCTATACCGTTAAGGACCCATGACGGTCCTGCACCGTCACGGGTTAAACTCTCCCATCGCGGCCTCACGGAGCAATGGGAGAGCGCGGGCTGCTTGTTACTAAGTGCCCCGGTACCGGGACACTTAGTAACAATCAGTAGAAAGTTTGTTGCAACATGCGATTCACTTGATGAGCGAATCACATGTTGCAAAAGCTGAATGACAGGAACAGTATTTGTAAATACTGTCCCTGTCATATATCTCTGCCTCCCTCCATCTTGCACACTGCTGAGGTGGAGAGAGACAGAGAGAGATTGTGCTAGATCATGTTCCAGCATATCTGAGTGTTCCTGTGGAAAAAAAAGTACAAAAAAACCCGAAAATTAACCATTTGATCATTGGTTTGCAATGATCAATAAGTTCCCCCCATCTGATCACTTTTGGAGTGATCAGTTTGCTGCAGATCAGTGTTTGCTGATCTGTGGGACACCCCCATCCCCCTTGCATTATTTGAATTTTTTTTTACATTTTTTAAATTTTTTTTTTAAATTAAAATTGATTTAACCCCTAGAGTGCCAAGCACTTACGCCGTACGAGTGGACACAGCTGTACCTGCTGTGCCACGCTCGTACGGCGTAAGAGTGAAATGCGGTCACTGCATGAGCCGGTATAACCGGCATGCAGTGGCCGCATTTCAAAAAAAAAAATAGCCTGGCACTTGTGGGGGGACATGAGGATCACTCCTCATGTCCCCCCTGTTATTGATCTCCCAGCCGATCGCGCTGGGAGATCAATAAAAGAAGAGGAGAAGCGCAGCAAAAGCGCAGCTTCTCCTCTCCTGTCTCTCCTACCCGAACTTCCGGGTAGGAGTGGGCGGGACCGGGGGAAGCCTCCCAACGTCATCGGTGACATGGTCACCGATGACGTTAAGGAAGTTTCCCCGGTCCTGCTCACTCCTACCGGTGGTAGGAGAGAAGGGCAGGAGAGCTTTTGCTCTCCTGCAGTCACCTCATTGATCTCCCAGCCTATCGGCTGGGAGATCAATGACTGAGGGGACACCAGGAGGGGTCCTGATGTCCCCCACGAGGTCTGAAAAGTTTAAAAAAATAAATAAATAAATAAATAAAAAAAATAAAAGTAACCCTGTGAGTGCCACAGGGTCCCCAGCACATTGCTTTGCAATGTGCTGGAGATCCCTGTGGCACTCACAGGGTCACTTGATTTGGGGGTATTTTTTTTTTCTAAAGACCTCATTGGGGGGATCGGGGGGGGTCCTGATGCCCCTCAATGAGGTCTATAATTAAAAAAAATATATATAAAAAAATTAACCCTGTGTGTGCCACAAGGGGGTCCAATGCACCCCCCCTCCTGTGGCACACACAGGGCTTTTATCATTTCTTTGTTACCAGAGATTGTTGGGGGGGCATCAGGATTGGTCCTGTTGGCCCCCCAACAAGCTCTGATTACAAAGTAATGATTAAAAAAAAAATTAACCCTCCGAGTGCCACAAGGATCCAATGCATTGCTTTGCAATGCGCTGGAGACCCCTTTGGCACTCACAGGGACATTTATTTTGATTTCTTTTTTTTTTTTTATTTGGTAAGACCTCATTGGGGGGGATCAGGGGGGTCCTGATACCCCTCAATGAGGTCTATAATAAAAAAAAGTAAATTAAAAAAAAAAATTAACCCTGTGTGTGCCACGGGGGGGCCAATGCGGCCCCCCTTCTGCAGCACACACAGGGCTTTTATCATTACTTTGTTATCAGAGATTGTTGGGGGGTCATCAGGATTGGTCCTAATGGCCCCCCAACAAGCTCTGATTACAAAGTAATGATAAAAAAAAAAATTAACCCTCCGAGTGCCACAAGGATCCAATGCATTGCTTTGCAATGCGCTGGAGACCCCTGTGGCACTCACAGAGTCACTCTGTGGACACATATTTTTTTTTTTTCTAAGACCTCATTGGGGAGGGATCAGGGGGTCCTGATGCCCCTCAATGAGGTATATAATAAAAAAAATTTAAATCAAAAATTAACCCTGTGTGTGCCACTGGGAGGGGGGTTCAATGCAGACCCCCTTCCTGTGGTACACACAGGACTTTTTATCATTACTTTGTTATCAGAGCTTGTTTGGTGGCCATCTGAATACAAAGTAACGATAAAAAAATTAACCCTTTGTGTGCTGGACACCCCTGTGGCACATAAAGGATTTTTCCCCCTTTATTTTTTATTTAGAATATTTTTTATTTAGACCTCATTGTATGGGTTCTGATGCCCCCAACGAGGTCTACACAAAAATATTGGGGGAAAAGCCCCAAAAAATGCACATGCAACAGGAAGGGGGTCCAACGTAGTGCTTTGTATGAGGGGACATACGGTGCACAATGGTAGTCAGAGATCTCCCATACACTCTATCAGACACTGCCCCACCATCACCACCATCCTTGCTCCTCTGCTCATACCCACACACACTGCCTAATCCCTCACCCTCTCACACATTTTGTTAGACTTGTAGTCACAGGTCCGCATGTACACCAGCTGACGTCCTAGCTTCTTTCATCTGTTAGCCATAAAATCACGCATACACAGTTTGCTTTCCCATTTCTGTTTCACTGGTAGCTACGCTCTTGTAGCGTAAATTGGTATGTCAACCCAGAGCAGTGGGGTACCATTTTTTTTTTGGCTGGCAAGAAGTCCTCCTAGGAAATCCCACGCCATTGAACCATTTTAGTATCTTTGAAGTGACTGATGTGTAAAACAAATGTTTGTTTTTCTTTCCTGTAGCACCACATTCTGGAAATAGTTGTGCCAATTAACTTAGGGGTACAAAGGCAAGTGACCCCTCATTAGATGCGGCAGGTTGTCTTCTTTCCAAAATGGTATGGTTTATCTACCTTTTCTTCAATTCTGAAGGTGTTATAGCCATTTTCGTACAGGCAAGTCAGGTTTGAGAAAATGTTTGAAACATCAGAGTTTGTAGTTGGTGTAGTTTTCTACTTCTAGCACCCCCTAAGGTAGTTCAACTCATACCAATGGGGTGTCGTTTGACTCCTAAGAGCACTAGCAAACAAATGCAGTTGAAAATTCCATGGTTTTCACAGAGCGCCATACATTTGAAGGGGCAGAAATGTAAGAAAATGCCTTTTTTTTTCATTAGCGCCACCTCCTGGAAGCATTTGTGCATACCAGCCTTTGGGTAAAAAGGCAAGTGACCCCTCATTAGATGCGGCAGGTTGTTTTCTTTCCAAAATGGCATTGTTTCTCTACCTTTCCTGCATATCTATTATGGCTATAACCATTTTAGTGCAAGCAGATAATTTAAAAAACAAAAGTGTCAGGTTTACGTACGTGTTCTTAGCACCCACATATTGTATGTTAACCCACACAAATGGGCTACCATTTTTCTCATGTTGGTATCAGGTACTGAATACAGCAGGAAATGTTATGGTTTTCAAAGATTTTAGCATCTTTGAAGTGGTGGAAATGTAAAAAAAACATGTATTTATTCCCATAGCGCCAACTTTTGTAAATATTTGTGCACTTCAGCCCAGGGGTAGAAAGGCAAGTGACCCCTCACTTGATGCGGGAGAATGTCTACTTTCCAAAAAGGTATACCTTTTATACCTTTCCTTCATGTCTCTAACAGTTATGAACATTTTAGTACAAGCAGCCATTTTCGAAGAAGCAAACAGGTAGGTGTAGTTATGTGCTTCTGGCACCCCTAAGGTAGGTTGACTCATTCCAATTGGGTGTCATTTTTCTCCTAAGGGCACTAGCTAATGAATACAGTTAGAAATTCCATGGTTTTCACAGATTTCCATACAGATGAAGGAGCAGAAATGTAAGAAAATGCCATTTTTTCCTAAAGTGCCACCTTCTGGAAGCATTTGGGCACAACAGGCTTGGGGTAATAAGGAAATTCACCCCTCATTAGATGTGGCAGGTTGTCTTCTTTCCAAAATGGTATAGTTTGTGTAGCCTTTCTTCACCTGTGTAATTGTTATAACCATTTTTGTACAGACAAGTAATGTTTGAGAAAATGTTAGAAAAATTAGAGGTTGCAATAGGTGTAGTTTTGTACTTGTAGCACCCCCTGAGGTAGGTGAACTCATACCAATGGGGTGTCATTTTTCTCCTAAGAGCTCTAGCTAATGAATACAGTTGGAAATGCCATGATTTTCACACATTTTAGTACATTTGAAGGGGCAGAAATGTAAGAAAATGCCTTTTTTTTTCATTAGCGCCATCTTCTGGAGGCATTTGTGCACACCAGGCTTGGGATAACAAGGAAAGTCACCCCTCATTAGATGCAGTAGGTTGTCTGCTTTCCAGAAATATATAGTTTTATATAGTTATTCCACTGTTTTAGGGTAGATTTACCACAAAAACCCTAGAATGCGCATTTTAGTTTATAAAGTTGAAAATGTCATTTTGCACTGCTGGTGATTAGGGCTCTACGCTAGCCATGGACGTAGGTAAAACTATACAAATTTGGTATTTTTTTACTCGGGGGACTCGGGGCTTTTTCAAATAATTGAAACTTTTTCAATCAAGGTAAATGTTTTTGATACATAGTATGTGATTTTAGCAAAATTAGTAAATTTTCACTTTTTTTGTCATTATGACATCATAGCTTTTTGCACGATGTAAAATTCTCTTCATGTAAGGTACCACAAGAAAGCTCAATTCGTTCTGAAAAAAACAATATATAGTTTTCCATATTTAACTAAAAATCCCCAGAGGAAATCAAGCCTAAACGGAAGGATAGCAAAAATGCTGGAAAAGTGTCTGGCCTGCAGGGTACAGGAAATGGCCCAAGCCTCTGGCACTGAAGGGGTTAAAAATATAGTTTAGGTAGGTAGGTGGGTAGGTTTAGTGTAGATGTGTGTTAGGGAAAGATTTAGGGTTAGATTTAGGTTTAAGGGAAAAAAACAAAAAATATGTATATAGTTTAGATAGGCAGTTCACTTGGGTTAGGTAGGTGCAGGGTATACGTGGGTTATGGTAAGGTTTAGGGTTAGATTTAGGGATAGCATAGGAAAAAAAAAATTTAAAAAAAGGTTTATTTTTTTAAAAAAAATGTTCTGTATTATAAGTTAGTTTAGATAGGTAGTTGGGTTGGGTAGGTTCAGGGAATACCTGTGTTAGGGTAAGGCTTAGTGATAGATTTAGGTTTAGGAGTAGAATAGGGGGAAAAAAAATATATTAAAAAAAATTATCATAGGAATAGTCACCGTTTGGGGTGAGAGTTAGGTATAGTTATAGAAGTTAGTAATTTATTTAGTTTGAGTAGGTGAGTACAATGCAGCGGTGTTATAGTTTAGAAGAGGTGTATTCCTTTTTGGCATCTGATTCAGAAGCCACAGACACTGCGTCAGACTTTGACGTCACTCAGTTTTCTGAGAGTGAGAGCTCTAGTAGTGATGACGCAGGGCCTTCTGTGAAAAAAAGATGAGCTGCCCCAAGAGCTGCCCCAGCAACTGCACCAAGAGCTGCACAGAGACCTTCCCAAAGAGCTGTCCTAAGAAAAACCCAAGATCTGCCCTAAGAAATACCTCAAGAGCTGCCCCAAGACCTGCCACAAGTACTGCCCCAAGACCTGCCACTCCTGCTGATGAATGGGTATCACCAACCAATTTATGTCCACAAATTCCTGAATTCACAGGCAACCCAGGAATTCAAGTGGATGTGGCAGGATTTACCCATGTTCAGTTTTTTTATTTATTTTTGGGGAAGAAATTTGGGGGGAAATCGTGTCTCAAACAAATTTATATGCAGCCCAATATATTGCCGCCAACCTATCAGCGTTCATTTCCAAGCAAAAAATATGGCAACCCACAGACCTTTTAGAATTTAAGAAATTCTTGGCCTTTACAATGACAATGGGAATAGTTAAAAAACCAAGTATTAGATCATACTGGAGTAAAAACCCCATATATGATACACCTATATTCACCAAAACAATGACCAGGACTAGATACAAAATGATTTTGCGCTTTATGCACTTTAGCGATAATACCCTGTGCCTCCCAAAAGAACACCCCCCAGTATGACAGACTGTTCAAAATTCTCCCCCTAATAAATAATTTGCAGGAAAAGTTTGTGCAAGTATATACCCCCCAAAAACACATAAGTATAGATGAATCCCTCATAAACTATAAAGGCAGGTTAGGTTTCAAACAATACATCCCCTCCAAGCGATCCAAATTCGGCATTACATTTTATAAATTGTGCAAAAGTGCCACAGGCTATACCCAGGCTTTTCGAATTTATGAGGGCAAAGACAGCCAACATGACCCTTCTGGTTGCCATGAATCTCTGGGAACAAATGGGAAGATAGTTTGGGATCTGATTTACCCCTTGTTAAATAAAGGATATCATTTATATGTTGACAACTACTACACCAGCCCCCTTTTATTTGTCACTTTTTTATTTTGACACCGTGGCCTGTGGCACTGTCAGGTGCAATTGCAGGGAGATGTTCAAAGAACTTGTAGAAAGAAAACTTGAAACCGGGACGTCCTCAGCTTTATTGCAACAAGAGCTGCTGGCAGTTAAGTTCAAGTACAGAAAAGATGTCTACATGCTTTCCACCATGCATGAGGACAAAACTGTGGCAGTCTCTGTTTGTGGCAGGAGGGGGGTACTAAGAAAGCCAGTCTGCATCAGAGACTACAACAAGCACATGGGGGGAGTTGCTCTGTGTGATCAACTCATGCAGCCGTACCTCACCATGCGAAAGTGTAGGGCATGGTACAAAAAGATTGCCATTTACATGATGCAGACTGCAGCATACAATTCTTTCTTGATTTTCAAATTGGCAAACCCCACCCTAAAACTTACTTTTCTGCAGTATCCGCTCCATTTTATCTCCCAATTTTTGTTTCAAGGGGCAACAGAAATAATTCCACCAAAACCCGGGGTAGTACATTTTATTTATAAAATCCCCCCAACCCCCAAAAAGAAAAACCCACAAAAGCGCTGCAGGGTTTGCTACAGCAAGGGAATACAGAGAGAAACTTCCACTTACTGTCCTGACTGCCCTTCCAAACCTGGCCTTTGCATGGGTGACTGCTTCAAGCAATACCATGAAGGCACAATGCAGTAGTGCTGTGAAGTTTATTTTATTATTTGGCCACTTTTCTCCCCCCTGAAATGTCCTGTTTTTCTATTTTTCAAAACACATCCCTCCTTAGATCTAACACTATCAAAATATAATGGGAAACAAAGCACCCTAAGTTTTTTCCATCTCTGATAATGGAAACACACATGTTCCCTACTGGGCCCAGCAGTTCCCCCAAACCCTGACAAACCTATGTATATGGGGCATTGCCGTACTCAGACGATGTAACTCACCATTATTGTAAAGCACGTAAAAATCTGCAAATATCATCTGATTGAAATCCAGAGCAACACTAAAATATGTGTGAAAAAATGGTGTTTCTCTGCCTTACTGCAGGTTTTGGGATTGCTGATACAGTGGCAGCGAAAAAATTGAAAAAGTGCAAATAGAATGAAAGCCAGGGTTGTCTACTCTTCTACAACATATACTTTTGGGGGTAAAATTCATTGCAGTATTGCCAAACAGTCCGAAATGAGACAAGGCACCAGCTGTAAAAATGGCATGTCTGTAAAAGGAAACTCACATGTTCCAACTGGGCCCAGTATCTCCCCCAAACCCTGACAAACCGTTGAATATGGGGCATTTCTGTACTCAGAAGAATGAGCCGAACACTAATCAATTCAGTTTATAAAATCTTCACCTATCTTGTGCTTGAAATTCACATCAACATTGAAGTCTAAGTGTGAAAAATGCTGATTTTTTTTTTTTTTACTTACGTCAAGTTTTCACAGGATTAGTGGTAAAATGGCTATGTACAAAATTTGAAAACACACCTAAAACGAAAGCCTGGGGTGTCTACTTTCCAAAAATATACACTTTTGGGGGAAAATCTTAAAAAAGAGCAGTGTAACACAGGACAAATGAGAAATGGCACCAGAAATGCAAGCTGTGAAAATTCAAAGTGTGAGCCTGGAAATGTACATGCTCCAATTTGGGCCCCGTAGCTCCCGCAAACCACGAGAAAGCTATGCATATGGGGTATTGCCGTACTCAGAAGAAGGAGCCAAACACTAAACAATGCAGTTTTATAAATCTTCACCTATTCTGTGCTTGAAATCCACATCAACATTGAAATCTAAGTGTGAAAAACACTGCTTTTTTACTTATGTCAAGTTTACGAGACAGTGGTGGTAAAATGGCTGTGTAAAAAATTTGAAAACACACCTAAAATGAAAGCAGGGGGTGTCTACTTTTCAAAAATATACACTTTTGGGGGGAAATCTTAAAGTGGATCACTGGAATGTAGCCCCAAATGAGAAATGGCACCAGATAAGAAAGATATGAAAATTCAATATTTGTTCAAATTTGTGCCCCGTAGCTCCCCCAAACCTTGAGAAACCTATGCATATGGGGTATTGCCGTACTCAGAAGAAGAAGCTGAACACTAAACAATGCAGTTTTAAAAATCTTCACCTATCATGCGCTTGAAATTCATATCAACATTGAAGTCAAAGTGTGAAAAACGCTGTTTTTTTTAACTTATGTCAAGATGTACAAGGGATTGGTGGTAAAATGGCTGTGTTAAAAATTTGAAAACATACATAAAATGAAAGTCTGGGGTGTCTATTTTCCAAAAATATACACTTTTGGGGGGAAATCTTAGAGTGGAGCACTGTTACACAGCCCCAAATGAGACATGGCACCAGTGATGCAAGCTGTGAAAATTCAAAGTGTGAAAGTGGAAACGCGCATGTTCTAATTTGGGTCCCGTATCTCCCCCAAACCTTGCGTATGGGGTATTGCCATACTCAGAAGAAGGAGCTGAACACTATGTTCAAGGCCCATATAAAGGGCTTTCAAAAGACCTGTTCATTAACAGAACAGTACACAGGACAAGGGGCCACCCGCTTAGACTTGAGGAAAGGAGATTTAGTCTACAACAGCGGAAGGGTTTCTTTACAGTAAGGACAATAAAGGTATGGAATGCACTTCCGGAGGAGGTGGTGCTATCAAATACATTAGATGCTTTTAAAAGGGGCCTGGATACTTATTTAAAAGAGCATAATATAGAGGGCTATGCACGTTAGTATTGGGATTAATATTTAGTTAGGGCTTGTTGATCCAGGGAGAAATCTGATTGCCATTTGGAGTCGGATGCCTTCTTTTGGGTCAGCGATGGTAAACAGGAATAGGAAAAGGGTTGAACTGGATGGACGCAAGTCTTTTTTCAACCTAAATTACTATGTAACTATGTAACTATGTAACTATGTAACACTAAACAATGGATATTTTTAAATTTTCAACTATCCCTTGCTTGATATCAACAGTAATATTGAAATGTAAGTGTGAAAACTGCAAAAAACAAAATTTTTCCACAATTTTGAAATTTTTTTTCTGGAAAAATAGCTGCATAAAAAACTTAAAAATTCTCCTGATGATTTACCTTATGTTGTCTCGTTTTCAGAAACATATACCTTTGTGGGACGTTTGTGGTTCTGGCACCATCAACTAAGCTATGATGCTCACATGCCAATTGTTGAAAAATTACAAGTTGGAAATAATGGTATCCATCTTGTAATATTTACCTTGTAAATGTGAGGAAGGGATTGAAATACTAGTCATATGGGGTACTCTTATATTCAGGAGAAGCAAATGAATATATTTAGGGTTATTTTTTCATTAACTAATAGTATGCAAATCCTGACAGAAAAATGTGAGCAAAATGTTGTTTTTTTATATATTTTTTTTTAGTTGCACTTCTCTGCACTGTCTCCAGTACAACAATGCATTTTTTTAAGAACTGGTGCCCAAAACTGTACTCCGTATTCCAGATGAGGTCTAACCAAGGGTTTGTGTAGAGGTAGAATAATATTAGCATCCCTTACATCTGCACGTCTTTTTTATGTACGCTAGTACCCTATTTGCTCTTGCAGCAGCTGAGTGACTCTGCATACTGCTGTGAAGTATATCATCTATCAGTACTACTAAATCTTTCTCTAATGAGGATTCCCCAAGTTGTTTCCCCATTTAGAGTATATGTAGCATAATAGTTAATAATATTAAAAATAAGTAATTGTATATGGTGCAGAAACTATATTTCCTACCAGGGTGTTAAGATCTCGAAGTTACAAAAAGATATGATACTAATAAATTATAATTGTTTATGGGGAAGGGTGAGTCTAACATTGAATGGTTGGAGAAAATTACTGCTATCGCTATTTGGGAGGATAAGTGCAGTCAAGATGATTATATTACACAATATGTTTTACGGGTTCTGCCAGTTAGGTTAAATAAATCAAACATTCTTGGAATACAAAATAAGATATTTATTTTTATATAGGTTGATAGGCATCCAAGCATTAGAAGAGCAGTATTATATAACCAAAATGAGAAAGGGGGCTCTTAGTATCTAACTATTACTTGTCCTCTAGTCTGACTCACCAACTATTTTTATGTCAGAGGCTGGATGACAATTGGAATGCACAGAGATGGGTTTAGTAGGAAAGAGAGCTATTAGGCAGGTGAAGACCTTAACCCCATCTCCATTCGGCTAACATCCAGACATACACCACTCCACAAAACAACATAATAGCTTGTTCAGATGAAGCAAAGTAAGAACTTTAATTAAAAAAGCTAAAATATGTATGTAATGGCTTACACGTTTATTTTGCAACATAAGGCTGCTTTTTAAAAGCAATAAAGACTATCACAAATTAAAAGCAAAGCAAGGAACAACGTCTCCAAAAGATACAAACATATATAACATAACATCTACACTGATTGTAATGGCTCGCAAACATATTAGACAGACTATCTGATAACAGTAGTCTGACCATGAAAAAATGTGAGTACATATCTTTCTGATATAGTATCATATTTATTTGTTACCGTATTGCACGATTGGGCACGTTTTTTTTCCTTTTTTTGGGTTCCATGAATTATTGATACCACTTAGGGAAGCATTTGACCTGGGAGCAGCCATAAAGATCTGCAAGTCAGAGTCTGGAGCTGTGTCTGAGAGCAGCATTAACTCCTCAGTCGCCAAATTGCTGGAAAAGGTGTAAGCTGTTTTCCAGTCAATATTCTTGTGCACACTTTGAAGTGCGCTGGTGGTGGCCATCGTTTATTTTATTGATATATACAGTGGCACTTGTGTTTTTTGTTCCCCTGTTTCTTCTTCCCTCTACAGTTTGAAACCGGCATCTAGGCCTCAAGTATATCTGTCCATTGAAAAAAGGTCTTTTCCATCAGGGTTATAGGTCTCAGAGCTTTTGGGACTAATAGTTGAGAGATTTATTATTGTTCCATTGTGGCTTGTATATTGGTGGGTAATTGATCATTTGGAGTTGTGATATTATGCAATTTTATTAAGAGAGGGTTATGCTCAAATTTTTTTGAGTAGTAGATTCTCCATGGTTGAGGAGTGGAGTGTCCCCGGCAGGGCAAGATAGGTGTGTCACTGATGAGCCGGATTTTTCAGGCTGTTCTCACAACTGGAGAATCTACTCAAGACAGAAAAATATCTTGACTTTAGAATGATCCCAGAGGTCTTAGAATGAGTCTTTTACCTACATTTGCACAGGATGCTAAATTTGTTGTATTAACATAAACCTCAGTAAACAACCATTTCCGATTCTACACTTGGCTTACTTGGCTCTTCTTCGAACAAAAATGTACCCAGGATGTTTGGATCTCTGCTTCAGATATTGTGGAGAACAGGACTTTTTCAAACATATATGGTGGGATTGTAGAATGCTTAAAGCTATTTGGCAAAGTTTTTTAAAATAATATTAATCATCCTTAATAAAAATATTAAGTATGCGGGAGGCTTTATTGGGGAAAAGGGTTCAGCAGTTCTCTATATATATTAAGATAAGTCTCCATGGCTAGAGAGTGAATATGGGAACAAACACAGATTACTATTAAAAGCTTAATCTTATCAGATATATCACTTTCTTCTAATCAACTCTTATATGGGATGTGATATGAAAATATTAAAACATGTACTAAGTTAAATATTTTGATGTTATTAATTGTTCGATTAACTGATTAGTTTGTTAATTGATTTTAATTATTTGTTATAATATTGTTTCTTTTCCATTTACATGATGTGTTAGTTGGTATAATTGGATTTTTCACATTAATTGATATAGCATATAATATTGTATTTATTTTTGTCCTTTGTTATTAATTATATTTGTTAAATTGTATTTATATTGAATTCTAGAAAAATGTATAAACATATTGTGTTTAAAGAAAGGTCTGTGTGTGTATGAGAGAGAGAGAGAGTTTGTGTGTTAATATTATGGTTAGTTGTTGTTAAAACTGTAATAGTATCAATAAGATGTAACATTACATAATATTTTTAACAGCTTGGGAAAAATGATGTTATGTAATTTTTGTGATTATTGAAAATATCTGATATATTTTTAATTTTGGAAAAGACCAGGGAGCAGTCTTCTATAGGACCTGGGTCTGCATGAGAATTACTTTAAGAAATGTTCTTACCCATTTTCCTCTTTGTTCTTTCTATATTGGAGACTGAAGAGGATTCCAGTTTGAATTAACAGGTCCTGTCTGGAAGCCTATGGTGTTGTGACCATATGTGGCATTCTGATTCCTTGTAACACATTTTTTTGCCCCCACCCCCAAAGCCTTTACAATTGCTCTGGGGTGCTTTTTGGCTAGTAAGTTGGATAGTCTAATGGTGGACAAGTTGGATGTGGCACCAGCTGTATTATCTCAGTCTCCCATGGTAATGGGCAGGCTCCAGACCACGAGAAGAGGTAGATTCATCTAGTCATTCACTACTTTGAGAAGGGACACCATCATGTGGTCCTTCAACCATTGAATGGATGTGATGGCTGGAGAACCACCACACTGTTGGTGTTCCCTGGGGCTCAGGGATAGGAATGGGAGAGGTGATACCTCTCCTCTTTTCTTTCTCTGCAACATAGTGACACATAACAAATCTATTCTTCAGCTATCTATTCTGGTGGCTGAATCTCCCTCCTAGCATCCTATCTTTAACCCTTTACAGGCAGATAAGTATTTTTTCTTATTCCCGGTACAGTAGTTTTGTTTTGGGGGTTTGCCTAGTTATATCTAGGCACAGGAGAGACATAGGGAAGTCTAAGACTTTGGGAGTCCCTCCAGTAATCCTTTAGACCAGTCTACCAAGGGACTGGCTCATTATGTTCTATAGCCCCTACACAGCAAATTCTAGGCCCCTCTTCAGTTGATCAGGAGCATGTGCTAAGACCCGTATTTCTATCATGAATACTATCCCTTTATCAATTAATGAATACCTTCAGTCCTTGAACCAGGACTCCCCTGTTCCCCCAAAAAGACCAGTTTGTCAATATGAAGGAGGAATGTTCCCCAGATAGTGGGGGATACCTCAATTCAGGGAGGAGAAACTGATGCAGATGATATTTACACAGTAACATAGTAAGTTAGGTTGAAAAAATACACGAGTTCATCAAGTTCAACCTTTGCCACAGTAACCAGAATTATATAGCCTTCCCAACTCCTAAATGAGTATTACTCTGTTTCACAACTGCTTTATGATTATGCAGCAATGTTGTGCAATACTGAGTTTTGCCAACTGCATTAACCCTCGCAGCCGTAGAGCACGAGCTAGGCATGTAGGGGCATAATACTAACCATGTAATCTGATAGGTCAATGCCTTCAGAGCAGTGGGTGAGAAGGGTATAATTCTGTGTGATGTGAGGGGCTGGGTTAGAGCTTCACCAGAGAATGTGTGTGACATGTCCCGACTGGGCTACAGTTGTCCCTGTGTTGTGTCCTTGCAGGAAAGGGAAATGTTTCCCTGTTGTGTGACCAGGCTGTCCTTGAGTGTGACTGTTGTCCCTGTGTTGTGAGTGTTTGCAGCAAGGGGAAACGTGTCCTTGTTGTGTGACCAGGCAGTCCTGATGTGTAAAGTCGGATAGGCATTTAGCAGTTCTAACCAGGAGCTCTCCTGTTTGCGCTGAAGAACATTGGCTGATAAGTATTCCATGATTTTTGCTATGATTAGTGGCTGATAAGTAGGACATGCTATTACATGCTATTGAGTATTATATGCTAATTGCTAATGAAATCTTTGATTATATCTATATAATACATAATAAAAGTCTGGCAAATGAGTTTCCTTGGCCCCCTGCCACAGGGATATCAAAAGCTGAAACCATTACATCTATTCACTAAGTTCTATGTAACTCTTGTGATGAAGAAGTGTGCTCAGACACAGGACGTGCATTGGGTATACCATATCCCTTTCCACCCACAGGCTGCGGGTCTGTTTGATAGAATTAATGGCTTGCTAAGGGAACAAATATGCAGACTGTCTCCCACACACACTCTAAGGGAGTGGGATAGGGTGCTTGATGATGCGGTTATTCTATTGAGTGGCTGCCTTATTCAGGATGTCACCCCCCTGCAGAGAATGTTGAGTCAGGACACAAGGGATCAGCAATCAAGGGTGGTAATTCGCACACAAAAGGTTTTACCGGGAGACCAGGAGAGTGTGGTAATGACTGCTCCTACTGATGGTGTTGGAGCTGTGGACTGTTATACTGGGATGCTTGAGGTTTCTCCCATGTATGAACTCAGATTTACTCCACACCCCAATATCATCACCTGTAACCCAACAGGGGTAAATAGTGAGACAATGACAGGTTAAAGTCTGGTTAGGAGGGGACAGGGTGTTCACTTTTTGGGAAGGAAATCTAACCCGGTGTCTGTTCCTATTGAAAAGTTGCTGTGGGCACACGGTAGATGTTCCTATTCGGAAGACCCCTGGGTCCAGATGATTTCCCTGGTGATCTTACAACAGAGGAATCTTACTGTTTGGGGCAGTGTGTTTTGTACTGGACTGGTGGGCCTGGACCAAGGAGGACTGTTTCCCAGAGATTTGTTCTTGCTTTGAGAGTCCAAAGCCTCACTAATGGAACTATATAACACCATATGACTGACAAAGACAGGTGTTACATAGGCCTGATATCTGCTTGCGATGGGACCAAGGGTGGAGTGTATGGGGATGTGAAAAATATGGTCCCAAGCAGAGCCTTCAACTTGTGAAACATGTAAATTTATTTGTGCCTGGTGGACAGTACTGCTGTAGCCTTAATTTGTTAAATGTCCAAATACAGTCAGGACCTGTTTTGTTTAGTTACTACTCAGCAGAGCAAGGATTTTTGTTTTGTTTGATTTATTTTTGATGCTGCTGTGTCAACAATTGGAGACAAATAAACAGGCCATGTCTTCCATTATACTCCTCCTGTGTGTGATGTGTGTCTGCAACTTAGAAAAGTTTGTGTTCAGGCTGATCTCAAGACAGAATGTAAAAAAATTAAAGAGTAATTTTGTCACAGTATTAATTTGAAGATTATCCTGGAACATCTGTTGAGGGTCTTATTTGTGCTGTTTTTAGACCCTTAAGGTCTCTGAAGCCTCAGATTTAAATTCCTTATTAGCGATGGGTGAACATTTTCACCTCACACTAAAATCAGTGAATAATGGCACTGATAATTTCTTATGAAAAGTGCAGTTTTTCCACTTTTTTCACCTAACTTTTCCATTGAGGTCAATGGGAACATTGAATTCACACAGACCACGTAGCAGATGTTATTTCTCTGTTGTCCAATATGACATACAGGTACCATGGGGAGGTGACAGCTCCTTCCAGTAGGCTGGAACAATTCTGAAAGAAGTGTATGGGTGGAGAGCCCTTCCCTGCCAGATAATTTGTTCCATCACCTGGTAAGAAGGCTTTTAACAGTTCTGCTTGGTTTTAGTTATTTTATTATTTTTTCTTAGATATGGGGTGCCCAAAGTCCCCCATTAGATGGGTTACCATTACTGGCTTCCCCTTGAGGATTAGTAATTTAGGTTGAAAAAAAATTTGCGTCCATCTAGTTCAACCCTTTTCCTATTCCTGATTGCATCGTTACAGTTGCTGACTGTGGACCCTTGCAGCCCTGGGAGAGAATTATGCAGCCCATGTCTGTCTGTCCAGATGGAGTCTCTCTGAGGCTTCTTCCTTCCCAATGATAATCTGAAGAAAGAAGACCTGCAAAAAAAGGTAAGCAACCCTTTGAGTGCCGTGGTCCACTTGTCCCACAGTTCCCTTCCGCACAGGGGTTTCTTTGGAGTTCTTTATAACTTCTGCACTCATGCTAGGTATTTTATATCTCTGTTCTATGGGTCTTTGAAGCATTTTGGGTAGTTTTGTGGAAATTAACCCCTTTCCTGCCAGTCTTTGGTTAGTTGAGTGATTTTTTTTCCCCACTTTTCATTTGGGTTTTGTTGTTCGCTCACATTTATTTGGTGTTCTATGTGTGTTTTTCCACTTTTTAGACACTTTTTGTTTTAGACGTTATATCTGAATTCCGCACCTTTAAGGGTGCTCTTTACCGCATAGCCACAATGCTCCATTGACTTCTATGGGACAGACTGCTTTGGGACATATCTCTGCAACTGCTCCACGTATCGAGTTGAGAGAGGGTTCATTCTTCTGGTCTCCCCTTGTCCTAATACCCGTTTCACCTATACAGTGTCTTGGGGGTCCCTGGGGGGCTTGAGTTCTGTTTTTGGAATACTTCTGGGTGAGAAACGGCATTTCCCATATTGCCCTTTTTGCAGGCTTTTCTCTAATTGGCTCTGAATTCAGTCGCCATTTTCTTTCTCTCCTGAACGTGTATCCTATGCAGGGCTTAGATTCCCCTACTCTCCTCCTCAGGTTAACTCTTTGCTTGCCAGATAAGTACTTTTTAGGCTTTCTGGGGTGATTTTATTAATCTGGGTGACAGTATTTGGGTTCCCAATTACTGTAAGATCTGGGGCTAAAGATTCTGTGGCGTCTTTGACCCCCACTGATTATTGTTCCTCATGCCAAAGAGACTATTCAGGACATTTATGCCCCTCATGGGCTGTGGCCCCTGCCTCTCCTCCAGGGCCCTCCAGCATTGAACAAGAACCACTTTGGGTCAAGGACTTCAAGTCCTCTATGGCACATATTCCTCTTTCTCTTCAGGGGGTTCTTCAGTCTTGGTAGCCCCCCACTTCCTTCAGGTTTGTGGCCTCTAAGGCCCATGGCATTCCTGATATCTTCGATTCCTCTGAGGAGGATTCTTTTGAGGAGTCTGAGGATGGTGAATGTGCAGAAGGGACTTCATCCCATACCTATGATGACTCCTATCAGGCTGACCCTGAAACCTCTTCTGAGGGTCTCATTAAGGTGGTTTTGACTACCCTAAACATTTCTGTTGAGCCACAGGCTACTTCTGATGTCTTTCAAAGGTGCAAGAGTCCAGTACCATGTTTCCGCCTAATCCCACTCTAATCCTAATCCGCCTAATCCCACTCTAGATCAGATCTTTCCAAGATATTCTCTAAGCTATGCCCCTTTTCTGATGCAGATTTGGCTCAGTGGGCTACATCTTCTCAGGCGGACCCCCTATCTCTAGACCATCTAAATCTACAGCTGTGCCCATGGCGGATGCCACTCCACTTAAGGATTTAACTGACGAGAAGCTTGAAGCTATCCTGAAGTCACTGACATTGGGGCTTCTTTGAGGCCTACCTTGGCTTCTGTTTGGTTTACCAGTGCCATTGCTGTTTGGACTGAACAGCTTACTGAAGCTATCCACAAGGGAGCCCCTAAGGAGGATCTTTTGTCTATTCTAGCCAACATGTTTGAGGCTCAGAACTACGTTACTGATGCCCTCTTTGACGCTGTCAGACTTGATCCTAAGGCTTCTGTCTTTTCTATGGCTGACATGCACTTTGTAGCTTAAAATTTGGTCTGCTGACTTATCATCTAAGAAGTCACTAATCTCTCTTCCCTTTCAGGGCACATCTCTTTTTGGTCCTGAATTGAAGGACATCATCAGTCAGGCCACCAGAGGGAAAAGCAACGTGTTGCCTACTGTTCCTAAATGCCCTAATATGGCAAGGAAACATAGTCTTTTTCATCCCTGCCAAAGTGAAGCTCAAAGGCTGGATCCAGTGGGTCTCAGGCCAGCGGCCCTCGCTCCTCCCCCAAGCCCAGGTAACAGTGGAGGTCCAAGCACTCCTCCACCAAACCAAAATCTACCAAACCTGCTTCGGCTACATAATTTTTCCAGCATTTGGGCAGGCTCTGTTGCAAATCAGTGGGTATTACAGGTGGTTTCAGGAGGCTACAGGATTCCGTTCACATCCCTGTCTCCCTTCAGATTCGTACTTTCTCATCCCACTTAGACTCAAGAAAGGGTTAAGTCTTTTCAGTGAGGAGGTGCATGCTCTCTTAGACAAGGGAGTTTTGACTCTGGTTCCTCTGCAAGAGAGAGGTTTAGGTTTCTATTCAAACCTATTTGTTGTTCCCAAGAAGGATGGCGGCAGCCATCCAATGTTGGACCTCAAGGGCCTCAATTCCTTTGTGGTCCATACTCAGAGTCCTTGCGCTCTGTCATTGCAGCTATGTTTCCAGGGGAATTTCTAGCCTCTCTGGATCTGCAGGATGCTTACCTGCACATCCCAGTTTATCCGGACAGTCAAAAGTATCTCAGATTTGCTTGAGCTCTGGGACACTTCCAGTTCACCACCCTCCCCTTCGGCTCACCACGGCTCCTCAGGTGTTTGCATGTGTCTTGGATGCCTTGATTGCCTTCCTGCACACCAAGGGGATTCAGGTGACTCCGTACATGGATGACCTTCTTCTGAAGGCTCCATCCAAGGACCTCCAGGTCCAGGAATGTGCTCAGATCCTCCTCCATCATGGATGGATTCTGAACATGGACAAGTCTGCTCCAGTTCCTTCTTAGAATCTGTTTTTCTTGGGTCTCTGGTGCGACACCTGTCAGGGCATGGTCTACCTGACAGTGGACTTTGTTCAGCAGATCAGGAGCAAGGTGTCCCTTGCACTGGAGTGAACATTAGCTCTTGTTTGTAAGTTATCTTCCCTTGCAGGCAAGATGGTATCTACCATGGAAGCGGTTCCATACTCCATGGAGCCTCAGAGGTTCACTATCAGGGCTTACCAGGGGAATCCGAAACTCCTGGATCTTCTAGTCTCCTTTCCTCTGAAAGTGAGGCAGGACCTCATCTGATGGTTGATCTGCTCCAGCCTGAGGAAAGGGAAGCCCATTGTTGAGCCAGAATTGGACTCTGGTGATGACGGACACCAGCCTTTACGGATGGGAAGCTGTTTTGGGTCACCTGGGGGTTCAGGGACGTTGGAATGCGGAGGAGACCCTCCTACCCATCAACATTCTGGAGCTCAAAACGATGCACCACGCTCTGGTTTACTGGTCCTCTTCACTGTGTAGGTCACGTCCAATCAGACAATGCCATGGCTGTGGCTTACATCAACAAGCAAGGAGGTACAAGAAGCACTTCTGCTTGGTTAGAGATCAAGGCTATTTTAGCTTGGGCAGAAGAACAAGTTTCTGCCATCTCTGAAGTGTACGTTCCAGGTATAGAGAACGTCCTGGCAGACTTCCTCAGTCAACAGTTAGTGGACCCCAGAGAGTGGGAACTTCATCCGGTATTTGATCTGTTGGTTCATAGATGGGGTCCTCCCTGCATAGACCTGAATGCTACCAGGAACAACAGGAAAGTTCCGCTGCTTTGCTCTCCCTGTGGGGATCCTCTGGGGTTTGCAGTGGATGACTTGTCCATTCCTTGGAGCCTTCATCTAGCCTTCATTTTTCCTCCTCATCCAGGGTGCTGAGGAAGATTCAGATGGACGGTGCATCAGTCATACTGATTGCCCCTCATTGAACCAGGCAACCTTGGTTTTCAGAACTGGCACTGTTTGCTCAGGATACAATTCCTCTGCCACACAGACTGGATCTCCTCCTCCAGGGTTATCACTGGAGAGAGGAGTGGGCAGTCTGGTTTTGACTGCATGGCTGTTGAAGCCTCCATCTTGAGGAGGAATGGCTTTTCTCCTGAGGTGGTCTTCACCGTGATCCAGGTCAGGAAGCCTGTTTCCTCCAAGGCCTACCACAGGGTTTGGTCTAAGTTTCATTCTCAGTGTGTGGACAGGGATCTGTCTTCTCAGGAGTTTGATCTTCCATCCATCTTGTCCTTTTTGCAAGATGGTGTGAACAAGGGCCTCAGCCTTAGTTCCTTGAAGGTCCAGACCTCCGCTCTCTCGGTCTTTTTCCAGAGACGCATTGCCATATTGCCGGATGTAAAGGTCTTCTTTCATGGTGTTGCTTATGCTTTCCATGCATATAAGGCACCCACTCCCCAATGGCACCTTAACTTGGTATGTGTGTCCTGCAGCTACCTCCCTTTTAGTCCTTGGCTACCATTCTTCTAAGTCTTCTGACGTGGAAAATGGCTTTTTTATGGCTGTTGTATCTGTCTGCAGAGTTACTGAGTTGCAGGCCTTGTCCTGCAAACCGCCTTTCCTTGTTTTTCACAAGGTTAAGGCTGTTGTCCGTACCTCCCAGGAATTTCTTCCTAAGGTGGTCTCTGAATTCCACATCAATCAGGAGATTTTTGTGCCTTCCTTTTGTCCTGACCCTAAATCTGACAAGGAAAGGGATCTCCACTTGTTAGATGTAGTGCGTTGCCTCGTTCTTTGTGCACTGTACAGAGTCCATTCGTAAGACAGATGCTCTGTTTGTCATTTCTGAGGGTCCCAGGGCTGGTTTGGCTGCGTCCAAGGTGACTATTGCATCTTGGATTAAGTCCACCATCCACAAGGCTTATGAGCTCAGAGGGAAGGAAACCTGTTCTCTTCTGCATTACAGCACACTCCACCAGGTCTATTGGGTCCTCCTGGGCCTACAAGAATCAGGCCTCTACTGAACAGCTGTGCAAGGCGGCCACCTGGTCTTATGTGCACACCATTGCCAAACACTACCGTGTTGATGTTCTGCCTTTGGCTGGCAGGAACTTCCTGGAGGCAGTTTTGCCTGTCTAGGACTTTAATCTCCTGTGCCATATAGCTCTTTAACTCTGAGCCCTGTTGACTCTGTTCTTGTGTGCTGTGTATTGTTATTTAGTGCCCGTTGACAATTAGTTAGTTTGGGCTGTTTCATGTCCTGGATAGTCCATGGGAACTCTGATATCATGGGGACTGGCACTTGATCCTTTCCTTCTCTTTCCACCTCTGGGAGCTCAATGTTGGTACATCCCCATGGTACCTGTATATCAATTTGGACTACAGAGAAAATAGGATTTTAGTCTTATCTGTTAAATCCTTTTCTCTTAGTCCATATGACATACAGGTCTCCCATCCAGTGAAAGGGACCATGCTGCGTCTCCTGTAGCTAGATGTGTGAGTCCCTTTGGGTTTATCGCTCACGGGAGTTTTCCCTTCTTCCTCCTTGATATCTTAGTCCATAGGTTGTTGTCTCAAATCTAACTGGTGGAGAAGGGCTAAGGTAGCTTGATATGGAGGAGGGAGAGGCTTCACCCCTGCACTTCTTTCAGAATTTCTTCAGCCTACTGGGAGGAGCTGTCGCCTCCCCATGGTACATATATGTCATATGGACTAAGAGAAAAGGATTTAACAAGTAAGACTAAAATCCTCTTTTTATTTCCCAAACGGGGTATAAAAGGGGTATGAGGGAGCCTGTGTTGGTGGAGTGTGGGGAAAGAATCACTTGAACAGGGAATGTTTTTGGGGGTTAATAAAAACTAAAAACTAAATATAATTTAAAAAAAACATAAAACATGGGATAAAAGGTGTCTAAGGAGGGTGCCTGTTTTGATTAGTGGAGTCTGCGGAAAGAATCAGTTGAACAGGGAATCTGTTTTGGCGGGATTGTTGACTGGTATTGGGGCAGACCGTTAATAAAAAAAATAACGAAATAAAATAAGAAATTTGTAAGTACCGTGACAGAGACAGGGAACCTGATTCTTAAAGTATTAGCGTATTTGTAGATGATTTATAAGCCCTAAGGAATCTTTGATTTGTAGGACTTATGTTTGGCATAAGTCCTAAGGAACCATTGATTTGTTGGAAACATAGTTACACAATAGTTTAGGTTGAAAAAAGACTTACGTCCATCACGTTCAACCATATTCCTAATCTTGTTTACCAGCGTTGATCCAAAAGAAAGAAAAAAAAAAAACCCCTCATTTCAGCAATTTCAAATTCTGCTTTGAATAGGGGAAATTTCCTTCTTGATTGCAAATGGCAATCAGTTTTCTCCTTTGATCAAGAAAACCTAAATAAAAATCCCGATACTGACATACATATACCCTTATGTTCCGCTCTTTTAAAAAGTATCCAGGCTCTTTTTAAAGGCGTCTAATGTATTTGATAGCACCACCTCTGCAGGCAGTTAATTCCATACGTTTATTGTCCCTTTTGCTGTTGTAGACTTAATATTCTTTCCTCAAGTCTAAGCAGATCTGACTTAGACTTGTTAGAAACAAGCCCCCCAAAATGTATTATTTTTTTGTAGGCCTCTGTTTGTTTGTTTGTTTGTTTGTTTGTTTGTTTGTCTTTAAATAACAAGCCCTGAGAAAAAAATACTCTAGTGTCACCTGGTCATATTGTGTTGGCCAGTGGCCATTGTCAAATGCCCTGATGTAATTGCAGAATGTGCAACTGCCATTCTTGCTGCTGCTGCTGCTGGGTTGTTTAAACAGCAGGATGATTAGGCAGCTGAAAGGGAATGGGATAAACAACAGCAGTAATATGGGTGATGGATATGAAGGCTCCACTTGCCATGACTAGCTCCAGTGATATGCCTGAGGCAGTAGCAGCACCATAACTAGCTCTCAGGGACCAGGAACCAGACAGAAAAAGGTCAAATGCAATACACCTTTATTAGTGCAACAAAAACAGATGCATGATCCATGAGCATAAATCAAAAGACACGCCAGAGTCAGGAACCAAGACAGCTATTCAGCCAAGCCAGAGTCAGGAAATCAGAAGTCTGGAACAAGCCAAGGGGTCTGGAACATAGCAAACAGGAGTACAGGAAAATCCACAGCAGCAACAGGTCAGCAAACAAACACATGGACAATGGGGAAGTGAGCCAAGCTGCTATAAATACTCTGAGAGGGTTGGCTTATAACAGTCAGGTGAGTAATTAGAGAGGTCAACTGATTCAGCCTGAGCCAGAAACTCAGAAGACAGCAGCAGTTGATAGCAGAGCACTAGATTAGCTCAGACAGCAGAATCAATAGGCAGAATGGGTGCAGCTCAGCAAAACCTTGACACTAGCGCCCACCACTTCAGGTATATGTGGCCAATAATGCTTCTCCACCTGCCCCTCCTCCAAAATCATGGGTGTGGTGTTACTAGAATAGACATGTTTCCCTTGAAAGCAGGAACTGTGCCTCTCACATCTGCAACTGCAATGTGAACACTGTGTGTGGTAAATAAGGGAAGGGCTGGTAATGGTAACAATTGGTACATTTGTGCTCACATCAAACACCTGGCACAACTCTATCCAAACAACATAACGCTTGGGGCCCCCAATGTGAAATCCCCCCACCAGAAACCAAGTCCTCCTGTTGTCACTTGTCTACTCCCCGCTAAGGACACGTGACAACTTGCAGACAGTTTAATAGTAATGATAAACCCTCCCTACTACCAGCTTAGCATATTCTCTGGAATGGAATCTCCGCAGATGCCTCTCCTCCACCACACTGCCATATGTGATCAGTGCACCACACAGTGTGCAATGGGTTGATACGAACTGCCACATGCTGACATCTACAGAATGACTATCACTTGGTGGGGGAGGTAACGGTGAATGAGGTGGATTGGTAGAAGATGTAGTTTCCATAGAGCAAGAAGGTGATGGTGAGCCAGGTGTTTCGCTTATCATCACTTTCAGCCTCTAGCTGGGTTTCTCTATTCTTCCTCCTCTTTGATCTCCGCCTCACCTCTAGTTGCCTTTAGGGAGAGTCAGGGAGTACAGCAACAGCAGTGCCTGATTTTTGTGTTGAGTGTTTGACTTTAACATGTTTCACATAAATGTCATTGTGTCTGTCTTTCATGTGTGTTATCAGGGCTGTTGTGCCAAGGTGTGTTCCCTCCTTTCCCCTGTTCACTGATTTGTCACAAATAGTGCACAGTACCGTTGTTGATGACTGCATTGTGCCTGCCCCAAGAAAGAAATAGTCCCACACCTATGACTTCAGTGGGGAGGAGAAAGGTATAGAAGAATATCTTCTTTCTTCTTCTCCTCCACATTCCGCTTCACTGGCTGGGGCAGAGGATGATGTTGCTGCAACTGTCTCAGAATTAGCACTGCAACTAGGACCAGGATGTTACCTTAATGTCACACTTGCCATTTCTTGTTGGCCAGAAAAAGCAGACTGGCAGCACTAGCAAGAGGCATAGGCAACTGATCTGTGCTCCTGGAAGTGGTGGTATTATTGCTGCTAGGCAACAAGTCTACCTTCTTCAGGATCATGTTCTTCCTGGACAATGACATGGGGGGGGGGATCCCAGGGTGAGGGGAATGTTGTGGGCTCCCTTGGCCGCTAATTTGGACTCTCTGCATTACTCCCCCTACCACTCCCCTAACAGCAGTCCCACCAGCTGCCTCACCATCACTGTTACTACTACTAAAACCAACCACATCAATTTCAGTCCCTGAGTCTTCCTCCTCACAGTCACTACTAATATGATGATCACCCCCTCCTTCACTCCTAACACTCTCTACAAGCTGCTGCACCTTCTTAGTAGTAGTACTAGTGGCTGAACTGCTTGGGGATGGCAAGTTTGACTTAGGGTCCCCTGCTGTCACACTTGGCATCATCTTCTCCTCCCTCCCCCTCCTGGAAATTACAAGACATATAGGAACAGGTTCAGCACTGGCAACAGGTGCAACACTGGCGGCAGCAGGTGCAGCATTGGCATCAGGCACAGGCAGCTGACTTGTCCTGCTTACACTACTACCCTCTTCTTCCTCCCATTAGATTACTTTCCCCAAGATTCCTAGGGGTGATATAGGGGAACTGGCAAGCATTGGGTCTGGGGAACCTGGTCCTCTTCAAACTCACTAGGCAAATAAGGGTCTTTCATGCTTCTCCTTTTACTATTTTTAAATAGGTAGTAATGCTTAAAATGTAAAGAAAATGTTGTAGGGAATATCCCCCTGAGTTAAACAAGGGTACTCTCACTGCTGAAAGGTGTTTTATTCAAAAGTTATTACAGCTCAAAGTTGAATTTTTAGTTGCACAGTGACCTGAAATTGTACAGTGGCGCTGTTGTTACACCATCCTATTGACAGCTCTGGTCCGTAGACCATAAATCTGTTGCTATACCATCCTATGGAGATTTAAAACACCTTTCAGCATTGAGAGTACCCTTTTTTTTACTCAGGGGGATAAACACTACAATATTTTTTTTTAACGTATTAAGTATTACTATCCCTTTAAACTTGCTCATAGTGATAGCAGTCATTATGAGCCTCTCCTGTCTCAATTTTGCTATTAATTAATAGCACAGCAGCCTAGCATCTCTCTCTTGCTCTGTAGCTGCTTGTATTTTGTTTCATTTCCTGGAAAATGGCAATTTTTAATAGTGAAGAGGCGAAAAATATATGATTAAAGGGATGAAAACTTTCTTGCCATTGAAAAAATAGAGAAAAAATGTTGTCAGTGGCGAAAATGTTAATCGCTGTATTTAAAGAGGATTACCACATGGTTTTCTGTGATTTTTTGCTGGAACACCTCGGGACCTTTCGCCCACCCCTATTTCTTAAGAGGGGAAAAAAGGACAAGATGATTTTCATCCTTATAAATCCCTTGACCAAGTGGTTATTGAGGAGTGGAAGTCACCTGATATGAAGCTATTTATCTTCAGACACTTTTCTCTTTTATACCCTTTCTCTCCTGCTTAGGGATGTGGGAAACTTTTCACCTCAAATACAAAACAGGTGGAAAATGGTACTCACCCCCTTCTTGCAGAGAGAGACATTTTTCACTGATGTGGTGATTTTTCACTTTTTCCCGGCTAGCGCATTGCATTGAAATCAATGGTAAGACTGAATTTGGCCATCCCATGTAACAAGTTTCCCTTCTTTTCCTTCAGGTATAGTATAAAAGGGGTGTCAGGCTTCCCCAGCATGCCATTTTTGTGTTTGAGAGAAGTAGAGAAAGCAGCACATTTTTAAGCTGGTGAAGAAAGGCTAATAAAATGGAGTTGAAGCTTAGTTTAGGGTGTTCTCTGCATGAGGGGAGTCTGGGGATACTCTGAGTGACCTAAAGGGAGAAAGAAGGTTGCCCGAAATACTTTAACATTTTGTCTGATTGACTTGGGAAGACACAGGCAGCCATTAGTCAAGTTCCTTCCTGGTCTGACTGTTATTTCTGTGCTAGAGCACCCTGGGAGTGTGAGAAGGGAGCAAAAAGATGTATCCTAAGATTCTGTTTTACTAGGAAGACGCAGGCAACTTTGAGCCAAGTTCCTTCCTTATCTGTCTGTTATTATCTCTGTGTTAGAGGAGTTGGGGGTGTCAGAATGGAGCAATGGAGAATAACCTAAAATACCCCAAAATTCTATGTGACTGACAGGGAACACCTAGGCAGAGGTGATTCAAGTTCCTTTCCCTTCTAGCTCATTGAATTAAAATCAATTTTAAGACTGAATTTCCCCCACCATGTACCACGTTTCCCTTCTTTTTCTGCAGACATAGTATAAAAGGGTGGCAGGTTCCCCACAGCATTCCATTTTGTGTTTCTAAGAGAGAGAGTAAGCAGTGCAATTTTGCACCTAGTTAGGATATGCAAATAAAGTAAAACTGGAATGTAGTTTAAGGAGTCTTCTAAAGAGGAAATTTGTTCTCTGTGTTTGGGGAGTCTGTGGACACTTTGGGGGAGCGTGCAGGGAGTAAGGAGATTTACCCAAAATCTTGGTAACGTAGTTGACGAGGCTGAAAAAAGACATGCATCCAGCAAGTCCAGCACATGTCAAAAATACCCCTGTTGATCCAGAGGAAGGCAAAAAATAAACGCTGAAGCCATTTCCAATTTAGCCCCAAATGGGTAAAAGAATTCCTTTTTGACTCTGAATGCCAGTCAGTAGCTCCCTGAATCAACAACCTATATGTATTGAAGCCATCTGTTGACCGAGATAGGCAGCTATGATGGATCCAAGTTCATTCCAGATCTGGCTGTAGTTGGGGAAACACCAGATGGTGTTTAAAGGGAGTAAAGCAGAGTTACCACAAATACCCTCATATTTTGCATTCCTGATTAGGCTATTATCTCTGTCAGGGAAGTCTAGGGAAAGAAGTAGTTGAACAGTGTGTTTATTTTCTGTTGATAGGGATAGTTAGAGTTTGACAGGTGTGTGACGTGATCTGTGACTGAGGCAGAGTGATATAATAAGAGAGAGTATTTCATAAAGGGCAAAGCAACACATGCAATCAGTTATATTGTGAACATCACTAACACTGTACAAGTACACAAATAGTTGAATAAAGTCCAGAAAACACACTGGGGCAGCAGGGCTGTGTGTGTATGAAAGGATAGGAGCAGTGCAGGGAAGTGTGAGTAAAGGGGTAGTCCAAAAAGCGGTTGCAGCCATGCCTTCTGCAAGGTGTGCAATAAATGATGATGATCCCTCTCCTCCTGAGGAGATAGTTTGTCAAATTCCTACAAAAAGTTCCACTACTACCCATACTAAAACCACTCAAGATGATGAGCCACATAGTGGAAGAAGGTGTAGCAGCTCAACCAACTGCTGCATCTGACAGTGATCATCAGATCATATAGATCATCAGAAGGGATTAACAGCAATACGTTTCTTTTTAGATGCTGATCATGAAATGCCACATGCACAAAAATTATTCTTATTAGAAGGTATAGAATATATATTGTACAATAATTATTTCCAGTTCCAGGAAGACTTCTATTTACAAATAAGGGGAGCTGCCATGGGCTGTAGGCAAGGCTGGCATTCTATGGGAGGTATATTGATGACCTCTCGATTGTTTGGCAGGGAAGTCAGGTGGAGTTGGATGATTATCTTGTGCAATTGAATGATAATCAATTAAGGCTTAAGTTCACTTATAATACCAGTAAAAATGGTGTAACTTTTTAGATTTAAATTTGACAGGTGAGGATAATAAAATAATAATGAAGAATCATATTAAACCTATCAATACTAACAATTATTTACACTATAAAAGTAGTCAGCCACTGTTCTACAGTGGAAGAATAACATACCGGGAGGTCAGTTTAAAAGAATAAAAAGAAATTGTAAAAGAACAACAGATTACACTGTCCAGGCAACAGAACTTAAAAAGAAATTTATCTGGAAAAAGAGTTAGAGATAACTTACCAAGAAGTACTGGAGTTGAACAGTGATGAGATGTTGTTACTTAGAGAGAAAAAGAATAAAAAATTACATAAGAACAAACCACAAGTCATTACTCAATATAATGAATCACATTACAAAATAAAAAAAGATTTAAAAAAAAACATTGGCAGATACTACTTCAGGACCCTATATTAAATGGGGAAATTGGAAGTGGTCCTGAGGTAATATTTGCCAAAAATAAAAATTTAAAAGAAATTTTGTCAAGGAAAAAAAAACAAGAACAGCTAATAAATTTATTAAAAAAGAAAATAAAGTATTAAATTTAAAACAAAATGGAGTATATAAATGTGCTATGAGTTGTTACATAACATGTACCCATATTAAACATAAAGAAACATATTTTTTAGATTATCAGAATAAAAATATACAAATAAGACAGCATTTAACCTGTAATAGCACCTATGTAGTTTATAAAATTACGTGCCCGTGTTACATAGGAAGGACAAAAAGAAAATTGAAAGACAGATTTTTAGAACACAGAAGGGCTATTATGAATTCAGATATAAAGTATCCATTGGCTAAACATTATCAAAAGTATCATAATAAATCCATGAAGGATACGACTATTATAGCATTGTAGCAAATACCTGGTACACTGAGAGAAGGTGAGAGGTTCAGTGTGTTATGTAAAAGGGAAACGTACTGGATTTTTAGGTGCAATACTTGGATTCCAAATGGACATAATGGAAAAATTAGATGTCCATACATTTATAGGGAATTAATTATAGATTCACTATTAGTGGTAATTAACTTGTTGTTTGTTTATTTGTTTATTTGCTATTAGCAGAGGGGACATGAATATTTTATTTGATAGTATTCCCTGCTATAGCAAACTATGTATGAATTTTAATAGTATTCTAATGTTTGCATGAAATAGGTCTTGCTGTATTATATTTATACTGTATTGGTGTTAAAATGCATTTTAGTTATTTGTAAAGATTTCATAACCTTCTGGGTTAATTATATGTTGGCATCTTGAGGTATGTTAGTTGGTTAGGGATTATATTTAGTATTATTATAGATGTAGATAGGAGTAAGAATAGTCTCCAAGTTGTGTATAAGATCATGCAGATAGGGTTAATAATGATTGTGTTGTAAAGGGGAAACGGAAATGTTAACTTCTCAATTGTAATGATATGTGAGCAAGACGCGATAATGGCGCTAGAGTATAAAAAGAACGCCGTGCTAACTTCACACCATACTCCCTGACGAAGTGCCATTGAGTGGGACGAAACACGTTGGAGGATATTACCTATTTGGTAGCGTTATTATTTTTTTGAGAGGTTCTAGATTGCCAGCTAATAATAAGTTCAAAGACAAAGTAATGAAGAGCCATATTGCTACAAGGAAAGCAAGTGTGGAGATTTACTTTAGGACGGGAGGTCTGATAATTAATCGTGTATCGCTGTACGCTGAAGACTTTGGTCTGAGGGTCCTCAGTGGAAAGATCTATATAAAAGTGACAAGATACAAAGTAACAGACTCAGACTCAAAAGGATTGATATTGAAAGCTAAGGATGGGGTGTTACATCTAGGTAAGATGAAAGGCGCTACGGTCACTATATCTGAGGTAACCCTTACTATTACAGCAACACAAGGATCAGTCCAGTAGCTTAGTGCTATGAACACTTATTTATAATATAGACCTGCCTGCGGTACATCAAAAATCCAAGGAGTGAAAGGGTTAAGACCATAATACTACACTTTGCCTTTAAGAGACTTTAAAAAGTCAGAGCTATTTTGTTACATCGAGTATTCACGGTCAAAAGCTATAATTATTAGTAACATCTACAAGTAAATATACTGGCACCACAAAGTTATAAGAACCTCTACATAAGACTTTGCATTGAAGTGTGTGCTTTTTTAGTATTTTTTTAAATATTTTTAAGCTCCGGAGCTTTAATAACAATGTTTTATAATAATTGAATTTTGAAATATACACATTGTTTGCAAGGTCATAGCGCTACTAAGACTGAATTACTAGTATTTCTTGTGATTAATAAATTTGACAAAGTACATTGATAGCGCTCTCTGTGTGGTATTAATTTGAATTTTATAGTTAGACTGTGTCTACTGACGGGTCTACGGATAGAAGCGCTAGAGTGGTGCTTTGCAATTATTTGTTTAATAGTTGACCACTGTAGACACGGGGCGCCGTGATCACAGATTGTGCAAATATATACCGGCATGGGCACCTTCTATATGCTTCCCAAAATCCACAAGATGGATAATCCTGGCAGACCTATAATTACAGGAATGGGAACACACACAGAACAAATCTCAGGACTCGTATAAAATATCCTAAAACCTCTTGTCACCAATACCAACAGCTTCATAAAAAACACCACCGACTTCTTCAACAAACTCAGCCCAATCACGAACCTCCCTGCCAACACCATCCTAGTAACTAGTAACCATCCTAGTACAGCAACATTCCACATAAAGATGGCATCAACGCTTGATTCAATTTTCTCTCCTACACTGACAACCAAAAATACAGCACCCAAATTATCGCAGAACTGACACTATTCATCCACACATAATTATTTCAGTTTCAACAATGAGGTCTACCTACAAACCATGGGCACTAGGATGGCACCCCAATATGCTAACCTGTTTATGGTAGACCTAGAACAGAAATTCCTAGACACACAACACACCAAACCAAGTATTACCGATACATCAATGATATTTTCATCATTTGGACCGAAAGCGAGGAAAAACTCATACAATTCTATGATTCTTTTAATTCACACCACCCTTCAATCAATCTAAAAATGGAATATTCTACAAAATCTGTAAACTTTCTGGACACAATGGCGGCATGTACCAATGGCACAATCCACACCTCACTCTACAAAAAGCCCACAGACAAATGCAGTTACCTTCACAGCACCAGCTTCCACCTCTCCCATACTAAACAGGGCATCATCTACAGCCAAGGTACTAGGTACCATCAAATTTGCTATGACCGTAATGCACATCTAAATGTACTCTCCCAGACTATGAGACAGGCTACAAATCAAGGATTATTACCAAACAAATCCACTCTGCTCTAAAAACACCATGCACACACCTGCTACAGTACAGTGAGAAAAAAATCTCTACACGGGTACCACTCGTTGTCACCTACAACCCAACTCTGGAAGAAATATGGAAAATTATTAAAGATCTACAACCAATGCTAACAGAAGATGAAACTCTGAAAAATATCTTCTCTGAAACCCCCATTTTGGCCTTTAGCCAACCACCAAATCTTCAACAAAAATGAATATACAGCAAACTACACACTGATGAGAAGAATACAGAAAAGGGTACCAGACAATGCAAGAAACCTGGCTGCAAACTGTGGCAGCACATATGCCCAGACAACAAAGCCACCCACAACAGCAAAACCTACAGCATTAAAGGAACATACTTGCACATCTAGCAATGAGGTATATATATTATACATTGCACCAAATGCCACCTAGGGTGCTACATTGGGGAAAACACCCAGCAATTAAATGGCAGAATGAACATGCACAGACAATCCATCAAACATCACAAAGAAGGATCCTACTGCACCCTTGTGGGACAGCATTTTACACAGCCTGACCACTCAGTTAAGGACCTAAAAATCAAGTTTCACATGACCCCTCCATCAGTATCTTACTCCTCATATGTATCCACATGTTAAAATGAATTCTAATAACAGGTTCTATATTATTATTAGTATATCAGCATGGCGTACAGACAGATGCTTTCCCATACTCCAATACATGTAGGTATATATGTGGGTGTGCTATTCTATATGTGTTTATGTGCACATATGTACATGTAGGTATGCATGTATGTATGTGTTTGCATATGTGTATATGTACTAGTATATATGTAAGGCTATTGGTTAGCCTGTAGTTGTGGGAGGGCCGGCTGGAGACATTTATACCAGCCTCAATCCTTTCCTTGGGACTGCGCAGAACTCTGACAGAGCTCTGTGTTACGAGCAAGGGGAAGAGGAAGTCGCGATGATCTAATCGAGATGCGACCATGAGATTACCACAGCAGTAGGCAGTCAGAGCCCATCACGCCCGGGGGGCTGAACATTATGTTGAGTCTGGCCATTTTCTTGTGGTCCTGCCATTCCTCTGCTGTACCAGCATTGCCCCTTCTGGAATACAGTGATATAGGGGTGGCGGGTTAATCATCTGGCCTTAATATATTTTATGTTGCATATCACAGCTTCTGTTTATCCACTTGCTTCCATACACATCTCCAATACATTACAATAGGATTTGTTATCTAAAGGGTTAATTATGAGATTGAATCAAATATGCTTTACAAGATGCACCCAATGTAACTGCTTTTTCGATGTATTATACGTTTCCAGCTTGACACAACCCTTTACCCGTAATAAATTACGCTATTTGCGCCATGGTCTGACCGCTGACCGCAGTCGCACTTACTTGCGGGGCTGCAGCGTCACCTGATGTCTAGGTCTCTACTAGTGGGTCAACCTATTTTAACAACATCGCTGCGACATAAACACCTACACTTCCCAATGTCTTCTTAACACTGCTAAACTTTGCCTCTAAGCTCCATACTGTTTTGAAGCTCCGCTCTCTCCTGTACACCAAACATAAGCACCGCCTGACAACACCTCAGGCATGTGTATGTGTGTGGTGCCTGCCAAGTGTGGTACTGGAGAAGTTAATACCAGGCTGACCCGACGCTACACTCCCGCACCAACTCTTGTCCCCCCAAGCCTCTCTCCCGACATTCCGGTGCCAACCCATTGAATCGGAGAGAGGTGTTTTGTTATGAGGCTACTCTCTCATTGGATGCCTGATGCATTGTGAGTCAGAGTGGACTACTGAGCATGAGAACTATGTCATCTGGTGTACCAGCTGTGCATCTTTAGCGGTAGGTGCCCTACAACTCCCATGGTTCTCACATGATGGGTGAAGTCCAGCAGCAGCTGGAGAGCCACATGTTACCCAAACTAAGTGATATGCCCACAGCAAGTGAGACATCTACAGCCTAACAACTATCAGGCTGTTGACCCTGTGGGTGCCAGAGGGACGTGCAATGCACAGCTTTTTCAGTGTGATACCCTACTGGCTAACAATAACGTTTCAGGAGGGGAACTGTCTCTGCTTTACTTTCTCACAGCATTCTCACTCCTTCACCCATGATTCTGTTCCCACACTGTTAGAGATTGCAGTGTCGCCCATCTCTCAGGAACTCCTCTCTCAGGAACTCCTTACCATATCATGTCTAGTGGACCAGAGAATCGTGCTAGGATGCATGAAGCTTTTATTTAAGTATAATTTATTTATGTGTATACTTTTCCTCCCTCTGTCATTACAGAGAGTCATAGTATGTGTGTAGGGGGTTCGCTTAACCTATTACTATAAAGGGACTCGTATGGTAGATTGTTACACCTTCACATATCTCTAATTACTACCAGTAACGTATAAGGTATACATTATGGTATAAGTATGCTTTTCGTGCTACAGCTATTACTGCGAGCCAGTATCCATATAGGGTAGGTATCTCAGTATAATCAGTCTCTCATATACAATAGGCGATGTTGGTATCAGTTATACACGTGCTACGCTCAGTACGTTCTCATTGGGCTTTATCTATATCTTACAGTCAAATTAACTCCCGGGATACTTGCTACATTTTCTAAGTATGGCGAAGCAGCGTTATTTCGCTTTCGGGGGGAAGGAACCTGTATGTCGGGATGTAGGTGGAAGGTCGTGTTACATTCCTTAGCTGTATGTCTATATGCACACTCCGCCATGTCCCTTCTTCTTCTCCCTCCTTGTGTATCTGTCCTTTTCCCTCCCACCCTAGGGTGTTCTTCTCCTTAACCCGGTATCAGATCCTTAGTAGGTTCTATACGAGGCCGCCTGCTCGCTCCTTTTCTGTGCTAGGTATGGTGAGTAGATTGCAGTTAGTGAAGTTGACTTGTATACTAGTTTCACAGTACACCCATATCATCATCTCCATTACTACGGTAAGGGTGTTATGATTTCACTGAGGCACGGTTATGCCACGTCCGTTTTAGGGGGCATGTTAATTGGTTATCTTTCATGGTACTTTAGTATGGTTGGGTTTTATTACAAATAATGTTGTCATATTGTATTTATATTTGCACAACACTATACTTCTGTCATTTAAGCTCTATTCTCTCTTAAGGTTAGTCGATCCCTAACTTTCTCTCTCATTTGCTTACGTGACATAGGTTCCACTCTCATGCGGTTTAAGGTTGTTCAGTAAGCTATTTCCCATGGACAATACAGCCTGTCAAGTGACCCTAACGGCCAGTCCCCGGTAAACAGGACATGTTTGAGTCGGTTAAGCATAGCTGTTCGCCAATATCACATCCCAAGTTATACATAGCTTGCGACACTGGGCTGGCAATCTGGACACCTAGACAGGGTTTGTTCTACTAGTCCCAGCAGGGGATCCCATAGTGTATATGTCTCCAGTCTCTTGGGCCAAAGGCCGATAAGTCATGCCCAGACAAGGGCTACGGTAACTGCAAGGGATCCGTTACATTATTATTGCGATTGATCAAGTTCCGTCATTTAATAAGGTTGGTTAGGTTTGCTGGGTTTTCCCTTTGGTTCCGGACAGGTATATTGTTATGGGGCTAAGGTTATCCGTCCTCTTAGGTTTAGACTCCCCGTTAAGGTATTTTGCTGTCACAACCTTCATGAGTATCGTATATATCTTCCTCCTTACAGTTCTATACATTTCCTTACCTATGTGCTGTCATCAAATGTTATTCGTATCCTATCAATTCCCCCCCTCACCCTCCTTCTCTCTCAAGTAGTAGGAGGTCATGTATCACAGGGGTGTTGTATATGACAGTATTAGGTAGGCATGTCATAGTTAATTATGGGTTCCACTGGGCTTTGTGGGAAGGTGGAATAATCTTTGCACGGAACCATCCTCAGAATTCAGTCACATCAGAATTCTCTAACTATAATAATATAATTTAGTTATGTGGTCACTGAACCACACAGTGACTTGCAGAAAATACATTATCTGTCACTGCGAGACCAACATCCCGCCTATCGCATAGGCCTCACGCCCATCGGTCCAACTCATAGGTAGCATCTCACATCAGCCTCTTGGCACCAGAGAGGGACTCTCCAGTCACCCAATTAGCTAATACTTTTCTCTCTTTTTCTCTAGGCAGGGGGGTCACGAACTAGCAGCATTATAGGTATGTATTAAGTATCATGAATCAGTTTGTTTACAGGATCATCATACGTAAGGAAGATCCCTCACAGCGGAACCAGTGGAGTTACTGGAAGAATTTACATCTTTTAATCCGGTAGCGGAACATGCGGGTAAGATACTGCCATGACTCCGATCTATGGCTTTTCATGGGTCTGGTGAAGCAGGATTTTATTTGCATAATGCTCAGGGCTAAAGGCAGCCAAGTTGTGGGTTATTTGGTAGAGGTGTTGCTTTGGTGTCATTGTAACACACTGTCACCTTCAGAATTACATGTCCCCTCATGATTTTATGTATGCCATGTTGTTGAAGCTACATATGGGGGGCAGTATTTCAAGGTTTTCACCTTTTCCACCTTGTATGCCAACTATTGACTGGGCTAGTTGTTCTGTGGTAGCGTGCCACTTGGTGTTCTGCCTTTACATCTTTTGGCCATTTTTATACTAGTCTTATTTAATTTCTATCTGATATGCATATCTATCTTATATTGTTGATCCGTCTTGGCAGGCATCAACATGTCTTCCAACACACTACTACAGTAGGTTTTTACCGTCACACTCCTACGACTGATCATGTGAGGAATTGGACATAGTCTTGCAGTTGACACTTAGTTTTTCTATTTTGGAGGTGCCGGGTAGTCAGCTCGCTACCCTCCGGTTATCAGCCCTCCTTTAGTTATCATTTGCTCCACTGTTCCATGGCTTCAGTTAGATTTCATGGGCTTACCAAACGGGGGGTTATCCCGTGTCAGGTTATTACAGTGCCCATTGTAGGTGGTATATCATGCGTTATTCACAGGGGACATAGATCTACGGTTTTGTTCACTGTGGATTCATGGTTCTATTTTGCCCACTCTAGGCCTACTTTACAGGTCAGAATGGCAATAGTCATCCAGCATACACCTTATCATCATAGTCTCTCCTAGGCCTGTAAGGCTATTGGTTAGCCTGTAGTTGTGGGAGGGTCGGCTGGAGACATTTATTCCAGCCTCAATCCTTTCCTTGGGACTGCGCAGAGCTCTGACAGAGCTGTGTGTTACCCACCCAAACCCATACCCCTTATTCTCAGCTACCAATGAAACTCTTTTCTTATACATGTGGGCCCACGCTAGGCCTACTTTACTGGTTGGAATGGGCAATAGTCATCTGACATACTCCTTATCATCATAGTCTCTCCTAGGTCTGACCACAAATATAGGTTCTTGTGTATGGACGGATGCTTTATTTTATTATTTTTATTTATTATATTTTGGGTGCATGCATTTGTGTAAATGTGTGTGCTCATATGTATGTGTTTATGTACATATGTATAGATACTTTATGCATATATATTTGTGGGTGTGTATATAAACACATTGTATGTGTATGTATAGATGTATGTGTATGTAGGTATGTATATATATGTATGTATATATGTGTATTTGTGTTTATGTATATGTGTGTATGTGTATATGTACATATATATATACACATATATATATATATATATATATATATATATATATATATGTGTGTGTGTGTGTATGTATGTATACATATGGGCACATGTTGTATATAGGCCTGCATGCATGCATGCACATGCTGGATTGTTGGATGGGAATTCTAGCATTTTTAACATGTGCAAACTTTTTTAATTATCTCCACTCAATTACCATCTCCTGCATTTTTTCTCTCTCTCCCCCCCACCACAATCCTTACAAAAGGTACTTATGACCCTCTGCAAGAAGAGTGTTGATTCTCTTGTCTTATCTGCAGTCATGTTTTTTTAACCCAACACACAGCTAAACTTTGAATTGTATGTATCACTGTGAATTGTGTCCTTTTACTCAGAAATGCTTTAGACTTGAGAAAGGGAGGTTCTGTTAGTCCAATAAAAAAGGTATTACAAGATACTTATTTTGTTTATTTTACATCTCTCTCTCTCTCTCTCTCTCTCTCTCTCTATATATATATATATATATATATATATATATATATATATATATATACACACACACACACACACACATACTAAAGACTATATATTGCATATTGTTTTTCGATATGAAGAATCAGTTATGTTTAAGGATTTTAGACTGGGGGAAGATCTGATTTTTTCAGTTAGGTTATTCCAGACTTTCGGAGCTCTGAAGTAAAAGCTAGATTGACCGGCTTCTTTCTTGAAATGTGGGATACTCGGTGAGTTGTTTGTAGTGGAGTGGAGGTTATAGTTAGTATGGAGAGCTGGAGTGAGCATACTGATCAGGTACTCTGGTAGTTTTCTAGAGAAGTAGTTCTAAACCATGCAAGAGAGGAGAAGGTTCTAGTGTTAGCCAATTTAGTTCTTCATACATATCACAGTGATGGGTTGTATAATTACATTGAAGGATAAAGCAGCATAATGAGTTATACAGAGTGTCAGTTTTAGCAAGATGGATTTGAAGAGCAGGAGTATGTACTATGTCCCCATAGACTATGATTGGCGTTATCATCTGTTGTATAATATGTCTTCTTACCAGAGGATTTAAACTGGATTTGTTTCTAAACAGTGCACCTATTTTGGGGTAAAATTTGCACATTAATTTATCAATTAAGGCCAAAAGTGAGGTTCGGGTCAAGCTACATACCAAGATATTTGTAGCTGTCCACTGTGGCCAATTTACGATTAGACTGTTACAACGGATATATTGGTATTTCACAGAGTAAGCAGTTTATGCTTTGTACCAAATAACATTGTGACCATTTTGTCAGTGTTTAGGAATAGTTTGTTCTTTGCTATCCATCTTTCAACTTCAAGAAATCATGCTATAATTGTTACGGTTTGTTAGACACTCAGACCAGTAGGTAAAATAAATCAATCTTTTATTGAAAGAAATAAAATGAAAAGGATCGCCCTCTACAGTTGACTGCAACAATTGCAAGCTATTACACAGTACAGATAACTTTAATACAATATTCGAAAGGCACCCAACAAAGGTACAGTGAATAGGGAATAGGTCCCTAAAGGGTGTATGAAAACAGTTAGTCAGTCTCAGCTGTGGGGTTTGGCACACCCGTGTGGTGTCTAGATAAACTGAGCAAGTGTGCACAGCACAGAGTTCATATGAAGATGATTAGAAGATGTTCAGTGACCAATATAAGTTAGAACAGCACAGTAACCCAGGATAGCCCCCATGGGCGTTCGTGAACAGACCGGAGAGCCTGCAAGTGCGAGAGTATGTAGCCCCCACGGGCGTGATCGAGACTAGCCCAAGATGCGAAGCTGGCGTGTTAGCCCCCACGGGCGTATCACTGAGGACCACTGTAAGCACTACACGAGCCAAGAGCCCCCGCGGGCATTTACCTACAGATTGAGCAAGAGCTTGGAGCCTAACCTTGCCACCAATAGCCGCACCGGACACCTCCGTCGATAACCGTGAAACCAAGAACGCCCAAACGGCCTACCGGGATTTACTACTCTGCAAATATAATCGGGAGTCGCCGTCCAAGCAGCGGCCAACTCAGCAGCAGTAGAATTACAAGGCAACGGTTCTATATAGAGCAAGGAGGTCCGGTCAGTGAGGTGCGGCAGTGCAAGGGTTAATAGGTACGTCTGAATCTCCCAGGCTCGGTATGGTAGCTTAGCTCTGCAACGTGTAAAGGCTCGGTACGAGAGGCACAGCTTCTGCAAGTCGGCAAGGAACTCTGCACAGATGGATGGGTTACCCAGGAGGGTAATGGTCACACTAGCTTGGCACAGCAATGCAGGATTCAGAATGTCGCGGCGGCGACAACCAGCCAGACAGCCGGGAAGGACTTGAAGCGGGACGTCAGCCAGCCGGGCCGAAGCACGTAGAGGATTCTCAGACAAGCCGGGTCGTAGCACGTAGAAGATTCTCAGACAAGCCGGATCGTAGCACGTAGAGGATTCTCAGACAAGCCGGGTCGTAGTACGTAGAAGATTCTCAGACAGGCCGGTTCGTAGCACAAAGAGGATTCTCAGACAAGCCGGGTCATACACGATCAGGAACACTGGAGAGTAGTCAGAACAGGCCAAAGTCGGTACACAGGTATCCGGATACAGGAACACAGCAACAGCAAGTCTGGCTCAGAAACACCACGAAAGGGCATCTGACAGATGTAAGCGTCAGGTATAAAAAGGTCACCAAGGGGCGGGCCAAACCAACAGAGCAAATCACAGTCTGCCACAGATGAGAGTGACAGACAGATCACAGGCACTGTGATAGTACCCCCCTCTCAAAGACCCCCTCTCCCAGCTGGAGGCTTAGGTTTCTGAGGATATTTAGAGTGGAAGCTGCGCACAAGTCTGGGCGCATGGAGGTCCTTCTGGTCAACCCAAGAGCGCTCCTCCGGGCCATAGCCCTTCCAGTGGACCAAATATTGCAACTTCCCTCTAAATTGCCTAGAATCAATAATGCTCTGAACCTCATATTCCTCTTGCCCCTGGACGTCCACCGGCCCAGGAACTACTGGAGTAGTCGTGTAACGATTGCACACCAGGGGTTTTAACAGAGACACATGGAACACATTATGAATGTGCATAGACGGTGGAAGTTCCAAAGCATAGGAGACAGGATTGATTTTGCGAATAACTTTAAATGGGCAAATAAACCGGGGAGCCAGCTTATTCGAGGGAACCTGCAGGTTGAGGTTTCTGGAGGAGAGCCATACCCTATCCCCAACCTGGAAGGAGACCGCTGGCAGCCGTCTACGGTTGGCATATCGCTGCTGCCGCTGGAAGGACTGACTGAGGGCCCTTTGTACCTGTGCCCAGGTGGAACGGAGCTGCTCCATATGCTCATCCAGAGCCGGAATCTGCTGAGACTGGAACGAGTCCGGGAGCAAACCTGGCTGGAACCCATAGATGATTAAGAACGGGGAGCTCCCGGACGAGTTAACTGCACAATTCCTGGCAAACTCCGCCCATGGCAACAGGTCGGCCCAATTGTCATGATGTCAAGAACTGTTCCAATCCCTGGTTGGCACGCTCAGCGGCTCCGTTGGTCTGGGGATGGTAGGCGGAGGAAAAGGACAATTGAATGCCCATCATGCCACAGAATGCCCTCCAAAACCTGGACACGAATTGACTCCCACGGTCGGAGACCACCACTCTAGGAACCCCGTGCAAACGAAACACTTCTTTAGCAAAGACCTTAGCCAATTCCTGAGCCGATGGAAGACCCCTGAGTGGCACAAAATGAGCCATTTTAGAGAACCTATCGACCACCATAAGGATAAATGTATACCCCCTCGAGCTAGGCAATTCTCCCAGAAAATCGATAGATATGTGGGACCAGGGCCGGTCTCCATTAGGCACAGGTTGAAGCAAGCCCACTGGGAGATGCCTGGGGGTCTTAGCACGGGCACATGTGGAACAAGCAGCAGTAAAGGCGGAACAATCGGCTCTGAGCGTAGGCCACCAGAATAATTGTGAAAGAGACCAAACCAGCTGATCCCTGCCGATGTGCCCGGCTGCCCTAGACGAATGATAGGTCTCCAATAGACGAGTGCGAAAAGGCTCATCTACGAAACATTTGCCTACTGGAGTCTCAGGTGGGGCCCTCGCTTGAAACCCCAAAATCTCCTCCCCCAGGGATGAGGTTATACTAGTGCGAATAGTCGCCAGTATACGATCGGGTTGGATAATGGGCACCGGTGCTTCCTCCCTGTCAGTGTCCGACACGAACTGACGAGACAATGCGTCTGCCCTCACGTTCTTAGATCCCGGGAGGTACGATACAACAAAGTTAAACCGGGACAAAAAGAGTGCCCACCTGGCCTGTCGAGAAGACAACCTCTTAGCCTCAGAGAGATATATCAGGTTTTTGTGATCGGTCAGTATCAGTACTGGGTTCTTGGTACCTTCCAACAAGTGACGCCACTCCTTTAGTGCCAGAATAATAGCCAATAACTCCCTGTCGCCAATCTCATAGTGGCTCTGTGCGCTGGACAATTTCTTAGAAAAGAAACCACAAGGTTTCAAGGTACCACCTCCCACAGGACGCTGGGAGAGCACTGCCCCAACCCCAACCTCAGAAGCGTCAACCTCCAAGGTAAAAGGCAGGGAGGGATTGGGATGGGACAGTACTGGAGCAGACGCAAAGGCAAATTTTAAGGTCTCAAATGCATTTTCAGCGGCCTTGGACCACTGAGAGGGAGTAGCGCCCTTATGTGTCAAATCCGACAACGGTTTCACAATAGTAGAAAAGTTACGTATGAATTTTCTGTAATAGTTGGCGAACCCTAAGAAGCGCTGAATTGCTTTTAACCCTTTAGGGCGAGGCCATTGTAATACAGCTGCCAACTTGTTCTGGTCCATAGCGATTCCATCATTGGAGATCACGATCCCCAAGAATGGTACTTGTGAGACATGGAATTCGCATTTTTCAATTTTACAAAACAGCTTATGCTCCCGGAGTCGCAACAGAACTTGCGTGACATCTTTAATGTGTTGGGAAAGAGTGGCGGAATGAATCAATATATCATCCAGATATACTACCACGCAGGACTGAAGCATGTCACGCAAGATATTATTAATGAGCTCCTGGAATACCGCAGGTGCATTACATAAGCCAAACGGCATTACCAGATATTCGTAGTGCCCAGTTCTGGTATTAAATGTCGTTTTCCACTCATCACCTTCTCTGATTCTAATCAGATTGTAGGCGGCCCGCAAATCAAGTTTGGTGAAGACAGAAGAGCCCTTCAATCTGTCAAATAACTCGGTGATGAGTGGAATAGGGTATGCGTTCTTGGGCATCAGCTTATTAAGCCCCCGGTAGTCAATACATGGCCTAAGTTCGCCACTTTTCTTCTTTACAAAGAAGAATCCAGCACCAGCCGGAGAGGTAGATTTGCGAATAATTCCCCTGCCAAGGGCGTCCATAATGTACTCCTCCATTGCCCTGTTCTCCTCGCATGACAGTGGGTAGGTTCGTCCCCTCGGGGGAATCACACCTGGAGGCAAATCAATAGCGCAATCATAGGGTCGATGCTCGGGCAATGCGCTAGCCTCCCCCTTGCTGAATACGTCACTGAATTCCCCATATTCAACTGGCACAGCAGGAGAGGTACACATAATTTTGACAGGAAGCGATAGACAGTTATCTTTACAGTAATCAGACCAGGACCTAACCTCACATTTTTGCCAATCAAATTGAGGATTATGTCGAAGCAACCATGGAAACCCCAAAATGACTGCATGGTGAGGAGAACGAATAATTTGAAACTGAACCTCTTCCTTGTGGAGTGCCCCAATCGACATAGAAATAGGAATGGTCTCCATAGTAATAAAGGCAGGTTCCAATGGTCTGCCATCAGTGGCCTCTACTGCCAATGGAGATTCTTTCTTGCACAGGGGAATATTGTGTGAAGCCGCAAAGGCTTGGTCCATAAAGTACCCGGCAGCACCCGAGTCCACCAGTGCCAAGGTTTCTGTGCCCTTGTCGGCCCAAAAGAATGTCACCTGGATGGTGGGTTTAGCAATGTTAGAATCTAGGGACTGTTGAACACCACCTAGGGCCTGTCCCCCAAGGTAACCTAGGTGCGTGCGTTTCCCGGCCTCACCGGACAATTGCGCAAAAGGTGCCCCTGTCTGCCACAATATAAACATAGGCCTTGCTTTTTACGAAAAGACCTTTCCTCTTTGGAGAGTCTAGTAAACCCCAGCTGCATTGGCTCAGCTGCCTCTCCTGGATGCTCAGTAGTAAAGGGTGGAGAGGGTGGGTCAAAGGAGCTGTCCTGCCCATGTTTTCTGGAGGTCGCCCTCCTTGCCAGCCGTCTTTCCCGGATACGAGAATCAATGAGCATTACATAATCAATGAATTCGTCCAGGTCACTAGGTACATCTCGAGCAGCTATCTCATCTTTAATTGGTTCAGAGAGACCCTTAGTGAAAGCTGCTAATAATGCCTCATCGTTCCAGCCCACCTCCGCTGCCAGGGTCCGGAATTCTATTGAGTAATTGCCAAATGTACGATCGCCCTGCTGTATCTCCATTAGCCTTTTGGCAGCGGAGGCCACTCTGCCAGGGACCTCAAACACGCGGCAGAACTTCTTTACGAACTCATAAAAGTTCAGCGTGCAGGGTTTGGCACTCTCCCACAAGGGGTTTGCCCAAGCCAGAGCTTTGCCTGTTAGTAGCGATATCATGAAACCGACCTTGCTTCGGTCGTTAGGAAAAGCCTGGGGCGTTAATTCCAAATAGATCTCTAGCTGGTTAATAAAACCCCTGCAAAGAGAAGGCTCGCCATCATATCGCAATGGTAACGGCGCCGCAGCCGTTAAGCCTCTGACACACGTGGGAGGAGCTAGAGGCGGATTGTCCGGTGTCAAGACTGGGGGGACCACCGGATTTGGATTAGGCTTGTCTAGGTGTACCGTACGCTCAAGTAGGGTTTGTAGAGCCAGTGCCAACTGATCTAGGCTCTGCTCATGGACATCCATTCTCCAGTGGATGTTTTGTGCGTTACTTTCACCCTTACTGTCTGAGGTCATGGCCCTTTCGTACTGTTACGGTTTGTTAGACACTCAGACCAGTAGGTAAAATAAATCAATCTTTTATTGAAAGAAATAAAATGAAAAGGATCGCCCTCTACAGTTGACTGCAACAATTGCAAGCTATTACACAGTACAGATAACTTTAATACAATATTCGAAAGGCACCCAACAAAGGTACAGAGAATAGGGAATAGGACCCTAAAGGGTGTATGAAAACAGTTAGTCAGTCTCAGCTGTGGGGTTTGGCACACCCGTGTGGTGTCTAGATAAACTGAGCAAGTGTGCACAGCACAGAGTTCATATGAAGATGATTAGAAGATGTTCAGTGACCAATATAAGTTAGAACAGCACAGTAACCCAGGATAGCCCCCACGGGCGTTCATGAACAGACCGGAGAGCCTGCAAGTGCAAGAGTATGTAGCCCCCACGGGCGTGATCGAGACTAGCCCAAGATGCGAAGCTGGCGTGTTAGCCCCCACGGGCGTATCACTGAGGACCACTGTAAGCACTACACGAGCCAAGAGCCCCCGCGGGCGTTTACCTACAGATTGAGCAAGAGCTTGGAGCCTAACCTTGCCACCAATAGCCGCACCGGACACCTCCGTCGATAACCGTGAAACCAAGAACGCCCAAACGGCCTACCGGGATTTACTACTCTGCAAATATAATCGGGAGTCGCCGTCCAAGCAGCGGCCAACTCAGCAGCAGTAGAATTACAAGGCAACGGTTCTATATAGAGCAAGGAGGTCCGGTCAGTGAGGAGCAGCAGTGCAAGGGTTAATAGGTACGTTTGAATCTCCCAGGCTCGGTATGGTAGCTTAGCTCTGCAATGTGTAAAGGCTCGGTACGAGAGGCACAGCTTCTGCAAGTCGGCAAGGAACTCTGCACAGATGGATGGGTTACCCAGGAGGGTAATGGTCACACTAGCTTGGCACAGCAATGCAGGATTCAGAATGTCGCGGCGGCGACAACCAGCCAGGCAGCCGGGAAGGACTTGAAGCGGGACGTCAGCCAGCCGGGTCGTAGCACGTAGAGGATTCTCAGACAAGCCGGGTCGTAGCACGTAGAAGATCCTCAGACAGGCCGGTTCGTAGCACAAAGAGGATTCTCAGACAAGCCGGGTCATACACGATCAGGAACACTGGCGAGTAGTCAGAACAGGCCAAATTCGGTACACAGGAATCCGGATACAGGAACACAGCAACAGCAAGTCTGGCTCAGAAACACCACGAAAGGGCATCTGACAGATGTAAGCGTCAGGTATAAAAAGGTCACCAAGGGGCGGGCCAAACCAACAGAGCAAATCACAATCTGCCACAGATGAGAGTGACAGACAGGTCACAGGCACTGTGATAATAATACTCCCTCCAGTTGTGATAAGTTTGAATTTTTTGCATATGTTATAGTTTCATCTGCATTCATGTGTACAGAAGATGCTTTGCAAAGCATGGGCACATCATTTATAATGATTTTCCTTATCAGAATATGGTCTACTGTATTAAAGGCCTTTGCAAAATCTAGGAAAATAGCTCCAGTTATGTCACCATTTCCCATACCAGTCTGGATACCATTGGTTACTTTTAGGAGGGCAGTGATTATAGAGTGATTTGACCGAAAGCCTGATTGAAGGGGGTGAAAAAAACTGGTTAGCCGGTAATTCATATATAGTTGCACATGGGCACATTTCTCTAGGATTTTAGCCAATGTGGGGAGTAGGGATATTGGTCTGTAATTTGATAATACATTTTATCCCCACTTTGTGGATAGACACAACTCTAGCTACTTTCCAGGCTTTGCCATATACCCAGATGACAGGGAGGCATTAACTAGAGTTGACCAAGGCACTGAGCTTTAATAGCATTGCTAGTAGTTGGTCAGGGCCAGATTGTTATTTCATTTTTGGGTTAAAGAGGTACTTTCAGATAATAGCAAGTCGCCGTGCATTCATTAAATGCATGGTGACTAGCTTGAAAATAGATGTCTTACCATAAAAAAATAGATGTGTCTAAAGGAATCTGTCCCTTTTCGGGACTGACGGGCAGGTTAGTGTGGTCTGTGCGCCTGTGCCATCAGTCCCTTCTGGTGCCCATATGGTGCAAAGCAGTCTACTCGATGGAGACCGGGACTGATGGCACAGACGCACAGACCGCACTAACCTGCCCATCAGTCCCGAAAGGGGATGGATTCCTTTAGACACATCTATTTTTTTACTGTAAGACATCTATTTTCAAGCTAGTCACCATGCATTTAATGAATGCATAGCGACTTGCTATTATCTGAAGCTCCGCTTTAAGGAGGAGGTCATATATTTCACTCTCATTTACTGGCATTACATTAAATTCATTAGCATCATTGGACCAGGTAGCAGGTGACATAAGCTGATCTGTACATGTTCCTACTTCTGAATTACTTTTGTTTTGTGTAATCAGAGTGGTGGCACATCCAACAAGGTAGTTGTTAAATGCATTAGCTATGGCCAAGGGGCACTGTATAGTTTATTTGCCTATTGTTGTAGTTGATGGGTGAGTGGTTAGGAGAGCTGTAGACATTTTTAATAACCTTCCAGAAGTTGGCTGGTTTTGAAATGTTATTGTTCAAGTTGTCAGAAAAATATTAAACTTTTGCTAGTTTTGTTTGCTTTATGAAAGTACTCTGCAATTGCCTGTATGCAGTGTGATGATTAGCAGAGCCAGTTTGTTTAAATTTTATCCATAATGCATCTCTGAAATTGTAACATTCAAACAGATCAGCAGAGACCAGGGTAGATGGGGCCCCGTTACCCTAATCTTCCTTAGAGGGGCATGGGTATTACAGACCTGTAATTATTCTTCAAAAACGTCAATTTCTTAGTCTAAATCAGGTGTAAAGTGTATTCTGTACCATGGGCAATTTTGTGTCATTTAGGAAAGACTGGAGATTACATTTTTTGGACATGATTTGATTGTTTTTATTTTGCGAACACAGTAGACTATGGAGTTTTCACTAAACACATTTGCTAGTACACCTGAATCTTGGATTCTGCTTGGGCAGGATTAAAGAAGTCAGTCTAGCAGAGTATGGGTGGATGTTTTAACATTTATGCGAGTAGAGGAGGAGATTAGCTGTGATAACTCTGATGTCTTAAACAATGAACAACATTTTTCATTCCTTGAGTCTAGCAAATTGATATTAAAGTCTCCAAGAACCAACAGTTCACTTTTCTTATTATGGGTGGCAGTCTCATTCAGGTGGTGGGTTATGTTTGTAAGCATCTGTGTTGGTGTATTTGGAGGCCTGTAGATGCCAACAATTATGATTTGTTTAGAGAAGGAAAGAATAATTTTTCTTGCAATGTATTCATATGAATGAGAGTTATAAGAGTCATTTAAAAGAGTAAAGTTTATAGACTCTTCAGTGAATATGATTATGCCTCCTCCACGCTTTTCTCTGTCCTTCCTAAAACATGAGTATCCTTCGATTGCAGTATCTGGTATTTTAGGGCTTAGGCAGGATTCAGTATGAGGATTTTTGGCTTGTACACATAACACCATACTTTTAGTTCATCTATTTTGGGTAGTATGCTGCGTATGTTGCAGTGCACAAGAGAAAGACCTTTTTTAAAGGTGAAATTACCATTTATTGTTGTTTGAGGGGCTGGGTATCACAGTCTCCTTTTGAGGCCAAAGCAATTCTGTGCTTACCTCTGTATGGCCGCTGGCTGGCATGGCCTCCAGCCACTTCCTCATTACTATAGTCATGTTTCAGGCAAATTGCTCTTGGGTTTGGTCACCCTAAGAGTAATGAGGGGAATCCAGACATGGACCCCTTGCTCACAGTGCCTAGAGGGATCAGCTGCACCTCTCCGACAATGCCCAAGAAGGCCGAAACGTACGTCTGGGGTTAGCTGTTTCGCTTGTTCAGAGAGGACTTGTCTGGCATTTCGTGGCTGGACTGTCATTTTGCAGGACCAGTATGATATGCTTCAGAAGATTTCCTCTCTGTGTATGGCACTGGTGAGCTAAAAGAGATTGTACCCTGGGTATGAGGACACAGTCCCAGTGAGCTTCTTGCATGTATTTGCTAGCTCATGAGCCTAGTTGAGCATCTCTGACTTTTCTTTCTACACATACAAATTTCTCTTGGGGTTGGTCACCCTAAGAGTCATGAGGGGAATCCAGACGTGGACCCCTTGCTCACAGTGCCTAGAGGGATCAGCTGCACCTCACCGACGAGGCCCAAGAAGGCCGAAATGTACGTCTGGGGTTAGCGGTTTCCCTTGTTCAGAGAGGACTCTTTTCTTTCGACATGTTTCAGGCACTGGCACAGACGCCTGTTTATGGGCCTATTCTGTTGGGCCTAATTGGGTCCCACCTCCTCCTGCTACTTTATAAACCTTATAGAGGCTAGGATTTGTTGCCCTTTCGTGGTGTTTCCGTGCACATCTAGTTTGTTCCTCTGACCCTTGCTTGGCTTACGTTGTCTCCTGGTGTCCGATCCTTAGCTTGTCTGCCTACTCGCTGTGGTTGTGACCTAGGCTGTGGCTGACTTCCTGATCCGTGTATGACTCTGGCTTGTCCGACTACCCGCTCCATGCTCACCTTTGCTGTGGCTGACTACCCGATCCAGTTCCTAACTGTGGCTTGTCTGACTGACGCTTCATTTGTGCCTCGCTCCTGTCTGACTACGACTAGGCCGATCCAGGGCTTGCTCCTTACCTAGTAGCTAAGCTACCAGCTGGTTGCTTGCAGGTTGCCTCCGCTTGGTGCCTTCCATTTGCCTCTGGGCAGCTAGTGCAACTTTGTCTCGCTCCTGGGCACTCGCCTCTTACGCTTACCTGTTGCCTGGCTTAGCACTTGCGGTGCTACATATGCTCTGTGCCTCCTAGTTGCCTTCGGTAAGAAAGAGAGCAGGTTGCCTCGCTCCTTGCCTCAGTAGTGCGCTCCTATCTGGCTGCATCTATCTAAGCACCTACTGTGCTGCCTCAAGTGGTGCTACCAGTTACGCTATTGGTATCAGTGGTCTATTCGCTCTGTGTGTCTGCTGGGTACGCTCCTGTACTAGTCCCATCATTCCTTCCTGTTGTGTAGAGCCAAGCCTGGTTCTAAGACTCAGTACCATAGCTCCTGGGTAGTGGACTAGACACTGTCCTCACATCTATCTTCCCTCTGACTGAGGAAGTGTTCATTATTACTACTAGTATTCTGATTTTCTATTGCTCAATAAACTGGTTTAAATTCACTTTTACTGTTTTGTGTGTTTCTTTACTGAGAGTCTGTGACAAAGGGTTGGTTTCTATGTCATTTGCAAAGGCAAGTAGTAGAATGCATAAAAAATTGGTGAGTTGTTTGCAGTGATCATATAGTGAAAGAGTGCATCTGTAGCTGTAGAAACTGGGGCTGGGTGAGCTTGTTTTTTAGTACTCTCCACCAGTACTCAGAGAGTAGCGCACATGTATGCAGAAGTACATGGTGGATTATTATGTTATGGTGCAAGTGAGGAGCAGGACTGTGGGGATATGAGGAGAACTGTATTAATAGGGACAGAGTTAAAACATATAGTAGTAATATGTCCATTTTGTTATGCATGTCAAAAAGATAGCAGGGGTGAGGAGAAACAATTAGTCAGAAAATAGGTGAAACAGTGGCATAACAATAGGGGTCACATCTGCAACCGGGCCTGTAACTTCAGGGGCCCGGCCGCCCCCTGCGAACCCATTGCCATGCGCCCGCAGCCCGTGCCCACAGCAGCTCCGCTGATCTCCCGGCGCTTTAGTAATGCAGAGCACTAGGAGATGATATAATCTCGCAGAACTCTGCAATACTGAGAACCGCACGGGAGCGGGTGATGGAGGTAGGAGATGGACATGGGGCAATGTGAAGGGGGGTGAGCCACGGGGCCATGACAATTTGTGCACCAGGGCCCGGTGGCTTCTAGTTACGCCACTGAGGTGAAAAATAATTATGGTCGAGGCTTCAGAGTAATAATGATATAATGTACTGACTGTCCTTATAGCCAATATCCAAGGGCCTCAGTTCGACCCCTGGATCATACAGATGGTGAACTTGTCTGGCCTCAGAAGCCCAAAAAGCTAAGTGAATGGCAGCTAACATGATACTAGAGGTATGATTATCAAAAGGTTTCAGCTTGAGTAAATCTACCATTTTCTTAAATATTGAACTATCTATTGGAAGGTGTGCACGTTGAGGAGGTTTAGAAATCGCTGCTACACCTTTTAGGAACAGTTTAACATTTTGAGAGGCAACAAATGATGGCTGTGAGGGATGGGATAATAATATGAAACGTTGGACACCCGATAGATTAAGTTTAATAGATAGGGGAGATAATCTGAGGGCTGAATGACAATAGGATGCAAATGCTAAAATTACTTCTGGAGAAAATGGAATAACAGATTTTGTATACTGTAGAAATCTTTGAAATATAGACCAAGCTCTTTCATATGCCCATCTGGGCTAATCCCTTTTTAATTATGTCTTGAGCGGTATGGAGGAATGACTCTATGTTGATATCAATTCTGCGAACCCTGGAGGAGAGGCTGGACTGGGGAGAGATGGAGAAAGAATTCCTGCAATCGAAATTGGGAGAGAGAGTCAGCTTCCCTATTCTCAGATCAGTTTCCTGAGAAAAAGCATGATGGAAAGTGACTTGGATCTGCCTTTATTTAAGATAAAAGCAGTAGCCTGATTATCGGTACAAAATGCTACAGCTTCTCCTGACCACAAGATACTCCATAACACCGCAGCCACCACTTAAGGGTATATTTCAAAGAGAGGTGAAGTGCTGGAAAATGAAGGCAAACTCAACACTTCAGGTGGCCACTGTTCTGAAAACCATTCTGATTTGTAAATGGCTGCATAACTGTAAGCTGCGGAGGTGTCCGAGTACACTGCGGGGGAGGATGGGGATAAAGAAGGAAGGAACATACTCCTCCCATTCCAAGAATGTAGAAAGTGGTTCCACATTCTTAGATCTTCCTGGATGATAGAACCCAGGTAGGTATTGTCAAAAGAATCGGAAGCACTAGATAGGAGGTGAAATAGGCTTGAAATGAAAGACCTACCTTGAGGGATAATACACATAGCACAAGTTAGGTGACCTACAAAGGACTGGAGCTCGATCTTGGAGCAACTGATTTTGGTGAAGAACTGCTGTATTAAGTTCTGTATGCATGCCAGTTTATCTAAAGGTAAACTAGATTCAAATTTGTCAGAGTCCAACTTAATACCCAGGAATTCCACTGACGTGCTGGGACCAAATGGCTTGTCTTTAGCTAAAGGAATGTTTAATTCTGCAAATAGTGTGAGAAATGCTGAAAGGCTAGATTAGCAGAAAATCATAATGGAGTGCGATAGGACATCTACAATGATCTATGAGCAGCCAGCAAATCTATAGAACATTTTTGGGCTACTTTTGCATCTGAAGCTAAGATGGTACTAAAGAAGTAATGTTGATGCCATTTAATACCCTGCAGATGCCACAAACACGGGTGAACTGGTAGATGTTTAAATGTGTCAACGATGTCCATCTTAGACAGTAACCACCGGTGACCTGTCTGCTTAATATGAAGTATTACATCCTCAGTACTGGCATATTCCATTGAGAATTCCTCGGAATGGGGGGCAGAGAAGTTGATAATAAGATGTTTCATATGGGAAAACTTCTTAGGGTTTACCCTCCAGATAGAGAAAGGTGGAGTAGGGAAAGGGCCTAGGATGAAACCTTTTCTCAAGTGTAAGTCTAAGAGACTATACACAACTTCTGGTTCAGACAGGGCCGAGACTAAGATGGGGACTCAAAAGAATCTGACGGAGATGCTAAAATACCTGTGTGGAATCCATCTGCAAATCCTGAAATAAGATACTGAGAGAGACTGAAGTTGGGGTGATGAGCCAATAATGACTGCAAAAGATAGATATTAACTGTTTTATTAATAGCCTTGTTACAAGGGCATATAGTCTTTGCGTGAGCTCTGTGACATACTGAGCATAAATGTTTTAGCCGACAAGCACTGAAAAAACATCCCTTAGAGTTAAAATTGTTACATATAGGCAAACCTCCAAAATAATATATTGTTCTCCCTAGTTTGTCATGTTGGGGAAGGGATGGCTCTGAAGCGGAGTTATGTAGTGCTGGGTTGGACACTGAGGAACCCTGTTCCATATTACTGGTAGAAGGAACTGCTGATGGGCATAGATTTTTGGAATGAGAAATTGACTGGCAAAGAGAGTAGATGGCAGCTTTGAGGCCATACTCCAGTCAGTGATGTGATTAAATTGCTCCAAAGCTGTGACTGCTTTTGCCGAGAAAGATCTGTGGGAGTACCCACTGTATCTGTATCCCAGATCGACCACCAGGTATAAGTATTAGTCAAGTTCCTGTTTGCGATTTGGCCGAGCGGAGCATAATTTATCACGAAAGACACTGATGGCCAGAATGAATTAGTGACTAGATAATTTCTTGTTCAATCTAGGGTCCTTGGCCCACACTGTCACCAAGACATCTCCGCAGCTTACGGTTCTATTCTCAGCTAGACCTTGGGATGCAATTAGTAGGGATATAAGATTAACATCTTTGCCCTCTATAATATCCCTCCTAATATGGGCTGGAACTAAATGAGCAGAAGTAATACGAGGAGTGGGACTCATGACCGTACCTGGCTGATGGAGCATGACTTGACTATTAGGAGGCTGTCCTGACGTAATACACATGGATTCCAGGGTTGATACTCTGGATTGTATATCTGCTACGGCCAAGCAGAGGACCGTTAGCATCCCAGTAATCTATTGCAGTTGCGGTATATGAACTACAGTAGGGGACAGGGGAGGAAGGGAGGGAGATGCAGGTGGAAACAGGAGCCGAAATAATTCGGCTTTGCGTGCCAAGGTAGAATACGGAATATTACGGCGGGTCAATTCCGCCATAATCCTGTTCTTAGTCCATTCCCTCAGTGTCGTTGCCTGGACACTTGGCATTGCTGGGGTTTCAGGAATGGAAGCCTCTGAGCCAGAATTCGCTTGGGAGCCTGCATCATCCATGCTGAAAGATAAGACAACAGTATATCCAATAGTCAGTATAATAAACCTGGGACAAGGATAATACTAGAGCCGGAACCACCATGAAGTGGACTGTGAGATAGGCTGGAAGACGTAAACAAACCTTTGGGTGCACGATTCTACCATAGCCTTGCAGTTGTGGAACTAGTTCAAAGTGGCTGACCTCATATGAACGCTGTGCCCGCTATTACCGTGCTTAATTGACTTACTGAGCTAGTAGCCACCTTAGATGATTGAATAATACTGGAGACGCGTGCATGAACTTCCAGATGACCTCCTCCTTCGACCTCCATGTGGAGATAAGGAGGAACTGCATAGTCTAGTAAATACCATCAACCTTTGGCCTCTGTGCAGAGGTAAGGAGGATGGTGTCTGTCAAACGGATCTGAGTCCTATACTAGACCTGGTGCTGTAACCCGAGTGGTAGTAAGGTGAATTTACAAGGTGAATAGAAACCTCTGGCCTCTTAATCGAAAGGTGTAACGGTTTTCTGACACTCAGACCAGGGTATGAAGTAAAAACACAGTTTTATTGAAACAGAATGTAAAACAATGCCCCTAAGGGCCAGCACAGGAATAGCAGTAATGGCAATACTGACAAAGTGAATGCACACAATGGTACTAATAGGTGCTATGTATAGATGGGGAATAACCCCCAAGGGGTTAACAGGTGCAATAGGAGAGATATAAACAAGATTGGCCAACGCCCAGGATAAATAGCAGTCTCTGGAACACAGTCTCTCTGTAACTGGATAGGAATAAAGTTCTACACTGAATTCACTCTCAAGTTGGAATAGGAATGCGCCCCAATGCCCAGAGCTGAGCCAATACCACCACCGTGGGCTTCAGAGGAATGCTATTGCCAACGCTGAAGTAATCAGAACCAGAATCGCCCTTAACTGGAAATAGTAGTAACCCTGCGTGTGCCATTTAGATTGTGCCCTGACACCTCTTGGGTGCTTATATTGACGGTTACTGCACAAGCTGTAATAGAGCCGGCGCACTGGGAAGTGCAGTGGATAATGTACCTTCTGTTGTATGTAGGCCGGAGCCAGAACACCCCTCTGGTGCCGTTCTTAATGTTCACAGTAGGAGCGAACAGACTACCAGACTTCGAACACCGAGCTGACAGGGCTCTGAGGGAGGATGCTAGGCAGCAATAGAGGTACTCAGAGTAGAGGCTCAAATCAGTAACCATATGCTTGGCAAGTGATATAGGAGGCACAAGACCGGAGACTTCAGGCACTGCAAGGGTTAAGTGGTTCTGTACTGGAGCGAGCACCTTGGCAACCAGCAGAAGGCAAAGCAACCTCAGGGTACAGCTAGCTGATAATGAGAGGAGCAGTGAGTCGCTTAAACAGTTCAGAATGTCGCCAGAGCAACCGGAATGGTACAGGAACACCGGAACAGCAGGCAGGACCGGAACAGCAACCGGAACAGGATCAGCACTGCAGCAAACCACAGCCGAGGAACAGATCAATCACGGAGCAGGATCACCAGCCAGAACCGGGTCAAATCACGGAGCAGGATCATCAGACAGAACCGGGTCGAATCACGGAGCAGGGTAGTCAGCCAGAACTGGGTCGAATCACGGAGCAGTGTCGTCAGCCAGAACCGGGTCGAATCACGGAGCAGGGTCGTCAGCCAGAACCGGGTCAAATCACGGAGCAGGAACAGGAGAAGAGTCAGACAAGCCGGGTCGGTACACAGGAGACACTGGAATACAGCAACAAGGCGCAGCAACAGGAACACCACGAAAGGGCAACTGACAAGTGCCCAAACTCCAGCATATAAAGGCACATCCTGGGCGGGCCAATCAGTCTCCTCCAATGCACGGGCAAATCAGGCCAGATTGACAGAAAATCTCGGGGACCGTGATAAAAGGTGACGTATACTTACGATGATAAATGGAGGAGTGTAACTTTTGGCCTCTACACTGAGGTAAAGTTAGACTCACTAAGAATGATCTCAACCTCCTTTGGCCTCTGATGAGAGGTAAGGATATCTTAGTGACTAATTCAACCTTCGGCCTCCGAGATGAGGTAAGGAGGAATTAAAGAAGATGCACATCACATAACAACCTTCGGCCTCTATAGAGAGGTTAGGGAGCCGTGCTACTGTATCCTTTTTCGTGGACTCCTGAAGGAAACATGGGGCATAATATGATGCTAAATTCACCTTGAGTCTTGAGATGTAAGGCGAAGATCACCAGTCGAATTCCCGCTGTAGAGAATCAACTGGAATACTATACCTGGAATAGTAATTAATAGACTCCACTTGACCACCATGAGGTGGCAAGAGAAATATTCTAGCTGAACATATCTCCAGACGAAAAGGTGAACCAGGCAAGGTATACTAAAAAGTGCTAATTAAGTGCACTTGAGCTAAGATGTGATCATGCTGTGACAGAAGCATTAAAACATGACCCACCTAAGTACTGAAAGCAATAAAATACCCAGTATAGTTAGGGACTCCAAGTCTGTGAAATACCTAAATACCTCAGTAATATTGATGCCTGAGAGAAACTGACAGGAAGTCTAAACCAGAGACAAAAAGGTGGTAACCGGTGTACAGTTGAAGCTGAAGATTAATTATCTTAATTAATTGATTCAATTATCCCCATTAAGCAAAACAAACCCCGCTGGCAAGAAATTCAGTCTTCAATCTATGAAGAAATGCTGGCAGAAAAAAAGCATATCGGGCACTAAAGTTAGTTCCATTTGACCCCATGGAAGCATACTTCAAACAGTGGAATTTGACAAAGTCAGTGGAAAATGGAGGTCCGTTAAGAAGGATTTCAGGGATTAGGATATAAGCTTAAGCAGAGGACCTCTAAGGTAGTATTTTCTGAAATACTACCTGTGCCACTCGCTACATTAGAAAGGCAACGGGAGATTAAGGAGTTAAATGTGTGGCTAAAGACTTGGTATAAGCAGGAGGGGTTTGCTTTCCTAAAGCAATGGACAGCCTTTTCCTTTAGGGCAATCTTTATAGTAGTGATGGATTGCACCTTAGCGGAAGGGGAGCCACAGTGCTGGGAGTTAGGCTGTTTAGAAGGCTGGAGGAGACTTTAAACTAGAAAGGGGAGGGGGGTGCTGCAACACTGCACAGGGAAGGTAATATAATTGAGGAAATGGGATTAGAGTAGGGGCATTTGGCTAGTTCTTTTAATAAGGAGTTGCTATTGTTACAGCCTGATAAAAGACAAATACATTTGACAAAGAATGAAATATTTAAAAATAGCAAAAAAGATAAAATGTATGCATGCAAATGTTCGTAGTCTGGCTGGTAAGATGAGAAACTACAACTGATTGCAAAACATGAGCAGGATGATATAATTGGTGTGTCTGAAACCTGGTTAGAGGATACGAAAGACATAGCAGTCAGTCTGGAGGGTCATATACTTTTTAGGAGAGATAGGGTTAATAAAAGGGGTGGAGGGGTATGCCTATATGTAAAGCATACCTTACAACCTAGTTTAAGGGAAGATATAAATGAAGGGTCCATTGAAAAGGCAGAGGCCTTGGGGGTTGAAATACACACTGGGGGCACACATAATAAAAATGTTAATGGGGATTTGCTACAAGCCACCTAATATTGGGGAGATGGAGGAAACTCAACTTTTACTGCAAATGGAAAAGGCTTCTAGGTCATGAAATGTTATTATAATGGGAGATTTCAGCCATCCTGAAATTGACTGGAGCAATATGACTTCTGGCACAAAAAAGAGAAAACATTTTTTTTAAGTATGATAAATGATAATTTTATGTCCCAAACAGTAGAGAAGCCAACTAGAAAAGAGGCCTTGCTTAACCTAGTGATCTCAAACAATTGACATGATAAACAATGTACAAGAAAGGAAACATTTGGGCAGCAGTGACCACAATATGATATCCTTTGAAATTTGTTATGAGAAACCCAACAGCAAGGGTTTAACTAAAACATTCAATTTTGAAAGGCTAATTTTCCAAAGCTAAAAGAAATAATAAAAGATACTCAGTGGGATGTAATTTTCAAAGATAAAAATGCACAAGAATCATGGAACGTGTTTAACCATTTCAGTGCCAGAGGGGTACGCAACTCATTGCAAAGCAATGCATTGCGTAATCCACTGGAACTGAAACGGTTAAAATGCACTTAGCTAAATATACACTTCAATATGTACCATTGGGGAATAAGCACAAGAGGGGTAAAGTGAAAACAACGTGGCTTAATAATGAGGTTTGCAGAGAAATAGGAAACAAGCTTTTAAAGTGTTTAAGTCAAATGGGTCAGATGCATCATTTAAAATATATAAATAATGTAATAAAATCTACAAACAAGCAATTAAGCTAGCTAATATTGAAAATGAGAGAAATATTGCAAATGAGAGCAAGAAAAAGTTCTGTAATATTATATAATTCTGTTATATAAGTATAATAACAAAAACGTTAAGGTTGATATTGGTCCTCTTAGGACAGAGACAGGGGAATTGATTAGTGAGGATAAAGCTGTGGCTGATACCCTAAACACATTCTTTGCTTCAGTATATACAAAGGAAGTAGCAATGACAGGCTATGGGCAAACAGACAAAACCACAGAGTTTCCTCCATCATGTACATGGCTTACTGAGGACAAGGTCCAAAGAGGCTGTAAAGGGTTATGGTTAATAAAGCACCTGGATCTGACAATATACACCCAAGGGTACTTAAGGAACTTAGTTCAGTAAAAGCAAGACCATTATATTTAATATTTATTGATTCACTTTCATCAGACATAGTGCCCTGTGATTGGAGGAAAGCTGATGTAGTTCCATTGTTTAAAAAGGGAGCAAGATCCAAACCAGGAAATTATAGACCTGTGAGCTTGACTTCCATAGTTGGTAAGATACTAGAAGGGATATTAAGTGACCGTATTCAGAACTATGTGAAGACAAACAATATTATTAGTAGGAATCAGCATGGTTTAATGAAGAATAGATCATGTCAGACTAATTTACTTGCATTTTATGAAAGAGTAAGTAGTAATTTGCACAAGGGAATTGCTGTTGATGTAGTATACTTGGATTTTGTAAAAGCTTTTGATACAGTGCCTCACAACAGTTTACTGCATAAATTAAGAGGCTTCGTTTTGGGTGGTGTTATCTGTACATGGATTGAGAACTGGTTAAATGATAGATGGGAGAGAGTTGTTGTAAATGGAACCTTTTCAAATTGGTCTAAAAGTTATAGGTGGGGTTCTGCAGAGTTCAGTCCTGGGCTCAATGCTTTTGATTTGTTTATTAATGACCTAGCAGTGGGTATTGAAAGTAACATCTCAGCCTTTGCTGATAAGTTATGTTAGGAAATACATACAGAGCTGGATGTTTTTTCTCTGCAGCAGGATGTAGATAAACTGAGTGAATGGGCAGAAAAGTGGCAGATGACATTCAATGTAGATAAATGTAAGGTTATTCATTTGGGCTGTAGAAATAAACTTGATACATATACTCTAAATGGGAAACATCTTGGGCAATCCTCATTAGAGAAAGATTTAGGAGTACTGATAGACAATAGACTTCACAGCAGTGTGCGCAGTCAGTCAGCTGCTGCACGAGCAAATAGGGTACTAGCCTGCATAAAAAGAGGTGTAGAAGCAAGGGAAGCTAATATTATCCTACCTCTGTATAAATCCTTGGTTAGGCCTCATCTAGAATATGGAGTATAATTTTGGTCGCAAGTGCTTAAAAAAGACATTGTTGAACTGGAAAAGGTGCAGAGACATTCAACAAAACTGAGAAAAGGGATTGGAGGATCTGAGTTATAAAGAGAGTCTAGCCAAACTGGGTTTGTTTACATTAGAGATGAGACGTCTAAGGGGTGATATGATTACCATTCCAATAAGACTAGAGGAAAGGCGCTTTCGGCCAAAACAAAGGCAGGGATATTCTATACATTAAGGGTGGTAAAGCTATGGAATTCTTTCCCTCGGCATGTTGTACTTGAAGATAATGCAGCTGCTTTCAAAAAAGCAATGGATGCCTATCTAGCACAGAACAATATTGACAATTATGACAGATGGGTTCAAAGCAGATAGGATGTTGATCCAGGGAGCTATCTGACTGCCACTGTTCCTATGTATGTTACTATGTTAACTTAACCCCTTAACGGCCCTTGACGGTCATAGTACGTCAAGGGTCGATCCGACTGAACGACCCATGACGTACTATGACTGCCATGGAATTCCGGGGTTTCCCTGTGGCTGCACGCCATTCGGGGAATCCGGAAGCAGAATAATGAAAAAAAAAAATGCTCCATGGTCCTTAACTGACTGCACCGCGCCGATCGGCCGTCATTAATGGGTTAAAAATACAGTATATGTTCAGGACACAAATGTATAACAATGTGCATATTAATAAATGAATAACTGGAATGTGGATGTGTTTACCCTTTGAGTTATACAAATTTTTATCCACAAATTTCACAGGTTGGTCCTGAAGGAAATTTTTTTCTAATTGGAACTCCTATACTCGGACAATTCAGAAATGCAAATAATTCTGCCTGCTCGGTAAGAACATAACAATTAGTTTAAAATTTATATTTTGAATCTTATTCTTTTTAATGTATGCTTTTTAATCAAAATCACCAAATAATAACATTTTATATAGATTGTCTGTATAACTTTTTTCCTTCTTAGTAGTACTATTATTATAAAGCTTAAAATGGACCCTAAGATTTAAATCTGCCTAGATATGGTGTTAGCCATTTTTATGTAAGGTAATTAGTTTTTGAGTAAGTAAGCATTCTTCTTGCACAGTGTGATAAGTTCTGCTAATTGTCTGCCAATTATTTCTGATCAAGAATTTCCTGGCTAGATTAATTCATAGCAGAGTTTCTGGTAATATTGGTCCAGCACATTAAGTAATCAGCATGAAGTGTGCATGTGTGTGATTTAATATATATAATTTAGATATAAACATAATGCAAACAAATGGTTAGTGTAACATATAGGCAGTTTATAATTCTTTTTAAATGTAACTAAACTTATCTTAAGGTATCAGGTCAATTTTAAAGAATGTAATCAGCTTTTTAATATTAGCAACTCATTTTTTTCTACTATAAAGTTTGAAGAATCTTAGGTCTGAATTTATAATAAGGTTCTAAAGAATAATAAAAATACACTTTTGTAACCTGATAAAAACCTTATTCTAATAATGATATCGTTGAAATAATTTAAATGAAACTTTTTCAAGTAATGCTCAGCCTATTATGTTCAGGCTTAGTGGCATATGGAAGATATGGGTCTTAACTGGATCTTTTTGAAAAATCACCAATAACTAAATAAGGACCTACTTTTGTTTCAAGAATTGGTAAAATAATAGTTCTAAATGTGTGAAAATAATTTTACACAACTGTATTGTATCAATAAACTATAAATTAACTGATTATGTTTGTCTTTTTTTGTGGTATAGAGGTCAAGATAGTGCCGTGTTAGCCGTAGAAAAAGCAGGAGACTGGTAGAGTATAAGTGATTGTTTAACTGGTTCGCTCTGGGACACAAACTTTCAAGACAACATAGGTATATTCTTCAGGCGTATTTAGAATGAAGGCAAAATACAGTACAAGATTTATTTCCCTTTTTCTGCTCCAATAAATTTAAAAAATAGAGAGTTTGTGACTGCAGCCAAAGATGGCCAAGACTATGGAATGTATGGGTTAACCCTCCATGCACCAGAGGATGCACAACTCTTTGCGTTACATAGCCTCTGGTGACCAAATTATGTTTATTGTGCAGGGAGAATGTAAAATAAGTAACTTCAGGCCACAGTTCAGCATGTTTCAATTTGTCATCAATTTATACTCTAAGGGCTAGATTTAAAGGCAGCCGTTAGTAAAAAAAAAAAAAAAAAAAGCACTAACGGTTGCGTTAAGTTTCATGTAGCAATTCAAAGATCCGTCTAAAGAACAGCTAACGGCAGTTTGAGAATCCTTATGGCCGATATACTTACGTGCATTGAGACGCATGGAACAAGATTCCGCAGAGACATTCAAAGGCTTGCGGTACTGTTAACGGCTGAAAAAAAAGACACCTAACAGGAAAAAGTTAAGACCCACTTTTCTTAGCCATTAGACACTTAAAGGGATAGTAATACTTAAAATGTAAAAAAAATATGTTGTAGGGTTTATCCCCTTGAGTAAAACAAGAGTACTGTGCTGAAAGGTGTTTCATTCAAAAGTTATTAATTTTCAAAGTTTAATTTTTTAGATGCAATATCACAGTGGCCTGAAATTGTACAGTGGTGCTGTTGCTACACGATCCTATGGACAGCTCTGGTCCTGGGACCATCTCCATAGAATGGTGTAGGTGGTGTAGCAACAGCGCCACTGTACCATTTCAGGCTACTGTGATATTGCACCTAAAAAAATTCAACATTGAAAATTAATAACTTTTGAATGAAAGACATTTCAGCAGTGGAAGTATTCCTGTTTTACTCAGGGGGATAAACCCTACAACATATTTTTTTTACATTTTAAGTATTATTATCCCTTTAACGGTCAAAACCAAACACTCGTTACATAGGTAAATACACAAAATGCTTACCGCATAAGCATGTAAATGGAAAAATTAACCCGTGCAATGCCAAAACAACACAAAAACATGGACAGACACCACAAATCACTCAACACACAACAACAAGCAACACCACATTGACAAGGACCCCCCAAAAAACACCAACACAACATGGCACGGAACAATGGGGTTTATCACACGACACGGACACCTGCAAATACAAGCTCACTGTGCAACATCAACACGCGATGCACACGCAACCTGCACCCCACAACTACACACCCGCAAATGGCAGACACATAACAAGCACAACACACCACATCTTATAACACACCCACACCTGCAAACACTTACCTGGACAAAAACAAGTTTCCATTGGTCAGCACTCACCTCATCACCACACCTACACAATGCCCTATCAAGTACTTAAAGGGACAACTCACCACACTCACCTGTGGCTTGTTTTCCACTCAGAGAGGGAGAGATAGAGAGAGATAGAGAGCGCAATCAGTATGTTGGGTTACATATAGTTGCGAAGGCTGCGGAGAAGGCGTGCAAGGGAGAGAGCTAGGGAACACCGGCAACCCCAGGCACACCTGATAAACAGCCTTCACCTGTTGCAAGTGAGGAGGCTCTGGCTCAGCAGCCACACAGGAATCCATCCCCACCTGGAGGACAGCACCTGCCTGCAGATGCACAGCTGCAGCAACAGGATGCTCCACAGCAACAGGAGGCTCCACAGCAGCAGAGGATGTATTGACGACCACCAAGGCCCAGGGTATACCTCCCAAGGGTCACCCTCTTTGGAATGACCGTTGATGGGGTCATTGATCGCTACAGTTTAAGGCCTGACAGCATCATTGCCTTGTATGAGGTCATCAAGGATCAGGTGGATCCCATCTACATCCACAACCATGCCTTATCTGGCCTGCAAAAACTACTGTGTGCCATACACTTCATGGCAAGTGGGGCCTTCCAGTCCACTGAGGGTTATGCATCTGGCATGTCACAGGCCACATTCTCCAGGGTGCTGGCCCAGGTCTTGCCAGCCCTCAAAAGCACGGCCAGTACTTATATACATATCACCACCACCGACATGGACTGGATACACCTCAAGCAGGCCTTTTACGCAAGGGGAGGCATGGCCAGGGTCATGGGTGCTATAGATCGCACCCATGTCCGTATTAAAGCCCCAGCATGTGACGCACAGCTATTCATCAACAGGAAGAACTTCCACTCCATCAATGTGCAGATGGTGTGTGACAGCAATATGAGGATTATGAATGTCTGTGCAAAGTATCTTGGCAGCTCACATGATTCCTACATTCTCAAAAATGCCTCAGTCCACAGAGATTTTGAGAATGGAACTTTTACAGGGGGATGGCTTTTGGGTGAGTTCACAATACAAAATCACACCACAGCCACAGGCGTACACACAACGCTGCTCAGCATGCTCCTGACCCACAGCTAGCATGTCCACCACACAAAACATCATTCACACAACATGTGCTCCCTGTCTCACCATGTCACTCACATTACACAGGTGATGCTGGCTATGGCTGCAAGTCCTGGCTACTGACCCCTGTGGCCAATCCTCAAACACATGCCCAAGAAAGGTACAACCAGGCTCATGGCAGAACAAGGAATGCCACTGAGCGGACCTTTGGCCTCCTCAAGTCACGATTTAGATGTCTGGACCACTCGGGGGGAGCACTGCAGTATGCACCTGGAAAGGTGTGCAACATAATTGTGGCGTGCCCAATACTGCACAACATCGCATCCAGGACCCCCCCATACCTGAAGTGCCCATGGACATCGGCCATGTTGAGGAGACCTTGAGAGGGGCTCAGATCAGAGACACGCTCACCACGGAACACTTTACCTGTGAGTATAACACAGGCATGCAAACAATCCATGCAAGTCCCCCATCAGTCCTGTGAATTGGTGCCAACACACTAACCACACTGCACATGATGTTCTGTCTCACTCCACAGGAACATTGACACAGCACTGCACTGGCAGCAGCATGGCCCCAAGCATCAACCATACCATGGACGTGGCATATTGTGTGTGGGGAATCAAAAACTATCTTCCATTCCCCTCTCCACGTTGACATACAGACCCCAAGGATATCACGCACACCTCCAGGAGAAATAAGGTACAACACATAATCCATGTTCATCAACTTACAGGGCTTGATTGACAGCAACTAACTTGATTTGCAATGATCATAGCCTGAGCAACCATGCTAGCCTTGTAGCGAAAGAGCATTATCCAGTGCTATGCACTGGATAATACTCCTTCACATCAGGGGTTAAAGGGCCATTGGACTCAATATGGGACCTGTACTGTGCTAGAGCTGAGAAGAGCAGCAGAGGGGTGGATGTACAGTGGTATTGTTACACAACGTAGAGGTCATGAAACGTAGATCAGATTACCAGGGACTCCATGCTGACCTGTGAGTGTGCAGACATATGTGCCCCTGACATGAATACACACATCAACAAATATGTCCTAATAGTTCCATGGAACAAATGACATTGGGCTGCCACTGTCACTTTCACAGTTTCAGCACAATGTCATTACTTCCATGGAGCTCTCAGAACACTTGTTAATGTGTGTATACATGTCAGGGGCACATATACATAGGGCTGGTGCACATGTCCTTAGTTCCCCATAGAATTGGTTACAGATGAGTACACAACACGTTGTCAAGCAATGGTTTGTATACTCGGCTGTAACAGTGAAAATTGAGGGGATTAAAAAGACTAAATTGTTGTTGCTTGATGATCAGTTCAGGTCTACTGCTCCAAATCCTGTCCTCTTGTCCCACAGGCATCCGTAACATGATCCATCCTTGAACTGAAGATCTTCCATGTGACTGGATTGATGTCTTGACAACACCTTCATGAAGATCACCCCTTGCTGTTTATGGTGATGTTGTTGGTGATGCAATGTTTGACCTGAGGTTCACACAAACCTCTACTGGAACATTCTCATATAGACACAGAAAACAATAATTCTTGAGTGTTATAACCTGTACAGTTAGGATGCTCAGCTACAGAGTTGTCAAACCTTGTGGACAACACATGAGCAGGGCAGCAGTGTTACTGAAGTAGTACGATTTAGTTTCAAAGTACATTTAGTGTTCTCATACAGGTGTTAAATGCATATAGGCAATACACACATAAAACACATGTACTTTCTAATGTACTTTGAGACACTATAAAGATGAACCATCACCATTCAATCTGTGTCTGTATGAGGATATATTTGAGAACACATTTGTCAATGCGTAACCACACCCAGGATAGAGTATCCCCCATATATCACCCACATCACAGGAGTCCACCACTTGTTTGCCAGTGAGTGGACTCTGTGATGTATCCATGCAAACAGATGATGGTGGCAGTGATGCACCAATGTGTTGTGGGAGTGGTAAAGAGGTGATATAGGGGACATACTTCCACAGTGAATACCTGTCCACAGTATCTGTATTGCTCAGTATAATCAATGTTCTGAGATTGTGCTCAACTTTGACATATCTCAGTACATGGGCTATATCAACGAACAACCAGACTAAGTGGACATGTGTTATCATCACTGGTGAAGTCTGTTACACCCTTAGGAAAACAACAACTCAACTTACTGGAGACCTCAGTGCTCACCACAGGAAATCAATGTGTGTGCTACACATTGAAATCCTAGGTTAAAAACATTGGGTTCCCCATTAAGTCAGTTGCACAATGTGTGTTTGAATCCAAGACAATATTGATGCATGTCCCATTTATCTGTCCTGCTTGTTATGTCACCGCTAAGTCACATAGCTGTTTGGTTATCCCCTTAACCCTCAGAGTGCCAGAGTGGTACCCAAAGCATTTCTTTGCAAAGCGTTGCCTACAACTCTGGCAATCAAAGGGTTAAACACAACATATGATGTAGACGAATGTTCAATGTTGTACCATTTGTTGTGCTAAGGGGTATGTTTTGTTGTTCAAATTCAACACACAACATCGCCATATAACACAGTGGTGTAATATGGCTCCAGGGATGTATTTCAAGTTGCATTTGTACAACGGTGTGTGTGTGTGAACCCATGTTGTAGCATCCCACAAACATTTCACCCAGGCAGAGGTTGTGTTCACTGCATTGTATGGCAATGCATTGGAAACAACCCTGCCACCCAGTCCATAACTGAAGACACATCAGATCAGACAGGAATCAAAAGCACAATGTTTCTTTATTGAGGGGGCAATTAATAGGTTGGGCCTTTCATTTTTTTCTTTTTTGGGGGGGTGACTTAGACTGGGTGCCAGAGGTGGATGCCCTTGTTGCTCGCCTGGTCATCCTCTGCCTCCTAGGTGTGGCTTCAGGGGTAACACTGGAGGGGGTGGTGGGTGCAGTAGGCCCCTCCGTGGTACACAAGTTCTTCCTCTCCATCCTCAGGGTTTTCCTGCGGTTGATCTCCCTTAACTCCACAAGTACCTGTGTGAACATGTCCATGATACCTGTCTTGAGCTGGTGGAGGTGTGTGTTCACTCTGGCCACCTCCGACTCCAGGGCTTGGATTCTGGTCTCCAATCTGGCTGTGTTCCTCCTGGATTCCCTCCTGCTCCTGGTGATGTTGCCATCTGTGCTCCTGCTCGACCGGAGTAGTCTCCTCTGCAGGGCCATACACTCCGCCTCCATCCCTGTGAGGCGCGCAGTGCTGGAGGTAGATGTGCCCGGTGACCCTGGTGCTGCTGTTTCCTCTGCTGCTGAGGGTGCTGTTTCCTCTGCTGTTGAGGGTGCGGTTTCCTCTGCTGCTGCTGGAGGTGCTGTGGCTGCTGTGACAGCTGTTGGAGTGGCTGGAGCAGATGATGGGCATATGCCCACCACATCAAGTGACTCTGAGCTGCCCAATGATGTGTGTGCTAGTGGAGGTGTGAATATGTCCCAGGGTAGCGGGCGCTGGGGCTCACCAATCAGGCCCAGGTGTGGGTAGTCTAGTGGCCAAGGGTCATATGGTGGCCACTGATAGGTGCTTGGACCCCACCTGGGATCATACCTTGGGGCATGCTATGGAGCCATCCAGGAGAGTGGGTTGATGTGTGAGGCATATGGCCCATATTGGGTGGTGGCCAATGTCCCTGGCAGCCATTGCCTCCCTGGCGGTGGTGGTGCTGCTGCTGGAGGGTAGTAGCTGGTGGAGGTGGCTGGACACATCCACCTCTCCTCCTGTTGCATCCAGCCACTGTACTGGAGGGGTGCAGCCTGTGGTGGTGCAGCTTGGAGGGGTGCAGCCTGTGGTGGTGCAGCTTGGAGGGGTGCAGCTTATGTTGGAGGAGATGGGGATGGTGGGTATGGTGACCACCGGCTGGTCCCCTCCTCTGTGTACTCCTCACTGGGGGGTGACGTAACCTCCTCCACAGGCTCCCGCTGGGCTTGAGGGTCGTAAGCTGTGTGGATAAATGAGATGTTGTGATTAGTGAACTTAGCCATAGGTTTGGGGAGACAGTTATACTTTGATATGTGGTGAAGAAAAATATATGTGTTTGGGTTAATCCCCCTGGGTAAACAAGGGTACTCCCACTGCTGAAAGGTGTTGTTTGAGTTATTACGGGTAAAGGTTTCATTTTGAGGTGCAATATCACAGTGGCCCGAAATAGTACAGTGGGGCTGTTGCAACACCCTCCCATGTAGATATCTGGTACCTGTACCAGAGCTGTCCATATGATAGTGTAGTAACAGCACCACTGTACAATTTCAGGCCACTGGGATATTTCCCCTGACATATCCATGTCTGAGCTGTGATACATTTTGAATCAACACAGCTTTCAGCAGTAGGAATACCGTTGTTTAACTTGGGGGTGAATCCTACAACATTTATTTGTCTTTACAACTTTTAGGGATGGCTTTCCCTCCAAGGGGATAGCAAAGGTTAAGTCCACCTTTATGTCATATTGTAGACATTGTGAAAACAGATGTTGTTCGCTGTTAGTCCTATCCCTCCTACCTTCATGGTTATTCAGATATTGCTCTATGTGACAGATGGAGATTTCAGTCATTTGTCCACACGAGGGCTCTTCAGCAGAGCCCAAATCGCCCCATTTAGAGAACAATACTTAATTGGAATGGTGTACACAGTGTGCATGGTTTGCAAGCACACTCTGTGGACCATTCCAAAGAGGTATTTATCTCGAAATGTTGCGAATTTGGCTCTGCAGAAGAGCCTCCATGTGGTCAAATGACAGATATCTCCACCTGTCACATAGAGCAATATCTGTATAACCATGAGGGTTGGAGGGATAGGACTTACATTGAGACACATCTTTTTACGATGCCAATGATATTACATCATGATGGCATAGCCATTGCTATCCCATTACAGTCACACACAAGTAGAAATGGTCATATATGTATGTGGATATGTACCCTTCATATGGATACAAAAATATCCTTCCAAGATGTGAAGCCAGAGAGCAGTTCAGTAGGTGTGATTGCCTTACTGGCTATATATGTGCACCCATCCAATAATACATTGGATTGATATGAACATACCTCGTATATCCCATCTACGTAGAGTGTGATATACTATGTATGCGTATTTGGATGGTAGCAATGTAGGTTGATTTTTGATGGGTGTCAGTAAGGCATTCACATCCAGTGAACTGATCTCTGTGTTCACATCGTGTTGGGACATATTTTGAAACATTTGAAAGGTACATATCTGAACGTTTTTATTGTGAATAGATCTGCAGTGGGATTCAAATGTTATTCAACCCTATCTTCTTATTTGATGCCATACAATGCACAATGCACAATTTTGGATTACTTGACAGGTGACTCTCTGGTTGTCATGATGATATCCTATGCATTACATTGTGATGCATGGGATACCACCCTGGCAATCACAGATTAATGAATTTGACAATATCCTGTCCGTGTTGTATGTTCCAGTTGAATCCTAAGGGCAACAATCCAGCCAGTAGTGAGGGATATCTTTGATTGAGGCCTGTTTTTCTCTGTGTATGAGCCCATCCATCCTTCTGTGTGAGGCAACCATACTCAATCCGAGATATCCATCAGTCATGGCCTGTTGGTGACCAAGGTACAATGGTTGATATTTGGTTCCCATGTGCATCCTGCAAACAGCGGCTGGTGTACCATTCATCCATGGCATCAGCAACCCTGTGGATCCATGTGGGAATCAGATGTGGGATATGTCATTTCAAGTTAGAGTAAATGATTTCAGCACAACACCAAGGCCTACTTCATCCACCTTTAATTCTGTGGAATAGTTTTCAGCCTGTGTGTTGCACATACAAGCAGTTATTCTCTGGGACACTGTGATGTGTGACCTGATCCACTCTTTTTGTGATTCAGTAAGCTGTGATGTTGAACTGATGAAGTGAACATGATGGTGACTTCTCCAGTGATCTCCTTTCCCCATTTCCAGTGTTTTCCATGGAGTCTGTACAATGGGACCCTATCGACTTGATTCTTGTTTTTGCAAGACTAACACTGGAATTGGTGAAGTGAGGGGGTGTGAGGGTTACTTTGTCTCCAACATCTCTTTGTCACCGCTTAGTGAATGTCCCCTGTTTAGCATGTGATCGTTGGCCTATTGACTTGTTTGTTGTCTGGTTAACCCTTTGAGTCCCAGAGGGGTTGCCAAAGCATTGTTGATCGATTCATTGATGATCCCCCTAGCACTCAAGGGGTTAGGTGCTGACTTCCCTGTGGGGATATGGGTGACATTGTGCCACTGCATTCACCCGGCTGCAGATCTGGTTCCAGGCTGCCTTCCTCCTCGCTGACAGGCCAGGGACCTTCTTCCTCGCTGACAGGCCAGGGACCTTCCTGTTTGTTTTTGTATGGGTGTATGTAATATGTGCAAAGGTGTGATATGTGTTGTATTATGTGCAATGCTCTCCTCTCTCCAAACTCCAAAACTCCCCTACCTCCAATGAACGCTCCTGTCTCCCTCTCTCTGATCACTATCCTCTGCTCCTGGGTTCTGATATCTAGCTCTCAAGAACTCGATAACAGACAGTGTGTGATGGTTATTTTTGGGTATATATATATAGGTGTATTTGAAGTTTTTTGATACTTTGGGGCTTTGGGATTGGCTGTGTGTTTGAATTTGTTGTTGCATCAATCAGGGTTGCTAGACAATGGCAGCCGTTATGTTACATGTTGTTTTAAGCTATGTTATCGTGTGATTTGGCCGCCCGTTGTGCATTAACATGAGCGACAACGGCTTTTGTGTTACGTGTTTTGTCTGTGCCTACGCGCGATAGCTATTCTTGTAGAGTACCTATAGAATCTGCCGTAACTCATGTATTATTTGCGAGCGATGTGCCTTTTTCACTTAGCGGCTGGTTTAACATGAGCCTTTAAATCTAGCCCTAAGATCTTTATCTTTCTGTCTTAAAATTTCTCTTTGTTAAAAACACCCTGAGATCTTTAATGCTGACCAGTTATTCAAAAATGTTGACCGACCGGGGTGTGTCTTTTGTTGGTCAGACTGGACCTAGGAGTATCATCCATTTTTTTAGTTTGTGCTGTGTGATGTAGACAACATTACATGATGTTCTGTGTGATGTAGACAACATTAGATGATCTGCAGGAGAATTTTCCCTTGATGTTGAGGTTTTGCTTAGAATGTGCTTTGGGCACCTTATCTGTGGTAGATATGTGTGCACAGGTTCCACATTACAACTATGGAATCTGCATCCATACCCAAGTCTTAAACGGACTTTGCTGACTTTTTCAGTAAAAAGGAAGCAGACAAAATTCCTCCATATAGGATTTATGTTACTTTCAGGTGCTAAGACGTATTTTGGTTGCATATTTCCTTGGTTTGAGCCTGAGTTGTGGTGCCTTTAAAACTATCTACAAGAAAATCTGGCTTAATGGTTCGATTCGTTACTCCACTTATCCAGCAGGGGCAGGAATTTTCTTTGTGGAGAAAAAAGATGGCTCACTCAAACCACGTGATGACTACAGGGAATTCAAAAATAGGCATGGGTGAAAGTTGTGGTCATGTTACATCGAGACATTCCACGAAACTCACGTTATGGTCAGCTTTTTCGTGAGAAATCCCGCTTTTAAAACAGTAAGTAGATTTTCAGCGTTTTTTGCCCATTGGTCAAAATTCCCTGCCAATTTTTCAGTGGCTAGAAAGTTTCCGCCCATTGATTTACATTGTTTTCACGGTTTCGTTATAAAAATGTGAAGTATTCCAGGAAGTGAAACACAATAGAAGCAGCTGCAGAGCAAGGTAGACGTGCTGTTCTGTTATACTATGAATTATTTGTTAAATTGAGGCAGGAGAGGCTCATAGTGACTATCACTATGAGCATCAAAAGGTGTAACTGGAAGGACCCTTATTATGTGTCCACTGAGTCTGAGGAGGAGGAGGAGAAGGAGAAAGTTACTAGCAGTACTGAACCAATGCTGTCCAGTCCCTCTAAATCACCCCAAGGGATCTTGGGGAATTTAATGGGAAGGGAGGGAGAAAAGGGTAATACTAGTGAGAGCAGGACAGGTCGGCTGGCTGTGCCTGCTGCAAGATGTTCTGCCTCTGCTGCCAGTGACACCATTGCTGCCCGTGCTGCCACCAGTGCTGTACCTGCAACCACCATTGTTCTGCCTCTGCTGCCACCAGTGCTGTACCTGCTGCCATATGTGCTGCCCCTGCTGTCACAGTACTGTACATGCAGCCACCATTGTTGTACCTGCTGTCAGATGTGCTGTACATGCTGCCAGTGTTGAACCTGCTTCCACCAGTGCTGAACCTACTACTAATGTGTCTTGTAGTACTCAGGAGGGGGGAAGGAGAAAATGATACCAAGTGTGACAGCAAGGGACCCTAAGTCACAATTGCCATCCCCGAGCAGTCCCGCCAGTGCTAGTACTACTATTAAGGTCCAGCAGCTTATTAGCGTTAGGCGTGAAAGAGGTGGTGATCAACAACAATATCCTCATATTACTAGTGATTGTGAGATGAGGAAGACTCTGCAGGTGAACTTGATGTGGTTGGTGTTAGTAGTAGTAGCAGTAATGGTGAAGCAGCCATAGTGGTAGAAGAAACATTGGAGAGAGTCTAGACTAGCGGTCAAGGGAGCCAACACCATTCCTCTGACCCCGGAGTCCTCCTCTTCCCTTCACTAAAGTGAACACAGTGGGATGCAGGACTAGGACAGGTTCCACTTGCCAGCGGCAGCAATACTCCTGCCGCTGCATTATCCACTGCCACAGACAGTGAAGGGCAATATGGAGGACAAGATAAAAGAGGCCATTCTTCTCCACCTGTTCCCTCACCCCTGAAGTTGATGTTAGGATGTGGCAGTTCATCTCTACCCATTGCACCCTGTGTGGTGCACTGACCACACATGCCAGTGTGGTGGAGGAGAATCGCATGCAGGCCAACAAGTGGCATCTGAGGAGATTCCATCCCTACAGGATATGCTAAGATGTTGGCAGGGAGGGTTCATCATTACTATTAAACTGTCAACAAGTTGTCATGTGTCCTTAGCGGGGTCTGGACAAGGGTTATAATGACAGTGACAGTACTTTGGTTCTGGTGCCATGGTGTTTGGATACAGTTGTGCCCCCAGATGTTATTTGCCACACACACTGTGCACATTGCAGTTGCTGATGAGAACAACATTTCCTGCTGTCAAGGGAAACATTTCTATTCTAATAAAATACCCATGATTTTGGAGGCAGAGCGGGTGGAGAAGAATTATTGGCCATCTTCTTCTTTTACCCACATAGACTGGGAGCTACTGATTGTGCTGCTACTGCCTCAGGAGCATCACTGGAATTATTCATGGCAAGTGGAACCTTCATCATCCATCACCCAAGTTACTGCTATTGTTGATCCCATTCCCTTTCAGCTGCCTAATCATCATGCTGCTTAAACAACTCAGCAGCAACAGTAAGAACAGCAGTTGCAAATTCCACAATTATGGACTCAGGAGGAATTTGACAATGGCCAGTGGCAACTGGACAACATGGCACTAGGCCAGTAGGGCATTTTTATTTTTTTCTCAGGGCTTGTGCTTTGAAAAATAATACAAGCCTAAGTCCTACAAATCAATGTTTCTTCAGGGCTTGGGCCTCTAATAAGTCTAAGTCCTACAAAGGCCTCTAACACCAAATCTAACAAATCATCCTGTACAAAATACTCTATCAAGTCAAGTATCAGTCCACCCCAGTGGTAGCTTATGTTAGGGGGTTCCTGTCTCTATCACTTTACATACAAATGTCTTATTTTATTTATTTATTTTTTATTAACTGTCTCCCCAATACCAGTCAAGAACCCCCCCCCCCAAAACAAATTCCCTATTCAACTGATTCATTCCCAAGACTCCACCCACCAACACAGGCATGCTCATCAGACCCCTTTTATACCATGGATTATGGGTTGTTTTTTAAATTTTATTTAGGATTTATTTTTCATTAACTCCCCCCCAATCCCAGTAAACATCTCCCCCTCAAAATTATTCCCTGTTCAACTGGTTATTTCCCCACACCCTGCCAACACAGGCATCCTCATGCCCCTTTTATACTATACATTTGGGAAATTAAATAATATTTGGTTCATTGTTGTGTGTAACTTCAATGTTCCCATTGATTTCAATGGAATGAGGTAGGCGAAAAAAGAAGAAAATCAGCACTTTTTGCAGGACATTTTTCACCATGAGGCAAGTGCCATTTTTCACCGATTTCAGTTTGAGGCAGAAATTTTCGCCCATTCCTATTCAACAAGATCACATCAAGAACCAGTATCTTTTTCCTTTAATTCCAAACGTATTTGATCCGCTGCTCTTTTCACTAAAATTGGATCTATAATCTGGTACAAATTTGGGAAGGAAACAAATGGAAGATAGCAGTCCAAACTCACTATGGGCATTTTGAATTTCTAGTGTTGCCTTTTGGTCTGTGCAATGCTCCAGGGAATTTCCAACATGTTGTCAAGGACATCTTTCACAGTCTACTGGAACAGTTTGTACCATTCTCATGTTCGGAAAATCCTATCTCATCTTTTCCTTCATCATATGTTTACTAAATTTGAGAACAGCACCTTTGAAATATCCACAAAATAATTTTTAGGCTTCATCTTTTCCCCTAATGGGATTACAGTGGATTACCAGAAAGCATCTGCCATCTTTGATTGGCCAATTCCCAAAGATTGTAAGGTTTTACAATAGTTCTTGGGCTTTGCCATCTTTTACTGGACGTTTATTCAAAACTATTTGAAAGAAGTAGATCATAATCAGTGAGGTTAAATGCAAATGAAAAGAAACAAATGGTAAGGAAAAAAAGCATTTTAAACTATTTAATTCTGATGGAACAGAAAATTATTTCTTGAAATATTGAGGGTGCAATAAAGATTGCAAAAAGGCAATTAAGTTAGCCAAAATAGATAATGAAACTCGAACTACAATAGAAAGCAAGACTAATACAAAAAAGTTTTTCAAATAAAAATAGCAAAACACTTGAGGGAGTGCATTGAACCTTTCGAGATGGGTGCATTGATTGGGGAGGATAAGGAAAAGGCTGACGTTCTGAACATTTTCTTTTCATCGTTATATGCCAGGGAACAAGAAATGGTAGAAGAGCATCAACAAGTGACAAATAAAATCATACCATTATCAGATATTTGGTTAACGCAAGAAGAAGCAAAGGGAAGACTGGACAAAATTAAGACCAACAAAGCACTTGGTCCTGATGGTATACATCCAAGGGTTCTATGAGAACTCAGTGCAGTGTTAGCAAGACCATTTTTTTGCTCTTTAAAGACTCTATCAACACAGGCTCAGTGCTGCAAAACTGCAAAAAAAAAAGTATAGTACCTTTATTTAATAAGGGAACTAAAATAGAACCTGGAAATTATAGACCTCTGAATTGACCTCTGTAGTGGGAAAACTGCTAGAAGGGATACTATTCAGGATACACTGTGGAAAATAAGATTATTAGCAAGAATCAACATGGTTTTCTGAGGAATAGATATCGCCAAACTAATTGTTTGAGCATCTATGAAGAAGTAATTGGCAACCTAGATAATGGTAAGCCAGTAGTATATCAAGGTTTTACAAAGGCATTTGATACAGTACCACACAGAAGGCTGGTGTACAAAATAAAGAAATTGGGGTTGGGCGATAACCTTTGCAACTTGATAGAACACTGGTTGAAGGATAGGGAATAATGAGTGGTTGTAATACAGTTATAGTTGAGAGTAGACTAGAGTACCTCAGGATTCAATACTTATAAATGAGCTGGAAATAGGTATAGAAAGTAGAATTTCAACATTTGCAAATTACACAACAATTATACATGGGAATATGTTCAGAATAGGATGCTTTTTCTCAACAGAGGGAATTACATGCAATGGCAGATAGGGAAAAGAAATTGAATATCAAGTTTAATGTGGGAAAGTATAAAGTTAAGCTTTGGGAAGAAAAATCCCAGTGCTACTTATGAACTTAGTGGAATCATTTTAGGAAACTCATTGCTAGAGAAAGATCTGGGAATTCTTCTAAACTACAAAGTTGGAAACAGTGACCAGTGTCAAAAAGTAGTAGCAAAAGAGGGATATTGGAGCAAGAGTGGATGATAATACCCTTTTGACACTGCAAAAATAATTAGTAAGTAACATAGTAAATAAGGCTGAAAAAAGACATGCGTCCATCAAGTCCAGCCCATGCCAATAACACCCCTGTTGATCCAGAGGAAGGCAACAAAAAAGCCCTCTGGAGCAATTTCCAGTGTAGGTGTGTGTGTGTGTGTGTGTGAGTGTGTCAAGTAGTTCCTCGGCTCAATATCCTATTTGCTTTGAAGCCATCTGTCATAACTGTCAATATTGTTCTGTGCTAGATAGGCATCCATTGCTTTTATGAATGCAGTTACATTATCTGCAAGCACAACATCCCGAGGCAAAGAATTCCATAGCCTTACCGCCCTTACTGTAAAGAATCCCTGCCTGTGTTTTAGTCGAAAGCGCCTTTCCTCAAGTCTTAATGGATGACCTCTTGTTCTTAGCTTAGCTCTTTGCATAAATAATTCATTGGATAGTTCTTTGTATTGACCTTGAATGTATTTGTAAATGGTAATCATATCACCCCTTAGACGTCTCTTTTCTAATGTAAACAAACCCAGTTTGGCTAGTCTCTCTTTGTAACTCAGATCCTCCAATCCCTTTATCAGTTTTGTTGCACGTCTCTGCACCTTTTCCAGTTCAGCAATGTCTTTTTTTAGAACAGGCGCCCAAAATTGTACTCCATATTCTAGATGAGGCCTAACCAAGGATTTATACAGAGGTAGGATAATATTAGCATCCCTTGCTTCTACACCTCTTTTTATGCAGGCTAGTACTCTACTTGCTCTTGCAGCAGCTGAGTGACTCTGCACACTGCTGTGAAGACTATTGTCTATCAGTACACCTAAATCTTTCTCTAATGAGGATTTCCCAAGTTGTTTCCCATTTAGAGTATATGCAGCAAGTTTGTTTCTACAACCCAAATGCATAACTCTACATTAAATGACATCTGCCACTTTTCTGCCCATTCACTTAGTTTATCTAAATCCTTCTGTAGGGAAAAAACATCGAGCTCTGTATGTATTTCCTTACATAGCTTAGTGTCATCAGCAAAGATTGAGATGCTACTTTCAATTCCCACTTCTATCTAGATCATTAATAAACAAATTAAAAAGCATTGGGCCCAGGACTGAACCCTGCGGCACCCCACTTATAACCCTAGACCAATTTGAAAAAGTTCCATTTACAACAACTCTCTGCCATCTATCATTTAACCAGTTCTCAATCCATGTACAGATAACACCACCCAAACCGAAGCCTTTTAATTTATGCAGTAACCTGTTGTGAGGCACTGTGTCAAAGGCTTTTGCAAAATCCAAGTATACTACATCAACAGCAATTCCCCTGTCCAAATTACTACTCACTCTTTCATAAAATGCAAGTAAATTAGTCTGACATGATCTGTTCTTCATGAAACCATGCTGATTCCTACTAATGATATTGTTTGTCTTCACATAGTTCTGAATACTGTCAGTTAATAACCCTTCTAGTATCTTACCCACTATGGAAGTCAAGCTCACAGGTCTATAATTTCCTGGTTTGGATCTTGCTCCCTTTTTAAACAATGGAACTACATCAGCTTTCCTCCAATCACAGGGCACTATGCCTGATGAAAGCGAATCAATAAATATTAAGTATAATGGTTTTGCTATTACTGAACTAAGTTCCTTAAGTACCCTTGGGTGTATACCGTCCGGTCCAGGCGCTTTATTCACTATAACCCTTTCCAGTCTCTTTTGGACCTTGTCCTCAGTAAGCCATGTAGATGTTGGAGGAAATTCCATGGTTTTGTCTGTTTGCCCACAGCTTGTCATTTCTGCTTCCTTTGTATATACTGAAGCAAAGAACGTATTTAGGGTCTCAGTCATAGCTTTATCCTCACTAATCAATTCACCTGTTTCAGTCCTAAGAGGACCAATATCAACCTTAACTTTTTTGTTGTTAATATACTTGTAGACTTGTAAGACTTCACAGTGCAGTTTTGGGCACTGGTTCTAAAAAAGATATTCTAGAACTGGAGAGAGTACAGTGAAGAACAGCAAAATTAAGGGCGTGAAGGAATTGACATACAAGTAACATCTAGACAAACTTGGTTTATTTATTTTAGAGGAAAGACTGTCAGTGATAGAAAATTTCTGTCCATCAAACTTGCTCTTGACTAATGGCATAATTTGTTAAAGGTGCTAAATGCCCATTCTCCATTTTCATCAACCATCGGAACTTGGAATACCTCAGAATGGCAAAGAGATTATCCATGTCAGGCCAGATGGGCTATATTCTCTTCACTTTCTGATTTCACATTACCTTTTTGAAATGGAAAGGCTGATACACTCTCCAGTCAGTTCCCTGTGGATCACCTGGTCTCTGAAGACACTATTTTGGCTCCTGGACACTTTCTTCTCAAATGCACCGATATCTATGCCCTGATCAAATCCTGTAGCTAAGTCAAAATTTCCTGAGAAACTCCTTCACTCCAAGAACTGTCTTTTTTTTCTGTTCTGAGATTGTGTGTTTGTTCCTGTTGCTCTATGGATAGAGGTTCTGTAGCTCCTCCATGACACTCCCCTAGAAGGTCACCCTGGCATTCTTCAGACCACAGACCTCATTTCTGATCATTTTTAGTAGCCATCCATGATGTCTTACATAGAGAATTATGTTCAGTCCTGTACAAAAAGCACATCCATGCTTCTACATGTCTCTGCATTAGGCCAATTATGGCATGCAACCTGCTAGGCTTTGTGCCCTTGCTTTCATCCTCCAGTCTTTGAAGACCAACTTTCTTTTGGTACAAGCAGCATACAAGTCAATTGCTATGCATCACTCTTGTCATTTCAGTCTGGTGAGAAAGTGTGGCTCTCCACTAAGCATCTCCAAACAAATATTTGCTCTTTTTATTGGCCCTTACCAAATCCCCAGTGTATCAATTCTGTGACTGTAAAACTGGAGCTATTTCCTCATGTCCATGTTCACCCAGTTTTTAACATCTCCCTACTTAAGCCTGTTACTTCCAACCTTAGTCCTGGACTTGTTCCTACTCTTCTTTCTCTGGTATGTAGGAGTCACATTCAATATTTGGTGCAGAAAATAATTCCAGGGAGTGTGTTTCTTCCCTTCATTGACCTGATCTTTTTCAGGAATTTTGCCTTGCCTACCCACAATACCTACATCCTGCTACCTGGAGGGTGCCTTTGAGTGGGTCATATTGTCACGGTCAGCCCTCTTGACTTGTTCCTTCCTGAGCTTGAACTGACAAACTTTGGGTTATGATTTATGCAGCTTCTCTCCTTGTCACCAGACGATCATTAATCTGCAGGCTGTATGCAGCAACTTTGTCCTTTTACTTTCCTGGCTTCTGTTGAGTAATGGACTCCAGCTGTACCTTGTTCGAAGGCTATTTATACCAGCCTGCCTGTGCTCCCAGCTTTTCTCCTTGCCACCTGAGGATCTTTCATCTGAAGGCTGTCTGTAGCAACATTGTCCTTTTACTTTCCTGGCTTCTACTGATTAATGGACTCCAGCTGTGCCTTGTTTGGAGGCTATTTAAACCAGACTGTCTGTGCTCCATTGTTAGCCCTGGTTCCTGTTTCCTGTCTGCTGTATTTTAGTATCCATTTGACTGCTGCTTGTACCTTGACTTTGTTTGAACTCCACCTGTCTCAACCACCACTTATACCTTGAATTCACTTGAATTCTGCCTGTCTCACTCTAGGCCTTCACCCTCACTTTGATTGACCTCTGTCCTCCGAGACTTAATAGCTTTCCACGACTACACCTTAGGCTCCCACTCTAGTATATCTGGACTACCATTGCACCTATCCTGGTCCTGCCTCTGGCTCCACAGGGGTGTGAATATCTGGTTTTGTTGTCAGAGTCTTTTAAAAAGGTTTTCACCTCAGCAAGGGTACACTGGTTTCCAGCTTCAATACTAAACCTCTCTCTCAAACTTCAATCCCTAGCTTCCTCTGCAGAGACTGAGAGCCATATGCTTCGTATCAGCCCTTTAACAAAAAAGATTTGGCATTTTTATTGGCTACCATACAATTGAAATAAAATTATAAAAGGAAGAATTGTTTCGTGGTTCCACTGATAGAAGCGCCTGAGAGACACAGTACTGGGCTGAGAGCCAGTGAATGCCTTATCATCTAGAGGCAGGATATTGAAATTTCCACTATTCTGGTGTTGGTGAAGGGCTGAAAGTTTACAACATACTACGCTTAGAGGATATTAAATGCTTTATTGCAACGGTGATAAAAGCGGCATCAAGACATCACCAGACAGTGGAAGTATAGCGACACATAAACAGGACCTTGAAAGGTCTAATGCTTAGAAGATATTGTTTGCGCTGCTCTTTCTTGTTTCCTTATCAGCCCTTTATCAAGCCATCGGGATCCAGTCTCCTATATTCTTGAGATATTTTCTGTGAGTGTGCCATTCTCAATGTTGTTGGCCTTCCTTTGGTATTTTAGGAAGCATATAGAAGCATCCCACACTTGGGTCTTCTGTAATAAGGACCTCCAGGTGGTGTCTAGTATTAGAAGGAAGCCTATTCATGATTTTTAACCTCTCTTGTGTAGTCATATGAGGGATCTTGTTGATTTCTGTAGTATCTTTCATCCATGTGTTTCTTCTACATAGTCAGCTGTGTTCATAATCACTACCGCTCCACCTTTGTCTGACAGTGTAATGACTTTGTTTATGTTGTCCTTTAATGATGGCATTGTTCTGTGTTCTTTGGTAGTTGGGTTGCGTGCCAGATTCTGTTGTTTACCAATTTTAGTTAATATGACTCTATATCTGAAGTTCTTTATATACCCAGGGAAGGAATTTTCCCCACTTGGGGTTTGGTTGGAGGTGGCTTTGGTGGTTTGGGCTGGGGGTATGGGCTGGACATGGTGGATGCATGTCTGTTTTTCGCTTCATCAACTATGTTACTATGTTATGTTATGTTACTGTCACAATCACCTGTGAAAGTAGTCTGGTCCAGCAGCTCGGGAGCAACACTAGGCAGTCATCCACAAGCTCTCCCTTGCTTCTGCCTTAGCTATAAATAGGTGCTGGCTGCAAAGCCAGATGTCTGATTCCATTTGATCCAGGTCCCTTCCCTGAATAGGAGACTTGTGTTCTAGAACGCGGACCAGACTACTAGCACCCCAGATGCAGAGAGGATATGGAGCACAGTGCCTTTCTTTCTGCTTGGCAAAACATTTCCAACGAAAAGTGCCCTTCTCCACTTTTTCACTCCTTTTTCGCCTAGCTCTTTACAATGAAATACATGGGTAGAAAAATGTTTATACTGCCATATAAGACTGTCCAGCTCTCACAGCATGCCATTCTGTGTTTGTGAGAAGAGAGAGCAGCATGTTTTTGAGCTAGAGATGATAGGCAAATAAAGGGGAATTGAAGCTTAGTTTTAGGGAGTCTTTTAGATAGGACATTTGTTCTCTGTAGTAGGGGAATCTGGGGGCACAATGGGGAGAAGAAGGGAGGAAGAAGGTTGACCCAAAATACCCCAACATTTGGTGTGACTGACTAGCAAGACAGGCAGCTGGGGTCCAAATTGCTTGATGATTTTACTTTTATTGTCTCTGTGCTGGGGAAGTCTGGGGAAAGAAGTTGTTGATTTTGTTTTTAGTTATATATATTTTTTGGGACTAACTGTAATAATATATGGTGAGCAACTTAAATATAAAACATAAAAAACATGAATAATTAAACAAATATATTCGCTGAATGGGAGCTCTGTGAGGCAGACTTGACAGACAGCTAAGGAGCAAAGACTGCACAAGCTGCACAATAAAGGTGCAAACACAGCACAGCAAGACAACTATGTAGTGGAGGCGGCACTAGCTGCACAATTAAATGTGCAAACAAGCAGAACAAGACCTATTTGGAGCAGAGGTGGCACAAGCCACATTATAAAATGTATATACACTGTGGGGCAAGACCACAATGGAGCGGAGATGGCACAAGCCACACTATCAAAATATAAATAAGTATGGGTGGGCAAAAAGTGTGAAAAAATTCCTGCGTGCTTTTTCGTGAAAATTTGCAGTTTTTTTATTTTTTTCTGCAAAATATTTCACCTTTCCACCTATGCAAAAATGTCCTCCTTTTTGCCTATTTTAACACGTTTTCACCTATATTTCTTATAGGTACTACATTTCTCACTGTAATATTACTTCTTCTGAGGGCCATAGTTTAGAAATAAGTGTCTGAAAGTCAAAGTTGAGTGTCCTACAGCAACATATGCCTCGAAAAATGTGTTTGCATGCAGAATGCATTTGTCCTTTGCCCACAACACTAACTTCCTTCTTAAATGACACTGGTAAATATTCATGATGATGTCAAAAGATTAAAAAAAAAATACATCTTCCAATATGGCAGATGTGTATTGTAGTGGTGGTGGTGGGGGACTGGCTGGTATGGTGTTATTTGTGTACAGTGGATATAAAAAGTCTACACACACCTGTTAAAATGCCAGGTTCTTGTGATGTTAAAGAATGAGACAAAGATAAATCATGTCAGAACTTTTTTCACCTTTAATGTGACCTATAACGTGAACAATTCAATTGCAAAACAAACTGAAATGATTGCGGAGGAAAAATAAAAAATACTGGGGTGTGTACTTTTTAAATCCACTGAATGTATATAGTTTGTAATATTGTCATGTTTGCGTCAAATCTCTATCCTCCTTCTCAGATTAGTGACACACATTACTTGTCGCTCATAGCAGCAGTCACAAGGATAGATGGTAGAAACCCTTCTTCACATCCCACCTCCTCATCTGTGCCGCTGGTAATATATTTGTCCTGGCATTGTCTGTCATACTCCTGCAGCAGGATCCACAGTTGTTATTTGGACTGAGCTAACTGTTGGCACTGGCAGTAGCACACTCTATGACATATAAATAACTTCACTATTTCCGTTTTCTGCCCTAGAGCCCTGGTAACTATTTAAAGTGCTTCTGCTGCTGCTGCTAATTGTGGCACCTTTGGCCTGCTGATAGAGTGTCTCCCAATCTGACCCGTGGCAGGTGAGATCTCATACCTAGATGTGAACCTGCTTTCCCCCTGCTCACGTGCTTTTTGCACAGACAACAGATAGCAACATGCTTAGATTGAGGATCCAGAGTGAAGTATCTCCATACTGTAGACTTTATGGAATGAGGGGTTCCTGAGGTGGTTCTGCTGCTGCTACTACTACTGGGGCTAGATATTGATGCAATTCTACTGCCACCACTACTAGGTGTCAAAGGTACAGCACTTGCAGCAGCAGAGGCACTAATCATATCTAACATTGTGGATGTTAACCTGTGTTGCTGTTGTTGGCTACTCAAAACAGGTGTGTGTCTGAGTGGGATTTGGCTTTCTCAAACAGTTTATAGACAGGCACAGCGCTCCTTAAAAGTGGTGGAAGATCCAGCCTTTGACTTTCTGCTAACCTTATGGCCCTGGCATCAACCTCACTCTCAACTTCATCTGTATCTGAACAAGAGAAGGATGCCTGAGGGATATATTCTAGATCTGCATCATAATCATTCATCATTAGGTCAGCATCAGCATCACCTGACAGTTCTTGCCCACTACTACTCTTATATTCCTTTAAGCTTTTAGAGGTCTCAAACAATTTCTTTTTAATTTTACTGTAAAAAAGTTTGCTATTACTTTGAGGACAGGTGTTTTGGTGCTTGTTTGTTTCACTATCTGATGCAGCAGGTGGTTCAGCTGCTACACCTTCCTATATTATGCTATTGCCAGAATCATCAACACTTGAATGTGTCTTGTTGTTGTCTTCAGTGTTCTTATATGATTCTTTATTTATACTGGCACTGGTGTCGCTGGAACTAGTTTTGCTGGGACCTTGACAAACTGCATCCTCCCTTGGAGTAGAGGGATCATCATCAATGATTGCACACTCTGCAGCAACCACTGCTGCAGTCAGTTTTTGAATCACTACTTTACTCTTACATCCCTGCACTGCTCCACCCCTTCCTCTTCCCCTTATGCATTTGATGTACATTATACAACTACACTTTTTTTTTACTGTACGGTACACAACACAACTGATGGAGCTGTATGATGCCTTGCCTAAGCCCAGTCTGCTGTCTGTCACCTAATATATTTAGTTCTTTATTCTTTTTTATTTATTTATTTCTTTTTATTTAATTTTTTAAATTGAATATTTATTGATTTTGCAAACTTCAGGGATACAGAAAAGAGAAATGGGGGGTACAAAGAAGATAAGGGTAACAAGAGTGGCAGTCTAATTGAAAAGGGAAAAAACATCAGTTGCAGATAGCACCAAGGCATCCAGAAAAAGGAAGAAAGACAGAACAGGAGGAGAGAAGAAGAAGAAAAAAAGGAAAAACACACCACAATTCAGGGCACCCAGCTAGAGAATAAAGATAGAAGCAACTCATCCTGAAAGCACCGAATCAACCCATGATTACAGAGGTACGAAGAAGATGAGTTACGTAAGTAGCCATTCGTCATCTCCATCCAAAGCAGCTTCCAGATGCGGTCATCCAAGGGGGCATGGCAGGACAGTATGGAATTCCAGTGGTATGCAATATGGCTTCTGGTCCTAGTACAAACCCGGAACACCAATTGATTAGCTACAGGTGACAAAGGTGGGTGTCTAGAGGACCTATTAAGCATAGCTGTCCAAGGGTCAAGTTGCAGAGTGACCCCCAGAGCCAAGCTCAGAAGCGCAAAAACATGTGACCACAAGGCCACCACTGAGGGGCAGGACCACCACATATGGCAGGTATGTGCCTTCCAGGCCACATCCATGGTAGCATAAATGGGAAACTGCAGGATAGACTTGATTTAATCTAACAGGACAGTAACGCCAACGAGCCAGGACTTTATATGCATTTTCCTTCACCAGAGTGCAGGGTGTCAGGCTGCCAATATTAACTATAATGCCGTCCCACTCCTTGGGGTCCATTGTCTTGCCAATATAAGCTTCCCAATGGGCTCGATAAGGAGGTGTCACCTCTTGAGGCTGCTGCCGCTCTGTCCGTGTCCACTGCTGGGTTTCTCCCTGTGCTCATGCTCGAGACGGCCGCCGGGTCCCTGTCTCTGCACCTACACATGCTCTTCTGGCTTCCCCAGCTGACACGCATGCACCTGTTGTATAGACCGCTGCTTCCGGACAAGCAGCACCTCCCTTTCCTCTGTCCTCCTCTCTTTCATTGGGCACTCTCATGTACCCAATAAGAGAGGATGGACCTTCCAGTTTACCCATTGGATGCCTCATAAGTCCATTTGGGTTTTTGGCAGCCCTTCTGTTCCTATTAGGCTTTGGTGTAGCCCATTAGGGCTTAGGTCTTGTCATATTGGAGAGTAGTTGGTATATATTCCCAGTATGCCCTTCAGTCCTTGAATGTTTCACAAGCTTGTTCTGTATTCCTTGCTTCTGGTGTACTCCTGACTCTCTGGTATCCTGAACCGGCTTGTCTGACCACTTCTGGCTCTCTGGTATCCTGACCCAGCTTGTCTGACCAGTTCTGGCTCTCTGGAATCCTGACCTGGCTTGTCTGACCACTCTATAGCCTTCTGGTTCCATCCGGCTAGTCTGCCCTTCCCTCTGTTGGCCTCCTGGTCCTGGTTCACACGGTTCCCAGCTACTCCTGGTTGCACCCAAGGCTATACTGGGGTGGAACAATCTGGTTTTACGACCAGCACCTTTACCCAGCTTCAGCTGCAGCAAGGGAGAACCTGGCATGCCGTCAACGCGCCCAAGCATAGCTACCAGAACCCAGGCTATGAGGGTCCCTACCCCTCTCGTGATGACAGTTGGAATGGGCCAGACATTCCCATGGATCCTGCTGACTTGTCACGGCTCGCTGCTAAGCAAGAACATCTGGAACAAATCCTGGCATCACATGCTACACAGCTCCAAACCCTGAAAAGGAAGATGGACGCAATGCTGGAAATGATGTGTGCCTCTGCTGCCCAGTCAGCCTCAGCCCCTATGCCATCCATCGCTTCTGCATCTGGGGTTTCAACGCACCCTCCTTTGGACTACATGCCTCCTTGGATTCCTTTACCCAACAAGTTCTCTGGTCGCTCTTCTGACCTACGTGGTTTCCTCAACCAATGTACGCTCCAGTTCCAGACCCTGCTAGAAGACTCTGAGGCTTTCATAGCTGCCTTGAAAGCGGTATTTGACATCCCAGGCAGCCCTTCTTGACATGCATCAAGTCCAAAGGTATATGAGCCAATACATGGTTGAATTTCGGACCCTGTCTTACAAGACCAATTCGGGTCAAGGGACCCATAGGGCAGCTTTCCGATGTGGCCTCAATGAATGCCTCAAAAATGCCCTGACTTACTGTGATGCTCCCGAAGGTTTGGAGGATTTTATCACGTTGTGCCTCAATCTCGATAGACATATGCATGAGAGACAACAAGAATGGGACCGGGGTAGAAGACAGTGTGGAACTCCTTCTTCCACACTCACCGATAGTTCGCCTCCATGCGAGACAGCCAAGGAGGCTGGTGGCGTCATGCGACTCTACTAAGAAGAGAAAAAGAGAAGCCGCTCACAGAGTCTTTGCCTTTATTGTGGCTTTAAGGGACACATGCTGTGACAGTGTCCTACCCAGCCGGGAAACGCTTAGCTAACCCAAGAGGCAGTTCGCTAAGCCATAAGACCCAGCCTGTCAGTCATCCTCACGCATCCATGTAACCATCAAATGACCTTCTGGAGTAACCTCTGTCTTGGCTTTCATTGATTCCGGCGCAGCTGAACTCTTCATGGATCTCAATTGGGCCAGGTCTCTCGCTATCCCTTGTCAGCCTAAAGAACTGCCTCTCCTCATCTCCTCCCTTGATGGTAAGCCTTTGGGCGATGAAAGAGTCATTCTGGAAACCGCACCATTACAAGTCACTACAGGGGTTCTTCATGTCGAAACTATGACCTTTGATCTGGTGCACTTCCCTCTGGAGCCTGTTATTTTGGGTCATCCATGGCTCTGCCATCACTACCCCTTAATATCCTGGAGACGGGGAGAACTTGTTGGGTGGAGTACCTCATGTGCCCAATCCTGCCTATCCCGGCTTTTGGTCAACCCCAGCTGTTCAGCATTGGCTACAGTGTCCTGTTCCAATGCTCTGCCACCTATCACACTTACAGTGATGTGTTCTCCAAGAAAAAGGCTGAGACTCTGCCCCCGCACCGTAAATATGACTGCCTGATTGACCTCCTTCCCGGCACTACGCCGTCAAAGGGTCGTATCTATCTCTTGTCCCATCCAGAGATTAATGCCTTGGCTGAATACATTCAGGACAATCTTACTCTGGGATTCATCCGCCCTTCGACTTCTCCGGCCAAGAAAGACGGGGGTCTCTGACCTTGTGTAGATTACTTAAATCAGATCACTGTAAAAAAACAAGTATCCCCTGCCTCTTAATCCAGAGCTCTTTGACCTGCTCCAGGGGGTGACCTGGTTTACAAAATTGGATCTCCTCTGGGCATATAATCTTGTTCGGATCCGGGCAGGAGATGAGTGGAAGACAGCATTTAATTCACGTTTCAGGCACTACGAATACCTGGTCATGCCCTTCGGGCTGTGTAATGCCCTGGCTGTCTTCCAGGCCTTTGTTAATAACGTGTTTAGGGATATGCTGCTGTCCCAAGTTATCGTATACCTAGATGACATACTAGTGTATTCTTCCACTCTCGCCCTCCATAGAGCGCATGTCAAGACTGTTCTTCAACGTCTCAGAGACATCGTACTCAGGTCTATGGATGGATCCTTCTGGTCATCTTAGAATATCCCGGACACTCTATCTTGTCCAACGACTGCAGTCCGATGTCAATGACTTTGTCCGAGGTTGTCAACATTGCGCCAGACATGAACGACCACACACCAAGCCTGCAGGTCTTCTTCAGCCTCTCCCGGTGCCCTCTGTTCCTTGGACACACATAGCCATGGACTTTATTGTGGACTTACCACCATCCAATAAGAACAGGGTAGTTCTGGTTGTGGTTGACCGCTTTTCCAGGCAAGCCCACTACCTAAACTACCCTCGTCCCAGCAACTTGCTGATGTCTTTCTCAGGGAAATATTCAGACTCCATGGATGTTGAAGAACGCTCATGTCAAGGCTGTTCTTCAACGTCTCAGAGACAACGGACTGTATGCAAAACTTGAAAGATGTGAATTTGAGAAAAACAGCCTATCCTTCCTAGGATACAATGTATCGCACTCAGGTCTACGGATGGATCCTGCTAAGGTCTCAGTGGTTACCCAGTGGCCCTGACCTACTGATCTCTGTGGAGTACAACTCTTTCTAGGTTTTGCAAGATACTACAGGCAGATCATCCAAAACTACTCCTCTGTCATCTGATCCATCACCACCCTCATTAATAAGGGGGCTTACCCTAAGACCTGGAATCTTGAAGCCGTAGCAGCCTTTGCCAACCTCAAGACTTCCTTTACATCTGCCCCGATCCTTCAGTACCCTGACACGACCAGACCATTTATCCTTGAGGTAAGTGCCTCCGAAGAGGGAGCAGTACTCTCACAACGAGATCCAGAAACCAATGTTCTCCACCCCTGCTCCTTCTTATCCTGCCAACTGATGACCACAGAAAAGAACTAAAATGTGGGTAACAGGGAACTTCTCGCCATCAAACTCGCCCTTGAGGAGTGGCACCATCTTCTTGAAGATTCAGGGGTAGCCTTCACTATTTTTACCGACCACAAGAACTTAAAATATCTACAGAAAGCTAAACGCCTCAATCCTCGCCAAGCCTGGCTTGCAGTGGTAACATTTTAGCTCAAATGCTGCCTGGCACCTCTGGGGGTGCATGAGGATCACTCCTCATACACCCCCAGTTATTGATCTCCCTGTCGATCGCGCTTCTCCTTTCCCCTCTCTCCTACCCAAACTTCTGGGTAGGAGTGGGCGGGACCGGGGGAAGCCTCCTAACATCATCGATGACCTTAGGTGACTTTCCCCGGGTCAAGATCACTCCTACCAGGGGTAGGAGAACAGGCCAGGAGAGCTTTTGCTCTCCTGCGGTCGCATTATTGATCTCCCAGCACAATCGGCTGGGAGATCAATAACTGGGGGGACACCAGGAGGAGTCCTGATGTCCACCACGAGGTCTGAGATCTAAAAAAAAAAAAAAAAAAGAAAAAAAAAGGAATTAATAAAATATATATACTTTTTTATGCTAATACCTCACTGGGGGGATCAGGAGGGGTCCTGATACCCGTCAATGAGGTCTATAATGTAAAACTGAATAAAATTAAAAATTAACCCTGTGTGTGCCAGGGTCCAATGCAGACCCCCCAATGCAGACCCCCTCTTCTGTGGCACACACAGGGCTTTCATCATTAGTTTGTAATCAGAGATTGTTTGGGGGCCATCAGGAGTGGTACTGATGGCCCACCAACAAGCTCTGATTACAAAGTAATGATAAAAAAAAAATTAACCCTCTGAGTGCCACAAGCATCCAATGCATTGCTTTGCAGTGCCTGGAGACCCCTGTGACACTCACAGGATCACTTCTTTTGAGGACTTTTTTTTTACTAAGACCTTACTGGGGGGATCAAGAGGGGTCCTGATGCCCCTCAATGAGGTCTACAATAAAAACATAAATAAAATAAAAAATGAACCATGTGTGTGCCACGGGGGAGGTTCAGTGCAGACCCCCTTCCTGTGGCACACACTTTTTATCATTACTTTGTAAGCAGAGCTTGTTTGGTGGCCATCTGAATACAAAGTAACGATAAAAAATAACCCTTTGTGTGCCACAGGGTTCCAATGCACTGGACACCCCTGTGGCACACAAAGTATTATTTTTTCCCCCCTTTTATTTTTTTTATTCAGACCTCCTTGAGGGGTTCTGATGCCCCCAATGAGTTCTACACAAAAATATTGGGGGGAAGCCCCAAAAGACTGCACATGTCACGGGGGTGACACACACACATACACGCACTTTTTTTCAATTTTTTTTTTTTTTTTTTAAGACCTTGATGGGAGGCATCAGGAGTGTTCCTGATGCCACCTCCCCACCGAGGTATTTATAAACAATAACAAATAAAAACTCTCTGTGTGCAACAGGGAGTCCAATGCATTGCTTTACAGTGCATTGGGCACCCCTGTGGCATGCACACAAAATGCCTCCAATCCCCCCACCCCCACGTATCCTATCCCCCTGCCTGGTTCCACAGCACACTGGCAGTCCCATTCCCCAGCCTGACCCCAGCCTGTTTCCACTTCCTACTGGTATACTCAAAGTACCAGTATGCACTAGATTCAGGCTGGGAATTCAAACATTGTATGAGAGGGATATACACTGGACACTGGTAGTCACAGATTCCCCCATATACACTATTGGGCACCGCTCCCCCCACCACCATCCTTGGTCCGCTCCCCACTAATAGACATACCCACATACACTGCCTAACCCCTCACCCCACCCACACATACTTTGTTACACTGGTAGTCACAGGTCCGCACACCGGCTGATGGCCTAGCTTCTTACATCTGTTAGCCATAAAATCACACATACACTGTTTGCGGTTCTACTGGTAGCCACGATCCTGTCACCCAAATTGGTTTGTACACCCAAAGCAGTGGGGTATCATTTTTTAGGCTGGCTAGAAGTCATCCTAGAAATCCCACGGCGTTTTCCTGTAGCACCACATTCTGGAAATAGTTGTGCAAACTAACTTAGGGGTAAAAAGGAAAGTGACCCCTCATTAGATGCAGCAGGTAATCTTCTTTCCAAAAAAATGTTAGAAAAATCAGATGTTGTAGTAGGTGTAGTTTTGTGCTTCTAGCACTGTCTATGGCATGTCAGTTCATACCAATGGGGTGTCATTTGACTCATAAGAGCACTAGCTAATGAATAGAGTTGAAATTTCTATGGTTTTCACAGATTTCAATACATTTCAAGGGGCAGAAATGTAAGAAAATGCCATTTTTCCCTTTAGCTCAAACCTCTGGAAATATTTGTGCACACCAGGCTTAGGGTAAAAGGCAAGTGACCCCTCATTAGATGCAGCAGGTTATCTTCTTTTCAAAATGGTATGGTTTCTCTACCTTTCCTTTCTATAATGGTTATGACACTTTTCATGCAGGCAGATAATTTCAAAAACAAAAGTGTCAGGTTTAGGTAAGTGTTCCTACCACCCACATATTGTATGTTATCCCACACAAATGGGGTACATTTTTCTCATGTTGGTAGCAGGTACTGAATACAGTAGGAAATGTTATGGTTTTCAAAGATTTTAGTATCTTTGAAGTGGTGTAAATGTAAAAAAAAAAAACATGTATTTATTCCTATAATGCCACCTTTTGGAAATAATTGAGCACTTCAGCCAGGAGGTAGAAAGGCAAGTGACCCCTCATGTGATGAGGGTGAATGTCTACTTTCCAAAATGGTATACATTTTATACCTTTCCTTCATGTATCTAAAAGTTATGAACATTTTGGTACAAGCAGCCATTTCCAAAGAAGAAAACAGGTAGATGTTATGTGCTTCTGGCACCCCTACGGTATGTCAACTCATATCATTGGGGTGCCATTTTTCTCCTAAGTGCACTAGCTAATGAATACAGTTGGAAATGCCATGGTTTTCACAGATTTCACTACATTTCAAAGGGAAGAAATGTAAGAAAATGCCTTTTTTTTTCATTAGCGCCACATTCTGAAGGCATTTGTGCACACCAGGCTTGGGGTAACAAGGCAAGTCACCCATCATTAGATGCGGCAGGGTGTCTTCATTCCAAAATGGTATGGTTTGTGTACCCTTTCTTCACTTCTGTGGTTGTTATAACCATTTTTTGTACAGACAAGTAATGTTTGAGAAAATGTGCAAAAAATTTGAGGTTGAAGTAGGTGTCGTATTGCAATTCTAGCGCACCCTGACGTAGGTAAACTCAGACCAATTGGGTGCCATTTTTCTTCGAAGAGCACTAGCTAATGAATACAGTTGGAAATGCCATGGTTTTCACAGATTTCTCTACATTTCAAGGGGCAGAAATGTAAGAAAATGCCTTTGTTATCATTAGCACCACTTTCTGGAGGCATTTGTGCACACCAGGATAGGGGTAACATCATTAGATGCAGCAGGTTGTCTACTTTCCAGAAATATATAGTTTTATATAGTTATTCCACTGTTTTAGGGTAACTTTACCACAAAAACCCTAGAATGCGCATATTAGTTTAAAAAGTTGAAAATGTCATTTTGCTCTGCTGGTGATTAGGGCTCTACGCTAGCCATGGACGTAGGTAAAACTATACAAATTTGGTATTTTTTTACTCTGGGGACTCTGGGCTTTCTCAAATAATTGAAACTTTTATTTTGCTACATAGTATGCGATTTTAGCATAATAAGTAAATGTTCACTTTTTTTGTCATTATGGCATCATAGCTTTTTGCACAATGTAAAATTCTCTCCTTGTAAGGTACCACGAGAAAGCTCAGTTCGTTCTGAAAAAAAACAATATATAATTTTCCATATGTATCTAAAAATCCCCAGAGGAAATTAAGCCTAAAGAGAAGGATAGCAAAAATGCTGAAAAAGTGTCTGGCCTGCAGGGTACTGGAAATGACACAAGCCTCTGGCACTGAAGGGGTTAAAGTCAAAGTTAATAGCTAGTAACTTCTGCATAGGCATTTCAGAGAGACTTTAAGAGCCTTACACTTGGAATGATTAATACGAAACCCAGAGAAGGAAGAGAAGGTGAACAACCAAGAGTAGAGATTCGGCAAAGATGCCAGCAGAGATGTACGGGTGTGCAATATATCATCAGTGAACAGACACAGTTTGTAGTCCTCAGAGCTCACCTTGAGTCTCGAACGTCCGAGGACTTTCGAATCACAAAGGCCAGTGGTTCAATGCAGAGCGCAAATAAAAGAGGGGACAAGGGGCAACCCTGCTGAGTTTCGTTGTAAATATTGAGTGAGTCCATTGCAACACTTGTAGTACTTCTCTGGAGAGCAAGATTCAGCTCACCCCTCAGGTTGGCAAGGAGGAGAAGGATAGAGGCTGTAGGATCATGTTTATGGGTCAACGCAGTGGCATGCAAGAGAGCAGAAAGTCTATCATGTTCCTCATGTCTAGGGCACTTTAGACGGAAAGCAGTGGCAATAAGCCGGCCCCGCATGACAGCTTTATGTGCCATCCACAAAGTCCCAGCAGATATGTCAGGGGAGGAATTGAAGTTAAAATATTCATCCAGAGAGGAAGACAAGTCAGACTTTATCGCAGGATTGAGCACAAGGGAGTCGTTAAACCACCAAGAGGAGGAAACAGGAGCATGGAAAACATCAGTAAAAGAGCATTCCACTATGGCATGGTCAGACCAAGTTAGGTCATGAATCGTAGCCGAACACAAACCATCAGTAAGGAAGTGATTGGCAAAGACGTGGTCAAGTCTGTAATAGTACCCATGCGGGTGGGAAAAGAAAGTGTAATCACGAACAGCAGGATGTAGAAGACGCTGACAATCATACTATTTGTGGGAGGTAATCAAGGATGTGAGATGTTTGGACTTTGGGGGTAAAGAATAGCCCAGGGGAGGAGTGGAGAGATCTAAAATAGACTCCATCAACGCATTAAAGTCACCCCCCAGGATGAGAGTGGAAGTCTGTGTTTGGTCAAGAAGAACAGAAAGGTGCAAGAAAAACCGGGCATTTGGCACAGTGGGAGCGTAGACATTCAAAAGGGTCAAAGGGGATCCCTGAAGGTCTCCCTGCAACATGAGATATCTGCCTGCAGGATCACACCTGTGACTCTTGAAAACCCACTGAGTTTCGGATCAGAATTGAGACACCATTCTTCTTGTTAGGACCCAAAGAGTGGAAGTGCACCCGGTAACACTTATCCCAGTATTTCGGAACAGCTGAAGTATGAAAATGCGTTTCTTGCAAAAAGATAATATCAGCTTGTCACGGTGCCTGTGATTCTCTGTGCAACATTCCTAATTCCGGGTTTGTTTTTGGCTGTCTCTTATTGGTGATAGCTGGCTAGCCCCTCCCAGGGCTAGCCTTTATATACGCCCTCCTGTCACTAGGCCGGTGCCCTTTCGTGGTGTTCCTGACCTTACGTTATTCTGTGCTCCTGTTCCGTGTTGATCCGGTTTTCGTCTGACCTAGTTCCTGTTCCGCTCTCTGTGTTCCGATCCAGGCTTTGGCTGACTTCCGCTCTCTGTGTACCGATCCAGGCTTTGGCTGACTTCCGCTCTCTGTGTACTGATCCAGGCTTTGGCTGACTTCCCCTCTCTGTGTACTGATCCAGGCTTTTGCTGACTACCGCTCTCTGTGTACCGATCCAGGCTCTGGCTGACTACCGCTCTCTGATACTGATCCAGGCATTGGCTGACTAACGCTCTTTGTGCTGCCCTCGCTATTGTTGTCAGTCCTCTCATATTAGTTGCCTCCAGTTGCGCTACTCTCTGCCTGTGTATCTGTGGCCTCCGTTATGTGATACCAGTCTGTGCTATCCGGTCACTAGCAGTTACCGTTGTCAGCTCATTACACTACGCTCAGCCTGTGATTCTCTGTGGCCTAAGTTACGTACACCCAGTCTGTGCTCTCCGGTCACTAGCGATTACCGTTGTCAGTTCATTACACTAGGCTCAGCCTGTGATTCTCTGTGGCCTCCGTTACATACACCCAGTCTGTGCTCTCCCATTACTAGCGGTTACAGTTGTCAGCTCATTACACTACGCTCAGCCTGTGATTCAGTGGGGCCTTTGTCAGTCTACTTCCTGCGTGCACAGGTCTACGGTGTTACTACCTGTCAGTACTCTCTCTGCTGCACCAGATACCAGGCTGACTTACCCGGTATTCGGTAAGGCGGTAGAGCCTCCTCTGTTGCACCAGTCACTCAGCTGCCTTACTCGGTATTTGGTAAGACCAGTAGAGCCTCCTCTGTTTCCTGTTGCACCAGTCACTCGGCTGCCTTACCCGGTATTCGGTAAGGCCAGTAGAGCCTCCTCTAATTACTGTCATACCAGTTGCCCGGCTGCCTTAACCGGTAATCGGTAAGGCCGGTAGAGCCGCATTATTTGTATTGCTATCTGTATGCCCTGACCTGTGTCAAACTATCTTACTACTGCTTGTAGAGTTTGGACCCGTGAAGGGCCTTGTTGTGCTTTATATTGCCTAATAAGGCTTTTCTATTTTATCCTACCAGATTGTCTGAGTGTTCAATAAAACCGTGACACAGCTCAGAGTGAAATATAATTTCTCATGGCCATCCTGCATTTATGTGGGGCATTCAGGTCCTTAACATTATGAGATGCCACTTTAAGAGTAGCAGCAGGGGAAGAAGGTTGGCACAAGGCTTCCGGTAGGGAGCTATCTTGAGACTCAGGTGTAGCCATGACAGGGAGATCTTAGCAAGGAGGGGGATAACCGCCTATGGATCAAACAGTAGGCAAACACAGACACAAAAGGAGCCTAGGGAGAAAAAAAAGGGGAGGTGGATGGGAAGAGGAAAAGAAAAGGAAGAAGGGAAGCCCCAGGGGAGTAAGAAATAAGAGAGAGAGAGGGCAAAAGAGGTGGGAAAAAAAGAAAACCCAAGAAAAGATAAACAGTGACAGTAAGGGAAAGGAAGATACAAGGGGCAGGATGGATATCACAAGGGAGGGGGGCACTCGAGGAGTGCCTAAGTGAGGAAGGAAGGACTGCAACCAAGAGATTGGACAGCTGTCCCCTCGATCGCGCAAGGAATACAAAAAAAAAGATACCCTCAAAGAGGGCCAAAAGAGGCTGTGACAAGACACATGAATAAAACAATGCAGTGTAACTTCCAGAACCATATATACAGTCCCAACCCCCACAGTAAGCCTCCATCTCCTTGCATGACACCCCAGTACCTCCAACGAGGGAGCCAATGCAACTGAGAGCCACGGCCCTAGGTAAATCCGTTAGGAAGGGACTATGACACATGACCCTCAAAACCATAAAAACTAACATTCCCCTACTGGAACCCCTCTGATAGCCCCCTACTGAGGCCCACCCATGCCCCCTCACCCCATACCGAACAAGGGGACTAAATAAAGTTGCATGGCAGCAGATGCTAAAGGCAACTGGGCCGCCCCCCTGATCTCAAGTCCCTGGAGCCTTGGAACCACGCAAGGCGATGGAGAGCACTCAGAAAATTAAGGTCACAACAGACCTTGCAGAGGTTAAACAGTGTAGAGGAAAAATGCAATATAAATAACAATACATAAAATTCCAGCATATGCAAGAATAGGAACATAACATAGATCTCGCATTATGCATATGAATGACAATACACAGCAATAAGGGCTCAAAACCTGCAGGCAACACTGCAGTCACCCACAAGGGGGGAAGATACAGGGTTGCAAAACAGCAATATAGAGCCTCAAGAAGCTCCAGCTGGCCAGGCGCTCAGAGTGGATCGCACGACAGAAATAGCTGCCGGAATGTAATGCACCCACATCGCCCAAAATGGTCAACATAACATAGGGGCCCTCAACAGTGCAAATCCCTGAATTAAAAGCTTGTACAGAAAGGGAAGAGGGGGAGGCAGAGGCAAGGGATGAGCATAAAGTTCGTAGCAGGGACAAACCAAAGACATGGGTGGAGAGGTGCAACTGGAGCTCCAATTATACCCATACATGGCAAAAAGGGACCCCCAAGAGAACCAGGTTACCACGGGCTCGGGGAGAGGTAGCCAGGAGAAAAGGAAAAGAGGAAAGAGGTAAAGAAGTGCAGAGGAGCACCCAAAGGCACCCCCATAGATAGAGGAAGTAAGATAAATAGACCCTTGGGTAACCCCCCAGACCACAGGAGCACCACCCACAAAACTATGGGAGCAAGGCCTCTAGAGTAAGAGGCGGCCCATACTGCTGGGCCAGGGAGGAGCCCTCCGGAACCCAAAGAGGCCCGCTCAGAGAACCCAGAGAATGATATGAGCCAGGAAAGAATGGTCAGGCCCATAAAGTGGTTTCTAGAACAATATATAATAATTATGGGAGTTGTGTGGGCTATAAGCAAATACAAACAATCAGTGAACTCAAACCCATCTGGGAAGATAGGAAGACAGTCTCCATCTGGAAGTTCATCTGAACCGAGAGGTATTGTAACGGTTTTTTTTAGACACTCAGACCAGTATGTGAAATAAAAACACAATTTATTTAGAGTAAGGTAAAGCAAAGGTCCGCCCTCTAGTGGCGGTTGATATACATCAGCAGAGTAGGCTGATAGGTACAAGTGTGAATGCACAAACGTATTACATGTACAAATACACAGTAGTAGAATGGAATATAACCACAGAGGGTTAAGTCCTTGATAACAGTCAGTCTCAGATGTGAATGTTTGGCACGCCCTGGTTGTTATAAAGCTGTGCTGGAAACGACGTTCAATATATACTGGATACAGGACTGCCTTGCCAAGGTGTTTAATATAAAGCAGAATAGGAATCCACTTAGCCCCCTCGGGCGTACCTACTGGAACTGCTTCTGCTAGTGCAAGTGGAAATAGCCCCCATGGGCGAAATAGGAATCGGCCTGCAATGCAAGAGCTGTTAAGCCTCCTCAGATATAACCGGACACAGGAAAGAGATATGCAAGAGCCAATAGCCCCACAGGCGTTGTTACCGGATTTGCTGACGCTGAAGCCTTTGCCTGCCACCACTCTGTATAACGGAATCGTCCAGTAATGCAATAAGACAGAGCCTTAGGCGCCCAACCGGCCCAACAGACGTGAATACTCTGCAAGGAGGTACAGAGTTGCCGACGGTGAGCGACCAACTCAGCAGGAGTATCACCGAGAACGAGGCTCGTACTGGAATGGAGAGTGGGAAACCAAGGCGGCACTACTAGGGTTAAAAGGCACGTTTACTCAAGGCTTTCAGCGGTAAGCAAGGCTCTGCAGTATGAGTGAAGTGTACACACACCAAGCTCTGCACGGGAAGATACACTGCACTGATCGGGTAACACCAGGCAAGGCAGTCGCACAAAGACTGGAACAGCAGATAGTAATGTCGCTGCGGCGACAACTGGAACGCAGGTCACTGGAACAAGCTGGAGGTCGATCTTCGGAGCAGGAAGTCAGCCAGGCCGTGTCAGAGCACGTAGGAGGTAGTCATACAAGCCGGGTCATACACAAGCAGGAACGTCAGCCATACCGGGTCAGGATCCAAGGGTGGTAGTCAGACGGGCCGGATCATACACAAGCAGGAACACAGGAGAATAGTCAGGACAAGCCGATTCGGTACACAGGAATCCAGAACACAGGAACACAGCAACAGTATAACTGGCTCAGAAACACCACGAAAGGGCACCTGACAGATGTGATAGCCAGGTATAAAAAGGTCACCAGGGGGCGGGCCAAACCACTCAGCAAATCAGTGTCTGCCATAGATGAGAGTGACAGGAATCACAGGCACTGTGATAGGTATGTCCTGAAGAACGGTCCACATTGAAAGCAACAGGATTGGGAGGAACAGAGTAGCCAGACCCAAACAGTCTCTCTGTAGCAATAGCACAAGAAGCCGCTCCAGTCAAGAGCAGTGGGGTAAGTCACGGCAAGCCAGTGAGGGGAGAACCAAATCCCAATAGAAGGTCAAACACATGTGTAAATCGCAGAGATCAAGCAGGATCCTCTCGATTTGGAGCCGAGAAATCATTGTACAAGACATGAACTTCAGGTGATTTCCATCCCCAAGCGATGCAGAAAGGCCTTGCATTCCGATGGATCCCTCAGCGTGGCGTGAACTCCATTTCATGATACCGCCAGCTGAAAAGGAGAACCCCAGCGGAAGGTTAAAGTCATGGTCCCAGAGGAAAGCAGTCAGGGGGCACATGGTGTGCTGCTTCTGAAGCGCCATTGGTGCTAAATCCGCAAAAGAAGCAGAAAATGGCACATTTAGTGGGACATCATTCGCCAAGCTGAAAGAGCCATTATTCGCCGATTTCAGTTTGAAGTTAAAATTTTCTACCATCCCTATAACTAAGAATGCGGAGTAAGAGAACCATGGAGCAGAAGCAGTACAAGCCACACTATTAGGGGATTAGAGGAAAGGAGGTTTCAACTTCAACAGAGGAAGGGTTTTTTTTTTTTATAGTAAGGTGGTTATGGCAGATATAATGGATACATTGAAGAGAAGATTACATACATTTCTTTCAAAAGGGAACATACAGGGTTATAATGTGTATTAGTAGGCAAAACAGGACTTTCTGATAAAGCTATAGAATTCCCATTTCTCTGGGTTATGAGGTAAGGGATAAACATGATGGACTTGTGTCTTTTTACAACCTACTTTATTATGTTATTATGTTACTTTAAATGTATAAATAAGAATGCGGTGTAAGATGCAATGGAGCTGTGGCAGCACAAGCCATCCAGCCAGTAAACTACACTGTGGGGCAAAGGCACCAGCTGGACAAGACCACTTCAAGGAAATAGGGCAAATTGTCAAGAGAGGTAAGACAAGAGGAGCTAACCGGGTGGAGACACTGCAACAAGGAAGGCATCAAGCCATCAGAGGAGCAGTGAAGAGGAAGACTGCTCAGAGGAGGCCAGTCCAGCTGCCAGGGAGGCAAGTGGAATGAGACCGCTAGGCCAGAGAGTGGCGGTAGAGCCGCCAGACAGAGAGGGAGTGGGTAGGACTGCTAACAGGATGGCAATGGATGCAAAAATAGGAGGAAAGGGCAAAAATAGGCTAGAAGCAATGGAAGTGGTTGAGCCATGGGAGAAGGTCTGCAGGGCCCAGGGAAATTCAGGCAGTCTGGTTCAAACACTGGAGATCTACAAGTACAGTATCAAAGGAGAACCAGCAGAACAGTCAGCAAGCCAAGGTCAGGAACAAAATCAGTCTCAGAGGAATTCCTCAGAACCCATATAAAATAATTGGCCAAGGTGCGAGGCAAACACAAGCCTTAAAAAGGGAGCCCAGCCAATAGAAAAGGGGAGGGGAGTATGAGTGGATTTATTTTAGGTGAGTTATGGTGATTTAGTTCTCTGGTTTGGGACTACTGATAGTTTTCTTTGTTATGAAACAATTTATTGAGTCTAGGCTTTTTGAAGAACTCCTCCATATCACCACAGCATTACGTTTTATCCATGGGTTCAGTTGGGCAGAGGGAATGACTTTTTGAAAGTACAGATAGCTCCTCTTTACTTGTGTTTTGAGAGGTTTACAACAAAAATCTGTTCTGCACATGTTGTTTGTAAACGTGAATGCCTTTTGTCTAAGTAATTTCTTGTTGTTTTTGTTTTTTTATAAGCAGTATTTCTAGTTTACTGTAGTGTATCGGTAGTATATTTTCCATGAACTCTGTGTCTATTCCTATATACGCTTTGAGGATCAAGATTTATATTTTTACTTTGGGATTATTGTTATAGCAGATCCCTATTAGATTATTACACAGCATTTCTGAGGTTCTGGTACATAACTACAATGCCTTTTGGCTATTATATGTGTGTAGAGTAGGGTTCTTTAGGATGAGGCCTGTTGTTGGGTGAAGATGTCACTGTCCAGTTGTGCAAGTTTCTTTAAGAGGTTCTTCAGCTTCATCTGTGTGCAGTATGTTGTGGTATCTTCCATTGAAGATAGCCATAGAAGAAGCAGGGCATTGGTAGAGTAAAAGTCCTAACTTGGTTAACTGGCTACTTCTAAGATGAAAGATTTCATGACAACTTAAGTCTCTTCCTCAGGCATATTTATAATGAAGACTGAATACAAAATGCATGACAGGTTATGCTGTCTCACCATTGTATAAATCCTTCCCTAGGCTCCAGCAGAGGCATATCTTTCTGGCTGACTAAGTAATACAAAATTTATTTCCCTTTTGCTGGTGCAGAAAAACATAGTGTGCAGAGAGTTTATGACTGCACCAAAGATGGCCAAACTATGGAATGCTTGGTGTCACAGGAACAACTGGGCCTAAGACTGTTAAACAAGGAACACAAGGAACTGTGGACATTTCTGTCATGCCTAGAACAACCCTTGTCTAGGCGAATGGATTGTCAGCCCAGTGACGCAAGCTATGTAGAGCTTTGGGATATTATATTGGCGGACAGCAGTGCCAAAAAGGACTAAAAATCATAGCCTGCTTTCATGGGAAAGGGCCATTAGGGGTTAATTATTTGAGTTTACCTAATGTTACTTGCAATGTGTATTGTAGGCACTAAAGCCAGTGTATTGAGACCCCCTGCTGTGTGTTAATTAATTCAAGTCCCTCCAGTCTTTGTGTCCATTGTCTGAGTTCAGCATCCCTTTTGTATTTGATATGGAATCAAGTCTGAGTCATTGTATTTGTTAGACCATTGACCTTTTGTCTACTGTGTGATTGAATTATGTTCCTAATGTATCTGCTTGATCCATTTATTTCAATGTAAGGTTTGACTATAAATATGTGTGGTTTGTTTCAATAAAAGAGTTCTTGTCTTAACCTACACTGGTGTTGTCTGGTTGTGTAACCTTGCTGTATCCAGAGTGTGGTTCTGGTTACTCTGACACTGGTTCTGCCTGGTGATTCAGAGTACATTGCGGTATGCTGCGGGAGCCTTTGCTGGTGGATTCTGGGAAGAAGTGATCCTTGACGGTGACACCAACGCTGGGTGTCTGCTGGTACCGTCACATCTGGTGGCAAGCGGTGGGATTTGGCTTCTTCCAAGGAACTGAAACTGAGACCAGCATCCAGGGGGAGATATAGCCGCTGGTTTGACCCTGGTCTCAGCAACGCAGCGAGCAGTGGATGGAGCAACAGCAAAACTGAGACCAGCATCCAAGGGGAGATACAGCCGCTGGCTTGACCCCGGTCTCAGCAACGCAGCGAGCAGCGGAGCACCCTACAAGATTAATTAATGGAGGGGGAGGAGAGCAGCAACCCCTCATCCGGGGTGATGAGCTTTGCTGGGTTTCAGTGACAGGTTTTTCGGCGACTGGCCCTCTACGGCGAAAACCCCCCTCACGAAGTGATCACGCGGGTCCTTGGAGAGGTAACCCAATTAAGACTGGCATCATTTGCCCAGCCCAGGAGGCCAAAAGAGAGAGAGGACAGGTTGCGTCCGAGGGATGTTGTTCTCTGCCCAGCACCGCGAGACGCAGGCACGGCAGAAGAACTGGCAACAGGGCAGAGGGACCCTGTCCTCTGCCCGACTCACAGTACAGAGGCCTCATCTGCTAGCAGGAATGTTAGCCTCTGCCCAGCACGGGTTGAAGCCTTTGTGTGCCAAGGAGAGGGCGCAACCAGAGTCTCGCCTCAGTAGCTGTCGGCGGTACAGGGAGCGGAGGTAGTCAAACTCTCTCCCCAGCGGAAGATTCGTATGGGCACTGAGGGTGCCGTGGATGAGACTGCGGTCGCCACGGACACCCTGCAAGCAGAAGAGTGGGCTCTTCCTATGGCGGACCCCCAGCAACCTGTTATGGTCTGGTCAGCCAGTAGCAGGCGAAGCTACGGCCACCGCTACCCCTTTCATTGAGGCTGACACCAGTGACCTGTTAGAGTCGGGTCAGCAGGTAGCATGCGAAACTATGGCTGCAGCTACCCCTTCCTTTGAGGATGTTCCAACAACCAAGTGCACTGCTACAGGGTTTGGTGCAGTCATCCCCTCACGGCAAGAGCCGTGCCTGGTTCCGGGAGCAGAGGTGGCTGACCTCACTCCCCAGCGGGAGATCTGTGTTCTCAGGGGTAAGGTAGTTCACCTCCCTCTGCAGCAGCAGTTTGAGGACCCGGGGATGGGAGCTGTTGTACCCCCCATCCAGCTAGAGGTTGTGTCTCCAGGAGTGGAGGCAGTCGGCATCACTCCCCAGCAGCTGTTTGAGCTACCAGGAGAGAAGGTAGTCAACCTCTCTTCCCAGCGGCAGATTAAAGCACCCAAGATGCCACCGGGAGATGAATATCCAGCGGAAGAGCTGGCAACAGGGCAGAGCGCCACTGGCCTCTGTCCATCTGAGCAATTGCCCCAGGGAGCGGGTGCTGGCTGCACCACGGCCCTACAGCAGAACGAGATCCAGGAGGAGATGGAGTGTTGTGTACTCTCACCCCAGTATCCAGAGCAACTCTACCACCCACTCTCATCATCTTCAGCCAGCAGCGGAGATTCCGGTAATGTGCTGACTGAGAAGGCACTTTTGTTTGGGCGTGGGTTTTTACTGGGTCAGAGACTCCTGTGTACCAGAGCCTGGGCTGGACAGCCTCTCCTGCTCAAGGCATCTTATGTCCAAGTCACCCTGTACCTGGAGGTGCAGGGTGCAAAGCTGGCCAAACCCCAGGTCTGTAGGGGCTGGCTGGGGACAAGTAATGTGCGGACATTGCACTAGCAGACTATGTGTCCACTCCAGACAGCAGCGAGCTGACCCGTGTGGATCATGCTGTGGCTGTCGGAGGTGGACAAGGGGGAGAAATGTCACAGGAACCACTGGGCCTAAGACTGTTAAACAAGGAGCACAAGGAACTGTGGACATTTCTGTCATACCTAGAACAACCCTTGTCTAGGCAAATGGATTGTCAGCCCAGTGACGCAAGCTATGTAGAGCTTTGGGATATTATATTGGCGGACAGCAGTGCCAAAAAGGACTAAAAATCATAGCCTGCTTTCATGGGAAAGGGCCATTAGGGGTTAATTATTTGAGTTTACCTAATGTTACTTGCAATGTGTATTGTAGGCACTAAAGCCAGTGTATTGAGACCCCCTGCTGTGTGTTAATTCATTCAAGTCCCTCTGAGTTCAGCAACCCTTTTGTATTTGATATGGAATCAAGTCTGAGTCGTAGTTGTTAGACCATTGACCTTTTGTCTACTGTGTGATTGAATTATGTTCCTAATGTATCTGCTTGATCCATTTATTTCAATGTAAGGGTTGACTATAAATATGTGTGGTTTGTTTCAATAAAAGAGTTCTTGTCTTAACCTACACTGGTGTTGTCTGGTTGTGTAACCTTGCTGTATCCAGTGTGTGGTTCTGGTTACTCTGACACTGGTTCTGCCTGGTGATTCAGAGTACATTGCGGTATGCTGCGGGAGCCTTTGCTGGTGGATTCTGGGAAGAAGTGATCCTTGATGGTGACACCAACGCTGGGTGTCTGCTGGTACCGTCACACTTTGGTTAACCCTCCGAGCACCAAAGGGCTGTTATCCAAAGGGCTCAATAACCCACAATTCAGAGGGTTAAACTTGATCATCAATTTATACTCTAAGATCTTTGTCTTTCTGTCTCCTAAATGTCCTATCAGTACAGACACCTTGAAATTTAGCAAAACGTTTGACCCATTGGGGTGTCTCTCTTGTTTACACAGGACCGATAAGAATTAATCTTTTTTCTTAGAGTTTGCCCTGTTTCTTCAACATATAATCCTGTGTTGAGACATTTCACACACATAATGAGGTAGACAATATTAGATTATCCATAGAAGAATATGCTGTTGATGTTGTGGTTTTGTTGGGAGAGTGATATCGGTGCCTTACCTGTTGTAATACTGTATGTGTGCACAGGTTCCACATCTCTGTTGTAGACAGGGAGAAGTACCATTTTATGTTGCATTCTTAAGGGAGCTCTTTTTCACCAGTTGTTTCAGGATGGGGAGGCTGTTTATGGGAGAAGAGTGGAGATTTGGACTGAGAGACAGAAAGATCTAGGAGTATAAATTAAAGTGTAACACTATTTTGTGGGATAATGAGACATAAATTCCTTGTCACAGTTAAAGCCACAGATCAAACACATTTTGGGCTTTTTGGGTGTCAAAGTTGAATTTATGGTTTAACCCTCTGAGTGCTAGAGGGGTGCAATGCATTGCAGCATTGCACCCCTCTGGCACTCGGAGGGTTAACCCATAAATTCCACAGGCTAAGCCATCTTTGGGTACAGTCACAAAATCTCTACACTCTAAGTTTACAAGAGCAGCAAAATGGAAATAAATTATGTACCATTTAGCCAGCTACAAAGAGATGTCTCTACTGGAACCACAACAGACAATGGTGATAAGGAACTCACATCTAGTGCAATTTAAATGTAAAAACAATTTGCATAAGTGTATAACCTATCGTACATTTTGTATGTAGCCTTAATTGTAAATATGCCTGAAGATGAAGAAGAGAACAAATTTGTCTTGAAAACTTGGACCCTAGAGCTACTAAGTTAGCCAATAAATATATATATATATATATATATATATATATATATATATATATATATATATATATATATATATAGAGTGAGGGAAAAAATTATTTGATCCCCCGCTGATTTTGTACATTTGTCCACTGACAAAGAAATGATCAGTCTAGAATTTTAATGGTGGTTTTATCTGAATAGTGAGAGACAGAATAACAACAAAAAAATCCAGAAAAATGCATTTTAAAAAAGTGATAAATAGATTTGTATTTTACTGAGTGAAATAAGTATTTGAACCCCTATCAATCAGCAAGATTTCTGGTACCCAGGTGTCTTTTATACAGGTAACAAGCTGAGATTAGGAGCACTCTCTTAAAGGGAGTACTAATAATCTCAGCTTGTTACCTGTATAAAAGACACCTGTCCACAGAAGCAATCAATCAGATTCCAAACTCTCCACCATGGCCAAGACCAAAGAGCTGTCCAAAGATGTCAGGGACAATATTGTAGACCTACACAAGGCTGGAAGGGGCTACAAGACCATCGCCAAGCAGCTTGGTACGAAGGTGACAACAGTTGGTGCGATTATTCGCAAATGGAAGAAACACAAAATAACTGTCAGTCTCCCTCGGTCTGGGTCTCCATGCAAGATCTCACCTCGTGGAGTTTCAATGATCATGAGAACGGTGAGGAATCAGTGTAGAACTACATGTAAGGATCTTGTCAATGATCTCAAGGCAACTGGGACCATAGTCACCAAGAAAACAACTGGTGACACACTACGCCGCGAACGACTGAAATCCTGCAGTGCCCGCAAGGTCCCCCTGCTCAAGAAAGCACGTGTACAGGCCCGTCTGAAGTTTGCCAGTGAACATCTGAATGATTCAGAGGAGAACTGGGTGAAAGTGTTGTGGTCAGACCAAAATCGAGCTCTGTGGCATCAACTCAGCTTGCCGTGTTTGGAGGAGGAGGAATGCTGCCTATGACCCCAAGAACTCTCTCCCCACTGTCAAACATGGAGGTGGAAACATTATGCTTTTGGGGGTGTTTTTCTGCTAAGGGGACAGGACAACTTCACTGCATCAAAGGGAAGATGGATAGGACCATGTACCATCAAATCTTTCCCTCAGCCAGGTCATTTAAAATGAGTTGTGGATGGGTATTCCAGCATGACAATGACCCAAAACATACGGCCAAGGCAACAAAGGAGAGTGGCTCAAGAACAAGCACATTAAGGTCCTGGAGTGGCCTAGCCAGTCTCCAGACCTTAATCCCATAGAAAACCTGTGGAGGGAGATGAAGGCTCAAGTTGCCAAATGTCAGCCTCAAAACCCTATTGACTTGGAGAGGATCTGCAAAGAGGAGTGGGACAAAATCCCTCCTGAGATGTGTGCAAACCTGGTGGCCAACTACAAGAAACGTCTGACCTCTGTGATTGCCAACAAGGGTTTTGCCACCAAGTACTAAGTCATGTATTGCAAAGGGGTCAAATACTTTTGTCACTCAGTAAAAAATGCAAATCAATTTATAACTTTTTTGAAATGCGTTTTTCTGGATTTTTTTGTTGTTATTCTGTCTCTCACTGTTCAAATAAACCTACCATTAAAATTATAGATTTATCATTTCTTTGTCAGTGGGCAAATGTACAAAATCAACAGGGGATCAAATATTTTTCCCTAACTGTATGTGTGTATGTGTATTATATATATATATATATACATATATATATATAATATTTTTTTTTCTCAAAAGATGCAACTGATAATGTGCTTAACCATTTATCTTATTATGCAAAAACCAGAAAGAAATTCTTCGCAATCAAATAGCCAAATAGGGGGAGATCAAACAATAGCCAGTAAATAACTGAATTGAAAATAAACAATAATGGGATACAATGAAGAATATAAAAAAAAAAGAAAGAAAATACAAACACTTTTGTACTGAATTCCCTGAAGGAAGTAAAACTCAATAAATAACAATGTATATATGTAAGTACATAAAATAATACTAGCAGTCACCAATCACTAGTGGTCGATGAAGCTGTAAATAAAATGCACACAAAATCAACAGAGATGGAAAAATGAGTAAATGAATGAATGAAATGGATGAAAAATGAATAATGAACAAATAATGTAGTGTGTATGTAATGGATATTCAGTCCACTGCAAAAAGAAAAAATGCCAGTAGAAATAAGATGTCCCAACTTAACTTAATGATGAATACATGGATGAAATGAGATGGAATGTCATGTAAGTGGAGCGTCCACCTTATCCTTAGAAGGTCCACTACTAAATTCGTCAGACACACAGATCTTCCACAAGGTCTCCAAACACAATCCAGGTGCAGCTTATGCAAGGTGTCCTTGGGCACCCAATAGAACGAGTGTAATTCCTAGGAATATAAAGCGCAACACGGGAAGGAGAGGAGAAAATAGGGAAATGCTCTAGTAATTAAACACAACTGTACCTGTATAAAAATAAATATATATATATCATATGGCTGATATTTATATTTTAATTAAATGAAAAGTATATGTAGTATACAAAGAAAACATAAACACTATAATATAAAAATATTGGCTAAAAACAAAATTCAGTTAATTCCTCCCCCCTTCTCTCATTCTAGTTACTAGATGCCCATCTTGGGCTTTATGCATCTCAGGGGTCCCAACCCCTTATCTGCCTCGATACTGTGCTCCTGACGTCCGGATTGAAGATCTGTAGATAAATGCACTTTGTGGTATTTAAATCGTTGCACTGAAAAAACAGCTTAGTGATGATACAATGTATATTGCTGTAGTGCTGAACTGATGTTCGGAGTATCAAACAAGTCCTTATTGCATCCAATAGATACGATGTATCAAGCCACGTGGAGCAGTGAAACGCTACAATTGCGCTTCAACAAGGATGTCCATGTCTCTCAACTGGAAAGGAAACGTCTCACAGGGGGCAGGGAGGGACCCGGCACGGATGGTCCGAGAGAGGTGGAGGTTAGGAAAGAACTCAATAGCCCAACACGTATCGTGGATTCGCAGATCCACTTCCTCAGGGGCAAAAGGAGATTGCGCATCCTCCTTAATGGCTATTTATAGACCTCTGAAGAATCCTATGTTGTATTTACATCCACATATTAATAATTTTACATCCATAAGTTAACAATTTATATAATCTATTAAGATGACATGAACATGGATTAAATAAAGTTTACATAAAACAAAGTGTACATAAAACAAATGTTTGTTTAAGAGTACATATCCACCCAAAAACATCCGATCCTTAAAATCTTGTTCTTAATAATAAATAATTCTTTGATAAAATGCACATACCTTATAAAAAGAAAAGTCTAAATCCTTGTGATATAGAACAGGGGTAATTCTTTGGATATATAAAGAGATATTATATGAGTGCAGAATGCAATATCCATTAAGAAGAAAAAGGAAAAAATAAATATTAAGTGAATAAAAAATTGCTATGAAAGAACGAAACCTATTTTGTGTGTCTGTGTGCTTATTTATATGTGTCTGTTTTTGGACATACTGTTAATAGCAATAAACGTGTATGATACTAATAAGTGATACCAATGATGAGAATGAATTAATATTATACAAGTATCCGTAGTAATGTGCATTGTGAATGATATGTATATTTAAGTGATAATATAAAGTGATATGATATTGTCTGAAAGCAAAAGAAGAAAAAGAGAAATAGAGAAATAATAAGAACTAGTGGTGATGGTAGGGATAAAAGACTGATATAAATATTTTTATATGAATAGTATTCAGATATTGTGATGTCATAGTACTCAAAAACCACATGTGTGTATGAAGCTTCATCTGTTCTCCAAAATCCAAAAACTTAAAATTAAAATTGAAACAAAAAATAAAAAAGAAGTTAGGTGGAATGAGATAACAGATAATATATAATGTAAAAATGATGAGAAAAACAGTACTGTTAATGGAATCTTGATATTAGTATAACCATATGAAATAATATGAAATAAAAGAAAGCAGAGGACTATTTGCACAATAAAAAATCTTAAGACCATATAGTCTGATGACTTTGATTTGGGGTATGCTATTATAAAATTATAAAAGGCAATTAAGAAAAATTGGAAAAATTTAAAAAATAATTAATTAAATAAATGCCACAAAGTCAACTCAACATTAAGTCCTGTGGGATCTAAAGTTTTTAGTGTGTATATCCAATATGATTCTCTTTGTCTCAACTTAATCAAACGATCACCACCTCGGTGATTTAGTGAGACTTGTTCAATTCCCACTACTTTAAGATTAGTATGCTGGCAACTATGGGAGTACTTATAGTGTTTGGATAAGCTGTGTGTTTCTAGACCGTTTCTGATATTTTTAAGATGTTCTGAGACTCTAATTTTTAACTTTCTTTTAGTCCTACCCACATATTGAAGTCCACATTCACATGTTATTAAATATACAATATAAGTGGAATGACAATTAATGAAATTTTGTACTCTTTTTTTTGTTACTGAACTAGTAAATGTAGTGACTTTTGGTTTCTCTAGATGTTCACATGTGGTGCAACCCTTTGTGCCACATTTAAACATGCCTTTTAAAGACAAGCTGTTGAAATTTGAAAGATTTTTTTGTGGGCATAAGAGGTAATGTCGCTAGGGGAAATTAAATTACCAATATTATTATTTCTTCGAAATACTATCTTAGGGGTTTCTCCCAATTCTTTTTTAAGAATTGGGTCCTGCATAAGTACGTGCCAGTGTTTTCTAATCACTTGCTTAATTTGTGGTGCTTTTTGGTTATATGTAGTTATAAACAATAGGACTGATGATGCTTGATCTTTCCGTTTTTCTTTATAATGGATCAGGGTTTTCCTATCATTGTTAAATTACTTATTTAATGCTTTATTGATAGTATTTATATCATATCCTTTTTCAATGAATTTATTTTTGAGTATTTCTGCTTCATTTTTAAAATCTTGATCTGTGCTACAATTTCTCCTAATCCTTTGAAATTGACTATATGGGATATTTTCTATCCAGTTTTTGTAGCCTGTATATTTTTCTGAGATTTATTTACACTTTTTCCACAGATTCCCTCTTCAATGACTATTATTGCTAACTGTATACCCTCAATTTACCCAAGAATGGAAACAAATGAAATGGTCAACTTCTCATACTTTAAGGGACCTGTAGGTGACCAGGACAGAATATATAACCATTGTAGCATAACTGAGTGCTACAAAAGCTGTGGCTCTGTAGTAAAACTTGGCAGGTCAAGGTAAGAGAATAGGATTGCATTCAGAAATCTTGAGATTTAGCAACTCATGTAAAATAATACAATTAAATATTCATCTAAACTTTTTTTTTTATGTCCAATATGGTTCAAAGGTACCATGGGGTTGAGTCCCTCCTCCTGGAGAGAAGGGCACATCACAAGAGACAGGATCTTTAGGGTGGAGATTTCATCCTTTTACTCTAGCTCAACCCCTAGTCTGCTTTCCAAAATTCATGTCTCCTGTAAAGCAATTGGATGTGTAATGGCCATCCCGTTAGTTTTTCTTAGATTTTTATTTATTTTTCTTTAAATATTGGGCTGTATAGACCCCCTTTGGTGGGATCCCATTACTAGGCTTTCCAGCAGTTGGATTGCTTAGTTCATAGGTGCTTTGTAGACCTTGCTCTGTGGAGGTTAACTTTATGACACATATGCTCCTCATGGCTGAATCTGTCTGAGATTGTGCCCTATCTTATGATAGTAGCCTGGAGAAAGAAGATTGAGTAACCCTTTGAATGCATTGGCCCATGGTATGTCCCATTCTGAGCTATCTTTTATACTCTGTGACTTATGCTATGAATATACATTCATTATGGCTCTATTTTCTCTTCATGGGGTATTGGAGTACAGATGACTGCTTTTTCTGATAGTTAAACCTTTCCCTCCTATTCTGGTTATTGGGAGTGTTTTGGGTGCTTTGGGGAACTTATTGGTCCCACACTACTAGGACTTGACTTGAGTTTTTTAACTCCCACTGGTATTCCCTGGGATTGAGTTCTGTGTAGCAGTATCACGGTGCCCGTGATCTTTCTTGCTGGCATCATTACTACTTCCTGTGTTTGTGCTGGGTTCTTATTGGCTGTTGGTGTCTGTCCCGCCCAGCACTAGCCTTTTTAACCTCAGTCCTGTCATTCCGTTGGCACCCTTTCGTGTTGTTCCTGCACCTGGTGTTTGTTCTGCTGTTGGTTCCTGCTCCGTGTATGACCCAGTTTTGCCTGACCTTGCTCCTGTCTCTTTGCTCCGTGACCCATTGCTGACTAGGACTGGCTGACTACCGCCCTGTGTACCGATCCTGGCTGTGCCTGACTACCCTCTCTGTTGCTGACTAGGTTTGGCTGACTACCGCTCTGTGTTCCGATCCTGGCTGTGGCTGACTACCTGACCCGTTGCTGACTGGCCTGGCTGACTACCGCTCTGTGTACCATTTCCGGCAGTGGCTGACTACCCGATCCATTGCTGACTAGGATTGGTCGAGTACCGCTCCGAGTACTGACCCTGGCTGAGGCAGACTGCTCGATCCATTGTTGCCTAGTGCCCTGCCAGTGCTTGTCAGTGTTGCCTTGCTAAGTGTCTGTCAGCGTTGCCAACCTGTGCCTGTCAGTGTTGCTGTGCCAGTGCTTGACCGCGTTGCCCTACCTGTGCCTGTCAGTGTTGCCTCCGGTCACTCTAGTCCCCTGAGACTAGTGCCTCGCCAGTGTCTGTCTTGTTGCGTCCGGTTACGCTAGCCTCCTAAGACTAGTGCCCTACCAGTGCCTGTCCTCTGTTGCCTCCGGTCACTCTAGTCTCCTGAGACTAGTGCCTTGCACAATCTTGCCTGTGTTGCTTCCGGTTACCCTAGCTTGCTAGAGCTTCTGCCCTGCAGTCACCTACAGCCTTGCCGGTTGGGTTACATCTTAGGCTTGGTACTGCTGATGTTCTACTCCTGTTCCTTACTACTGCATTACTGTTTTGGTTTGCTTGTCTCTTTGCACCCTGACCTGTGTCAGATTTGGGAAGTGCCACGGTACTGTCCAGATATGGGCCTGTGAAGGGTGATCTTGTGCACTTTATTATTCTTAATAAAGCTGATTTTACCTTACTAACTTGTCTAAGTGTTCTTACAAAACCGTGACAAGTAGCACGTTTAAGAACCAGAGACTGCCCACAGCCATCTTTGCTCCATTAACTTCTATGGAAGAAACTTCTTTGGGAATATCTCTGCAACTGTTTGATCTACAATAGCTCTACCTTCTTGTCTCCTCATGCTCTTTCATACGGTCCACTTTCTAAGTGTCCATGCAACTCACTGTGGCCCGTGGCTGGAGTAATAAGCATCGCTAGGCAACAAGCAAGGGAGATGACTACAGCACCCATAATTCCCCATTTCCCAGGCTTTTTTCAGATAGCCTGCCACACTTACTGGTGGCCATCTTACTTGTTTATCCTGTGCAGAGGCTGAATCCTCTTGCTTCTCTTATCTACACCCTTTTATGACTGTGGCTCTGGCACAGTGGGGCTTATCTCCCTGCTGTTGACCCACCTTATCTTGCTCTTGGTGAAGAACTCTGCCTTTCTCCTGGTGGATGCCGTGAGGCTTAAGAACCAAGCTGATAAGAGGCTTGAATCCTTACTCAAGAACAGTTTTGTGGCCAGAGGGGCAGTACTGAGGCCTATTTTCCTCTCCACCTGGGTCAACAGAGCCATTGCTGTCTGGGGTGAGCAACTGTCAGAAGCTATGAGTGCTGATATACCTAAGGAAGACACTAATTTTAGTGGCCAACATCACTGAGGCTTTGTTTGATGTGGCTAGATTTTCTGCTAAATCCTCCACTTTTTCTGTTTCTGCAAGCCACACCTTGTGGCTCAAGATTTGGTCTGTGGACCAATCCTCTAAGAAGTCAATGGTGTCCTTGCCTTTTCTGAACTGGCACAGCATTAGCAATGCTACTGGTGGTAAGAGTACTTTGTTGCCTACATTTTCCACCAATCTGTCTTTCCTTGCAAGAAAAACACATGGATATCATCCCCCCACCAATCCAGGGTGCAGAGGGTACAAACGCCTCAAATCTCCCAACAGCCCCCCCCCCCCCGCTCCTCTTTTTCTAAAAAGTTCTGCAGAACCCAGAAAAACTATCAACAGAAAAGAAAAGGTCAGCTACTCAAAGCTAGGTCCTTGTTTGTGTCCACCGGACCCTTTGAGTGCTGGAAAGAAGACCAGTTCTGCACCCAGAGCCCACATTAAATATAGAGTCAGTATAAAATATAACTTTTATTAGTGCTCATAAGAAAGGAAAATCAAATAAAATGGTAACCAACCAGGTAAGTTTCATAATGTTAGAAACTTTGCTAGTCCAATTAAAATGTGGATCAGTATCCACAAAATGGACATATGGGGGGGGGAATAACACCAACTATTAATGAAGGATTAAACACTCCTATAATGCTTGTGTATATATGCAGTACCATCAGGGTCACATAAAAATCTAATCACCACTTAATATATTACTCTCATTTGAGGAGTGTAATTCAAATGTGTTCTTGTATGCACATCTTTGACATTTCCTTGGTGCTGTCCTTCCTTCAGGATGGATTCAACAAGGGTCTCAACTTCAGTTCCTTCAACCTACAAATCTCATTCCTATACTCTTTCAGAGACGAATGGCTGTCATTCCGGACATGAAGACTTTTCTACAGGCGGTGTCTCATGCCTTCCCTTTCTCTGTGGGATCTCAACCTAGTCTTGAGAATTCTTCAGAAGTCTCCTTTTGAGCCTCTAGTGTCCATCTCCTTGCATCAGCAGAGAATGAAGATGGCTTTTCTCTTGGCAAGTGTCTTTGTTCGGAGATTAACTGAGCTGCAAGCACTGTCTTGCAAGCCTCATTTCCTAGTGGTTCAGGTGATCCTTCGTATTTGAGAGCTTCTTACTACGTTAGTCTCTGAGGTTCAAATTAATCAGGAGGTGGTTGTGTCTTCTTTTTGCCCTCACCCTTCAACTGCTCAGGTGAAGGATCACCACCTGTTGAATGTTGTGCATTGCCTGAAGTTTTATGTGCATCACGTTAAGCCTTTTATGAGGCTGACTCTCTCTTTGCGTTATCCTAGAGGGTCCTATGGCAGGCCTGGCTGCATCCAAGGCAACCATTGCCTCTTAGATTAAGGTTACCATACGCCATCTGTATGAGATTAGGAAGAAACTGGTTCCCTTCAAGATCACAGCTCATTCCACCAGATTTGTGGGTGCTTCTTGGGCCTATAAGAATCAGACCTCAGCTGAACAGCTTTGCAAGTCTGCAACTTAGTCCTCCTTTCATACTTTCACCAAACACTACCAAGTAAATGTCTTTGCCTTGTCTGAATCCACTTTTGACCAGAAAGTCCTTCAGGAAGTCTTGCCTGTTAAGGAATCTATATTCTCCCTTTTTCTACAGCCAGTTGTTGCTCAGTAATTTTTGACCCTTGTTGGCTCTTTGGTGTGCTTTGCAAGTTCTGTGTTCAATACCACCTACAGCTATTCATATCCAGAATAGTCCTAGGGAACTCTATCATGGACACTTATAGAGAGGCCTTTTCCTCTTGCCCTTCCCGGAATCTGGGATGCTTTGGTATATCCTCATGGTACCTGTATTCCAAATTGAACGTAAGAGAAAATAGGATTTTAGTTTTCTTACCTGTTGAATCCTTTTCTCTTTAGACCATATAGAATACAGGTCTCCCACCTGGAGTATAACCTTTCTTGCTTTGCTTACCCGGGCAGAGTAGTCGTCTTAGGGTCTTTGTCCTGGGATATTTTTTTTTCTTCTTACCTGCTTAGTTATTTTGCTGTGGCTATTGTCACATGAATTCTGAGAAGTAGGTGAAGGTTTGAGCTGGAAGAAGATGACGGATTCTCCACCCCAAAGACCATGCCTTTTGTGATGTGCCCTGTCCTTCGGGAGGAGGGACTCAAACCCCATGGTACCTGTGTTCCATATGGACTAAGGAGAAAAGTATTCAACAGGTAACACTAATATGCTATTTTCTTGTCTTCTTAGAACTGAAGCTTATACAAATCTACATAATATAAGAAATCAGCGATGGATAGACACAAGGACAAAAGCTTTGACTGTACATTTTACTCTTTACCATACTCCAACAAATCTTTTTACAATGGTATCATTCATAACCGAACTGGTATCGTCTGGTGAAATAATTACATCAACATTAATTGAGTCTGTCCGAATTTATCGCATTACTACACTCTTTGATTATTTCATTATGACATTTGAGGTAACTATACTATCTATATATTTATATACAATTAATTTAATTGGGAGGCAGGGATGTTATCAAAGTAGTGAAATGAAATATATACTCTTTGGGTAAGCCAAAATAACATCATTAGGTTGCTTTATTAAAGCTGAACTACCACATCAACTAAAGTCGCCCTGAAATACTTAGGCAGGTTGCGACTAGCTTAATAATTTTTATTTTACCTCTTAAAAGTGCCCCCAAGTAAAGAAATCCGTAATATTCTGAGACTGATGGCCAGGTTAGTGCAGCCTGTGTGCCTGCACCGGCGTCTCTTCCGGAGCCGTTCGGGTCAGTGCAATGCCTCTGAAGGGTGATGGGGACTGAAAGCTCAGGTGCACCAACAAGATGTCTGCGCTGATGCCTGGCTTCCAGTCTCGGAAGCTAAAGGATTACTTTACTTGGGGGTACTTTTGAGAGGTAAAATAATGATTATTAAGCTAGTCGCCACCTGCCTAAGTATTTCAGGGTGACTTTAGTTGATGTGGTAGTTCCGATTCAACTTTATTATAATGATAGCCCTTCTGTTAAATATTATGGCTACCCACTAGATCATTAGTCGAATAAACAATGTTTTTCGTTATTGTACCCTTATTATATATGGGAAAAATGAAAAATGCCAATATGCCCAGCTCCAATGAGGTTTGATTAAAAATAAATAATAAAATAACCCTGCGTGCACCATGGGAGGACACCCATGTGGGACACACAGGATTATTTTTTTCTTTTCTGTGTATTATCTTTTATTCATACCCCCTTGGGGGCAACAGTAGTGGTCCTGATATCCCCCAGTATGGTATGAATAAAAAAATAATGATAACAAAATATTAATACTGTGTCCATTGAGGTGCCATTTTTCTCCTAAGAGCACTAGCTAATGAATACCGTTGAAATTTCCATAGTTTGCACAGATTTTCTCTAGGAGTATGTTAGAAATTCTTTTCTTGTAATAATTCCAGACCAATTCTACTTTATAGAGGTATTTTATTATTCAAATTAATATTCTGTGGTTTCATCAGGCAGGAACATCTCCTCAGTCTATCCCAGCAGCATTGTTTCTTTCTGTAGACTGGAATCAGGCATACAAAGTATAGGAGATCATGGATAAACTTATATACTTTTTCTGAACAAAGGATTACATGCTGGACACTCCTATCTACACATCTGGTCATATATGGACAGTTGTATACATTAAGAAGAGCAATTACTTTTTTGGAAACATTTGAAAAGCATGAGCTCATTTGGCAACCATTATACACATACACTGAAATATTCCAACAAAGGCTTGCATTGCATCCATTATAACTACAGTCATAATGTATAATACAATTCATCAGGGTTGAAAGACTAATTACCTATCATTTGATGTGGTAGGTTATCTTCTTTCCAAAATGACATACTTTGTCTATCTTTTCTCAATTTATGAAGTTGTGCCTACCATTTTTGTATAATCAAGTCATGTTTGAGAAAATGTAAGAAAAATCAGAGGTTGTGGTATGTGTAGTTTTGTGTTTCTCGCTCATGTTGACTCATATACCAATACGGCACCATTTTTCTGCTGAGAGAAGTAGCTAATGAATATAGTTGGAGATTCCATAGTTTTCACAGATTTCAGTACATTAGATGGGATGGGAATGTAAGAAATGCCATTTTTTTTCCTTTAGCTCCACTTTCTAGAAATAGTTGTGCACACCAAGCGATGGGTAGAAAGGCAAGTGACCTCTCATTTGATGTGATGTGTTAACTTATTTCCACAATGGTATCCTTTGTCTAACTTTTCTTCACTTCTGTAGGTGTTATAACCATTTTAATACATGCAAGTTATGTTTGAAAAATGTAAGAAAAATCAGAGGTTGTACTTGGTGTACTTTTGTTTTGTTTTGTACTTCTGGTACGCCAGTAGGGTAGCTGATGAATACAGTATGAAAGTCAATATTTTTCAAAGACTTTAGTACATTTGAAGGGATGTAAATATAATAAAATGTCAATTCCATCTACAGTACTCGTGAGTGCGCACCTTCAGGATGTTGGTAATGGTCAACAGGGGCGCCCCTCTGTTTGACCCCTATCCCTTTCTTGTCTTGCAAGATACAGGACCTTTTCAAGGATGTGTTGCAGGCACCGGCTATGCTTTTACAACAGTAGGAGATTACACGAGGATCTTAGGACATCTAGTGTCTGCCCTGGAAGCAGGCTCTTACTCTCATTTCCACATGAGCTAGTTCCGATAATGTTTTCATCTGTCTGACTACATGAACCTCTCCCTTGACATCATGGGTCCCCTGATATCTCAGGGGTGGTGGACTGGAAAGCTGCCTTGCATTCAAAATCCTTGAGATCCATGCCATTCAGCTGGCATGTCTTCAATGGCCTCAAGTACTAACAGGGACTTCAGTCCGGGTACAGCAGTGGCTATATATAATATATATACAGTGAGGGAAAAATGATTTGATCCCCTGCTGATTTTGTATGTTTGCCTACTGACAAAGAAATGATCAGTCTATAATTTTAATGGTAGGTTTATTTGAACAATGAGAGACAGAATAACAACAAAAAAATCCTGAAAAACACATTTCAAAAAAGTTATAAATTGATTTGCATTTTACTGAGTGAAATAAATATTTGACCCCTTTGCAAAACATGACTTAAAACTTGGTGTCAAAACCCTTGTTGGCAATCACAGAGGTCAGAGGGTTCTTGTAGTTGGCCACCAGGTTTACACACATCTCAGGAGGGATTTTGTCCCATTCCTCTTTGCAGATCCTCTCCAAGTCATTAAGGTTTCAAGGCTGACGTTTGGCAATTCGAACCTTCAGCTCCCTCCACAGATTTTCTATGGGATTAAGGTCTGGAGACTGGCTAGGCCACTCCAGGACCTTAATGTGCTTGTTCTTGAGACACTCCTATGTTGCCTTGGCCGTGTGTTATGGGTCATTGTCATGCTGGAATACCCATCCATGACCCTTTTTCAGTGCCCTGGCTGAGGGAAGGAGGTTCTCACCCAAGATTTGATGGTACATGGTCCCGTCCATCATCCCTTTGATGCATTGAAGTTGTCCTGTCCCCTTAGCAGAAAAACACCCCCAAAGCATAATGTTTCCACCTTCATTTTTGACGGTGGGGATGGTGTTCTTGGGGTCATAGGTAGCATTCCTCCTGCTCCTCCAAACATGGTGAGTTGAGTTGCTGCCAAAGAGCTCGATTTTGGTGTCATCTGACCACAACACTTTCACCCATTTCTCCTCTCAATCATTCAGATGTTCACTGGCAAACTTTAGACGGGCCTGTACATGTGATTTCTTGAGCTGGGGGACCTTGCGGGCTCTGCAGAATTTCAGTCCTTCATGGTTTAGTGTGTTACCAGTTGTTTTCTTGGTGACTATGGTCCCAGCTGCCTTGAGATCATTGACAAGATCCTCCTGTGTAGTTATGGGCTGATTCCTCACCGTTCTCATGATCATTGAAACTCTACGAGGTGAGATCTTGCATGGAGCCCCAGACCGAGGGAGATTAACAGTTATCTTGTATTTCTTCCATTTGCAAATAATCGCACCAACTGTTGTCACCTTCTCACTAAGCTGCTTGGAGATGGACTTGAAGCCCATTCCAACCTTGTGTAGGTCTACAATCTTGTTCCTGACATCCTTGGACAGCTTTTTGGTCTTGGCCATGGTGGAGAGTTTGGAATCTGATAGATTGCTTCTGTGGACAGGTGTCTTTTATACAGGTAACAAGCTGAGATTAGAAGCACTCCCTTTAAGAGAGTGCTCCTAATCTCAGCTTGTTACCTGTATAAAAGACACCTGGGAACCAGAAACTTTGCTGATTGATAGGGGGTCAAATGCTTATTTCACTCGGTAAAATGCAAATCAATGTATTACTTTTTTTAAATGTGTTTTTCGGGATCTTTTTGTTATTCTGTCTCTCACTGTTCAAATAAACCTACCATTAAAATTATAGACTGATCATTTCTTTGTCAGTGGGCAAATGTACAAAATCAGCAGGGGATCAAATAATTTTTCCCTCACTGTATATAGGGCAGAAATTGTGAGGAGTGCCTTCTAGGGAGGTATTGATACCCCATTTTTCCCTGCACTTCTCAGCTGACGCTAGAGAAAAAAAGATAATTAAAGAAATCTATACTGCTGCTGTAACAATTGTGCTGCTGCTATACCATATCCTATATTCTACTGTACTGTTGAATGATGTACCAACCTGACTTCTTAATAAAAATAATTAAAAAAAAAGAAAAAATAATCTAAATAGATGCACTACAAAAAATTACGTCCTTACTAGATCGATGCCCAAGAAATTAATTAAAAAAACATATCCCCCCAGCCAATCACTGGAAAGAAGCTGTTGAATATGGGGTGCATTTTTTTTTGTTTTTTATTGACAGGGATAGGGAAAGTAATTTAAAAAAAAGCACAAAAAAGCTGAGCAGACAGACACTAGAAGAGTCATAGCAGAGCCAGGCATCACCCACACAAAATCAGTTCTGTTGTGTACATCACTGTTAAATAATATCCAGCAAATGTACTAGTGGCAGGGGTGGAGGGAAAGGAGTAGTAGTGTAGTGCAGGGACATGTGAGTAAAGTAAAGACGCAACTAGGAGAGCGCTGATATTCTTGTTGTATACACCAATATTTGAGAGGTGAATAAGAATGGAAAACAATTACTGAACAATATGACTGGTGTTTTCTGAGGTCAACCGGTCTTGAAGCTCATGGGGAACATTAAACTGTTCCTCCCCACCTAGACCACCCAATGTTTCTTCGTGTAACCTTTTGGGAGAGGGTCTCCATATTGAGCATTGAGCAGCTTATCAGAAAAAAATCTATGTGGGGACAGTACAGTATCCTCCACAAGTTTTCTTTGCTATCTGATCATTATGGTAACAAGATTTAAATATGAGTGACTCTCATCTGTAATATTCCAACTACTTCAGGAAGTCAACATACTACATTATATATAGCTCCTCCTTCTTTTCTTCTCTTTTACTGTTTATGCATATGAGTAAAGTGGTAGTCTAAAATCTGACCACAGCTGCGGAGTGTGTAAAAATTGATGATGATCCTTCTCCTGAGGAAGCAATTTGTCAACATCCCATAAAAAGTTCCACCACCACCGAAAATATTAAAAAAATCCATGTAAGAACACTGAAGATGATGACAAGTCACATTCTAGTGTTAATGGCATGACGGAGGAAGGTTTAACAGTTCAATCAACTGCTGTGCCTGACAGTGAGAGTAAAAACTCCAGTCCTCAATGTAGCAACCCTAAGGAGGGAGGAGGGTTACTCATTGGCTAGAGATCGCTCGAGTTTACAGACAGAAAGCCTCCGTCATCGGAGGAGGCTGGATAGAGGGAGGGGAGCAGAGGCAGAGTGACAGACTGCAGTACAGAACAGTTGACCACAGTCTGTCCAGAAGTAGGTGCAGGGCAGTACTTATTTTTTTAGATTAAAAAAAAAATTAAAAAAAAAAACGAAGACACTATAACACATATTCGCTATATAGCCTACATATTAAGACTAACTTGTTTAGGGGTGAAAGTTCCACTTTAAGTCATGCCATATATGCCATACGTCTTCTGAGTGCTGAAGTTTAGAAATAAGTGACTGAAAGACAAAGTTGTGAGTCCTACAGCAACATATGGCTTGAAAAATGTGTTAGCATGCAGAATGCATTTGTCCTTTGCCCACAATACTAACTTCCTGCTTACGTGACACTGGCACATATTCATGATGATGTCAAGTAATGAAAAAAATAAAGTACAAACTACATTGTAGCAGATGTGTATTGTAGTGGTGGGGGTGGTGGAGGATTGGCATGGTGTGATTTGTGTATGTATTTTTACTATTGTCATACTCTATCCTCTTTCTCAGGTTATTGACACACATTACTTATTGGTCATAGCAGTGGTCCCAAATGGGGTAGGTGGTGGCAACCCTTCTTCACATCCTTCCTTCACCTCCTCATCTGTGCTGCTGTTAATATATTTGTCCTGGCTTTGTCTGTCATGTGTGGTTTCTGCTACTACTACTACTACTGGAGCTAGATGTTGATGTAATTCTACTGCCACTACTACTAGGTGTCAGAGGTGCCGCACTTACAGCAGAGGCACCAGAGGTAATCGTCATATCTAACACTGTGTATGTAAACCTATGTTGCTGGGTACTCAAAACAGTTGTGTGTGTGGCTGAGTGGGACTTGGACTTTGAAGAGGTGATGATGCTGATGATGACTGATAGGGTGACTGTGCGCTTTTTGACATTTGTACTTGTCCAGGGTCAGACTTTCCAGTGTCTTTCTCAAACACTTTATAGACAGGCACAGTCCTCCTTAAAAGTGGTGGAAGATTCAGCCTTTGACTTTCTGCTAACCATATAGCCATATCATCATCCTCACTCTCAACTTCATCTGTATCTGAAGAAGAGAAGGATGCTGGAGGGATATATTCTAAATCTACATCATCATCAGTCATCATTAGGTCATCCTTATCAGCATCACCTGACAGTTCCTGCCTACTACCCTTATATTCCTGTAAGCTTTTCGAGGTCTTAAACAATTTCTTTTTACTTTTATTGTAACAAAATTCACTACTGCTTTGCGGACAGGTGTTTTGGTGCTTGGTTGTCTCACTGTCTGATGCAGCAGGCAGTTCAGCTGCTACACCTTCCTCTTTTGTTGTCTTCTTCAGTGTTCTTCTTATATGGTTCTTTATTTCTGTTGGCACTGGTGGTGCTGGACTCCACTCTGTTGTCTTATCATAGTCTGTCCAAAAAAAAATTATAACTGAAAAACAAAATCAACAACGTCTTTCCCCAGACTTCCCCACCCAGCACAGAGACAATAACAGCAAGATCAGCAAGCAAATAGGTCCATAGCTGTCTGTGTCTTGCCAGTCAGTCACATGGAATTTTGGAGTATTTGGGGGTCAGCCTCCTTCCTTCTTATCCCCTAGAGTGCCCACAGACTCCCCTAATACAGACAACAAATGTCCTACCTAAATGAATCCCTAAACTATGCTTCAGTTCTCCTTTATTTGCCTATCTCCTCTAGCTGAAAACCATGCTGTTCTCTCCTCTCACAAACACAGAATGGCTGCTGTGAGGGCCTGACAGCCTTTTATACAGCTCTAGAAAACTTTTGTGTGGTGGAGAAATATCTTTCTTTCCATTTATTTCAATGGTCGAAAAGGCAGGAAAAATGTTACTTTTTGCTGGAAATTATTCACCAACTGGAAAGTGCAATTATTCACCGATTTCAGTTTGAGGTGAAAAATTTCGCCCATCCCTAGTAATGTCATTTGTGGAGGGATTTGAGACTGATTGGGAACCCTTTGGATGGGTGTGGAAGTTGGAAGACACACTTGGGCTAGTGACTGCAAATGCTGATGGGGAATTGCTGCTGGATGATGGGGGGATCTCTGCAGCCAACTTGGTTTTCTTACTGTAGGTTTTCTTGTATACACATTTTTGAAGAGGGGTAGAACAAATACTAGCAGAATCAGTAGCAGTATCAGCAGTGGCATGGGAGTGGGACGTTTTACACATATGTGTAATTAATTCAGTTCTGACAAGGTGGGATCCCTCCTTTCCCCTCTTTATGCACACAGGGTGCATACAGAATTTGGAGTTTCTTGCAGTGTTGCAGAACCCAGGGAGAAATAATCCCAAAGTAGGAGATAATGTTGTTGCATCTGAAAGTGCTACAGAGCCTGAGTCTGACCCAGCACATGATGAACTTTGGGCTCTGCCTCTCTGATTCACTAAACCTCTACAGCTGCTGTCACCAATCCCACCACCACCACATCTTCAGTCCCATTAACAGGAACATGCCCCTCGTCTGCAATGCTGCTGCTGCTGTTGGCGTCAGTAGCTGTCAGGGCTGTTTGGTCCTTAGCAGCCTCCTTAGCCTGCCTTTACTTTTTTTTCTTTTTTGGGAGGCTATTTAAATTCGAGTTTTGGCGCCCATTGTTTGCCTGATTATTCGGGTCAGGCTCCCGTTAGTTTCCCTGCTGTTTCTTGGGTCTCAGTCGGTGGTTCGTCAGTCTCTGCCGTCCTACCTGATTGCCTTGCGCCCTTTCTGCCCGCGGCTTCTGGTTGCTCCAGTCCCCAGTCCCACTTGCGCTGTGCCTGCCTGCCCGGTGTTCTCTTGAGGGCGGCCCCCCTCCTTCTCGCTCCCAGTCCAGCTTAGCTCCCGGTTGCGGGTGTGCGGCTGTTTGTTGGCCGCCCGCTTCGAGTATTCTCCCTCCTCTTTTCCCCGGCCGGCGGGTTGGCGCTCGGCCGAACGCAAGCCGTCTGGCTCTGGCCTCTGGTCAGTTGAGGGGCAGGGCTGGAGAGCCGCTCTGTTTGGCGCTCCCAGTGTTGTGCCTCGGTCCGGGGTCTCCCCGGCTTGCTTCCTCCTTTTGCTCTGGGTTTTGTTGGTGCCCTGGGCTCTGTCTCCCTCCGGTGGGCACTTTGGGGAATGCAGGTCCTATTGGGCTTGCAGGGAGTTACTCCTTCCTCCATTCTCCCGGCAGCTGAGAGGGTCCTGGGGGCTGGGTGGGGAGGTTTCTGCTCTCTCTCCCCTTCCCTCATGTGGGGGGTATTGTCCTGTGTCTCCCTTTTTTGGTTTGGGGTACGGTGGTGCACAGGGTATTTGGGAAGGGGGGCAGGTAGTAGCCCCCTTCTATCAGGGGTCTCGGGTGTGGATAGGATTGGTCTTGCGGTCCAGGTGGGGGTGGGTTGGAGTCTCCTTCCTTGGACTGTTACTTGCGGGTCCTTGGGTCCTACGATCCCCCTTTTTCCCCTCAACTCTGTTTGTTATGTTGTAGGGGCTTCCGTGGACCCATTTCGGGGTTTCCAATACTCTGCGTAATAGAGGCTAGGTTTGCCTTAGGGTTCAGCTTCTTGGTTTTCCTCCAGAATCGGAAGGATTCGGACTTACCTTCATTGCCTTCTCTCCGATCTCCAGCGGATCTTGACAGTAGCAATGGCACTGCTCCTAACAACTGGTGCCTTTCCTTCCATTTTGGAAATAGAGAGAGCACTCCGATTTAGGTGTGGCCTACACCCCCTGATGAGGATGATTCTCCAGTTCCTCCTTGTCTCCTCCAAGTGTTTCTGGTAGACATGAGCATGCATCATATTGTAATCTAAAGCAATATTATTATGAAGAAAAATAAGTATAATAAAAAAAAAAAAAAACTTACTTAACTGACCCTCACTAATCTAACCCTAAGTCATACAGACTTCACACACTACAGAAATAACAAATGGAATTTTTATCAGCTCTCTTCTCTCTCAAACCACCCTTGCTACTTTGTTGCTACTAACAAAACCCACACTGCAATGCGGGAAATACTTCACTTTTCTACTTAGAAGCCAGCGGGAAATTAAGTGGTGTTTTTCTATTAATAGTATAGGACGGCGGAAAATTTCTAAGTTGTGGGAATTTTCTGCCTGAAACAAATGGGTGGGAATTTACTGACAAAAGTTTTGCAAAATTTCCAGCTGGAAAAATAATAGGACTTTTCGCTCATCCCTTTACATAGGAGTTAATATTAGACAAATTATTAGCATTATTAACTTTGAATCCAGTTTAACCTTCCATTATTACTATATTATTTATAAACATTAACCATAGCAATGGTCTCATATGGGGTAGATGGTAGCAACCCTTTAAATCCCTCCACCCCTCCTCCTCACTGCAGCTGTTAACGTGCCATGAATTTTCCTGTTTTGTGTGGTTTTGTCCACATCTGCTACCCAGTAGCTAGATGATACTAGATGATGGTTCATTTTCAGAAATGTAAGGCTCCATACATTGCTAAACCAAGAAACCTACACACAGGAACGGAGCTTCAAAAACATATGTAAGTATTTGTATATCGCTCATGTAACAGTATATACATCCAATAATCCCACCGGTATGTTCTTGGCCAGAACCGGTAAAAATGCTAGCAGGGAATGTTTGCCGGTCCTACCCGCAAATGGACATATCAAAGCAAGTGGCACTGGCAAAAAGGACTGAATACAAAGCAGAGCAATAAAAACTAAAACCTACTTTCTCAAGAAATCTGTTTTAATAAATTCAGACTAAATCTGAAAGTTCTCAAAAGACTCACAATTGTGGTGCAGCCACAAAAACTGAGAAAAAGGGACATTTCTGAGCCAACTTTTGTAGTGACAACTGTCAAAATGTATGAAACTATTAACATCAACATCTTTAAAATAAGTGATGGTGCTAATTCCAAAGGTTCCAACAGACAGTCTCAAATCTAAATAAACAACATAATGGCTACTATGGGTATATGTAAATTTTAAGCCCCAATTATTATTATTGAGATGATCCACAAACTTTTGTATATCACAGATGTCTCCCTCCCAGATGACAAGGAGATAGTCTATGAAGTAACGATAAAAACACAAGGTTCGCCCCAAAGCCATGCCCCTGCCAAAAGTGGGTATGTTCAAAATAACCCATAAACAGGCTGGCATAGCTAGGGGTGAACCTTGTCCCCTCCTTTCATCTGGAGAAAAAACTGTTCCTGAAAAGAAAAATAGTTGTTGGTCAATATATGCTCGATGGCCTCCATTAAAAATAATTTTTGTCTGTCAGGCATTAATAGATCTTTTTGTAAAAATAAACTTACTGCCTCTACCCTCCCGATGGGGAATATTTGAATACAAACTACAAACATCCAAAGTAACTCAATGACATTTGACACTCCAGATAAACTTACTTAACAACTGTAATAAATGAGCTGAGTCTTTCAAATAAGAATCCAAACCAATAACTAGTTTTTGTAGGTGGTAATCTATTGGTTGAGATGGGTTGGATGTCAAAGAATTGACCCCAGAGATGATGGCGTGGCCAGGAGGAGTGGAGAGGGACTTATGGATCTAAGGAAGATGATAGTATATTGCTGGTTGTGGTTCAGCCACAACAATAAAGTCCCTCTCTGCTCTCGTGATCACCCCACCATCCCGGGACAAATCTACAAGTTCAACTAATGACCTCGGGAACTCAGCAGTAGGGTCTACACATAATTTCAGATAATATTGGGAATCAGTCAAAGTATGATCTGCCTCTGCAATGCCATTTAATCTATTCTGGATCACTTACCCCCCCCCCATCCACTGGTCTAATCACAATCTGATCGTTGGATCTTGACAAGGCAAGGCAGTAGATGTAGTATATCTAGACTTTGCAAAGGCATTTGATACAGTGCCACACAGAAGGCTGGTATATAAAATAAGGAAATTGGGGCTAGGAGATAACCTTTGCAATTGGGTACAAATCTGGTTGAAGGATAGGGAACAGTGTGTCATTGTAAATGGAAAATTCTCCAATACAGTTAAAGTGGAGAGTGGAGTACCTCAGGGTTCAGTATTAGGTCTGCTGCTGTTTAACATGTTTATAAATTACCTGGAAATAGATATAGAAAGCAACATATCAATATTTGCAGCTGATACTAAATTATGCAAGGTCATTAATTCAGAACAGGATATTTTCTCTCTACAGAGGGACTTGCATACAATGTCAGATTGGGCAAACAAATGGAATATGAAGTGTTTTGTGAGGAAATGTAAAGTCATGCATTTGGGAGGAAACAATCCCAAGGCTACTTATGAACTTAATGGAATCATTTTAACCCTTTGAGTGCCAGGGGTACGCAATGCATTGCAAAACAATGCATTGTGTAACCCTCTGGCACTCAAAGGGTTAGGGGACACATTGCTAGAGAAAGACCTGGGTATCCTTGTCAACTACAAACTTGTAAACAGTGACCAGTGTTAAACAGCAGTACCAAAGGCAAACAAAATCCTGTCTTGCATAAAAAGAGGTATCAAAGCAAGAGTGGATAACATTATTTTGCCATTATACAAATCATTGGTAAGACCTCACCTTGAGAATGCAGTGCAATTTTGGGCACCGGTTCTGAAAAAGGATATACTAGAACTAGAGAGGGTACAGCGAAGAGCAACAAAATTAATTAAGGGAATGGAGGACTTGACGTATGAGGAACCAGTAGACAAGCTTGGTTTATTTACTCTAGAGAAAAGACGACTAAGAAGAGACCTTATCACATTGTACAAGTATATGAGAGGTCAATACAAGGATCTCTGCTGTGACCTGTTTATTCCAAGTCCTGATCAGGTGACCAGGGGACACCCCTTGAGATTAGAGGAAAGGAAGTTTAAACATCAGCAGAGGAAGGGTTTTTTTTACAGTAAGGTCTGTTAAATTGTGGAATTCATTGCCCAAGGAGGTGGTTATGGCAGATACAATGGATACATTTAAAAGAAGTTTAGATACATTTCTTTCAAAAGGGAACATGCAGAGTTATACTGTTTATCAGTAGGCAGATCAGGAAGGTCTGATAAAGACTCACTAAACTGGTAGCAGGAAAGCTATAACATTCTCAGTTACTGGTGTATGAGGAGAAGGTTGAACTTGATGGACTTGTGTCTTTATTCAACCTAATTTACTATGTTACTATGATATTAAATGTCAATTGCTTTATATTCAGATTTGGGCAGACTGTAATTACTATTCAACATTGGTTATCAACTAGGGATCTTAAATCTTCAAGAATTAAATGATGATGGGTTTTTAGAAAATGACCTCTGCTCTGTATAGGATTGAATCTAGATTTCAGGTGATATGGGGTATGTATGGCATTTTCTATTCTATATTTTTCTAACCATTCAGTTTCAACTTCCATATCCTGGGATGAAATCGGGGTTATATTGCGTGTCTTAGACTGACGAGATTGTATCTGTGCAAAGTGTCTTTTTAGTGTAAGATTCCGAGTAAATCATTCTAAATCATCTAAGAGACTGAAGATATTCGGTTTTGTTTTGGGGCAGAAATTTAAACCCCTATTTAAAACCTGAGTCTCTGCTGGAGACGATTGATAAGAAGACAGATTAAAGATCAAAGATTTGGATGAGGTTAATGATCTGTTCTGCAGATTTTTACTCTTCTTTCTGCCTTGACATCTAGTTCTTTGAATCTTCTTCCAGACCATGCTTGTTCCCTCCCAATACATAATAACGGTTGGCCTTTTTCAATTGCTCCCACCAGGGTGGTAGTGGGCTTGTAGCCTTTTGTGGTCGTACCCCAAAAAAACATTGTGGGTCTGTATTCATAGATGTCCCCTCTAAAGGGTCCTATAACTGATTCTGTTCAATATATTTGATGGCCTGTGTATTGCAGTTAATCTGTTGTTCATTCTGTGTCACAGCTTTTCATCCACATGGTGGGAATTACCCCTATATTTGGGGTCTTCAACTGTAGGAATTATATTAGGGAGAGTCTCTTTAAAAGATGGATTTCTAGCTGTACTGTTAGAATGGGAGGCATTGGGATTATCTGTTACAATGGGCCCCGGACCACTGACTCCCGAATTATCCCTCTGGTTCCCTCTGTATTGAATAGGATCACTAGGGTCTTTGCCGTTCCTCCCGTACTGTGAACTTTGATTACCTCTAAAACCACCACTTTTTGCTAGATATGAATAACCTCCAGTTCTAATAGATTGTAGATAATACATTTTCTGTGCTCTATTGTTAGTCTCTGAAATCTCTTTAACATGAGAATTAAATCTATTCAATATATTTCTATTGGGGGGGGGCATGATCCTTCTTCCAATTTCTGACTTTCCCTTCCTTATAGTCCAATCTGTGACATTCAAGTTTTTTACAGTTGAGATCAATTATCTCCCTTTCCTTTTTGGAAACTCTCTCTGTGACTTCTTGGCCCAGATGCAAGAACTCAGGTGTATTTATATATGACTGTAATTTGTTCATGGTCTCTTGAATTTTGGCTGACATATTATCTATCAATATACCCCTATGAGCAATAAGAAGCTATCACAGTCTACCTTGGAGGCCTAGTAGCCTGTGCTTCCTTCCTCTGTGGTGTGTTGGCCGGCATAGTTGCTGCCACCTCTTCTTTGCTTCATCATGAAACAGTCACTGGTTAGGACGCCTGTTTATGGGCCTATTCTGTGTGGCCTAATTGGGTCCCGCCTTCTCCTGCTCCTTTATAAACCTCCCTGGGCCTGGTAGTCATTGCCCTTACGTGGTGTTCCTGATAGCTTCTGCTTGCTCCGTTGTGATCCGTGCCTGTCTGAGTATGACACTGGCTTGTCTGACTACCCACATCACTTCTGACCTGTGGCTCTGGAAGACTACTCGCTCTGTGTATGACCTCGGCTTGTCTGACTACCCACATCGGTTCTGACCTGTGGCTTTGGCTGACTACTCGCTCTGTGTATGACCTCAGCTTGTCTGACTACCCACATCGGTTCTGACCTGTGGCTTTGGCTGACTACTCACTCTGTGTATGACCTCGGCTTGTCTGACTACCCACATCGGTTCTGACCTGTGGCTTTGGCTAACTACTTGCTCTGTTTATGACCCCGGCTTGCCTGACCAGTGGCCCTGGCTGCTACCTGTCAGTGTAGCCTCCGGTTGCATTTCCTGAGGGCCTGGTTACTATCTCTCCTTGTAGTCCTTGGTTTGCCTGACCAGTGGCCCTGTATAACGGTTGCCGTGATCTCTCTGTCACTCTCTGCTGTGTTGCGCTCCCATTGGCTGAGTTTGTTTGGCCCGCCCATTTTGGCCTTCATATACCAGGCCTCTGGCACCTGTCAGATGCCCTTTCGTGGTGTTCCTGTACCACTGCAAGGCCATAGAGGAGTACATTGAGGACGCCCTCAAGAGGGGAATCATCCGCAAGTCTACCTCACCGGCTGGTGCCGGGTTCTTTTTTGTGAAAAGAAAAATGGCGAACTAAGACCATGTATTGATTACCGTGGGCTGAATAAGCTCATATCTAAGAATGCCTACCCCATACCACTCATTACGGAGTTATTTGACAGGTTGAAGGGCTCTTCTATCTTTACAAAACTTGATCTGCGGGCTGCATATAACCTGATCAAAATTAAGGTTGGGGGTGAGTGGAAAACGGCATTCAATACTAGGTCGGGGCACTATGAATACTTAGTGATGCCATTTGGTTTATGTAATGCACCTGCGGTGTTTCAAGAGTTTATCAATGACATCCTCCATGACATGCTTCAGTCTTGTGTGGTTGTATACCTCGATGATATATTGATACACTCTGCTAACCTAACCCAGCACATCAAGGATGTGTCTAAAGTTTTGCTTCGTCTACGCAAGAATAAACTGTTCTGTAAATTAGAAAAATGTGAGTTTCACAGGCCCAAAGTACCCTTCCTGGGGTTCATAATATCTAAGGATGGCATTGCCATGGACCAAGAGAAACTGGCAGCAGTCCTACAGTGGCCACGTCCCAAAGGATTAAAAGCTATCCAACGCTTTTTGGGCTTTGCCAATTATTATAGAAAATGTATCCAAAATTTCTCAACAATTGTTAAACCTCTGTCTGACCTCACGCATAAGGGTACTAATCCCTCTCAATGGTCCGAAGCAGCTGAAAATGCTTTTGAGACTTTAAAATCTGCTTTTGCATCTGCTCCTATAGTGTCCCACCCTAATCCCACCCTGCCATTTACCTTGGAGGTTGATGCCTCTGAAGTCAGGGTAGGGGCAGTACTCTCCCAGCGCCCTGTTGGTGGTGGTACCCTGAGACTGTGTGGCTTCTTTTCTAAGAAACTCTCTAGTGCCCAAAGCCATTATGAGATTGGTGACAGAGAACTCTTGGCTATTATCTTCGCATTGAAAAATAGCGTCACCTATTGGAGGGCACGAGACCCCCGGTGTTAATCCTAACTGACCACAAAAATTTGACTTATCTCTCAGAAGCGAAAAGGCTGTCCTCTCGCCAGGCCAGGTGGGCACTGTTCCTTTCTCGATTTAATTTCATAGTGTCCTACCTGCCAGGCTCTAAGAACGTTAGGGCAGATGCCCTGTCCAGACAGTTCAGTCCTGACACTGAGAGGGATGAAGAACCCGTACCTATTATTCAGCCAGATCGCATCCTAGCTACAGTGTGTACTAGCATCACTTCGCCACTGGGGGAAGAGATTTTGGCATCTCAGGTGAGGGCACCCCCAGAAACCCCAGTTGGCAAGTGTTTTGTGGATGAGCCATTCCGTTCCTGTCTGCTTGAGACATACCACTCCTCTAAGTCTGCCGGGCACATTGGGAGGGATCAATTAATATGGTCTCTCTCACAAGTATTTTGGTGGCCATCCCTTAGAGCCGATTGCTCCGCATTTACTGCAGCCTGAGGAAGCGGGCAGTAGACCCGCGATACGCGTTGGCTTTTTTTTTTTTTTTCTTGTATCGTTGTTGCTCTTTTACATTGGAGTTTCTCCCTATAGAGTTGGTTCATCAGACAGCCAAGAGGAGGATACATTGTTCCATCGAGCTATATGCTCCCAGCCGGTACATCAGATAACCTGGAGGTGGCTATATTGTTGCACCGAGCTAAGCAGTAACAAACTTCCGCAAGGCTTGGGAACTTCTACGGAAGAGTGCCGTGAGTTTTATGGTATTTCCGGTTTTATTGGACATTGCTTTTCGCTGCAACTAAGTATGCTATATAGATAAAGCTGGTTACAATTGTATCCGATCTCTACAAATGAGAAAAGGGCTGAATAGGATGGACGACTGATGAGAGAGAAACGTGACAAATATATGTATATCTTGTGAGTGCAATTTTATTAGTGTGTGAGAAGATTTTATTGAATAATAAACTCTACTTTTAGATGGTCCTTTTTGCGCTCTTTTGTACAGAAATAACGTGTTCCATGTGTCTCTGTTAAAACCCTTGGTATGCAACCGCTATACTACCACTCCGGTGTTTCCTAGGCCGGAGGATGTTCAAGGCCAAGAGGAGTACGAAGTTCAGAGTATCATTGATTCTAGGAGGTTTAGAGGGAAATTGCAATATTTGGTCCATTGGAAGGGCTATGTCCCTGAAGAGCGTTCTTGGGTCGATCAGAGGGACCTTCATGCCCCAAGATTATTGCGCAATTTCCACTTTAAATATCCCCAGAAACCTAGACCCTCTGCCAGGGGAGGGGGTCTTTGAGAGGGGGGTACTAGCAAGGTTCCCGTGATCTCTCTGTCACTCTCTGCTGTGTTGCGCTCCCATTGGCTGAGCTTGTTTGGCCCGCCCATTTTGGCCTTCATATACCGGGCCTCTGGCACCTGTCAGGTGCCCTTTCATGGTGTTCCTGTACCACTGCTACCGTTACTGTGTTCCTGCGTTCCTGTGTACCGACTTGGCCCGTCTGACTATTCTTATTGGTTCCTGCTCCATGATTGACCCGGTCTGGCTGACGTTCCTGCACCGTGATTGACCCGGCTTGGCTGACGTTCCTGCTCCATGATTAACCCGGCTTGTCTGATGTTCCTGCTCCGTGATTGACCTGGCCTAGCTGGCGTTCCTGCTCTGTGACCTGATTCCAGCTATCCTGTCATCATGAGAGTGTACTTGCCAGGCCAGGCGACATTTTGGACTTTTGTGTGCAGTGTTGTGCAGACTGAACATTCTGTTAACTCTTGCAGAGCCTGTTGCCTCCGTAATACCGAGCCTGTCCATTAACACTTGCTGAGCACGGTTGCCTCCGTTATACCGAGCCTGTCCGTTAACACTTGCTGAGCACTGTTGCCTCTGTTATACCGAGCCTTTACGTTAACACTTGCTGAGCATTGCAGCTTCCGTTATGCTGAGCCTCCTGGTTACACTTGCAGAGCATTGTGGCCTCCGTTAAACCGTGCTTCCGCTTAACACCTTATTTGCACAGCGTATAAGTCACCGCACCGGGTGGTGCAACTGGGCGATTCCATCTGCTCTCCCAGTGTACAGGGTTCAGTGACCGCACCAGAAGGGTGCTATTGGCTCTGGTTCCATTTAGCTCTTACAGTGTTTGAAACCCCGTTACTGCACCGGAAGGGTGCTGTTGGCTCTGGTCCCATTTAGCTCTTGCAGTGTTTGTGACTCTGTTACCGCACCAGAAGGGTGCTATTGGCTCTAGTTCCATTCAGCTCTTGCAGAGTGTTGGGTATCTCCGCTCATTGCCTGTCTTGGAGTGTATCAGTCCTGCCTCACTGCTAAGGAGCTCTCATAACTTACTACAGTCTCTTGCTGCTTTTACCATCTACTGTGCATTGGCTAAACACACCACAACAGAGACTGATTACCTACCTAGGACTTTAACCCTTTTGCTACTGTTGTCTCATATTTATGCCTGTCCTTTGACAGTATATGTTCTTGCTCTATACTGGGCCTGTGAGGGCATTCATAGTTCCTTATCCATTTACCTGTCATTGCAAACCAAGCCTGTAGTGGGCAGTGTTCCTGGTTTTTCAATAAAACTGTGTTTTATTCTAACCTCCTGGTCTGAGTGTCTTATAAAACCGTTACACCCTGGCTACAACCCGCTCAGTGTAGCCTCCGGTTGCCTTCCCTTTGGGCCTGGTTACTTTCGCTCCTTGTAGTCCTTGGCTTGTCTGACCAGTGGCCCTGGCTCCTAATCGCTCAGCATAGTCTCTGGTTGCCTGACCAGTGGCCTGGTTACTCTCCCTTCATTAGTCCCCGGCTTGTCTGACCTGTGACTCTGGCTGCCTACTTGTTCCTTACAATACTTGCTTGCCTGTTTTGTTTTGTTCCAGTACCAGCTCTTGTTCCTGATTATTTGTGTGCTCTCAGTGTATCGACCCGGCCTTCCTGACTTCTCTGCATCTCGTTTCCAGCCTGTGCACCAACCCGGACTGCCGGACCATTCTGCTTCTCATCTCCCATGTACCGACCCAGCTTGGCTGACGTTCCTGCTCCGTGTCCCGAATTGGATTGGCTGACATTCCTGCTCCGTGTACCGACCCGGCTTGGCTGACGTTCCTGCTCCGTGTGAACCCGTCCGGTTGGGCTGCTGCCTCCTCTGCACTCCCTGTTCGGTCTCCGGTTTAGGGTAGTGCTTCTCTCTCGCTCTCTGAACAGCTGTGCGGTTTGGTCTCAATTGCCTCTGTGTCGCCCCGGCGACATTCCTATTGGCCTGCCTTATGATCTGTTCCAGGTTGGGTGCCTCTCAGGGCGAGTTGCTCAGATTCCGTTACTATTACGGCAGTGCTCAGTTGCCTGGTCTCCGTTACTGCTACGCAGAGCTCAAGTGGCTTAGTCTCCGTTACTGCTACGGCAGTGCCCCTGTGGCTCAGATTCCGTTATTGCCACAACAGCTCCTCAGTTGCTCGGTCTCCGTTTATGCCACAGCAGTATCCAATTGCCTGGTCTCCGTTAATGCAACAACAGTGTCCAATTGCCTAGTCTCCATTTATGATAAGGCAGTCCCCCAGTTGCCTAGTATCTGCTACTGCTATGGCAGCGCTCTCGTGGCTTGGTCTCCGTTACTGCTACGGCAGTGCTCAAGTTGCCTGGTCTTCGTTACTGCTACAGCAGTGTCAATGTCACTCAGTATCCGTTACTGCTACGGCAGTGTTCACGTTGCCTAGTCTCCATTACTGTTCCGGCAGTGCTCAAGTTGCTCAGCCTCCGTTACTGCTAAGGCAGTTCACCATTGCCTGGTGTATTTATTCTTGGACGTTACTCGTACTTAAGCTCTCACCTCTATGTGAGCTCCTTAAAAGGCCTTACCACACATGGGACTGTTTACATTCTCTGTCTGCTATTAACCCATGCAGTACCGATACACTGGGACTCATACAAGATCTGCCTGACCTGTGTCAGTATAATGTGTTATGGACTCTTTACTTATACTGGACCTGTGTGGACTTACCTCTATATAACCTGTCTTGTGGCTGTACTATATTAAGTGTATATTACAGGACCTGTGAGGGTTATTGTGATCTTAATTGTTTAATAAAACTATGTTTTATCCAAACCTACTGTGTCTGTGTGTCAAACAAACCGTTACATATTGTCACTAATTCAATGCATTTGCGTTTAGTATATTTGTTTTACTTACGTATACACGTTCAGTGGTGTCTTCTTTAGTGGGGATGAATGACACTTTGATTATTGTTAATCTTGTAGATACTATTTGGTATATGGACATGCACTTTGGGATCGGGACAGTCTCATCTTCACATTTGATGTCTTGCTGATACGTGTGCAGATCCATGCAGGGTGTGTAGGTGTTTTGATTTATCTTGATTTATTTGTTTTTTTATTTATATATGTTATATAGTTTTTATTTCTTTAGTTTTTTTAGTTATAGTTTTTGGGTTTGTTTTTTTAGTTATAGTTTTTGGGTTTAGCTGTATTCTATGTTACCATATTGGTCCGTTCGCACTGTTGGGTATATGGACTGTGTGTTTTTTTTGTTTTTTTTATCTGAGTGACATGGACCTGACTCGGTTAGGACAATGTTTATTTAGGATTGGTCATTTGGTATTACTATCGATCTTTGCGATGGTGTAACCAAGTTTTTTGATCATTGTTATTCTTTATTTTGTGTCTAGATGCGCTCCTTGTGATCATATTGGTTCGTTTTGATCTGTTAGGAAAATACTTTTTTTGGATTGTAGTGATGTGTGTTTGGTCCAATTAGGATGTTTCAATATACTCTTGGGATTGGATACTTTGTTTTCCATCTGACCTATCTGATGGTTCATTGAAATATAATGGTGTTGCACATTCAATGCGGCTGAATAAATTTGTATATGTTTGAAGTTACTCATGATTGGAACGTTTGTATTACAACTGACTAATATGATGGTTTCGTTAATCCTCTACAATATTGTCACTTTTGTTTTGTAATAGAGTGTATTGGGTCTAGACATGCTCCACATGATCATATTGGTCCGTTGGTTCTATTGGGAACACAGATTGATTTTTGATTTGAGTGACGTGTGTCTGATCCAGTTAGGATGATTTCAATATGTATTCAGGATTGAATATTTTGTATCTCATCTGACCAATCTGATGGTCCATCAAGGCATAATGGGATATTTAATTCCCTTTGTTAATGGCGGACCTTTAGATTCCTCTGAAGAAGTGGTCAATTGCCCACAAAATATGTTAGGATAATATATTATGTGTTATTTTATTTATTTTTTGTAATAAAGCAGTTTTAAGTTTTTATTGGTTCGCTTTGTATTCAGTCATTTTTGCCAGTGTCACTTGCACTTGCTTTGATAGGTCCATTTGCAGGGAGGACCTGCAACCATTCCTCTCTTGCTTTTTCACCGGTTTTGGTCACGAACAGACCGGTGGGATTATCGGATGTAAGTTCTATCTGTTACGTGAGAGATATGCAAATACTTACATATGTTTTTGAAGCTCTCCTCCTGTGTCTATGTTTCTTGGTTTATCGTTCTTCAGTGTCAAGTGTGGATGATTGGATACGGAGTGATTGAGCATCTCCTTGGTGGCTATCTGTGTGGAAGCAGTGACAATATCCTTCACAGGCAAACATGCTACTTTGATCTAGAGTAGCTTTTGGGAAATGTGAGTGAATATATTGCTGTTGATTTTATTACTGTATATCTATCAGACGATACACTATGATGCTCTCCCCCTTCTGTTTTTTGGTTGTCCATACACTGCTGTTGATAGGCATGTCCTGCAGTCAATAACAATATAGCCATCTTCGCTAAAAACTGCTCAGTCTACACCCATGCTTGGCTTTTGCCAAATTTATCCTCAAGCCTCAATACAGAGACGGACAATAATCTCTTCAAAAGCTCTTACTTACCATTGGCAACTCTCCTAATCTGTAACCCAGCACTAGTTGCTAGAGTTGAACCTACACTGTCTAGTCCCTCAATTGCTGTTGCTGCTGTAAGAGAGCTTTGTGCAAAATATGATGGCTTTAAAGTTCAATGGATTTTAGTGTACTCGTGAAGATTAAAACATCTTGTTAAGTTAAAATGCCAACTCGCATTTTTCCGTGAGGCTTTTTCAAGGCTGAAAGCGTGTATGCAACCATCAGTTTAAATAGTAGCCTGATCCAATCCAGATCAATCAACTTGAAAACAGCCAATCAAATCCAAGGAAAAATGGAAGTTTTTGAATGAAGCGAAAAAGCATGCACCTCCTTACACCTTACTGTTGAGGGGATGAATAGTGAAAAGGAATCTAATTCACTCCATGAATGCATCTATATTATTCCATCATATTATATAGAATTTGAAATGAAAAGTAAAAAATTCAGTGCTTTGGTTAGTGTATATGTACAGCTTAAAAATGTACATTTCAAATATAATTCAAACAGTGATAACAATAACTGTGTGATATAGTAAAATAAATTATGTGGAACCAATTGTGATTTTTTTAATAATAAAGAAATATAATAAAATGAAGGAACTGGATAATACCCATATAATCCCTCCAAAATTAAAATGATTAAATATATATGTGTAATAATTTTTTTATTTAGAAATTTAGAAAATGTTTTACCAGGAAGAATACATTGAGATTTCTCTTGTTTTCAAGTATGTCCTGATAAAATAAAATGATGCTTAAATTATTATTATTATTTTTTTAATGTATATGACCATATACATCTTCTGCAAGGAGGCATTGTATATGGATAAAGTGCTGTATCTGAGAAGTGATTATACACAAATGTGGCAATAATAAAATATATAACCATATACACCTTCTGGGAGCAAGTGTTGTATTTCTTGATACAGTACTATATTTGAAAAATAATAAAGTATTCATAAATGTGCCAGTAATGGAATATAATAAGAAAATCCCCAAATTGTTACACTCATTTAATCCCCACGGATCAATACAGTTCAAAAGATATATCCATTTGGATTCATACTGTAATAATTTAAGTTCCATATTCCTCCTTCTGTTATCTGGTTTAACTACCTGTAAACCCCAACATCAGAGGTCCGTGGGGTTGGAGTTATGATGTACCAAAAAATGTTTTGATACAGTTGTCAGCATGCGATTCTGATTTAATAATACAAAGTGATAACAGTCACTGTGTGATATAGTAAAATAAAAAGATGCTTAAATGATGAAAACATTATTTTAATATATATGACCATATACATCTTCTGCAAAGATGCATTGTATATGGATAAAGTGCTGTATCTGAGGAGTATACATAAATGTGCCAATTACAAAAAAATATATATATATAACCATATACACCTTCTGGGAGGAAACGTTGAACAATAGTAAAGTATTCATAAATGTGCCAGTAATGAAATATTATAAGAAAAAAACCCAAGTTGTTACACTCATTTAATCCCCACAGATCAGTACAGTTCAAAAGATATATCCACATTCCCCCTTCTGATATCTAGTTTAACTACCTGTAAACCCCAACATCTAAGGTCCTTGGGGTTGGAGTTATGATGTAACAAAAATATTTTGATACAGTTGTCAGAATGCGATTCTGATTTCTCATGTAAGTGGATGCATTTTTGATACTATTAATATGTTCTGCCAATCTTACACACAATTTCTGTGAGGTTTTACCCATATATCTAAGATTACATGTACACTGTAGGCAATATATCACTTTGGAAGTCTGACAGGTGATAAAATCTATAGACTTGTGGATTCGTCCAAATCTGTCAATGGTCTCCTTATTCTTGCACATGTATATGCAATTTCTACAAGGTCCACAGGCAAAAGAACCCTGAGGTAATAACCTGTTAGTCCATATTTTTTCATTAGTGAAATGACTATGGGTCAATAGATCTCCCAGGTGCTTATTTCGTCTGAAACAGAACAAGAGTCTTTCCCCATAAAATGTTATCAGTGAGATGGATAAACACCTCAACATTGTCAATCTATCAGACATACTGTAGTACTATATGAGGATCAAATCAATCTGTTACAGAAAGATTTATCATTTGTACCAGACAACCATGTTGAACAATTTGAGCAGATCAAGGACTTACACTTTTTTGTCCGTAAACTATTGTTGTTCAAACACTTTTCTTCCAATCGAGAAACAACTCTTTCCTCAGCTTTAGATAGTCAGGTGTCACGGGAGACTTGTAAATAACCACTCAGATAAATAAAATAAATTCCACTTTATTGAAAATAATACAAGAAAAGTAATATAGACACTTCCCCAACCTTCCCGGGGTCAGTCGTGGGGACAGTGTGCAGTCCACTACCAGAAGCTGACACTGAAACTTAACTAGACTGATGCACAAGATAGGAGCGAACCAGTAGTGAGAGCAGAACCATAGAGATAGCGATAGTGGTAAGCTTGCTCTATAACAGAGAGGAAACTGGAGGCCTACCAGCTAGAATGCAAGGACGCAACCGCAATACCCTAGAACGCTAGAGGCACAACAAGCTCTGGAGGACTTAGGCGCTGCTGCACTACTGACAGGACTTCCCCGACCAAGGACTGAGAATGAGAACCTGCCAGGGAAAGCCAGGCCTCAGGGAGCAAGAGAGTAACCAGCCAATGGTCAAATGATTCAGGTAGTCAGATAAGCCAAAGTACTTAGCATGAAGAGGTGTATGCATTGCTTACCTCGCAGCCTACCTCCAGACCCTGTAGACGTCTGGCTTCTGTGTCCTCGCGGCTTGCCGCGCTTGTCAGGAGTGTCGGGGTGCCCTGGTGTTCTTCCAGGCGACCGGTCTCCTTGCTGCTCCCCCTGGTGGCTCCAGCCACATCAGAACTCAGGCTCGCGTCACAGGGATTCCCTGATGACGTTGTGACCCGGTTCTTAAAGGGACATCACAATTATTGCTTCACCTCTTGGGGTTGAGCAATTTGTATATAAACTGTCTGGACACCACTTCAGTTGCCCTTTCATGGTGTTCCAGTGCAGTTGTGCTTCTGTTGCCCTGTGTATTATCCAGTTTTATCTGACTACCCATACTGGTGTTGACTTGTGGATATGTCTGACTACCTGCTCCGTGTATGACCCATGGCTTGCCTGACATCCAATCTGGTGCAAACCCGCGGCTCTGGCAGACTACTTTCTTCGTGTTTGACCAGGTGCGTCTGACCATCTCATCTGCTGCTGTCCTGTGGCTCTGTCCAGCTAGTCTGATAACCAATCTGGTGCAGACTTGCGGCTCTGGGTTACGTTTCACTCTGTCCCATTCTGGCTTGTCTGACTACCCACCTTGACATGGCCTGAGATTGTCCACTGTGCACCCAGCATACCAACGCTCAAGTGGATAACTTAGTGGGTGCCCTTGGCGGCTCTGGCAGACTTCCTCTCATTTCTGTTCTTATCTGCGGCATTCAGGTGTGGACCTGTAGCACAGTTGCCTACCCTGGTACGTTGTCTATACAGGTGTGGACCTGTAGTGCAGTAACCCTACTCAGGATCTTGTCTGTTCAGGTGCAGACCTGTAGTGATCCTCAGGTGCGGGACTTAGACGGTTTCTCTCCTCTTGCCTTCTGGGACTCAGTCAGTACCACTACAGCAGCACTATCCTTCCTGACGTCATGTACATTGCATGGTGTTCTTGCTGTTACTGTTGTTCTGTACGTTGTGTACCTTAATAAAGATTGTGTTACCTTCAGTACTTGTCCAGTTCTTGTTCTTGAGTCCGTGACAAGAGGGAAGTCAGACAAGGCCAAAATCGGTACGGAGTGGACAAAAGCTAGGCAAAAGGTTCAGGCACAAATTGGTAGTCAGATGGAGCCAGGGTCATACACAAATAAGATTCAGCAGCCAGGAACGGATCGCAACGGAAGACTCAGAAAGTGCTCAGGTTCACCACAAAATGGCACTGAGGCAATGATAATATAAGGCCTCTCTAGGAGACGGAGTCCACATAGGTAAATCAAGGTGGAAACTATAAAATAGTGAGTGCTCAGAATGACGCACGACTGACCAAGAAGTATTCACCCGTCATGCTGCCGCCAGGCAATCACAAGAAAGTGCCTAAGCCAGTAAGAATGCAAGAATCCCACTGAATTCTTTACCTCGGAGCTGGAGGCCCTAAGATGGGTGGGAAGTCTGGGTTGAGCACGGGAGTGTAAGTCTAAATTTCCTCATTATAATGGTGTTTAGCCCTTTGACCCCCTCGGGACGTGAGTCCCTCGTGGGGATGGCATATGGTCTCCTGCGTACTATACAGTAGAGTCTCACATTAGGTATAACTGTTGAGTAGAGATATCCAGCATTTTCAGGGGCCGGGGCTTTGTTGTACCCCTCTTATGGTGCTGGGTATCAGTTCACAATTTACACTAATCACTTGGTCACTTTGCTGCGCCCGGATTGTTTACATGGTACGTTATTTGTGGGGGATAGATTATGGGACGTTTCTTTGCAATGTGCTGTCTGCACAGTTTGGGCACAGGGAAGATATTGTCACGTTAAGGGATTCTGATCAGGCATTGGGGACCTGTTTTAGATCTCGTCCAGTTGGGTTATTTACTGTGTTTATGATTGTAATATACTATGCTTGATGATTTTTTCCTCTCGTTGCCAATGAGTGGGAGCGATATTCCTTTCTATTCACCCTGTTCTGAGGGGGGTGGGGGTTGGATGGGTTATTTAAGTGCCTCTCTGTTGGCCCTAGGGTCCTCCCCACATTGTTTTTCTACTCCTGTATTATACCTTTGGGCTTGACCCAGTGTGGGGTGGCTGTGTTCCCGGGGCCAGTAGACAGGCATATAGTGGTGCACTTAATGCATATCTGTCAGATTTTATAGCCATGGTGGGACTAGGGCTCTGTGGTTGGGGGTCACTGTTTTGTTGTTAAGTGGGTGGTCAGGGATTCTTTCCCCGCTTAAGGTTAGGTTATGGGTCAAGGTCTCCATCAGGTTGGGGTGGATGGGGACAGGGTGGGGATTTTGGTCACTGGGTTTCTATGGTTTGGGGATTATTGTAGGATTAGGTTCCATCGAGGCCCTCTCTCTTCCCCTGGGTAGGGGATGGTGATCACATCTTCAGTCACGCTTTACTGAACCACGACATGTCTAATAATTTATGTAAATTCCTAACATGGAATGTTAAGGGCCTGGGTGACCCGGTTAAGAGATCTCTGATCCTGAATTTTGTTAAAAAACTATCCCCAGATATAATTATGTTACAAGAAGGTAGGATCTTATCTCTTCGGAGACTGTGGGTGGGGAAGCACTATCACTCTACATACAGTACCCATGCCAGAGGAGACTACTTGCTTATACATAAAAGAATTGACTTTGAATTTGTAGATCTTAAGATCGACCCTAAAGGGAGGTTTATTTTTTTGACTTGTAAAATTCATGGTACTCTATGCATATTGATTAATATCTATATTCCACCACCTTTCGAGCCATCTGTTCTTGGAGAAGCCCTGAAGTACGTTGCAGACAGATGGAACCACTTAATTATCTGTATGGGGGACTTTAATATAGTCATGGACAACACCATAGACAGAATGGGGGGTAGCTCGTGTGACAGTGCTGATAATATTCAGTTGTTTAAGAGCTTATTGGGAGATATGGGGTTGTTGGACTCCTGGAGACTACTGCATCCTATGGAAAGGGGGTACTCTTGTCACTTGACCACATATAAAACTCTTTCTCACATCGATTTTGCCTTCGTGTTGGATTTGGCATGGCGAGCCACGAAGGCTTGTGATTTTCTTCCCCAGGTGGCGTCAGATCACGCGCCTCTGATGCTTGCTCTGGACTTGGGGGGACTGAAGGTAGTTAAAACCTGGAAACTTAATGCAGCCTGGCTGTCGGTAGAGCAGGTGGGAGAGAGACATAGAGATGACCTATCCACTTTCTTTAACATAAACTCTGACTCTGCTTCACAGGGCATGGTGTGGGAGGCAGCGAAGGCGGTTGCTCGAGGATCCCTTATTTCCAATATAGCTTCGTATAAGAAGGGGACTGAAAGGGAGATTAGAGATCTGGAAGAGGGGGCCAGGAGGGCTGAGCAACAATACGTTGATAAAGGGGACACACAAGCATATGAGGTTTTTACACATAGCACCCTACAATTGAATACTAAACTAATAGATATTAGTTCTAGACAACTATTTTACAAGAAACAACATTTTTTTGAAAATGGAAACAAAGCAGGTAAACTGTTAGCACACTTGATATGGAGCAACAGGGGGCCAGCTAATATCTCCTCTTTACTTTCTGAAGATGACTCTCATATAACATGTCCTATAGAGATTAATAAACAATTTGCGCTCTATTACAAACATCTATATGATAGTAAATTGACGAAAGATGTTACCCAGATAACTGATTACATTGCTCAGTGCAATCCTCCGACCTTGGCAGAAGACCATAGACTCATGTTAGATGTCCCGATACTTCTGCGGGATGTAATTGAGGCTATAGCTGACCTCCCGTATGTTAAGGCTACTGGTGGAGATGGCCTACCGGCAGAGTGGTACCAAAAGTATGCTGATATACTTGCTCCGCATTTACTTAACATGTATTATGATGCCTTGGACAGTGGTAGCCTTCCTGACTCCCTTAATATTGCCTCTATTATAATATTGCCTAAACCAGGTAAAGATCCTAGATACTGTGACTCATATAGACCCATATCATTACTTACTACTGATGCGAAAATATTGGCTAAGGTTCTGGCTAAACATTTGAATTCTGTTATTATGTCTATTATCTACCCGGACCAAGTGGGATTCATCCCTGGTAAGTCCACTGCTCATAATTTAAGAAGACTATATACCCACCTACAGGTAACGCACGTTAACACTGGACACAGACTAATAGCCACTTTGGATGCATCAAAAACATTTGACTCGGTTGAATGGCAATATCTGTGGGGTGTGTTGGAAACGTTTGGCTTTTGTCCTGTCTTTATCAGATGGGTCCAATTATTGTATAATGCCCCGAGAGCTAGGATGGTTGCTGGGGGTCTCACTTCGGAGGACTTTACACTGGCTAGAGGGAAGAGACAGGGTTGTCCTCTGTCTCCAAGCTTATTTGCATTGGCAATAGAGCCCTTGGCGGCTAGGATACGGTCAGACTGTGGGATACGGGGGTTTTGTATAGGGGATTGGGAAGATAAAATAGCTTTATATGCAGACTACGTGTTATTATTCTTGGGAGACTCTGATGACTCACTTCGAAGAGTTCATACTGTAGTGAACACTTTCTAGTTTGAAAATTAACTGGTCCAAATCCTCTATTCTGCCGTTGGATGACTTGACCCTGCAGACGAGACTTGTAGATTCACAGATGAAATGTACAGAGATCTGCGAATACTTGGGAATAAAAGTGACAGTGGACCCCAGATGTTTTATAGAGTATAATTTGGTTCCCATCATATGTAAATTACAAGACAAAGTGATATTATGGCAGTCTTTACCTCTTAATGTGATAGGTAGATCTAATCTTTTTAAGATGATCTTCCTTCCTAGATTTATTTATGTGTTCCAGAATACCCCGATTGCTATCCCCAGATCTTACTTTAAACAGATTGACAGCATTTTATCGGGTTTCTTATGGAACGGAGGACGGCCTAGAATTAAAATGTCTATACTCACACAACACCCCAGACAGGGGGGGTATAGCCCTTCCTAATATGTTTCACTATTATCTTGCAGCTCAAGGACAATTTGCTATGGTTTATTTAGACCCCCAAACCACACATCAATTTGTTCATACAGCCAATTGCTACTGTTACGGTCCTACAAGTTGCACCATCTATTGACGGTAGGGCCGAAAGTGAGCCGCTGTCCTATTCCACTTTACACTGTTATATGACACTTAGAATTCTTTGAAAAAACTTTTTAATCATACTGCAACTGACCCGGACACTCCACTGTGGGGACCGGCGGGTGTACCCCCTCTTCTCGCGCTGGACTTTGGCAGTGTGTAGGCGACTTATGGGATAACCAGTGTGGGCCATTTATAAAACGTTAATCTTTTAAAATCCTTTCAACAATTACACTTTTATTCATATCTGCACCTTAGACGTGCCATTCCGGAATTTTGGGGAGGAGGGGGTGTACTTCTCTCCCCTTTTCCACTAGAGTCTATATTGGCTGAGAAAAGGCCTAAGGAACCTCTGTCATATATTTATAATTGGTTGCAATCTATGATAATAAGCCCAGATGAGAGGGTTAGAGACTCTTGGAAGGTGGACTTGGGAGACATGACTGACTGGGAATGGGAGAATGCTAAACTGGGACTTAACTTGTCATTACAAACACACACCATCAACTTATACATTTGAAAATACTATATAGATCTTATTATACCACTTGTAGACTGTTTCGGATGGGCAGGCTTGAGACATCTGACTCCTTGAGATGTGCTGGAGTAGAGGGTTCATTCCTTCATCCTGTTTGGGACTGCCCAGCAGTAAGTGGATTTTGGAAAGAAGTAGTTGACACTATTGCGAGTATGGTGGGGCGGGAACTTCCCATGTCCCCAAAGTTCTGCATACTCTCCTTGATACCTGAATACGTTGCTAGCTTGTCTGACAAATCATTAATCAGAGAACTTTTGATCATAGCTCAGAAGGTGGTGTCTATGTGTTGGATGTCTGTCCGTGCCCCTGAAAGAAGTGCTTGGCTCAATTTAATTGTGGCCAATATTCCTCATTAGAAGCTGGTCCATATACATAGGGGATCAGAGTCTAGGTTTATGCAAATCTGGGAGAAGTGGTTGTCGTGGTTCAGATTGCAGACCAGAAATATCTAGCTTGTGGCATTTCGGCTTCATGCGCTAACTCATACAATGGCTTCGCTTTCCACACTTAATCTATTACAGGTGGGATGGGTGTCGGGCTGCCTGGGGGGGGGGGGAGGAGTGCCTTGTATGGGTGGGTAGGGGGGTGGTTGTTTCGGGAGGGTGGTTATTAGGAATAGGTGTCTGTAATAAGTAAAAGCGCAAGACAAAACAAAAAAACAGAGAGAAATAAAATCCAAACTAAGTATAGTAGTTTAATAATCAATATAAAATATTGTATATATCTACAAATATTGCACTCACATTTAGCCCCTTTCTCTGGTTTTTTGTTTTGTCTTGCGCTTTTACTTATTACAGATTGTTCCATTGGGTGTACAAGGACACCAAACGTTTTAGCAGCATCTAACAACTACTAGAGAGACTTAGGATTCATTCATCTTCATTTTCATCTTCATCATTTTCATCCTCATCAATCATCACCTCTCATCACCTCCATTTGTTCATCATCATTATTTCATCTTATCCTTATCTATGTGACATTTCTGGTCAAACTAAGACTGTTTATATACATTGAGTCATTTACCTGATAGACTTACACCCAATAGTCTATATCTATTGTTATATTATTTTATCTGATATTTATTGGTGCACTTTTGAGTTTTTATCATATTTTGGACTATCTTTTGTTTGACCTTTATCATTTTGCGCTAGCATCCTTTTTTCACAGTAGGAATAGGTGTGTTAGTTAAAATATAATCAGAAAATGCAAATGGGCTATCTTTATGATGGTATGTATTATTTGACTCTTTGTATTGTATTGTTCTTACTACTGTACCATTTATGTGTCATGCATGATGCCATTGTAACTCTATCTTTGTGCCATTATTGAACCCATTTGTCAATACACAAAATTTGCAAAAAAAAAGAATGCCAGAATCACAGGCCACCGTGATAGTACCCCCTACAATGACCTCTCCCCCGTGGAAAAGGACAAGGCTTATCAGGAAAATGAGAGTGGAACCTCCGGGGCAAAGCAGGAGCATGGACATTAGCACTAGTCACCCAAGAACGTTTCTCAGGACCATAGCCTTTCCAGTGTACCAAATATTGGAGGTGACCTCTGACTCTGTGAGAATCCAGAATGCTCTGTATCTCATATTCCTCATGATCCTCCACCTGCACAGGCCCTGGCACCACTGATACCATAGTGTAGTGATTACAAATCAGGGGCTTGAGTAATGATACATGAAACACATTGTGGATGTGCATACTGGCAGGAAGGTCCAAAGCATAAGTGACAGGGTTCACTCTGCGAAGCACCCGGTATGGACCTACAAAGCGAAGGGCCAACTTTTTACATGGCACTTGGAGGTTCAGATTGCGGGAGGATAAAAAAAACCCTGTCCCCAACTTGAAACACAGGAGCATGCAGTCTAATCCTGTCTGCATGTCTTTGATAGCGCTGTGTGGACCTTTGTAGGGCTCTCTGGACTGTTACCCAAGTGGAGTGGAGCTGCCTAAGGTGCTCTTCCAGAGCCAGAATGTCTTGTGCACGGAAGGAGTCAGGAAGCACTGAGGGCTGGAACCCATAGTTGATCAAAAAAGGAGAACTCTGTGAGGAAGAGTTCACTGTAAAATTCCTGGCAAAATCTGCCCAGGGTAACAAGGATGCCCAACTGTCTTGATGGTCTGAGATGACACAACGCAAAAACTGTTCCAACCCTTGGTTGGATCTCTTGGCAGCACTGTTGGACTGGGGGTGGTATACAGAGGAGGAAGAGAGTTGGATACCCATCTGGTTACAGAATGACCTCCAAAACCTAGATACGAATTGACTCCCTCAGTCTGAAACCAGCACCTTGGGCACTCCATGGAGTCAAAACACCTCTGTAGCAAATACTTTGCCAATTCTCTGGATGACCCTGTACCCTTTGGATACCGGCAGTTCCACCATAAAGTCTAGGGAAACGTGAGACCAGGGACATTTGCCATTGGGGACAGTTTGAAGTGGACCCACAGGAAGATGTCTCGGGGTCTTTGCATAAGCACAAATGGAGCATGCTGCCACGAAGGCTGAGCAATCTGCCCTAAGACTGGGCCACCAAAACAACTGGGAGACCGACCAAATCAATTGGTCATGGCCAATATGATCAGCAGCTTTAAATGAGTGATACATCTCCAACAACTTGGTATGAAGGCCCTGGGGTACAAAACATTTACCACTAGGCTTGTCAGCCAGAGCAGTGGACTGGGAGGCCAAAATCTCCTCACCCAGAGGAGAAGTGATGCTGATGCAGACAGTAGCTAGAATACGATCAGTAGGAATGATAGGCACAGGTGTAGACTCAGCCTCTGAGTCAGACCTGAACTGCCTGGACAGGGCATCTGCTCTGGCATTCTTGGAGCCAGGAAGGAACAAGACTATGAAATTGAATCTGGACAGGAATAATGCCCATCTGGCTTGTTGAGGAGACAGTCTCTTGGCCTCGGACAGATATGAACTACGATCAATAGCATACCAGTCAGTGAATATCTCAGGATTCATAGAAATTGCTCTAGTCTTGGTCTGTTCAAATCTTGCACAAAGGAATTACGAGATCGTCTGAAACAAAGAGGTTATTCCAATACATCTATAAGGAAAGCCTATAATAGAGCTCTGAGAACAGGTATCAATACCGTATTGACACCTAAACACAAAAAGAAATCTGACAATACTAATATCAGATATATAACCATCTTTGGTTCAGATACCAACTATATTAAACATCTTGTTTCTTAAACTTGGAACACAGTTATGTCAAATGCCAGTTTGAGAGAAACTTTGGGGGAAAAGACCCTCGTTCTGTTTCAGACTAAATAAAAACCTGGGAGATCTTTTGACCCATAGTCATTTTACTAATGAAAAAATACAGACTAACAGGTCATTACCTCAGGGTTCTTTCGCCTGTGGACATTGTAGAAATTGTACATACATGTGCAAGCATAAGGAGACTGTTGACAGATTTGGACGAATCCACAAGTCTATAGATTTTATCACCTGTCAGACTTCCAAAGTGATATATTGCTACAGTGTACATGTAATCTTAGATATGTGGGTAAAACCTCATGGAAATTGTGTGTAAGATTGGGAGAAAATATTAATAGTATCAAAAATGCATTCACATACATGAGAAATCAGAATCGCATTCTTCCAACTGTATCAAAACATTTCTTGTTACATCATAACGCCAACCCCAAGGACCTCAGATGTTGGGGTTTACAGGTAGCTAAACCAGATAATAGAAGGGGGAATGTGAAACTTAAGTTGTTACAGTATGATTCCAGATGGATATATCTCTTTTGAACTGTATTGAACTGTGGGGATTAAATGAGTGTAACAACTTGGGTTTTTTTCTTATAGTATTCCATTACTGGCACATTGATGAATACTTTATTAGTTTTCAAATATAGCACTGTTTCCAGATATACAGTGTTTCCTCCCAGAAGGTGTATATGGTTATATATATATATATATATATATATATATATATATTTTTTTTTTTTATTATTATTGGCACATTTATCCATACTCCTCAGATACAGCACTTTATCCATATAGAATGCCTCTTTGCAGAAGATGTACATGGTCATATATATATTAAAATAATGTTTTCATCATTTAAGCATAATTTTATTTTACTATATCACACAGTGATTGTTATCACTGTTTGAATTATTATATTTGAAATGTACATTTTTAAGATGTATATATATAGATTTTATATCTAAAAACAGTGTGTAACTGTAAATAATCCCATTATTTAATAAGTATGTATATTTCTGTATGTTTGTATATAATGTCTCAAAATTAGTGTAAATATGTAACCTTTTACTGAAAACTATCCAGGACATACTTGAAAACGAGAGGAATCTCAATGTATTCTTCCTGGTAAAACATTTTATAAATAAATAAATATATACACTAACTGTAGCATTGAATTTTTTACTTTCATTTGGAATTCTATATAATATGATAAAATAATATAGATGCCTTCACAGAGCGATTAATGAATTTACCACATACAGAACCAGTCTAGAGTGAATTAGAATCCTTTTTCACTATTTATCCCTGATGGATATTTTGATCAACAATGAGGTGTAAGGAAGTGGATGCTTTTTCTCTTCAATCAAAAGCTTCAGTTTTTCCTTGGATTTGATTAGCTGTTTTCAAGTTGATTGATCTGGATGAATCAGGCTACTATTTAAACTGATGGATGCATACACTCTTTCAGCTTTAAAAAAGCCTTACGGTGAAACGTGCGTCAGCATTTTAACTTAACAAGATATTTTAAACTTAATGAGTACACTTTAAAGTCATCATATTTTGCACAAAGCGCTCTTACTGCAGCAACAATTAAGGGACTAGTCTTTGTTCAACTCTATCAACTAGTGCTGGGTTACAGATTAGGAGAATTGCGACAGTAAGTAAGAGCTTGGATGCGATTATTGTACGTCTCTGTATTGAGGCTTGATAAATTTGGCAACAGCCCAGGCTTTTGCTCTGACAGGAGATTGAGAGATGCAAGTTACAGGAACTATACATGCATCTGTATACCGATGACAATAGAATGTTAGATGTATAGACCCAAATTTCTGGTATACAACAAGCTTTTTGGAGCTATTTGGAGGATATATTTCAAGTGACTGTATCACCATTCAATAATACACTTTATTGAGAGCTATAGTTCTTCAGTATCTTTAGTGTTACCATGGTAATTTTAATCGTTTTCTCAGTATTTAATTTATTTTTCAATAAAAGTTAATTTTTATTACTTTCATTGCAAGCCTATTACACTATCTTGTACATTTAACAAGTATACAATCACCGTACTGCCCCATTAATGTCTATGTTTCTTCTATTTAATTTTTCTGTGTTTGTGGACATGATCTTAGACATGGGTGCACAGCGGCGTTATTTAATAAGGTAATGATTTGCAACTTTTGAGTGATTTAACTCTGGCAATGCTCCAGCTATATTCTTTTTTTGTTCATATATTGTATAAAAACACTGTGACATAGTTTCCACTGTAGCTTCATCCTTGAAGGGAAATATCAATTTTGTAAAGACGGGAAATAAAACATCTATTAATTTAATATGGTGATAGCATTAAAACAATCTTTCAAATTCAAGAATTCTAAAATTTAAAATGTCATTTCTTAAGTTTACCAGCATTGGAGGTATCCAGTGCATTGGCTATCAGGGGGAAGAAGTGATGTAGCACACTGTACATTGGGGATCTGGTGATAAGGGAGTGGGTGATTGTCGAGAACACAGAGAAATATTGACTTACTTAAGACAAAGTGCCTTCATTATGGGAGAGTAGATGCTTTTGAACTGGATGGTACATTAGTCGAACTTTGGTCCGAACATCGAACTGTGTGGAGGAAGAGAATGGGAGGTCGAGCCTGCCTATAGCTCTTTACCGGAGCTTTACCGAGTGACTTGATACAAACTAGAGAGAAGCAGGCATAAGCAAAGGAAGAGGTTAGGCCTGCCTACAGCTCTTTATCAGAGTTTCATTGAGCCAAACCAGAGAGATGCGGGCATAAGAGATAAAATTGGAGCCAACAGAGCAGGAGGGGTGGTGGGTCTATGGAGCCTTAACTGGCCAAGTGTTATGAATGTAAGCTGGTTGAAAACTTCCTCTGGGCAGGAGTAAGCACAGAGGTTAGCAAACAGCTAAAGATAATATGTAAATAGAAGATGCAAATGACCCTGCACAGAACAGTAAGCACAAACCCTGAATAGTAGGCTACTGGGAGGAGAGAGAGAATCCAAGGATAGAGCCTCAAAAAATACAGCAGGAGGCAGGAGAAATAAGGGAGAAGAACTCTTAACCCAGGACAGAGGGGGCTTAAGGAGGCAGAGCTAAGGAGTAACAGGAGCTCAGGGAACTTGGAGTTACCCGACGAAAGAGCGCCGAGAGAATAGCGTGGCGCATATTTATGCAGACTCAGGCCGACGTCACCTTACCGACGTCACGGGGGAAAACCCGGAAGTAGCCGCAATACCCGCCCGCGCATGCGCGAGGCGGCCTGTGAGGACGCGGCTCGGAGCGGAGGTAGGGAACCGGAGCGGCAACATAATAGCTACCCCCCCCCCCCGACGAACGCCCTCCGGGCGGACACAGGTCTGGGCCGTTCTGGGTGAGAGTCGTGGAAGTCCCTAACACAGGAAGGAGCATGTACGTTGGAGCATGGCTCCCAGGAGCGATCCCCCGGTCCATAGCCCTTCCAATGAATGAGGTATTCCAGACGCCCCCTACGAACTCTGGAGTCCAGGATGTGCTGCACCTCATATTCAGGGGAACCGTGGACAAGAAGCGGAGGAGGACGAGCAGGCTGACGTCCTGGGAAAGGGCTGTCCTTCCAAGGTTTCAGTTGCGAGGCATGGAAAGTAGGGTGTATCTTGAAAGTAGTAGGTAAGGCAAGACGATAGGCAACAGGGTTGATCACCTCGGTGATGGAGAAAGGACCAAGAAAACGGGGACCTAATTTCTTGGATGGGCAAGATAGACGTATGTGGGCAGAGGACAGCCATACCTATTTGGTAAGAAGGAGATGCCCGACGGTGTCTGTCAGCCTGAATCTTATAGGCAGTTTGGGCTAGGTGGAGGAGACCATCCAGTTCACGATGTAGTTGTTGGAGAGTTAGGATGTGTTGGTTGGCATCTGGAACAGGTGAAGCAGGAGGGATATCGGGTATGGCTGCCGGATGAAATCCATACGAAGCATAAAAAGGCGATGTTTGTATAGTTTGGTGGTGATGGTTATTATAGGCGAATTCTGCTTGAGGTAGGAGCTGTGCCCAGTTGTCCTGCAAGTGGGTGGAGAAACACCTGAGATATTGTTCGAGAGTCTGGTTGGTCCTCTCAGTTTGCCCGTTGGTCTGTGGATGATATCCGGATGATAGATTGAGTTTTATACCGAGATTGGAGCAGAGAGCCTTCCAAAACTTTGACGTGAATTGTGATCCTCTATCAGAGGTAATGGCGTAGGGAAGTCCGTGTAATCGAAAAACCCCTTTTAGGAATAAGTCAGCAGTGATTGTTGCAGTAGGCAGGCCTTCAGAAGGTAGGAAATGGGCCATCTTAGTGAAACGGTCCACCACCACCAGAATGGTATTAAAAGACTCGGATAGCGGTAGGTCAACAATGAAATCAAGGGATACCTCCCTCCATGGGCCAGAAGGGACCGGTAAAGGTCGTAGTAGTCCTGAGGGTTTGGTACGACAGGTCTTCGATCGGCAGCAAACATCACATGTTGACACGTAGCGGGTTACGTCAGAACTCATGGTCGGCCACCAAAAATACCTTTGTAGGCTATTTAAGGTTTGCATCATACCCCCGTGTCCTGCTGTGGGAAGATCATGGAAATGAAAAAGCACATCCTGACAAACGGACTGTGGAACAAATATAAGACCTTGCTTGTATAGGAGTCCATCACGGAACGTTAAAGAGTACTGTTGCACTAATCTTGCTGATGGCTGAGAGGCCAGACGTAGCTTGGTCAACAGGTCACTAGAGAGGGTTAAAAAGTGATGGGCTTGTAATATAGTATCGGGTGGATCAGAAGCAGAAGAGTGAGGGCAATACATCCTGGATAGGGCGTCAGCTTTCCCATTCTTTGAACCTGGCCGATAAGTAATATGGAGAGGGAATCTGGAGAAGAATAAGGCCCATCGAGCCTGTCTAGGACGCAGTCTCTTAGCGATCGCAAATATTCCAGATTCCGGTGGTCCGTATAGACCGTAACAGGGGCAGAAGCACCCTCCAACAGATGTCGCCACTCTTCCAGAGCAAGCTTAATAGCCAACAGTTCTTTGTCTCCAATGTCGTAGTTTATCTCAGCTGGAGTAAGACGTCTGGAAAAGTAGGCAATAGGATGGCATAGTCCTTTGGGACCTACCCGTTGAGAGAGCACTGCACCAGCAGCAATGTTGGAGGAGTCAACTTCAAGGAAGAATGGTGCAGTGGGATCGGGTTGATGCAGGATGGGTGCTTGTGTAAAGGCTTTCTTTAGTGAATCAAAGGCCTCTTGGGCTTTGGTTGATCAAACAAAACGGGTGTCTGCTTTGGTCAGTATGGTCAGGGGTGCCACAAGCCGGGAGAAATTCCGGATGAATTTCCTGTAAAAGTTGGTAAAACCGAGGAAACGCTGTATTCCTTTCTTGTCTTTGGGGGTAGGCCACTCCAGAACCGCTGATATTTTGCGGGGATGCATCCGAACCTGCCCAGGGGAAACCAGAAACCCCAAAAACTCAATCTCGCTGGTCTCGAATACGCACTTCTCCAATTTAGCGAAGAGGCTGTGGTCACGAAGGCGCTGAAGGACGGTTGACACATGGACACGATGGCTTTGTAGGTCAGAGGAATATATCAAGATGTCATCCAGGTAGATAATGAGGTATTGGTCGAGTAGATCGTGGAATATGTCGTTGATGAAGTATTGAAAAGTAGCTGGAGCGTTGCAGAGCCCGAAAGGCATGACCAGATATTCATAATGTCCGTAACGAGTACGGAAGGCCGTCTTCCACTCATCCCCCTCCCTAACACGCACCAGATTGTAGGCGCCTCTCAAATCAATCTTGGTGAAGACACGAGCTGATGAGATACGTTCCAAGAGGTCCGAAATCAGCGGTAGCGGGTAGCGGTTCTTGACAGTAATCTTGTTCAATTCCCGGTAATCTATACACGGGCGAAGACCTCCGTCTTTCTTAGGGACAAAGAATATTCCCGCTCCGGCGGGTGAGGTAGAAGGGCGTATGAAACCCTGTTTCAAGCTCTCAGTGATGTACTCTTTTAAATGTCGTGCTTCAGGAACAGACAGGGGGTATATGCGGCCATAAGGTATAGTGGCTCCAGGAAGAAGATCAATCGGGCAGTCGTAATGCCTATGGGGTGGTAAAGTAGTCACCCTTTGCTTATCAAACACATCCGAATAGCTCAGATAAGGCTCAGGTAGGAAGGGGACACAAGGTATTGACAATACAGACGATCCCCTGACAGAGAGACAATGTTCCTTGCAGAAGTCAGATTGGAAAGCGACAGTAGCTGAAGACCAAGATATGGTCGGGTCGTGCTTGCGAAGCCAAGGAAGTCCGAGGATGACAGGTTACAACAAAGAGGGCATTACATCAAGACTTGTCTCTTCCACATGGAGATCGGATGTGACGAGCTGGATGGGTATGGTCTCGATTGTGATCGGGCCGGACTGAAGAGGGGTCTGGTCAGCCATGAGGACCATGAGAGGATGTTTCTTCAGCTGAGTAGGTATCCCCAATGTTCGGGCGAATTCCTGGCTAATAAAGCAGCCGCTTGCTCCTGAATCAATCATGGCGGACACGTTGCTCCGTTGTCCGTTCCACTGTAACGAAATGAGGACAGACAAGTAAGAAGGAGCAATGGTGGGGAAGTTATGAGACAGAGGAGACAAGGTTTTATTACCTGATGGGAGCGGAGGCCTCACAGGGCAGGACCTCAACAGATGGCCGGCTCCACCACAGTACAGACACAGGTTTAAAAGCCTACGACGGTCTCTCTCAGTTCTGGAGAGAGGACCACGGACTGCTCCTAATTGCATTGGCTCGTCGGTCTGTTGGATAGTGGACGGAGTAGCGTGGTCTTGGGTTAGAGCAGGAGTGGTACTAGGGCGTCTAACAGAAGTCGAGTAAGTGACTTGACGTTCCCGACGTCTCTCTCGCAGCCGACGGTCTATCTGGATGGACAGACGGATAAGCTCCTCTAAGCCTGAGGGTAAATCTACTCTGGCTAATTCGTCTTTAAGGGCATCTGATAGCCCATAACGGAACTGATCGAATAATGCTGCTTCATTCCAGCGAGAGTCACCGGACAACCAACGAAAATCAGTTACGTAATCCTCCACTTGTCGCCTACCCTGGGTGAGAGAACGCAAGGTACTCTGGGCTGTAGCAGCTCGGAAGGGATCATCGTACAAAGCCTCCATGGCGTGCTGAAAAGAGGCCCAAGAATCCAGTAAGGGGCTGTTAATGTGTAATAAATGGTGTGCCCATGCTTGCGGCTCTCCAGACAGTAAGGTAATAACTGTACGTACCTTAACAAACTCAGAGGCGTACGTATAAGGGTTGAGAGAGAATAGTAACTCACAGGCGGTCACAAAGGACCTGTACCTGGAGCGGTCTCCGTCGAAACGGTCCGGTAAAGGGATTCGTGGTTCAACAGGATGATGGACCTCACCTGAGGAGGCCATGGGTCCACTAGGCGCAGGTGCGGCAGGAGGGGGAGAGGGACCAGGTTGAAGGTCCTGCAACTGTTGCTGGAGTAATGACTGGTTGGCTTGCAGATCTTGTACAGAGTGGGTAAGGGCCGACAGACGAGTACCCAATGAGTTGAGGGCGTCAATCAAATTGGCAGGCTCCATCTTCCGTTAGGCTCTTTCGTACTGTTATGAATGTAAGCTGGTTGAAAACTTCCTCTGGGCAGGAGTAAGCACAGAGGTTAGCAAACAGCTAAAGATAATATGTAAATAGAAGATGCAAATGACCCTGCACAGAACAGTAAGCACAAACCCTGAATAGTAGGCTACTGGGAGGAGAGAGAGAATCCAAGGATAGAGCCTCAAAAAATACAGCAGGAGGCAGGAGAAATAAGGGAGAAGAACTCTTAACCCAGGACAGAGGGGGCTTAAGGAGGCAGAGCTAAGGAGTAACAGGAGCTCAGGGAACTTGGAGTTACCCGACGAAAGAGCGCCGAGAGAATAGTGTGGCGCATATTTATGCAGACTCAGGCCGACATCACCTTACCAACGTCACGGGGGAAAACCCGGAAGTAGCCGCAATACCCGCCCGCGCATGCGCGAGGCGGCCGGTGAGGACGCGGCTCGGAGCGGAGGTAGGGAACCGGAGCGGCAACATAATACCAAGTAATCCAAATGTGGAGTCCTCCAGAATGAGCGGTAGGGTCATTCCCTGCCCCACCCCTCCCAGGAAATTGTACAGCCCATTAATTATCTGGTTAATTGGTGAGAGCAGAATATTTGGGCAATAGTAGGAAAAAACAGGGAAGGGTAGACAGCGCAGGAAAATATCCTCTAAGTGTAGTAAGTAGTCAAAATATACACAAAATAAAATGATAGTTTATTAGTGGAATACAAAAACACAAGTAAAAGTATCTATAAAGAGTGGAAATGGAAACATACATATACTATATATTGCATATAAGAGGTAAGAGTAAAAGACTTCCTCAAATAAATCAACTAAATGTATATTAATATACACAGTGACTCGATAAATTGACTCAAAGCATAGAGGTCCGGACTTGAGTCAACGATATAAATATTCTGTAGTAAAAAGAATAAAGCTGTGGTGAATGCGTTATAGGGGATGTACTTGGAGATGGATTTATAACAAGTAACAATAAAATACTTGTTATAAATGTGTCCATTAGGTATATCAATTTTTTTTTTTTTTACTAACATCATTACAAAGACACACCATAAAAAAGTTGATGTCAATAGTTACATCCAGGCTACAAGTGCTCACCATCCTAAATGGTTAAGCAGTGTCCCATTGGGACAATTCTATCGGCTCTGGAGGAATTGCACTGAGGATTCAACCTTTATGGAACAAGCAAAGGAACTATCATCTAAATTTATTGAAAAAGGCTATAAAAAAGAGTTGGATGATTCAGCTTTGGAAAAAGTCAAAAGAAGTACCCGAGAGGATTTACTGTCCACTGACACAATCGGTCAACCAAAGAAGAATAAGAATAAAAATATGACAGTACCCTTTGTGACTAGATACAACAGTGCAAGGAAAAAGATTGAAAATTCCATCAAGAGACATTGGGAAATCCTCTTGGGTGATAAATACCTCAGAACTATCCTCCCTGCAAGGCCGGAAATAATTTACAGAAAATCCAAGGGTCTCAAGAAGAAGCTAGCTCCAAGTGATATTGAAAAAAGAATTGCGGGTAAAGAATCTTTTAGAAGCGTCATTGATGGAACAATGATCAAAGGAAATTCTAAATGTGGTCACAACAAATGTATCATTTGTGGATATATTTCACATAAAAAACAGAGTTTTTGTTCACAGACCACAGGAGAAATTTTTCAGATCCAAAATCTCTTTAATTGTTGCTCCAATTATGTGATTTACCTATTGGAGTGCCCCTGCATTAAACAATATGTAGGTAGGACAACTCGACCCATCAAGGAGCGCTTCTTGGAACATCGCAATAATATTATCAAGGGCAATACAAAACACAGTGTAGCCAGACACTTTAGGAGATTTCACAACCAGAATGCAGATGGCCTCCACCTTTTTTTGATTGATCATATACCACCTCAAATAAGAGGCAGAGATAGGTTCTCAAAACTGGCCAAACAAGAGACCTTCTGGATTTACAAAATGCAGACATTAACACCAAACGGTCTCAGTGAGGATCTAGATTTATGGTTTGTCTAAATTCCACAAATATCCTCTTTGTTTATTTGACCTCTTCACTTTTAGTCATGTTTTTCATCATGTCTAGCAGAATATGTTATGTATATCATTTGACATATTTTATTACAACATATTCCTCATGATATCCCTGCTACTGATTTTCCCATTTCTTTTAATCTGAGACACAGTGTTTCAATTCAATTAGACTCTATTTTTACATTCAATATACATTCAGACTTGCAATTGTGTGGGAGTACACCTAGGATGTATATATACTCTAATCAGTTTGTGTTAGTTTGTTACCCTGTGTTATTCTGGGTCACCCTTAAAGGGATAGTAATACTTAAAATGTAAAAAAAAATATGTTGTAGGGTTTATCCCCCTGAGTAAAACAAGAGTAATCCCACTGCTGAAAGGTGTTTCGTTCAAAAGTTATTAATTTTCAAAGTTGAATTTTTTAGGTGCAATATCACAGTGGCCTGAAATTGTACAGTGGCGCTGTTGCTACACGATCCTATGGACAGCTCTGGTCAGTTGACCATAAATCTCCATAGGATCGTGTAGCAACAGCGCCACTGTACAATTTCAGGCCACTGTGATATTGCACATAAAAAATTCAACTTTGAAAATTAATAACTTTTGAATGAAACACCTTTCAGCAGTGGGAGTACCCTTGTTTTACTCAGGGGGATAAACTCTACAACATATTATTTTTGACATTTTAAGTATTACTATCCCTTTAATGTATTTCATGGTTTAAATCTCCCTGGTAGCAACTTAGTATTATTACACTCAATTCAACCTTGATTTACTGTTTTTGTTTGGTTTGAATAAGCTACTATTTATATTTTGCATATTTTGCATATTGGGTGTCCCAATATTCCCTTAAAAATTGATATACCTAATGGACACATTTATAACAAGTATTTTATTGTCACTTAGTTGCAAAACGTATAGGAAGTCCTATTGGGATAGAGAGAAACAACAATATTACAATTGCTCTAAGCCTTTTTTCACTGTGTTCTATGCTACACATTCCCTCGTTTTTTATTGGTCAACCGAGGGTTTAATTAGGGTCAGATTATCTGGCATGATCTTCTATTTCGCTCCAGAGGAAGGCCCAGAATTGTTTATATATATAGGGATAGTCTTTATTACTATTATTATATATTTTTCTTTTCTTGTACATCATTTCTTATCCACCCTGTATAGGTACTGGTCATCTTACTACACGTCTCTCTATCCCCTATAGTGTATACCTGGTTTTTGAGCGCTGTGTCTATCTATTTAGTTCTTATTTGGGCAATATACTGAGTACTGAACAAGCCGCTGAAAAAGTCAGTGATGGAATTTGTCTGAATAACTGGCTCAGTTGAAAGTTGTGTATATCGTCAGAATGAATAGATATAAACCATATATTGGTTGCACATGGACAATGTAGGATTGTCGATATTGGAGTATATGAGTTAAAAGTGCTAGCAGCTTTACTATGGACATGAGTCTGGAGGAACTGTATTACATGGATTAAACCACTGTAAATAGAGTGGAGTGCTGCTGACATTTATTTAAAGGGATAGTAATACTTCCTTTTAACTTTATTTTATTTTGTAGGCATTAAAAAAACATGAAGAATGATATAAGTCTTATCTCTTAAACCTTTATGGTTTATGAGATATTCACAAGCAAAGTTTCCCCCTCCCGCCCCTTTTACCTAGTGTAAGCCATCTCTTCTCAGATGTGGAATGCAGTCTCTAGACCAGACAGATAACAGAAGGGGACACTCTTATTCCTATGAAAACAATGAAATCCCTGCCCCCCTTGACAAGCTTTTCAGGTTTTTCTATTATCTTAATTGAAGATTGTCCCTCTCTGCAGTCTACCTGGGCACCTCCCTTCTGCTGTGGCTGAACAGTGTGACATCAGTAAAAGGGGCTGGAGGGGGACACTTTGTCATTGAATTACTCTGGAACTACAACTCTGACAGAATTGAAATAACACTCTCCAAAGTCCAAATATTATGATGATTAATTAGAGCTGCTTTTATTATGAAACATTACTATCCCTTTAAGAATATCTACTATGTGAAGATAAGCTTGCTTAAGTGTGTGGAAACCTGGGCTCACTATAAGAGAAATTAGTCATGCATAAGAGTTTTGGCATGCAAAGTGATTATAAGAACCTTTTTACTTGACAGGCATGAATTCTTAGAGATGCTTAAATAAGGGTAGAAGGAATGGAGTTCTTTTCTCTTTTTTCTTTTAATATATAGATCTCGAAAACTTATCAGTATGTATTAGCAAAGAGAAATGCCTATTAATTTTGGGTTATAGTCATACTCAGTGGTAGCAATGGTTAACTTTTAAAGCTATTGATTTTTTGCTATACAGTATGTAGGTTGTTGGAAACACTGCAGATGAGAAGAATATTTGTTTAATGTTATGGGTAAGAATATACTGCCTCCCCGGGTTGGAATTCTATTGGAGTTATAAAATTGTTTCTGGGGTTAGGGATGAATTTTCTGTTTTTGTATTTGAGTCAATGATGGAAATTAACTGGATTTCAGCTCTGATCCCAGATACTTTTTTAGACAGACTTTTAAGTAGGATTATAGGGCAGGTGTAAACCATAGAGGTTTTCTTCCCTTGATGATTAATTATGTATGAGGTTGTATGCATGAAAGATACACAGTAGTATGCATACAATTGGGTGTGATTAACACTTTATTCAGTGGATATGGCCAGTAATATAGGAGAGAGTAAACATCACCAGAAGAAGTCCCAGGAAATGAAATCAAATAAAAAAGTGGCTTTCATTTTCTCTCCTACAGTGACAAAATCACTGTTATGGTTTAATACACTCAGAAACGGAAGGTTTTGGTAAAACACAGTTTTATTAGCACACAACGAATAACAGTAACCCTCGTGGGTCCAGCATACAGATAAATGGTAACTGACACAGGACAGGTTACAATGATATGATTAACCCACACGGGTCCAGTATGTACACAAAATATACAATACTGACACAGGTCAAGTAAAACTCATATGGTACAGTGTAAATATGACAGAATGATAATTATAAGGCCAAGGATAGTAGTTGACCCTAATAGTGGAAGGCCCAATGGAACTCTCTACGCAGAGAGTAACAATAGCGACTGGAATTGCAAGGAGCAGGTGAAGCCAAAATAGAACTGGCTACAAGGCACCATAGGAAGTTGGCTGGCAACGATATAGTGAACGCCCACCGGAGACTGCAAGGATAACATGAACCAGTGCTTAGCACCGTAAGGAGCAATGTACGCCAAACAGAGACTACTGATACAGATACTAGTGCCCAGCACTGCCCCGCAAGGGGTTAACGAATGCTCTGGTCTGCAGATGTGAAAGGCCTGAAGCGCCCAACAGTAACCCAACCTCAGGGACAGCAGTAACAGACCAAGCAATCGTGGTGCAACCAGAAACTACCAGGAATGAACAATAGGCACTATGAGCGAGCAGATCACAGACTGGACTACTGCACAGAACCGAGGCAACTGAAGGTCTGGTAAGACCACGGATAGCGTGAGCAACTCAAGCCACACAGCAGGAACAGGAGGACTAGCCCGCAGGAACAGTACAGGAACAGGAACTTCAGCCCAGCTGGGTCGGTACACGGAGCAGGAACGTCAGCCAAGCCAGGTCGGTACACGGAGCAGGATCACCAGTCAAGCCAGGTCGGTACACAAAGCAGGAACGTCAGCCAGGCCGGGTCGATACACGAAGCAGGAAAGTCAGCCAATGCAGGTCAGTACACAGAGCAGGAACATCAGCCAATCCGGGTCAGTACTCAGAGCAGGTACGGTAAGCAGGCATAATAGTCAGACAGTCCGGGTCATACACTGGTATCATATGAGAGTAACAGAACAAGTGCTTGGCAACAGATACACGACAAAAGTGCAGCGCATAAGTGACAGCCCAAGGTATTTAAAGGCTGTCACTGTGAGTAGCAAAGACAGCGTAGCCAATAAAAGAAATCAGGAAGTAAACATGTCAAAATGTTGCCCGTAATCACGAGCACCATGATAATCACTTACTATGGATCTTTCTCAGGAGATTAAATGATTCTACAATGTCAGTGCGAAATTTGGAAAAATCTAATGTTTTGATGGATACCTTCAGAGAAACTGAGTCTTAGGTTACAACTATAGACTCATTGAGGAGGTATCTAGAATTACAATTCAATCAACTTCAAAAGGAAATGAGAGTTAATACAGCAGAAATTACTATTGAGGTTAAGCAGCTGCAGCAGAAAATTGAACAGAATTGAACAAAAATGATAGAACTTCAGTCAAGAGTACATAAGGAAGAGGTAAAAATCTATAACACGAGTAGTAAAATTAGAAAACTGGAATTAAATATACATGATATTGAAGATTGCAATAGGGGGATCAACCTGAGGGTTAGGAGAATTACATAGGAGGGTTTAGAGGGGTATTTCACAGATCTTTGTGTTTCATCAAAGATGGTGCAGAACTCAATTGAAACTCTGATGTAATACATAAAATTCAGAAACCAAAAGGAATACAGGAGGGCTTATCCAGAGATGTACTAATAATGTTCCATACTTCCCCCAGGACCTCCAAGTGATATCTCTCTACCCCGGTTTGTGTGTGTGTATCTGTATATATGTGTGTGTGTGTGTGTATATATATATATATATATATATATATATATATATATATATCTACACACACACACAGAGATAGAAAGATAAACATAGGGAAGGGGAAAGGTCCCATTGCGTTTCCACGAGAAATGCCGCAAAAACCATGTGGTTGTCTGCTTTTTCGCTAGAAAATCCATTCTCAGCTAAACGTTTAAAAATGTCTACATTTTGCCTACAACAAAACATTTTGTTTTATGTTTTTCAGTGGCTACAAACTTTCCACCCATTTCCTATGTGTACTTCGAATTTTCACACCTAAAATATCACAATTACAGGAATTGAAACAGAAAAATAAGCAGCTAGAGAGATAGAGAGGTCGAAAGGTGATTTCCTGGCATTTAATTTAGCTAAATAAGGTTAGCAGAGGCTCATAGTGTTGGCTAACACTATGAGCACCTGGATTAATACAAAAAAGAGGAGGTGCTGCTGGAAGGCCCGTTACTCATCCAGTGAGTCAGAGGAGGAGGAAGTAATCACCATCAGAATAGAAGGATCTGGGAGCCCTGATCCCCCAGACTCAATGATGCACAGGCCCAGTACATAGGCCCTTGGGATCTGGGGGAATATAGTGTCATCATCAGCAAAGCAGGCACATCAAGAAGTGGGTATCAGTGTGAGCAGGACAAGTCAGCTGCCTCTGCCTGCTGCTAGTGCTGCCAGTGTGCCTTCTAGTTTTGAGGAGGAGATGATAGCAAGTGTGATAGCAGGGCACCCTAAGTCACACTTATCATCCACAAGCAGTCCCACTTCCACCTCACAGCAGCTAGAGAGTGGAGGGAGTGAGTGTTGATCCTCCCATATTAATGCTGAATTGGAAGGGGAAGTGAGCAGCCAGACTAGCAGTCAAGGGAGCCCACAACATACCCCTGACCGTTTTATTCCCATTCCCCCAGCATTGTCCTTCTGGGACATGATAATGAAGAAGGCGGAACTGGGTAGCAGTATTTGCATCTGCTCACATCAGCTGCCTGTGCCTGCGGGTAGTGATGCCAGAGTGTCTTCTTCACCTGCATAGAAAGCAAGTGAGACAGCAGGCGACCCTCTATCACATTTGTCATCACCAACCTGTCAAGAGAAGGTGGAGGTGGTGAGGAGAGTGAGGGTGGCGCAGTTGGGTTGGAGGAGGGAATGAGGGCCTTTATAGCAGAAAGCGAGAAGGATATGGGAGACAGATATGCAAACGTAAATGGGCAAGCTAATTTTCCACAGACCACTGTGGCCACATTGGGACTGGGTTCCAGCCAGATTAGGACATGTTCCACTTGCCAGCAATAATCCTGTATACAGAATAATGCTGATACAGAATAGTGTGGATTCTGATGGAGCAATACCAGCAGCATCCTCTGCCCCAGCCAGTGAAGGGGATTGTGGAGAAGAAGAAAGAGGCCATGCTTCTCCACCTTTCCCCTCCCCCGAGGTCATGGGTGTGGGACTATATATATCTTGGGGCAGGCACAGTGCAGTCATCAGTGACTACATTATGCACTACATTTGACAAGTCAGGGGAAAGGAGGGGACACACCTTGGCACAACCACGCTCATAACACACATGAAATACAGACACCATAACATTTATGAGAAACGTATTAAAGCCAAACACCCACAAAACAAATTGGGAGCCACTGTTACTGGACCCCCTTTCTCTACCCAAGGCACTAAGAATGTAGGTGGAAGTCGGAGAGGAAGAAGAATAATGAAACCCAGCCTGAGCCATAAACTTATGGTGACAGAAACACTTGCCTCTTCATCAGCTTCTTGCTCTAGGGTCCGGATGCGGAAGACATAGCAATGTCTTCGGGTGTAATACCTCAGTCATCATTACATCCCCACCAGCTGATAGTGATTTTGATGTGGGGATATGGCAGTTTGCTTGCAGTCATGCCAGCTGTTTGATATTCCCATTGCTTCCCCATTTCACAGCTTTCCTACACACACTATGCACGTTGCGGTTGCTGATGGAAGACACAGTTCTTTCCTGCTGTCAATGTAAAATTTGCATTCCACACCCATGATTTTGTAGGTGGTGCAGGAGGAGAAGCATTATTGGCCAACTTATTTTCTCCAGATATACCTGAAGTGGTGGCTAGTTGTGGTGCTGCTACTGCCTCAGGCACATCACTGGTGCTAGTGGCAAGTGGAAACATCATCAAATGTCTCATATCACTGCTGTTGATACCATTCTGTTTGAGTGGTCTAATAATCCTGTCTTCTAGTCTTCCTGCTGCTTAGACAACTCAGCAGCAGCAGCAAAATGATCACAGCAGTCACAAATGCCTCAATGTCACCATGACCTGCTGGCACAAGGCCAATAGGGCAACATTTTTTTTGGTCTCAGTGCTTGTTTTTTGCAAACCAGAGGCCTATAAGACCAATTATTCTGGGATTGTTTCTACCAAGTTATACAAATCAATGTTTATTCAGAGCTTGTGCCTATAGCAAATCTGTCCTACAAATCAATGATTCATCAGGGATTATGTTTGGATAACCTGAGTCCTGCACAGTGCACACACAGAAATATATTTCACCTCTTTGTATTATTACGTTATGTTATGCTGCCTAGCAATTGTTTATAAAGAGAAACAAAGAAATCATTAAAAGGGTTGCTAAATTCCAAACTGAATGTAGCTTGTGTGTTGTTGCAGTGGAACTTTTGTTGAGACCTTGCCAAACTCCATCTCCTCAGGATCACTTTCATTTATGGCACACTCTGCAGCCACCATGGCTGCAGTTGGGTTTTGGACTACCACTTTACTCATATATCCCTGCACTTCTCCTAATCCTTTCACCCTCCCCTATTCCCTGTGTGTTTGCTGGACATTATTCAACTATTCTCTATGTTTTTACTATAAAGTACACCATAGAACTGATGTAAGTCTTCAGATTCAAGCACTAAAAATGTTAACTAGGCAGTTAACTAGAAAGAGACATGCAACCTAGTAGCTTACTCAATAAAATGGGTTTATTACAAAATAGGATATAAAATCAATGATTGTGATATAATACCATACACATATAAAAAAAATCTACAAATATATCCTAGTTAATCACAATCTAAATGTCAAGAGTTAAACCAGGTACGGGTTAGGATTCATTCAGGTGATGCTCTCGTAAGTGTTCTCCTCAATGCTAATAAACCTTTGGGTAATTACCCTTTCAGGTATGAGCGTCCAATAGAGACCACACATCTGCAAGACCGCACTGAAAACTTCTTCCTATCCTGGACTATACTCCAAACTCTAATTCTTAAAAATAAAAGTTACCTCAAACAAAGCAAATGTTTACAAAATATTGAGCAAATGAAAACAATTTCTTAATTGTACTATAAATCCAACAGTTAAAAACACTTGACTCGTGCATTGAGAGGTTAACAGATATGGTCCAATGTTAAACCATCTTCTCCATAGCCAAGAGATGTCATGTGGTATATCCACTGTACCCTATAATGTCAATAAGTCCCAATTACCATTAGATACATTAAGGGGTTAAGAAATACGGCCCAACATTATACCTCGTTCTCTATATCCTAGAGATAAGTCACGTGGTATACCTTCCCGTGTTCTAATGGTGTAACTAGTTCCGTATAATAAATCAATACATCAACCTTATTATATCTATATTGGTGATTAGATCCACTTTATATATTGGATCGATCATCAATTTCAGCCCTTCGTTATATATGGCTTATATTCCAGCAATGGATCAGCTGTCCATTCTAGGAAGAGAGTGTAACTTGTTATAACCCCTTGTGGGTCATGCTACCTACACTCTTTGCTAAATATATTTGTCCCACAAATAGACCATTGATGCTGTTACGGTCTCACAATTTCCACATCCATAGAAGAATATATTAATAAGCAGTGAACAACTCCTTTTAAATGATGGCAGGTCACATATATAGTAATACACCTGATATTCTGATTTCTTTCATTTGATGTAAACTTGTTATTGCAATTATACGGACTTCCACCTTTCTTATGAATGCTTTCTATGAGTCAATATTTATATGTTAACGTTCACATTTCCATTAAAGATCATTACAAACCGACACAGATTTCACAAGAGCGGTTGTCCTCTTCCTACACCTGACCAATTAGCAGGCTGTAGATCCAAATATACCACTTAACATTAGAGGTTACCTTTGATCTTGCTGGTGTTTAAACTTGTGATTTTTCTTCCTTCTGTACCTTACCGGTTCACCGGGTTGAATCATATACCATACCACTCAACGGACTTTGTCTCTTTCACCTCTTTCTCGTGGTTAATGGACACCACTACTGCACTTCTGTGTCAGAGGTGTTAAAGTCCCACGCTTCCATTCACTGTTTTAACTGGCATGTTCTCCTAGACTCAGAGGATTGAAAATATTTAATTGCCTCTCCTCACAGTCATTCTCCCATGGATGTATCCTCTTCCTTCCAACACTTTTCAAAACCAAAGCTGGTTTCTTCCTCAGGGAATATTGTGTAATCATTCTTCTCTAATCTAATGATTTATAACCTCCCTTACCGGAAGTCAATCTCAGCAACACAAATTAACCCTAAAATCAAATCTAGGACTCACATTAATTAAAGTGCTGCAGGGCTTACATACCATATAGATATATCACTCTCCCTGTCTCTGTCAGACCAATATATAGCCATTAATATAAACCATATATACAACAAATACATCATCAAATATTAGACTCTGTATCCCTCTCTCCCCAAAATGTACTTGCAATATACCAGATAACTGTATCACATACTAGACTACCAAAAATCTCAACATATCTCTAACCAAAGAAATCACATAAATTATATGTACACAATCCATGTATATACACTCATACTTATACTAACATATATATATATATATATATATATATATATATATATATGTGTATATATATATATATATATATATATATAATATATACATATGAAAAAAAGAAAAAAAAAAAAAAAGAAAAAGGAAAGTAAAGTGGAAGTCCCGAATGGAGAAGAAACCAAAACTACTATCACATGGAATTTTATAGCACGAAAAAGCAATGTATTGAGAATAGGACAATATTATATATTAACTATTAATTCTATCTAGGAGGACAGCATTATTTTATGTCCTTTCTAGACATTTGCTGTATAAAATCTCCTCCCCTCCAATTCTTTTTAACCACATCTATCGCCGTAAAAGAGAGATCACCTACATTAGATGCATTTACCTCTCTGAAATGAGAAGATACACTATGATTCCGGGAATTTAATTTTGATGTTATGTATGTGTATTTTAACTTGATCCCTGAATCTCCTTTTAGTTCTCCCTATTTGTTGTTTCTTGCACTTGCATTCTAACGTGTAAATGACCCCTCTTGTATTACAGATTATATTTTATTTAATTTTATATATTTTTCCTATATCCTACACACTCCCCACATTTGAAGAAACCTCCTGGTTTATTCAACCAAGTATTATTCTCTTTCCTTTTGATTTTACCAACACTAGGAGCTATCTGGATCCCTAAAATCTGTGCTCTACTAAATACAATCTTGGGTTCTTCTGGTAGTATACCTCTCAATAACTTATCCTCCTTCAGGATTCCCCAAAGTCTTTTAATAATTCTTCTAAAATTCCCAAAACCTGTACTGTAAGGATAAGTAATAACTAGTTCTTCCCCTTGATTCGCCAAATTTGATTTTTCCACTAGGAGTGCTTGTGTCTCTTTATATTGAATTTCCTTGATAGTGTTTACTAGTTATTCTTCCTTATAGTTCTTTTCTTGGAACCTTCTCTTCAAGATATTGGCCTGCTCTTCATATATCCTCACCTCTGTGCAATTTATCCTTATTCTTGTAAACTCACCCTTAGGGATATTTTTTACCACGGTGCGAAATGGCAGCTATCTGTGGAAATATAACTGGTCTCATCAGTGACTTTAAAAAGTGTTTTAGTTTTTAATTGTCCTTCCTCACTGTAAATCGTCAAATCCAAAAAAATAACTGAATTTTGATGATACTCCTTTGTGAATTTTAAATTGTATGTGTTATCCTCCAAATAAGTGTTTTCTGTACCCCTCCAAATAAAAAAAATAACATCAATAAATCTTCTCCAGAATACCAGTCTAGCACCGAATGGGTTATTATTCCAGATATACTGAAATTCCCAATAACCCATATACAAATTTGCATAACTTGGTGTGAACCTGGTACCCATGGCGAAGCCTAAAATCTTTAAAAAAAAAAACAAAAAAAAAAAAAATCCTCATCAAACCAAAAATAATTGTGCTCTAAAATAAATTGCATCAAAAAAATAATAAATTCCACTTGTGTCAAACACATATCTTCTTCCTTCTCCAAAAAGAACTTAGTTGCTATACATCCTTTATCATGCTCAATTATGGTGTATAACAAGGTGACATCCATTGTGACTAAGAAATAACCCTCCTCCCAGTCTATATTTTTTAGAACATTAATGATATGTGTAGTGTTCTTTAAATATGCTGGTAATTTCTTAACTGGTTCCTATAAAAATTAGTCAATATAATGGCTTAGATTACTTGTGATAGATTGTGTACCCGATACAATTGGGTGGCCAGGAGGGTTATCCATATTTTTGTGTATTTTTGGCAAAAAATAAGAAATTAGGATACGTGGATTTAATATAAAAATGTAATCATATTCTTTCTTGGACAAAATACCTTTATCTACTCCTACACTGAATAGTCTCTTAGCTGTTCTTGAAAAATCCCTGTTGAGTCAGCCCTAATTTTCTTGTAGGTGTTATTTTCCAATAACAATCTTACAGCTTCCTCATTATATTGATCATGACACATGATCACAATCCCCCCTCCTTTATCGGCTGGGTGGATTATCACTTCCTCATTTTCCAGAAGATTTTTTACAACTTTCTTTTCTTCTGTACTCAAATTCCATTTTATCATTTTCCCTTTGGCAGTTCTAATATCCCTCTATACTAAATTCTAAAATGTCACCATATTATCACTCATCTCATTTTTGAGATAAAAAGTTGATCTAGGTTTCAACCTTGTATGTTTATATTCCGAATGCTCTTTATTAAGTTGTTCCACCGAATTTTTAAAAAAATATTTTTTTTAGAAACAACTGTCTCATATATTTTTGAACTCCAATATAGGCCTTGAATTTGTTAAATTGTTTAGTTGGAGAAAATTTCAATCTATTTGATAAGACTTTGAATTCTAATAGCCATAGCTTTCAATTAATTCTGCAAAAGGCCTAATTTCCAAACCTGTTATCATCTGTTCTAATTTTCATATACCACATGATATCCTCTTCTTTATAGATAGATCTTCCATGTTATAAGTGAGACACTGTATATTAACAAATATCAGAATTTTTTCTTTAAGATGTAATTTTTCTTTTATTTTAATCCATTCAGGAAGGATTTGTTCTAATATCCAACATTTCTTATTTACTCTTTCTAAACTATTCTTTGAATGAATATCCCATAATAGGCATGTTAGATCAGAATTTCCACACATCTTTGCCTCTATTTCATACCATTTTTCCCCACTGGCCAAAGACAACTGCATTCTACTCATATGAAATAAAATGCTTGCCTTATATAGCCTGTGGATAATCGGGAAACCTGTTCCACCACACTTAGTTGTTTTTTGCCAATCTAGTGGCACTAATTGTAGGTACTTTCCCCCACCAAACAAAGTTTCTAAAACCAGCCTGGATAAGATCTTAGAAAACTCTTAGAAAACCTTAAAGGAAACATCCTAAATAAGTAAATCCACCTTGGTACCACATACGCTTTAATTATATGTATTCTTCCCCACCAGGAGATTTCTTTATACCCCCATTCTTTCAGGTCTTTGTCACCTGTAACACTCTCAAATAGTTGATCTCCACAATTCTTTTAAAATTCACTGGTATAACTATCCCTAAATATGTATAGTTCTTTCTTGTATAATCAAAAGCATATTGCTGTTTAATTTCTAATTTTGTTTGGTAATCAACATTATGAAACTGAACTACCGTTTTACTGATATTTAATTTATAATTAGCTATATTACTATACACATCTATATCAACGCTCGTAAACCTTTGCTTTGTTGAGGTAACTTTTATTTTAAAGAATTATAGTTTGGAGTATAGTCCAGGATAAGAAGAAGTTTTCAGTGGGGCCTTGCAGACGTGTGGTCTCTATTGGACGCTCAAACCTGATAGGGTAATTACCCAAAGGTTTATGAGCGTTGGTGAGAACACTTACAAGAGCATCACCTGAATGAATCCTAACCCATACCTGGATTAACTCTCAACATGTAGATTGCAATTAACTAGGATATATTTGTAGATTTTTTTGATATGTGCATGGTATGATATTGCAATCTTTTATTTTATATTCTATTTTGTAATAAATCCATTTTATTGAGTAAGCCATTAGGTTGCATGTCTCTTTCTAGTTAACTGCCTGTTTTTAGCAGTCACACAAGATGTTTCTGTATTTGGGGTCAACCTCCTTTCTCCCTTCCTGTCCCCCAGGTGACTCCCCTAATGCACAGAACAAATGTCCTGTCTACAAGATGCCCTAAACTAAGCTTCAACTCCTTTTTATTAGCTTTTCTTTACAAACATTCTGCCCTCCTCCTTCTACTTTGTTTTCCCTTAGGCATTGGCTCCAACCAGACATCCCGTCATTGCACATATCTCCGTTCTCTATCCCTTCTGAACCAAGCGGATCCATTGCAGATCCATGTAGAGGCCAAAGCCATCACCTGTCCTCATACTTATCCTTTCACCATTCTCATAGTGATAGTACATTAGGTTGAAAAAGACACAAGTCCATCAAGTTCAATGTTTGCCTCATAACCCAGAGACATGAGAATTACATAGCTTTCCTGCTGCCAAATATGTTGGTATTTATCATACCTTCCTGTTTTGCCTACTAATACAGAGTATAACCCTGTATGTTCCCTTTTGAAATAAATGTATCCAATCTTCCCTTAAAACGATCCATTTTATCTGTCATAACCACATCCTTGGCCAAGGAAATCCATAATTTAACAGACCTTACTGTACAAAACCCTTTTCTCTGCTGAAGTTGAAACCTCCTTTCCTCTAATCTCAAGGGGTGTCCCCTGGTTATTTGATTAGGCCTTGTAAAGAATAGCTCACCAGACAGATCCTTGTATTGACCCTTCATGTACTTGGACATTGTGAGAAGATCTACTCTTAGTCATTTCTTCTCTAGAGTAAATAAACCAAGTTTGTCTAGTCATTCCTCATACATCAAGTCCTCCAATCCCTTAGTTCATTTTGTTGCTCTTCGCATTACTCACTCCAGATTTAGAAAATCTTTTTCAGAACTGGTGCCCAAAAGTTCACTGCATATTTGAGGTGAGGTTTTATTAACGATTTGTTATCCAGTCTTGCTTAAATACCCCTTTTTGTGCAAGACAGGACATTGTTTGCTTCTGCTACTGCTATTTGACACTGGTCACTGCTTCCATGTTTGTAGTTTGCAAGTATTCCAAGGTCTTTCTCTAGCAACCAGTCCTTTAAATCATTCCATTAAGTAGCACTGGGATTTTTGCGTGACTTTACACTTTCATATTCCATTTGGTGCCAATCTACCATTTTATGTAAATATCTCTGTAGAGAAGAAATATCCTGTTCTGAATTTATTACTCTGATGCAAATATTGATATTTTGTATTCTATATCTATTTCCAGGTCATTTATAAACTTGTTAAAAAGCAGTGGACCAAGTACTGAACCCTGAGGTACTCCACTCTCAATGTTAACTGTTTTGGAGAATTGTCCATTTACAACCACACACTGTTCCCTATCCTTCAACAAGTTTTCTATCCAATTGCAAAGGTTATCCCCTATCCCCGATTTCCTTATTTTATACCCCAGCCTCCTGAGTGGAACTGCATCAGATGCCTTTTTCAAAATCTAGATATACTACCTCAACTGCCTTACCCTTATCTAGGTTACTACTTACTTCTGGTTTGGATGCATATGTGTTGTATAATTCACTTGCAGGATAGATTATCATATCAAAGATAGGTTGGGATTCACACTCTGATGAGGGAAAAACAATAGCACACAACTGTACATCTGAGATTGATATCTTTGTTGTGTTTGGCTACAAGACATCAGCATGAAGAAGAAAATAGTCTGGTCAATTGATTACACCATGAAGGGACCAGATTTGGAGGGGGGGGTTACTAAGTGATGTGTGATAAACTGTTCATAAGGTGCAGATTACTTCTCTAGTGATCTCACTTCTCCAGGTCCAATGTTTCCCAATGGAGCACATGCACCAATATCTTTCAAACTACATCAATTGCACAGCATAGGCTCCATAGTATGACATAGGAACTGGAGAAGTGAGATCACTGGAGAGGTTATCTCTACTTTATCACCTCTTTATCACATCTTAATGAATCTTCCCATCATCTCCTAGCATCAATAAAACTCAAACTCCATTCATGGTCACCGTTTAATGAATAGACCCCAAGTTTTAGGGAAATGCTTTCTGAGTATAATGGAAACATAACTCCTACCTATTTTCGCTATCATCTGGAGATATGGCTAACTCAACAGCAGTATCAACAGACATATTTGGATTAGAATTGGGCTTCCTTTAATATGGTTATTAATACATTAGAGTATCAACATGTTTGTATTGTACCACTCTACTCTACTATAAGCACCCAAAGGGTATGTTTTGCATAACACCTGGCTACTGAAGAATCATATTCAAGCTACTCATAGGTTCTCAAAATATTTGAACTCTGAAGAAGAGCAGTATTGCTATACAGTTCTTTCACCTTAGATCTTGGTAAAATACTACACATATACTTATGCATTTTGCTAATGTGAACATTTTTGCAGAGCTTGCTAACAACCTCAGGTCTCACACTGAATATACACCAACACTTGGGAACAGCAAGTGGAGTGCTTCATAGATGTGGAATCAATGTGTCACCTAGACATTCCTCTGTTCCATGATGGTTCATGCCATGGATGCCTGTAGGAAGGGATGACAGGATTTGAAACTGCACTGTCTGTCATTCATGCATACAATGAAACATCATTATACCATTATCCTTTTGCATTCTGGTGGAGTAGACTATCCTTTGCTTTGCTATGTGTTTGTCTACCCCTGCGGAACACAGGAGGTTTTGTTCAAGGGGATGTCAAGCATACAAATTTATGTGTGACAAGGACCTGGAAAACACATCATTAGTATGTGAACCAAGCCCCATTAACACAAACACACAAACACAGACTGTCACGCCGCCTACCTGTCTTTGTTTAGCCTGGCATTCATGCTGTATCTTGCGTGCTTTTCTTTCCCCTGCTCCGTCTTTCAGAGTGATGGTTACTTCCGTGTTGTCGTGTCATGCTGCGGTGATGTCATCTTCTGGCGCGCATATAATGCCATGCTTCTAGTCGCTCGGGGCACTTACAGGGCCGGATTTACATCTCAGGAGCCTGTAGGCACAGAAATCTGAGTCGGCCCGGCCCCACTGGCCATTTCCACTGGACACCTCCACAATGCTCCTAATCTCCACATTGTCCCCATCATCTCCATATTGCTCTCACATTGTCCCATCAGCTCCAACTTGGCCCCCCATCATCTCCATATTGCCCTCATATTGCCCCCACCATCTCCATGTTGCCCTCACATTTCCTCCCCCCATTGTCCGTTTCCTACCTCCCTGGCAGGAGATCTGTCGTCTGTTCCTCCTTTGGCACAGTCCTGTAAGTGCTGGAGCTCCCGCGCGGTCTCCTATTCAGGAAAGCAGAGCGCTGGGAGATGATGTCCGACAAGGGAGCTCAGCAGCTACAAGATTGTACCAAAGGAGGCACAGACCTGTCCTGGCAGGGAGGTACGAAACAGACGGGGGGAGGGGGAAGGTGCGCGCGTCGGCAATGTGAGGGCGACATGGAGTGGGCGCTGGGTGTGGGAATTATTGTTCTGCACAGCCAGCGAGATGGCTAATAAAAAATCCCAATGGCAGGCGCCCCTTGGTGGAGTGTGCCTGTAGGCAGGTGCCTACTCTGCCTTATGGCAGATCTGGCCCTGGGCACTTACACAGTGTTCCTGTATAGAGCAGACGTCTAGTCAGTGTCTCTCTGATTCTCAGTCCTAATCTAGTATCCTTCTACTTGTACCTATGCAGTGTATGACCTCTGGCTTTTCTACTGACCATTCTAATTGCCTCACAATTTGGATACCTCTACCTCTGCAGTGTATGACCTCTGACTTTCCTACTGACCATTCTAATTGCCTCATGATTTGGATACCTCTACCTGTGCAGTGAATCCTCGCAGTCTATGTGTATTTACTTTCCAGGCTATACTCTTGCTCCTGTTTATTGTCTGATTCTGCCATCCACTGTCTCCTTTCCTATTTCTACAATCTGGCTTTATTCCTATTTCCTGTTTTCTTTATAAAGTCCTTGGGGAGTTCACGCTACCTCATAGCCTTCATACTCCAGCCAAGTTCTCGACTGTTTGCTCTTTATTCTTCGCTTCTCCTTGCAGGAGAGCCTGTACTGTCTTTGGTAATTCCATCCAGGTCAGGGTCCTGGCTCAACCGGGATCAGACATCTTGCTTCGTGGCCAGCAACTTTACTTCGGCCCTAGCCACAGCACGTTCTTGCCAAGACAGTCACCGAACTACTAGCACCGCTGCCATTCCAGTGCTCCCGAGCACTCCCTCTTTTGCAGGCTAAGGTCTGCACCAGTAGTTCTGATAGGTTGTGACTCAGTGTAAGTGCCATACTTTCACCATGTCTGTAGACCCCAAGGAAGTCTCTAAGGAGGTATTCCAGCAAGCGGCTGTATTGGAGCAACACGCTACTCATATACAGCTGTTGGATCAGAATCTGGATTCCATAACATCTCTTCTGCAAAGTTTACAAGAGAGCTTAGAGCATCCCTCTCCTGTGCCTACTCCTCCGCCAGTTGCTGCTTTCCCCTCGGGTTTTATGCCTACCCTGCGTTCCTGTTCCTGACTGCTATGATGGGGATCCTGCTCATTTACGTGGATTTATACATCAATGTTTTCTCCACTTTAGCACTCAACCGGAAGTGTATACCTCCCATCAGGCCCTTATAACCTTCCTAGTCTCCCTTCTCAGAGGTCTGGATTTGTCTTGGGTCACTCCTCTCATGGACTGACAGTTGCATTTGCTGGACAACTTCGATGCCTTTTTGAATACGTTCCATTCCGTCTTCGATACCCCCGGTCAACAGGCCAAAGCAGAAGCATCACTTCTGGACCTTCAGCAAGGTTCCCAGTCTTTTGCTCAATACGCCATCGAGTTCCGGACTTTGGCCTACGACACAGACTGGGGTAATGGTGCTTTGAAGGCTGCTTTTCATCGGGGTCTCTCCGAAAAGGTTAAAAGATGATCTCACTACTCGCGACATACCACCCATCTCGGAGGGCTTAATTGCACTCTGTACTTCCCTTGATACCCATATCCAGGAGAGACATTTAGAAAGCGACAGAGACCGTGCTAGACGTCCTTCGCTTTGTCCTCCTGTACGCCTAGCACCCCATTTTCAGCATCCTTCTACCCCAACGGAAAAAACTCCAGAACCAATGGAGATAGGCAGAGTCACACTCCTTACCGAGGTGGAGAAAACCCAACACCGACAACGGGGTTTGTGCCTCTACTGTGGGCAATATGGTCACATTGCCTGCCTATGCCCCAACAAGCTGGGAAACGATTGCGCTAAGCGAGAACAGAGGGACTCTCCCTAAGTCACTCAGTACTTCCCTCAATCTCCGCTCAACGGCTTACTGTTCCACTCCGCCTGTCTTGGTCCTCCTTCTCTATTCAGGCTGATGCTCTTATCAACTCCGGAGCTGCAGAAGTCTTTATAGATTTGGATTTTGCTCAGCGGCATGGTATACCGCTTCTTTCCTAAGACCCTCCTGTTGATATCAGGGTCATTGATGGTTCACCCCTGGGATCTGGTCTGATAACACTCTCGACCACCCCTGTTCGGGTATTCTTCTTGTCTCTGACACATCATGAGGTGTTGACCTTCGATGTTATCACTGCACCTCTGTCTCCGCTTATATTGGGGTACCCTTGGTTACGTGCAAATAATCCTCGGATTGACTGGAGATAGGAGACCCTGATCCCCAAACAGGTTTCTCCTCTAATGCTTTCTACCATTCTCTTGTCCAAAGAAGAGAACAGCATTGCTTTTTCTGCTATACCAGAACAGTATCAGCCTTTTTTCTGATGTTTTCTCCAAGATCCGAGCAGAAACCTTACCTCCCCTTCCTGGGGCCGTCCCACCTAGGGGTAGGACCTATCACTTGTCACTGCCTGAGACCATGGCTCTGGAGAAATGTATGCAGGAGAACCTTGCGCGCGGTTTCATCAGACCATCTACCTTACCAGTGGGTGCAGGCTTCTTTTTTGTCAAAAGCAAGGATGGCTCTTTAGGTTCCTGCATTGACTACAGGGGTCTGAACACCATTACCAGAAGAAACTGGTACCGGAGCTATTGGAACGACACTGCGGATCCACTGTTTTCACCACACTCGACTTTCGTGGCGTGTATAACCTGATCTGCATATGTAAAGGAGACGAATGGAAAACATATTTTAATACCCGTTTTAGGCATTATGAGTACTGTGTAATGCCCTTTTGATTACGGAATGCCCCGTCGATTTTTCAAGCATTCATAAATTCTCTCTTTAGGGATCTTCTCTTATCCTGTGTCATTGTATATCTGGATGACAAATTGATATACTCTAAAGCCCTCTCTGAGCATCATACCCATGTTTCCTTGGTCCTCCAACATTTATGTGAGAACAGGCTGTACACCAAACCTGAAAAATGTGTTTTTGAAAAGTGTTCTTTGCACTTTTTGGATTATATCGTATCTACTTCTGGCCTCGCTATGGATCCAGGCAAACTCCGTGCGCTTTTGGACTGGCAGGTGCTGCGTTCTACTAAGGCCATCCAACTCTTTGTTGGATTTTCCAATCATTACCAGAGATTTATAAAAAGCTTCTCAAAAATAATCAGGCCCATTATTCAGTTGACATGCAAAGGAGCCAATCCTTCCTCTTGGTCCTGTGAAGCTTTGGAGGCTTTTCTTTCTATGAAAGAAGCCTTCACCACAGCTCCTGTCTTGGCCTACCCTCATCCTACGTTGCCTTTTGCGCTTGAAGTTGATGCTTCGGAATACACAGCTGGAGCTGTTCTTTCTCAACGCACTGGGTCAGATAGTTCTATGCACCCCTGTTGCTATTTCTCTCGATGCTTCTCTGTCTTGGAGAGGAATTATGACACTGGTAACAGGGAGTTCTTGGCCATAAAGATGGCCTTGGAGGAATGGAGCTATCTTCTTGAGGGTGCAGCGCATCCTATCAGTATACTCACAGATCATCGAACTCTGGCCTACCTCGTCTCCGCTAAGTGGTTGACCCCCCACCAAGCTTGATGGTCTTTGTTCTTTGCCCGGTTCGCTTTTACCATCTCTTATGAAGAATCTGAAAGCTTACACTTTGTCAAGGCAGTTTGAAACCGATAATTCCTCACCAATATCCCATTATACCACATTCTCTGATTGTCAGTTCTTTGACCTCTTCACTTCTGCACCACATCCAGGAATCTCAGACCAATGAACGTCCCTTGTCTCAGAGTTACCCTGGTTGCCTTTTTGTTCCAGGACACTACCGTAGCAAGGTCTTGGCATGGGCCCATCAATCACCTGTTGCTGGCCATCCCAGCGTGAAACGCACTCAGGAGTTAATTCTGGTGGCCCTCGTATCTGCAGGATGTCGCCCATTGGGTGAGGACTTGTTCACTCTGTGCCCACATGAAGGTCCCTCAAACAAAACCTGTGGGTCTTCTTCAACTGTTACCGGTTCCAGCCCTTCCATGGACCCACCTGGCCATGGATTTTATGGTGGACCTACCTTCTTCTTCCGGTAACTCTACGATCATTGTGGTCATTGATCGTTTTACAAAACAGGGCCACTTCATACCACTCCCTAAACTGCCTGCTGCTCTCGTGAATATCTTTCTCTCAGGGATTGTCAAGCTTCATGGCCTCCCTCTTCACCACACTTCTGACAGGGGCACACAATTCGTGACCCAATTCTGGAGGGCCTTTTGTTCCCGTCTGGGCATTTCTTTGCATTTTTCCTCAGCCTACCATCCACAGACTAATGGGCAAACTGAGCAACTAAACCAAAGCCTTGATCATTATTTATGATCTTATTGCAACCAACACCACAGCAACTGGGCTTCCCTTTTGCCCTGGTCTGAACTGTCCTATAATTCCCTCTACCACTCGTCTCTTGGTTGCTCCCCCTTTTTTGCAGCTTTGGGCTACAACCTATCATGGTGCCCGTGCTACACAGGCGACATTTTGACACATGTTTACTTCCTGATACCTTTTATTGGCTACGGTGCCTTTGCTCCTCCCAGTGACAGCCTTTAAATACTCTGGGCTGTCACTTATGCGCTGCCATTTCATGGTGTTTCCGTTGCCTATCGCTTGTTCCGTTACTTTCGTATGTTACCAGTGTATGACCCGGACTCCCTGACTATTCTGCCTGTTTATCGTTCCTGCTCTGTGTACCGACCCGGATTGGCTGACCTTCCTGCTCTGTGTACCAATCCGAATTGGCTGACGTTCCTGCTCTGTGTACAGACCCGGCTTGGCTGACGTTCCTTCTCTGTGTACTGACCCGGCTTGGCTGACGTTCCTGCTCTGTGTACCGACTCGGATTGGCTGACGTTCCTGCTCCATGTACCAACCCAGTTTGGCTGAAGTTCCTGCTCCGTGAACTGTTCCTGCTGTGAAGACGTCCGGCTCCTGATGTGCGGCCGGAGTCAAACACATGCTCTCTTTTTTGTCTGTACCAGAACTCCGGCTGCCTCGGTCCTGTGCAGATAGTCCTATCCGTGACCTGTTCTCTCATAAGTGCTTGTTGCTCCCACTCCGGTGTGTAACCGGTTGCACCACGGTCGCTTGGTCTGTTACTGCTGTCGCTGAGGTTGGGTTACTGTTGGGCGCCTCAGGCTGCCTATACATCTGCAGTTACCACAGACCGGAGCGTTCGTTAACCCCTTGCGGGCCGGTGCAGTGCACTTGGATCTATATCCACGGTAGTCTCAGTTTGGCATTACGTTGCTTCCTACGGTGTCATGCACTTGGGCCTTTATCCATTGCTGTCTCAGTTTGGTGTTACGTTGCACCATCCGGTGCTGTGCCCTTGGGTCACGAAATCTTGCAGTCCCCAGCTGGCATTCACAATACCGCTGGTAGCCGCCTTCCTCTGGTGCCCATAGCCAGTTGCACATGCTGGCTTCACCTGCTCCTCGGTGATTACAGTCGCTATTGTCACTCTCTGCATAGAGAGTATACTGTGGGCCTTCCACTATTAGGGCCAACTAGCTGTTCCTGGCCTAATAGTATCATTCTGACATATTCACACTGTATCATACGAACTGTACCTGACCTGTGTCAGCATTGTATATTGTCTTTACATACTGGACCCGTGTGGGTTAATCATATCTTTGTAACCTGTACTGTGTCAGTTTACTATTCATCTGTATACTGGACCCGCGAGGGTTACTGTTATTCTTTGTGTGCTAATAAAACTGTGTTTTACCAAAACCTTCCGTTTCTGATTGTACTAAACCGTAACACAACCCCCGCCTTCATTTCTTGTTTCCTGGTGTGTCTTTGGTGCCGGCTGCTGACAAGAGGGTGCAGTCCATGGTCACACACAGGCAATCTATGCGGTCAGGTCTGTTAAAAGCCCAAGGTTTCCAGAAATCATCCGTCAATCGCCGCCGGGCTCCCACTCGCTTGTTTCAAGTAGGAGATCGAGCTTGGCTATTGTTACAGTTCAGTACACTCAGAAACGGAAGGTGTTGGTAATAACACAATTTTATTTGCACACAATGAATAACGGTAACCCTCGCGGGTCCAGCATACAGAGAAACGGTAACTGACACAGGAAAGGTTACACAGGAATGATTAACCCACATGGGTCCAGTATGTAAAACAAAATACAATACTGACACAGGTCAGGTAAATCACAACTGATACAGTGTAATTATGACAAGAGATACAAGTGGAGCAAATGACTGAGTTGGCCCTGATGTATGGAAGGCCCAATGTGACTCTCTACACAGAGAGTAACAACAGCGACTGACGGTATGCAACTGATATGCCAGCGGATGTCTGGCAAGGCAACCAGGGAGGAAGGCTGCTTAAGTGGACGCCCACCGGAGACTACCAACATCGTGAGTCAGTGCTTAGTGCCGTAGGAAATGTACGCCCAACGGAGACTACAACCTCAATACGTATGCCCAGCACCGCCCCTGAAGGGGTTAATGAACGCTATGGTCTGTAGGTGGAAAGTAACCTGAGGCGCCCAACTGAACCCAAACACAAGAACAGCAGACCGAGCGATCGTGGTGCTTATAGGAATGATCGGAGGATAACACTGGCACTATGAGTGAGTGGATCATGGACTGGACTACAACGCGACACCGGAGTACCAGAGCTCTGCTGGACCACTGAAGCATGAGCAACAGCGAGCGTAGAAGGATCAGCAAGCAAGAACAGCACAGGAACTTCACCCAGCCGGGTCGGTACACGGAGCAGGAACGTCAGCAAAGCCGATTCTGAACACGGAGCAGGATCGCCAATCTTGCTGGGTCAGTACACGGAGCAGGAACACCAGACAAGCCGAGTCAGTACACGGAGCAGGAACGTCAGCCAGGCCAGGTCAGAACAGGAAGCAGGAACGTCAGCCAATCCGGGTCGGTACACAGAGCAGGAACGGTAACAAGCAGAGTAGTCAATCAGTCCGGGTCATGCACTGGTATCAATAGTAAACGGAACAAGCGCTAGGCAACGGATACACCATGAAAGGGCAACCCATAAGTGACAGCCCAAGGTATATAAAGACTGTCAATGGGAGGAGCTATACAGCGCAGCCAATAAAAAGGCACCAGGAAATAAACATGTCAAAATGTCGCTGGAATCACGGGCACCGTGATAGTACCCTCCTCTCAAAAACCCCTCTCTCAGAAGAAGGGCCTGGCTTTTGGGGATACTTGGCATGGAAACTGCGCTGCAATCTGGGAGAATGAAGGTCCTTTGAATCGACCCAGGAACACTCCTCAGGACCGTAACCCTTCCAATGGACCAAATATTGTAATTTCCCTCTGAATCTTCGTGAGTCAATAATATTTTGTACCTCATACTCCTCCTGACCTTGCACTCGAACCGGACCAGGAGCCACAGGAGTAGTAGTGTACTGATTGCATACCAGAGGCTTCAACAAGGATACGTGGAACACATTATGAATTCGCATGGATGCTGGGAGGTCTGGAGCATACTACACAGGGTTAATCTTGCGGATAACTTTGAATGGGCCAACAAACCGGGGAGCCAACTTATTGCATGGAGTCTGCAGATTTAGGTTCTTGGAGGAAAGTCATACCCTGTCCCCAACCTGAAAGGAGACCGCTGGCAACCGTCTACGATTAGTTTGCCGCTGATAACACTGGAACGAAGAACTGAGGGTCCTCTGTACCTGTGCCCAAGTTGAATGGAGTTGCTCCATATGCTCATCCAGAGCTGGAATTTGCTGCGTCTGAAATGAGTCCGGGAGCAAGCCTGGTTGAAACCCGTAGTTGGTGAGAAACGGGGAGCTCCCGGATGATGAATTAACCGCAAAATTCCTGGCAAACTCCACCCATGGCAACAGGTCGGCCCAATTATCATGATGATCGGACAGAAAACAGCATAGAAATTTTTCCAAACCTTGATTGGCACGCTCGGCGGCTCCGTTGGTCTGGGGATGGTATGCAGAAGAAAACGATAATTGTATGCCCATCTGCGCACAGAATGCCCTCCAAAACCTAGACACGAATTGGCTCCCCCGGTCTTACACCAACACCCTGGGTACACCATGCAACCGAAAAACCTCCCTGGCAAATACCATTGCCAACTCCTGGACAGAGGGAAGGCCAGGAAGAGGCACAAAGTGTGCCATCTTAGAAAATATGTCAACTATCATCAAAATAAGGAATATCCCCTAGACACCGGTAATTCTCCCATAGTCAATAGAGACATGAGACCAAGGACATTTTCCATTGGGTACAGGCTGGAGCAGGCACTCTGGAAGGTGTCTTGGGGATTTGGCACGGGCACACGTCGAACAAGCTGCTGTGAATGAGTTGCAGTCAGCACGCAAGGAGGGCCACCAGAATAACTGTGAGAGAGACCAGATCAATTGATTCTTGCCAACGTGACCAGCAGCCCTAGATGCGTGATAGGATTCAAGTAGACGGGTACGGAAGGGTTTGGCTAGGAAACATTTGCCTACTGGGATATCAGGTGGTGCATTAGCTTGGTTAGCGAGAATCTCCTTCCCCAGCGGCGAAGTAATGCTGGTTCGCAAGGTAGCTAGAATGTGATCAGGCAGAATGATAGGTACCGGAGTCTCATCTTTCTCTGTGTCTGGGTTAAATTGCCTAGACAGGGCATCTGCCCTAATATTCTTGGAACCGGGCAAATAGGATACAATAAAATTAAAGTGGGACAAAAATAAGGCCCATCTAGCCTGACGAGAGGACAGTCTCTTAGCCTCAGACAGGTACGTTAAATTTTTATGATCAGTCAAGATCAATACTGGGGTTCTGGTACCCTCAAGCAGGTGTCGCCATTCTTTGAGGGCCAGGATAAATGCCAAAAGCTCTCTGTCCCCAATCTCATAGTGCCTTTGAGCGCTGGACAATTGTTTTGAGAAAAATCCACAAGGCCTTAACATACTCCCAGGGTCCAGGCGCTACGACAATACTGCCCCTACCCCAGACTCGGAGGCATCGACCTCCAAAGTGAATGGAAGGGGGGGATTGGGGTGGAACAGTACAGGAGCAGAAGCAAATGCGGATTTTAGTGTTACGAAAGCCTGTTCAGCTTCCTGAGACCAATGGTAAGGATTCGCACCCTTGTGCGTCAAATCAGACAGAGGTTTGACAATCGTGGAAAAGTTTCTAATGAATTTCCTATAATAATTAGCAAAACCGAGAAATCGTTGGATAGCCTTGAGCCCCATAGGACGTGGCCACTGCAGGACTGCTGCCAGCTTATCCTTGTCCATCGCAATGCCATCCTTAGAAATAATGAAGCCCAGAAATGGCACCATAGGCTTGTGGAATTCGCATTTCTCGATCTTGCAAAAGAGTTTATTGTCACAAAGTTTCAGCAGAACTGCGGTCACATCCTTGATGTGTTGAGACAAACTGGATGAATGTATGAGAATATCATCAAGATACACAACTACACAAGACTGTAGTATGTCAAATAGGATATCATTAATAAATTCTTGGAACACTGCGGGTGCGTTACATAGCCCGAAAGGCATTACCAGATATTCATAATTACCTGATCTTGTATTGAATGCCGTTTTCCACTCATCACTGGCCCTTATCCTTATCAAGTTATAGGCAGCCCGCAAATCTAGCTTGGTAAAGATGGAGGAACCCTTCAATCGGTCAAACAGCTCGGTAATGAGTGGTATAGGATAAGCATTTTTTGGCATCAGTTTGTTCAATCCACGATAGTCTATACAAGGGCGTAGTTCGCCACTTTTCTTTTTTACAAAGAAGAAACCAGCCCCCGTGGGCGAGGATGACTTCCTGATAATGCCCCTTTCCAGGGCATCTAAAATGTACTCCTCCATGGCCCGATTCTCCTCATAAGACAACGGGTACGCAAGACCCCGAGGAGGAACGGCACCAGGAGGCAGATCAATAACACAGTCACAAGCCCTATGCAGCGGCAGTGCACCGGCCTCTCCCTTACTGAAAACATTGCTGAATTGGCAGTACTCAGCTGGCACTGAGGGAGAGGTACACATAATCCTTGTGGGGTGGGAAATGCCATAATTTCGCAAGTCTGCCAGTTAAACCTGGGGTTGTGCAAATGTAGCCAAGGAAACCCCAGGATCACGGCATGGTGAGGGGAACGGATAATCTGAAACCGTTGTTCTTCAGAATGAAGTGCCCCAATGCGCAAGGATAATGGTATTGTTTCCATAGTAATTTGGGTGGGTACCAGTGGCCTACCATCAATGGCCTCAATCATCAAGGGATACTCTTTTTCCACCAGTAGAATTTTATTCGAGGCAGCCAATAACTCATCCATAAAGTATCCGGCAGCACCAGAATCAACAAGCGCCAGAACCTCCACTGCGAATTCAGCCCTTTCGTACTGATACAGCTCAGTACACTCAGAAGCAGAAGGTGTTGGTGAAAACACAATTTTATTTGCACACAATGAATAACAGTAACCCTCGCGGGTCCAGCATACAGAGAAACGGTAACTGACACAGGACAGGTTACACAGGAATGATTAACCCACACGGGTCCAGTATGTAGAACAGAATACAATACTGACACAGGTCAGGTAAATCACAATTGATATGTAATTATGACAAGAGATACAAGTGGAGCCAATGACTGAGTCGGCCCTGATGTATGGAAGGCCCAATGTGACTCTCTACGCAGAGAGTAACAACAGCGACTGACAGTATGCAACTGTTATGCCAGCGGATGTCTGGCAAGGCAACCAGGGAGAAAGGCTGCTTAAGTGGACACCCACCAGAGACTACCAACAACGTGAGTCAGTGCTTAGTGCCGTAGGAAACGTATGCCCAACGGAGACTACAACCTCAATATGTATGCCCAGCACCGCCCCTGAAGGGGTTAACGAACGCTATGGTCTGTAGGTGGAAAGTAACCGGAGGCGCCCAACTGAACCCAAACACAAGAACGTAAGACCGAGCGATCGTGGTGCTTATAGGAATGATCGGAGGATAACACTGGCACTATGAGTGAGTGGATCACAGACTGGACTACAACGCGGCACCGGAGTACCAGAGCTCTGCTGGACCACTGAAGCGTGAGCAACAGCGAGCGTAGAAGGATCAGCAAGCAGGAACAGCACCGGAACTTCACCCAACTGGGTCGGTACACGGAGCAGGAACTTCAGCCAAGTGGATTCGGTACACGGAGCAGGATCTTCATTCTCGCAGGATCGGTGCATGAAGCAGGAACACCAGACAAGCAGAGTCGGTACACGGAGCAGGAATGTCAGCCAGGCCAGGTCAGAACAGGAAGCAGGAACGTCAGCCAATCTGGGTCGGTACACAGAGCAGGAACGGTAGCAAGCAGAGTAGTCAATCAGTCCGGGTCATACACTGGTATCAATAGTAAACGGAACAAGCGCTAGGCAACGGATACACCATGAAAGGGCAACCCATAAGTGACAGCCCAAGGTATATAAAGACTGTCAATGGGAGGAGCTATACAGCACAGCCAATAAAAAGGCACCAGGAAATAAACATGTCAAAATGTCGCTGGAATCACGGGCACCGTGATAGTACCCTCCTCTCAAAGACACCTCTCTGAGAAGAGGGGCCCGGCTTTTGGGGATACTTGGCATGGAAACTGCGCTGCAATCTGGGAGAATGAAGGTCCTTTGAATCGACCCAGGAACGCTTCTCAGGACCGTAACCCTTCCAATGGACCAAATATTGTAATTTCCCTCTGAATCTTCGTGAGTCAATAATATTTTGTACCTCTTACTCCTCCTGACCTTGCACTCGAACCAGACCAGGAGACACAGGAGTAGTAGTGTACCGATTACATAACAGAGGCTTCAACAAGGATACGTGGAACACATTATGAATTCACATGGATGCTGGGAGGTCCGGAGCATACGCCCTTAGGGCTCCAGAGGCGCCCTCTTGGGTTGGGGGCAGTGTCACGCCGCCTACCTGTCTTTGTCTTGCCCAGCATTCGTGCTGTATCTTGCGGGCTTTTCCTTCCCCTGCTCTGTCTTTCTCAGTGATGGTTACTTCCAGGTTCTCGTGTCATGCTGCGGTGACGTCATCTTCCGGTGTGCATATACGGCCAGGCTTCTAGCCACTCGGGGCACTTACAGTGTTCCTGTATAGAGCAGACATCTAGTCAGTGTCTCTCTGATTCTCAGTCCTAATCTAGTACCCTTCTACTTGTTCCTATGGAGTGTATGACCTCTGGCTTTCCTACTGACCATTCGAATTCCCTCACAATTTGGATACCTCTACCTCTGCAATGTATGATCTCTGGCTTTCCTACTGACCATTGTAATTGCCTCACAATTTGGATACCTCTGCCTGTGCAGTGAATCCTTGCAGTCTATGTGTATTTAATTTCCAGGCTACACTCTTGCTCCTGTTTAGTGTCTGATTCTGCCATCCACAGTCTCCATTCCTATTTCTACAGTCTGGCTTTTTTACTTTTTCCTGTTGTCTTTATAAAGTCCTTGGGGAGTTCATGCTACCTCATAGCCTTCGTACTCCAGCCACGTTCTCGACTCTTTGCTCTGTAGCCTTCGCTTCCCCCTGCAGGAGAGCCTGTACTGTCTTTGGTAATTCCATCCAGGTCAGGGTCCTGGCTCAACCGGGATCAGACATCTTGCTTCGTGGCCAGCAACTTTACTTCGGCCCTAGCCACAGCACTGTCTTGCCAAGACTGTCACCGCACTACTAGAACCGCTCCCAATCCAGCTGTCCCGAGCACTCTCTCTCTTGCAGGCTAAGGTAGTTCTGATAGGTTGTGACTCAGACACACATGCACACACACAGACCAGCATGGTGGGCCTTGCAGCTTGACTCCCATATAGTTACTCCGATGCTGTAGCCAACACTAACACAGTATATCCATCCCTATTCTGCTCCATTGGGCTTTGAACAACTATTGTTCTAAGGCTAACTCCAATATCGTTTTAACACCTGGAATGCCAGAATGGTATCCACTGCATTGCATCTCATTGCATTGGATATTCCTCTATTACTCCAAGGGTTCTAAGGTAGTTATGGCTATGTTCAACTCCATAAATGTGGTTTTCTGTCAGTTCAACTGAGTGATTAAGGTTTGATTGCAAGGGGGATCACCTGGTTGTATGTGTACTTTAAATACAGACCATATGCTAATTCTGATCTTGCTCTTTTGTGGCTTGCATTCAAATGGAGTGCAAACAAATAGAGTTGGACAGAAACTGGTAAAAAGTTTAAAAAGGTTAAAAAGGTATATTCTTTGATTTATTTGTGGGGTATCTTCAAGGGTTAAAAAGCTAATTGTTGCGTTTACTGTTTCTTCTTCTTTCCTGAGTGATTAAGGTTTGTTTGCATGGGGGATCACCTAACTGTAGTCCTACTTTAAATACATGCCCTAGGCTCATTCTGAGCCTGCTGTTTGTGGCTTGTATCTAAATGGACTGCAAACAAATGGAGTTAGAACAGAAGCAAGAGTTGGAAATCGGCATAGCTCTGTGGTGAAGGTAATTTCAAGAGATTTACTACATCCCCATTTAAATTTGGTTTACTGTACCTTAGCATGAGCATTAGAGGACAGTGTAAAACTAGTTGAATAGTAAAACTAAGCATGAGTGATAGCAGGTTATACATTCTCACTCAGTGCACATCTTGTCACGTGTTTGAACACTTGGAGCAATCGTTGCAGAGGTCATACTGTTGTGCCAAGTGTGAATATATTTTCTTTTTAGAATCTAAGATATTGGATCTGGAGAGAAATATTGCAACATTGTGTGACATTGTAAAGTTTGGATCTTACAGAGCAGGTAGGAGTGGAGTTAGTGGTGAAGAGGGTGGAATTGTAGATGAAGAGCGACAGGTAGGCAGCTGGGTAACAATAAGGAGGGGAAGTAGTGGGCAGTGGAAGAAGAAGGCTAGTTTTGACTTGACTCAGTCCAACAGATTTGCAAGATTATGTGAAGATGTTGATGTGGATAGATCAGAATTGGCAATACTGGAGAGGGCTGATTCCTCTAGCAGCCAGAGGAACAATCCTCCTTCCAGTTTAGATAGCGTAGGCTAATAGGTGACTATTATTAGGAGGGTAGATAGGGTAATCTTCCACTAGAAACATGAATGCTGAACACTATGTTGTCTCCCAGGCGCTCGGGTTCTGCATATTGCAGACAGGACAGATAGATTATTGGGAAGGGCTGGAAGTAGGGGTGGGCAAAAGGTCCCATCGTGTTCCTGTGAAGAAAAAATCTGTGAAAACCACATTGTATGCTTTTTTGCTGGAAAATCTACTTTTAATTAAGGGTGGGCGAAAAGTGAGCAAAATTTCCTGCTTGATTTTTCACTTTTTTTGTGAACATTTTATCTTTTTCTGCAATCCTCCTTTTGTCTGTTCCAGCAAATTTTTTGCCTATTCCAACACATTATTCTCGTATTTTAACACATTTTCACAGTCTAACACATTTTTTGTCTATTCAACACATTTTTTTCTTATTCCAACACATTTTTTTCCTATGTTTAATATGGTGCAACATTTCCCAGCACAATATTACTTCTTCTGAGGGCATGGTGTGATTGGTGGGACCTTGACAAACTGCATCCACCCTGGGAGGAGAGGGATCCTTATAATTTATTGCACATGCTTGCTGCAGTCAGTTTTTGTACTACCACTTTACTCTCATGTCCCTGCACTGCTCAACCCTTCCCCCTTCTGCTTGTGCATTTGCTAGACATTACTCAAATACTGTGTGTGTTTTTACACTCTACAGTACACAACTGATGGAGTGTGATGTCCTGCCTTGGCCCTCAACAAAACTCTCAATGTTATTTGTTGTCTGTCGTCTGCCTCAGTCACAGACCTCCCAGTCAGCTGTCTAATATATTTATTTAATTATTTATGTTTATTTATTGTTAGGTTGTCCACCAGTTAGTCTCCTCCCAAAAAAACTAAAACTAAAAAGACACCTTCTTTTTACCCAGACTACCCCAGCACATAGACAATAAAAATAAAATCAGCAAGCAATTTGGACCCCAGCTGCCTGTGTCTTGCCAGTTAGTTACACCAAATTATGGGGTATTTTGAGTCAACCTCCTTCCTCCCTTCTTCTCCCCATTGTGCCCCCAGACTCCCCTACTACAGAGAACAAATGTCCTACCTAAATGACTCCCTAAAACCAAGCTTCAATTCCCCTATTTTTTTCCTATCTTCTCTAGCTCAAAAACATGCTGCTCTCTCCTCTCACAAACACAGAATGGCATACTGTGAGAGCTGCCTGGAACTAGTTTTGATGGGACCTTGACAAACTGCATCCTCCCTTGGAGTAGAGGGATCATCATCACTGATTGCACACACTGCAGCAACTATTGCTGCAGTCAGTTTTTGAACTACTACTTTACTTTGACGCCCCTGCAATGCTCCACCCCTCCCCCTTCTCCTTGTGCGTTTGCTGGACATTACTCAACTACACTGTGTTTTTTTTACTCTACGGTACACAACACAACTGATAGAACTGTATGATGCATTGCCTAAGCCCAGTCAGCTGTCTGTCACTGTCACCTAATATATTTAGTTCTTTATTCTTTTTTATTTTTTTTTTAAGTCGTCCACCCTGTTGTCTTATCAGAGTCTCTCCAAAAAAAAAAAAATAACTGAAAGACAAAATCAGCAACTTCTTTCTCCAGACTTCCACACCCAGTGCAAAGACAATAACAGCAAGATCAGCAAGCAAATAGGTCCCCAGCTGCCTGTGTCTTGCCAGTCAGTCAATCTGAATTTTGTGGTGTTATTTGGGGTCAACCTCCTTCCTCCTATCTTCTCCCTTGAGTGCCCAAATGACTCTCCTAATACAGGGAACAAAGGTTCTATCTAAAAGATTCCCTAAACTAATCTTCAATTCCCCTATCTTCTCTAGCTCATACAAGGTGCTGCTCTCTCCTCTCACATACACAGAATGGCATGCTCTTCGAGCCTTACACCCGTTTATATGGCTGTAGAAAACTTTTGTGTGGTGGAGAAAAATGTTTCTTCCCATTGATTTCAATGGGTGAAAAAGGCAGGAAAAAAAGAGGAAAAACAGCACTTTTCATGGGAAATTATTTGCGAAGCGGAAAGTGCCATTATTTGCCGATTTCAGTTTGAGGCAAAACTTTTCGCCCACCCCTACTTTTAATACAGCGTTTAAAATCTTTGCCATTTTCGCCAATTGGCAAAATATTTTCGTCATTCTTTCAATGTCTAGATTGTTTTTGCCAATTGATTAACATGTTTTTTGCCTTTTCTCTATAAAAACGTGCAGTTTTCCAGGAAGTGGAACACAATATAAGCAGATACAGTGCAAGAGAGATGTGCTGTGCTGTTCTGCTGTACGTTAGTAGCAAAACTGAGGCAGGAGAGGCTTATAGGCCCTGCTATCACTATGACCAAGTTTACAAACAATAAAAGGAGGACCGGAAGGACCCCTATGTGTCCACTGAGTCTGAGGAAGAGGAATAAGTGATCACTACAGACCCAATGCTGGCAAGTCACCCTAAATCACCCCAAGGGATCTTGGTGAAATTAATCTCAAGGGAGGAAGAAGAGGGTAGTAGTGAGAGCAGGACAGGTCAGCCAGATGTGCTGTGCCTGCTGCCTCTGCTACCACCAGTTCTGTGCCTGATGCCAGTACTGAACCTACTGTTAGTGCTGAACCTGCTGCCAGTGTGTCTTGTAATTCTCAGGAGGAGGGGAAGGAGAAGATGATGCCATGTTTGACAGCAGGGGACCCTACATCATACTTGCCATCCCCAAGCAGTTTGCCACCAGTACTACTAAGAAGGTCCAGCAGCTTGTTAGTTTTGGAGTGAAGGAGGGGGGTAATCATCATATTACTAGTGACTGTAAGGATGAAGACTTAGGGGCTGAAATTGATGTGGTTGGTGTTAGTGGTAGTAACAGTGATGGTGAAGCTGCTGTTGGGACTAGAGTTAGGGGAATGATAGGGGAAGCAATGCAGAACTTCTAGAGTAGTGTTAAAGGGAGCCCACACTCTTCCCCTGACTCTGGGAGCTCCTTTCCCCCCCATGGCATTGTCTAGGTGGAATATTATCCTGAAGATGGCAGAATTGTTGCCTAGCAGCAATGATACCACTACCACCACCAGTATCACAGATCAGCTGCCTGTGCCTGCTGCTAGTGCTGCCAGTCTGTATTCTTCAGGTCAACAGGAAATGGCAAGTGGGACATTAGGGGACCCTCTGTAACATTTCTCATTAAATCCTCCAACCGGTGAGATGTTTGTAATAGAGCAGCAGCAGCACAAAGGGACTGTTGTTGATGGTAATGATGATGATGGTGGAGAAGCTGGGGTGGAAGAGACACTAATGGCCTTTTTATCAGAAATTGAGAACTTTTGGAATTTACAGAGTTTGCAACTGAAATCGGCGAATAATGGCACTTCCAAGCACTTTCTGCTTGCTGAATAAATAATTTCACTCAAAGTGCAGTTTTTCCATATTTTTACCTAGCTGATTCCATTGAAATCAATGGGAACATTGAATTTACACACAATACATAGCAAATATTATTTTATTTCCCAAAAGCATGGTATATTGGAGAAAGAATCAGTTGAACAGGGAATGTTTTTGGGGGAAGGTTTGTTTACTGGCATTGGGGACATTTAATAAAAAATAAATCCTAAATACAATTAAAAAACCCCACATAAGATATATAAAAGGGGTTTGAGGAGGGTGCCTGTGTTGGTGGGTGGAGTCTGGAATAAATCTATTGAACAGGGAATTTGTTTTGGGGGGGTTCTTGACTGGTATTGGGGGACAGTTAATAAAACAAATAAATAAAATAAGAAATGTGTATGTAAATTAATAGAGTCAAGAACCCCCTGACATAAGGTGCTACTGGGGTAGACTGATACTTGACATGGCAGAGCATTTTGTCGAGGATGATTTGTTAGATTTGTTGTTAGAGGCCCAAACCCTGAGGAAACATTGATTTGTAGGACTTAGACTTGTTAAAATCAAATCCCCAAAAATTGTTTATTTTTTTTTAGGACTATGTTTATTTTGTTTTTTGGGGGGTTTTTTGAACGCACAAGCCCTGAGGGAAAAAAAGCCCTACTGGCCTTGTGCCAGCCAGTCATGTTATGTTGGCCATTGACCATTGTCAAATGCCCTGATGTAGATGTGGAATTTGCAACTGCTGTTCTTGCTGCTGAGTTGCAACAGGATGATTAGGCAGCTCAAAGTGAATGGGAACAGCAACAGCAGTGATGTATGATGAAGGTTCCACTTGCCACAACTAGCTGCAGTGATGCGCCTGAGGCAGTAGCAGCACAATAAGTAGCCCCCAGTATATGTGGAGAAAAGAAAAAGTTGGCCAATAATTCTTCTCCACCTGCCCCTCCTCCAAAACCATGGGTGTGTTGTTACTAGAATAGAATTTTTTCCCTTAAGAGCATGAACTGTGTCTCTCATCAGCAACTGCAATGTACACAGTGTGTATATTAAATAACACCTGACACAACTGTATCCAAACACCATGACACCAGAAGCCAAGTACTGATGCTGTCACTATACACTTTGTCCACACTCCACTAAGGATACTTACTGACATTTTAATAGTATTGAGGAACCCTCCCTGCCACCATCTTAGCATATTCTGTGGGATTGAATCTCCTCAGATGCCACTTGATGCCCTGCTTGCGATTCTTCTCCATCACACTGTGTGCAATTGGTGGACACGAACTGCCACATTATAACATTTTCAGAGAGGCTATCATTTGGCAGGGGAGGTAATGCTGAACGAGGCGGATTGGCAGAAGATATAGTTACCATAAAGGAAGAAGGTGATGACGAGCTAGTTGTTTCACTCATCAATGAACTTCCAACCTCTGCCTGGGTTTCTCTATTCTTCCTCCCCTATGATCTCCACCTTGCCTCTTGTTGTCTTCCTGGAGAGTCAGAGGGTACAGCAACAGCAGTGTTTGATTTCTGTGGTTGGAGTTTGGCTTTAGCATAAATGTCATGGTGTCTGTTTTTCAAGTGTGTTATCAGGGCGGTTGTGTCAAGGTGTGTTCCCTCCTTTCCCTTTCTCACTGACTTGTCACAAATTGTGCATAGTTCCTGCACTGCACTGTGCCTTCCCCAAGAGAAAAACAGTCCCACACCCATGACTTCAGGGGGTAGGGAACAGGTGGAGAAGAATGGTCTCTTTCTTCTTCTCCTCCACATTACCCTTCACTGGCTGGGGCAGAGGATGATGTTGCTGTTGTTTCTGCAACTGCCTCAAAATCAGCACTGCAACTAGGACCAGGAGTATTTCTGCTGCTGACAAGTGGAGCCTGTCCTAGTCCTACATTACTTGTTAACCCCATTCCCACTGTTTCCACAGTGGTCTGTGGCATACTAAAAACAGAAGATAAAGAAACAGCGCACTCGGCTGGGTACACACTATGTAGATAAGAGAGAGGTGCAGCAAATAATATAAACAAATAAGATAACACCAGTATTTTTAAAAGTGGAATAATATCTCAAATATATGACAACAATAGATAAGAATAAATGGAATCTGAATATATATTCTATCCCTATATCTATTGTCTGTATTGCTGCTTGTCCAATATTAATCCATGTCAAACAGAGGTTCTCTCAGAAGTCCACCGCAGAGCATGAAAAATAGAATCAAACAAGAGGGGAGGGTGGACAGCGCAAATATTATCTTCTAAGTGTAGTAGGTATTAGCATATGACATCAATAGAAAAGACACTATTAAATATAAAATAAATAAATTTATTCTATGTCCAGAATATGAATAAAAGACAAAGCTATAAGATTAATAGTCTACAATGGATTCAAAATAATATAGCTATAATATATGTCTATATGCCTAAGTCACGAGCAGAAAAAGATCCTAAGACATATAGCCACTGTGCATGTAAGTACTAAACAACAGTGGGTATAATGATATATTGTATACAAGTATAATATTGAAGAAACCAGATGATTGTAATGTATACAAATGGCTAATACTAAAGGGGAGTATAAGTGTATAGGACACAGAGATAATGAACATATAAGAGTGGCTGCTTACAGGAGAGAAAAACAACGTGTAATAAACACTTGGGGAACACAGTTCAAAGAACGGGAGACCAGCAGTCAAATATATACAAATGGTAAAGTTGTCTGCTTACTAGAAAGTTGCTTGTAATCCAGCCTTAAAGGGATAGTAATACTTCGTTTTAACTTTATTTTATTTTGTAGGCATTAAAAAAACATGAAGAATGATATAAGTCTTATCTCTCAAACCTTTATGGTTTATGAGATATTCACAAGCAAAGTTTCCCCCTCCCTCCCTCCCCTTTTACTGATGTCACACTCTTCAGCCTGAGCAGAAGGGAGGTGGCCAGGTAGACTGCAGAGAGGGACAATCTTCAATTAAGATAAGGGAAAAACCTGAAAAGCTTGTCAAGGGAGGCAGGGATTTCATTGTTTTCATAGGAATAAGAGTGTCCCCTTCTGTTATCTGTCCAGTCTATGGACTGCATTCCACATCTGAGAAGAGATTGTTTACAGTAGGTAAAAGGGGCGGGAGGGGGAAACTTTGCTTGTGAATATCTCATAAACCATAAAGGTTTGAGAGATAAGACTTATATCATTCTTCATGTTTTTTTAATGCCTACAAAATAAAATAAAGTTAAAACGAAGTATTACTATCCCTTTAAGGAAAGATCTCAGTCTCAATGACTGGGTCCTGCCGCTTTCCTTGTGCTCTCCGTGAGCTCACCTCGTTCTCTTTCCCTGTTCCGCAATGCGATGCTGTCCCCAAATGACCGCAGGCAACCGCCAACGATCAGCGTGATAGATGAATATACATGGGATCTCTCTGTGTCATGCTGTTTCTCTTCCACTCTCCACGGGCTCACTCTTGTTTTTCTGTCTGCTCCGCAATACAATACACTTCGGTGCTCTCCCCAGGTGATCGCAGGCAGCCGCCGATGATCAGCGTTCCAGCTCTGTACACGTGACACCGCTCTGTACGTGGAGCATAAGACTTGCTCAGCGCATTTCTGTGCAACACTGCGCCTTCGTCTGGAGCAAATAGGAACTGCACCATCATCATCATCACCACCACCACCACCACATTCTACTGCTCTATTACAGACATCTCGCTGATGGTTGGCGGAGGTGAGGAGAAATGTGACAGTGTCCCCTAATGTCACACTTGCCATTTCTTGGTGACATAAAGAAGGCAGACTGGCAGCTCTAGCAGCAGGCAAAGGCAGCTGATCTGTGCTCCTCTTGGTGTTGGTGGTATTATTGCTGCTAGGCAACAATTCTGCCTTATTCAGGATCATGTTCCACCTGGAAATTACAGTGGGGGGAACTGGACTCCCAGGGTGAGGGGAATGGTGTAGGCACAGGCAGCTAATCTGTGCTCCTGCTGGTGGTGGTATTATTTCTGCACCTGCTATCCACCACCAGTTCTGGTTTCTTCAGGATCATTTTCTACCTGGACAATGCTGTGAAGGGAAGGGGACAGGGGAACGGTGTGGGATTCCATGTCTGGACACACTCAAATGCTTCCCCTACCACTCCCCTAACAGTAGCTCTACTGGCTGCTTCACCATTATTGTTACTACTACTAACACACTGGTAGGGGCTAGTTATGGTGCTGCTACTGCCTCAGGTGCATCATTGGAGCTAGTCGTAGCAAGTAGATCCTTCATCATCCATCATCTATGTTACTGCTGCTGTTGATCCCATTCCCTTTCAGCTTCCTAATCATCCTGCTGCTTAAACAACTCTCTAGCAGCAGCAAGAACAGCAGTCACAAATTCCGTAATTATATCAGGGCATTTGAAAATGGCCAGCGCCCGCTGGCCATCATGACATGACCTGCTGGCAATAGGACTTGTGCTTTTAAAAAAACAAAAAAATCTAGGCCTATAAAAAAAATAAACATTTTTTTGGGGGGCTTGTTTTTAACAAACCTACAAAGTCCTACAGATCAGTGTTTCCTTAGGGCTTGTGCCTCTAACAACAAATCTTTAAAATCGTCCTCTACAAAACACTCAATTACTTCAAGTATCATTCTACCCCAGTGGCAGCTTATGTCAAGGGGTCCCTGTCTCTATCAAGTTACATACAAATTTATTATTTTATTTATTTATTGTTTTATTAACTATCCCCAATACCAGTCAACAAACCTCCCCCAAAACAAATTTCCTGTTCATCTGATTCTTTCACCAGACCCCACCCACTAACACAGGCACCCTTATCAGATCCTTTTGTATTTATATTTTATTAGCTGCCCCCCCCCAATTCCAGTGAACACAAAAAACATTCCCTGTTGAACTGATTCTTTCCTCACATTACACCAACACAGGCACTCTCATACCCCTTTTATTCTGTGCCTTTGGGAAACAAAATAACATTTGCAATGTGTTGTATGTAAATTCAGTGTTCCCACTGATTTCAACCGGATGAGCTAGGTGAAAAAAGCTGGAATACAGCACATTCTGTGGGAAATTATTCGCCAAGAGGGAAGTGCCATTATTTGCCGGTTTTGGTTTGAGGTGAAAATTTTCACCCATCCCTAGCTGGAAGTGATCCAAGTGTCTCTGTACATATTGGTACCAATGACAAAACAGGAGGAAGATGGAGATCCCCAAAATTATTTAGGGTGCATGGACCCTCTAGGGTAGTATTTTCTGAAATACTACCTGTACCATGCGCCAGTGCAGGTAGGGAGAGGGAGCTCAACTCATGGCTCAAGTATTGGTGTAGGAAGGAGGGTTTTGTTTTTTAGAGCATTGGGCTGACTTTGCTCTTGGATGCAATCTATATGGACGTGATGGATTGCGCCTAAATGGTAGGGGAGCCAGTGTCCTAGAGGAGAGAATACTAAGAAGTTTTGAGGAGCTTTTAACCCCTTAAGGACAGCTGTTCGCACATGCGGCCGTCACTTAAGGATCACAGACCTTTTTTTTTTTTTTGCCTCATCCGCTTCTGGGATTCTACCCATTAACGTGATTCTACCCATGAAGGTCCTGGACTGTCATTGGTTGTTAAGGGGTTAAACTAGGAAAGGGGGGAGGGTATAGATAGTAAAAATTGTGTAGATAGAATAGATAGGAAGTAAATGATCATGGGGGTAGATAAGGGGTGGGGATAAATGTAGTCAATGGGGAGGAACTCCTATTAAATGAAGATGTAGAAAAAAAGGCATATGGTGGTAATATATGTAAAGACCTCAAAATTAAGTTTATGCTGGCAAATGCAAGACATAATGAGGATAAAATGGGAGAGCTAGAATTGCTGGCAGTTAATGAGCAGTTGGACATATTTGTCATAATTGAAACATGATTGGTCTGTAAATATAGAGTGTTATTCCCTGTTTAGGAGTCACAAATTGAGATTAAATGTGGTATAATAGGAAAAAAAAAGGTGTTGGTGGGTATATGCTAGAAACCACCAAATATTGATAAGAATGTTGAGACCCAACTGCTATTTCAAATGAGGAAAGCTACATAGCTTGGGCATACTATAATTATGGGAGATTTTAACTATCTGGATGTCAGCTGGAAAAATGAGACCTGTCAGAGTACTAAGGGAAGCATGTTTGTGAGCATGCTTTGGGAAAGCTACATGTCACAAATGGTGGAAGTGCTGAAAAGAAATAACAATGCTCTGGACCTAGTTATAACAAATAACATAGACATGGTATCCAATATTAAGGTAGGTGAACATTTGGGAAACAGTGATCACAACATTTCAGATCAGTTTGGCAAAGCAAAATTGTATAGGTTCAAACAAAACTCGACCAAAGCTAACTTCAAAATTTGATATTGAAACTCGAATTGCAAGGGAGAGCAAGACTGATCAAAGAAGTTTTTCAAATATATAAATGACAAAAAACTTAAGCGGGAGGGCATTGGACCTTTCAAAAATGAGATGCATGAGTTGATTAGAGAGGATGAGGAAAAGGCCTATGTTCTTTTTTTTTTTTTTTCAAAAAAAGATTTTAAAACAAATAAGACAAATGCAAGGCAGTGTGAAAACAACAAGTCAGTCAACTGGGCCAAGTCCCATGTCTTGGGCATGCGGTAATGATCCAAGTAAGACACACACAGACCATAATATGGATGTAAAACAGGCCACAGCTTTATTGAATTAGCAACTTCCATACAAAAACCAGCTTATGAACCCTTGCCAAGAATCTGGGACATAATCCTATGTCCCCACCCCTACTGAATGTAAAACTCAGCCCCTTTTAAACTCCACCCCACCACACCCCATTAGCTGGTCTGTGCAGCTCAATGGGGGGCGATGACCAGAACCCGCAACCGTGGTCCTGGTGTTTACCTAGGCCGCTGGCCTAACATCTTCCTGTTACCATATATATACCACATAATTGTTTACCATTGTACCCCTTGGCAAGGGCCCAAAGCGCCACAGGACCTGATGCATACTATCTATGCAGCCAGGACCTTCCCCCCACATAAAGCCATGGCCAGTACCAGCACATGAATCAACCCTAGGTTAACAAAGCCAAACCAAGCCCAGAGGACGAACCCCATCATCCCAAAACAGGGCAAAGGACAAACTACAAAGATCCGATGCTGCCAAGCCAAACCCTCTGCAATAAGACAAACGTAGACACCAGCCGGCTCAAACGAATCCAGCACTAATCAGGATCCTGCGGAACCTGGACTCCATCCCAGCGCCGGCGAGGAACGATGTCCGTCCAAACCAACCAAGGTATGTACCCCGCTAAGCACACGCAATATCCTCTCCCACAAAACCAAGCTGGGATGGAGCCACGGTCATTCCCGCCCAAATGAACCATAAGAACACAAGGAAAACAACCATCCTGCTGCCCAACCGAAGAACCGCTGGCAATAACTGTGTCCCCATCTAACATCCCAACCCAACCCAGCCGTCTCTGCAGCAGTCCCAATCCGAAAGGAATTACCCTACATCTAAAACAAAACCAACACAGAGAGTCCGCCCGCAATAGCGGTGGGAGAATTCTCAGCCCCCACACCAACCCTTGATCAACCAAAACACCCCACCAACACAACCACTCCTGACCAATGGCCCCGTTAGGCGCACCAAGCCAATCCAGTCATCCCACGCAGACCCTAATGCGTCCAAGCGGCCGGTGCTAAGAAGTTCGTCTTCCAGGAGACAACCGTACTCGGCCAAGACCACATAAATGTGCAGGGAAAGGCGTACCAAGGCCTTCTCCCCATAACATGCCCTCCTGAAGTCCTCCATATCAAAGCGAGAGAGCATCAGCAGCAACCTTCCCAACCCCAGGCCATGCCGATCATGAAAAGAGAAGTGCAAACAGAGACAGGGCAGCACTAGAAAGCAAAGAAGAGACAACACTAGGGGAAGAAGCTGACAAGTAATCCCCGCGAACACCACCCCAATAATCCCAAAAAAGAACACCCCAGCTGTCCCGCAGTCTGACCCCCCACCAACACGCAGCAACCACTATGGGAAACATTTCCAAGAAAACCATTTTCTTTTTTTTTTTCAATAGGGTAATCTATATTAATAGTAAACTAGGCAAGTTATTCCCAACCAAGTCGTACAAATATTGGCAGAACAAGCAGCACAGGATACCGTCCCAGTATCACATTGAAAAAGTATCAAAGAAATTTTGTCAGGGAACCCCTGAATATGGCAAAGAAGACTGTAGTGATGAACTGGATGTCAGCTGGGGCCCGTTCCAAACGCTTGGATTCATTAAATAAACCAAAACAGTCCCCACTACCACCTAGTGTATATTCATCGGGGATCACCACAAAAATTCCTTAGAAAACCAGATTTTAGGCCAGCCAAAACCAAGCGACGGGCCACAGACAGCACACCAGTCCTACCCAAACAACGCCCCAAAACCCATGGAGCCTGCCGCATCTGTATGCAAGACCAGTCAACCCAGACCGACAAAGAGATTGCCAGGGAGACTGAACATCGTAGGTGGCTAGAAGAAGTTCCCCACCCGAATTCCCCCCAACAAAGGCAGCGGGAATGAATGAAATGATAATGAAAAAACACCAGCTGTCGTCTGAGCAAGGTGCAGGAAAACCCCGACCCATGGGCATAGGGCAACCGCCAAATTCAACTCCCCCAGGAGCAACCAAATCCTGGAGACCACCTTCCAGGCCCCCCGAAAATTCCCGTACAGTCACCAGGAGACCCCTGAGGGTCCCCCGGCAGCCCATAGACACAGAGTTGAATACAATCCCCAAAAACTGAGGCAAACCGATGGGCCCACCATCATGTCTGGAGCCAAGGGAATCCCACGTCCTGAGCCACTCATGGCACCGTGTCCAGCAAACAGGAAGCCCACCCAGGCAACACTCAAGCATTCATCCAGGTAATGTAAAATACCGGAGAACTCTGAATCCATGCACACCACCCAGTCCCAAGAGTGCCGACCATTTCAAAGAGGGAACAGGAAAGGGAGCAACCCATGGGAAAGCACCGGTCAACGTAGTAATCCCTGTCAACCATACAACCCAACAAATGATGATCTCTGGAGGAACCGGCAAAAGGTGAAGGCAGAGTCAGTGTCCGCCTCCCCAAACCACGCCCCCCTCCCAGCCGCAAAACCAACCGAATCGCCTTATCCAAGGAAGCATAGTAGACACTGCCCAATCTGGATCAATCGCATCAGCCACCAAACCCCCAGCGATGGAAAGACAAATGCAGGGGTAAACAAAACTTGCCAGGGACTTCCGTGGGAGTTCCCCCCAAAGTGGACACCCAAAGATGCTGAAGAAATGGGCCAGAAAAAGGCCAGCCACCTCTTTAGCAATCTTCTCCTTCAAAAACCTCAGGGGCCCCCTCACAGAGCGCCACATCCCCGCAGCAGACGCACCAAAACCCACCCGGCCTGGTATCCCCAACAGATGAACAGACAAAAAGACATCCTCTGGCGGAATCGTGCACCTGATATCCACCAGGAGAAGCCCCCCGCAGTTCTGGCAGGCATTCCAGATCGTGTCTTGATAGAGACCATTGGGAGCAGTTCTGAAGGAAAAACTCCCCAACCACGCTAGCCAGAAGGGAGAAGTTACAAAACGTTGGGAATCCACTGACACCGCTGTCTCACCCTCTTTCCCTGGATCCTTCAGCAGGAGGAGCACCATCCAAAGGCAGAAGCGACTAAATCTCAGAAATGCTTTCTTCCAATTCTTATCCCGAACCTTCTCCCAGAAATGAAAGTCCAAGAGGCCCAGCCCCCACAGAATAGGCCACCCCAAAGGCCACCGTTGGAGCCCCACCTATAGACGAAAAAACCCCACTGGGACCCCTCCCACAATGGCAAACCATCCAGTGTGGATAAACCAAGGGAGGACAATCCCCCAACCCCCGGCAGAACACCGCCACAGTGGGAACACTCCCAGCAGTGAACCAGATAGAAGAGGCAAACCCAATGCCCCAGCGGACCCCACACCACTGGTGACTGTATACCATCCCCAAACAAGCCCTCAAACCAGAACTCAAAACCCCAGGGAAACCAGACCTCCCGCGAGGGAAGGGACAGGAGGACTAACTACAAAACTACACTCCCACCTGAGGCATAAGGTAAACCCACTGAACCCACATGGCTGTGAGACGCAGGCTGCCCCCCCAATGCCTGACCAGCCAAATCCCAAACCTAAATTGCAATGCACCCCACAGAGGAAGCCCAGAACCCGCACCCCCAGCAGGCAAAGCAACCACAGGCAGTCCCTACCTGCCGCCGCAGCAGCAGCTGGAGGCACATGCTGCATCACCGAGAACCACACCAGATGAATCCTGCAGAGCCAATGCGAGCACCACCGCATACCTCTGGTCCGGAGGGACCTAAAGGAAAAACAAAACAAAAAACCCATGTCAACCCTCCAGGACCACTGCCAGAGGCCAGTTGACGTAAGACACACACACACCACCATGGCCATGGCAAAACCATGACAAAGCCGGCCCCCAGTGAAACAAAACGGAAAATGACAGAAGGCCATAGGAAAAAAACAAGGAGTCATGCAATCTTAGCACTGTAAAGTTTGGACAGTAACAGACTCATATCTGTATATAGTTAATTTGTCTTGTCTTTTTTTTTTTTTTTTTTTTTTTGTACCATCATCACCGGCCACTCAGCCCAAACCCAGAAACCCACAGTGAACCCCCAATAAAACAAAAACACCCCACCCCCGTACAGGGCACAAAGCTAGAATGGGTGTGAATATGACCAGGGAGTTATTAAAATAATACGTAGGGCGTGATCCAAGTTCTAAAGGGAAAAACAAGCCACAATGCCCTAAAGGTGAAATGTACACGGTTGAATGAAAACCAAGCTACCATGCCCCACCCCTTGATATAAAGTTTATTAATTTTTTTTTTTCATTATTATTATTATTATTTATTTAATTATTTATTTAAAGGAATAGTAATACTTCGTTTTATCTTTATTTTATTTTGTAGGCATTAAAAAACATGAAGAACGATATAAGTCTTATCTCTCAAACCTTTATGGTTTAAGAGAGATTCACAAGCAAAGTATCCCCCCCTGTTCAGCCAGATCAGAAGGGAGGTGCCCAGGTAGACTGCAGAGAGGGACAATCTTCAATTAAGATAAGGGAAAAAGCTGAAAAACTTGTAAAGGGGGGAAGGGCTTTCATTGTTTTCATACAAAGAAGAGTGTCCCCTGCTGTTGTCTGTGTGGTATTACAACCAGATTCACATCTGAGAAGAGATGGCTTACACTAGGAAAAAGGGGCGTGAGGGGGAAACTTTGCTTGTGAATATCTCTGAAACCATAAAGGTTTGAGAGATAAGACTTATATCGTTCTTCATGTTTTTTTTAATGCCTACAAAATAAAATAAAGTTAAAACGAAGTACTACTATCCCTTTAAGTTTTATTTTTGTTAGTTCACATTGCAGATGCCCAAGAGGTATGAGCAACCATGTATGAATGGCAGCCCCAGGAAAACTGCCTAAAGGGATAGTAATACTTCATTTTATCTTTATATTATTTTGTAGGCATTAAAAAAAACGTGAAGAACGATATAAGTCTTATCTCTCAAACCTTTATGGTTTGAAAGATATTCACAAACAAAGTTTCCCCTCCTGACCCTTTTACCTAGTGTAAGCCATCTCTTCTCCGATGTGGAATGCAGTCCATAGACCAGACAGATAACAGCAGGAGACAATCTTCTTCCCAGGAGAACAATGAAAGCCCTGCCCCCCTTGACAAGTGTTTCAGGTTTTTTCCTTATCGTAATTGAAGATTGTCCCTCTCTGCAGTCTAGCTGGGCACCTCCCTTCTGATCTGGATGAGCAGTGTTACATCAGTAAAAGGGGCGGGAGGGGGATACTTTGTCATTGAATCACTCTTGAACTACAACTCTGACAGTATTGAAATAACACTCTCCAAAGTCCGAATACTATGATGATTAATTAGAGCTGCTTTTAATATGAAACATTACTATCCCTTTAACACTGGACTGCACTGCACTGCGCAACACTGCAGAGCGCAAGCCAGCCAAAAAAACGGACAAGCCGGCACAATTAACATAAGATGGAGAACGATATCCCAAAGAGTATAAGCATACACCATAGCAGAACAGCCCCAGCCCCACAGTAGCAAGCATTGGTACACAACTTTTTTTTTTTGTTTTACACATTAAATTCTATGACATATAGTGTTTACAAGTGTGCTGTCACATGCGAATCATTTCTTGCCATGAGCAGGAGTCAAAAGGCCCAGTAGTGAAACTGTGAAGGAAGAGAAACTGCAAAAAAAAAAAACCTGCAAGAGAAGAGACAGACACCAGATGCACAGCAACAGCAGGAATCAGATGCAGAAGGAAAGGTCAGATCAGACAGCAGAAGGAAAATGGACAGAAGACAGAAAAGCAAACCAGAGAGAAGGCAGGGGAAAAGGGAAAAAACACAAGGGGAAAAAGGAACCCAGCATGAAACCTGCCTCCTGGAGGAAGATGACTCTTCCCTTGCGCATAAAACATCCCACGGATAGCATGGCCGACCCAGCCATGCAGACCTTACCCGGATCCGCAGCAGACACCAAATCAACTCTGAAAGCAGCCACAGTGGTAGTCGAATTCCCCGCAGAGGAGCCAATCCACACAGGTCTGGAAGGCTGCTGTCAAGGACAAGGACTCCGCCTCTGGGCAGCAGCAGGACGCAAGAGGGACAACCACCCCGCCTCACAAGAGCCACCAAAGCCATGCACCATCACCAGCTTCCAGCAGTCCACAGCCAAAAGAGCAGCAGATGAAGCCATGCTGCACAGATTTCCACTGGATCCAGAAGAGGAAGTGACTGGTAAGACAAGCATATTTATAGCTGTCCCTCCCATTCCCTCCCCTCAACTTCTTTTCCCCAACCAATAACAAGGGGCCTTACTTAGACCCCCTCAGCCCAAACATGATTCCCCTTCTTAGTTTCTTGTGGGGAATTCTGAAAACATACATACAGATTCCCAAACCCAGCATCCCTCGAATAAGGGAGACATCCGCACACAGCTTCATGGGAGGGATATATTAGAGGCAGGAAGCTCATGAATGCCAGTGGCATGAAAATAAGGCAGCATAGAAAGGTATAGAAGAAGAGGGGACAGAGAAAAGATACAGTGTAAGAAAAAAAAAAAAAAGGGAAGGGAGATGGGGTGGGATAGGTGAGGGAGTTGCAAAGGATCAGAGCAGCATGAGAACATGACAAAAATCAGGTGCTGAAACATTGTCCACCCAGGGTGACCAAATTCCAAGATATGAGGAGGAAGAGTTGTATGAGTATGCAGTCAGCTTTTCCATCTTTAAAAGTTGCCAAATGCGACCCTCCAATTGAACCGTCCCTGGGGGGGGGGACTGATTTCCAGTGGCAAGCAATATGGCACCAAACTACTGTGCGTGTTCTATAGATAAGCTCATTAGAATTGATGAGTAGCTATAAGGCAACAGAGGTCCAATTCAATAGACCGATCCAGGGATCTCAGGACAGGGAAACGCTCAAGCATTGAAAGGCGTAAACCTATAAAGGAACCATGGAAGGGCAGTACCACTACATGTGTTTGCAGGTTCCCAGCTGACCACAACCCCGGAAGCAGAGGGGAGAGGAGGACTGATGGATACGGGCCAGCTGGATGGGGCAAAGATACCACCGTGACAACACCTTGTACATAGAGTACACAGGGTCAAACTCCCGGTGTTATCTGTTATCTCCTTCCAGTCATCAGGGCCCAATACTTCACAGTTATCTGCCTCCCATTGGGCCCTATAAGTAGGAGCTTGGGAGAAAGTAGCCAGCATAAGGTGAAAGTAAATCTTAGATATAAACCCCCTATAGGGTGCTGCAGAGGAGCAGAACATTTCAAAGAGACTCCTGTGAGGAGGGGAAGAGCGGTTGAGGTAAGAGTGAATGAAATGACAAACCTGGCAAAAATTAACGTATTCCCCAGGAGGGGCATTATGTTTGTCACAAAATGAATCCCAAGTAAGCAGGGTGGAAGACACCACTGTCTTGTACGTTGTTTATCCCCTTGTGGATCCACTAACAAAAGCTACCAATGGAAAGACCCAGATGGAAGCCTGGGTTGCCAAAAAAAGAGCATAACAGGGAAACGGGATTGGTCAGGGCATTTTTAATGCCATGCCTACTCCATAAGAGTGATGTGTGGCAAACTATGGGAAGTCAAATAAAGATGCAACCCCGGAGTCCAGAGCAAGTCGGACGCTGAGGTCACCCCACAAAGAAACCTTTCCAGGTCCATCCACCGAGGAGGATCCACTTAACTTTTGCAGATTCACAACTTTTGCGAACTGAGACGCCATGTAATAAGACCACAGATGCTGAACTGATAGGCCACCCACAGATCTCTGGTGATGAAGGAGTGAGGAAAAGATATGGGGATGCTTGGAAGCCCAGACAAATTGCAGAATATGTTTCTGAAGAGAGAGAGGAGGTCAGGCAGGCAAACCAGGAGAGTCAAGGCCCGAGAAAGGTAGAGAAGTTTAGGTATGAGAGTCATCTTTGCAGCATAGATCCACCCCAGCCAGGAAATATGGAAAGAATCCCGTTGTTATAGGTCAGCCTGGAGAGATTTGAGCAGTTGGTATAGTTAGCATTGTATAACCTGGTCACAGTCTTGGATACCCAAGGAAGTGATCAATGCCGGATGACAAACAAAATCAAAATTCAGAGGCAAAAGCTTTTCCATTGGGGCAGGTACAGAGATATTGAGTGCCTTGCATTTGGAATTATTGATCTGGAAACCAAAGATGGAAGATAACATAGCTAACAATAAATAAAGATTTGGGAAAGAGGTCAAGGGAGATGTAAGAGATAGCAAAACGTCATATGCAAATAGGCTGAGCTTATAGACCTTGCCACCCACCAAAATTCCCTTGATGTTGGGGTTCAAGAGCACAGCACAAGCTACAGGCTCTATGCACAGAGCAAAAAGTAAAGGGGGAGAGCCTTATTCCATTCCGAATGGGAATGGTCTGGGACAGGGCACCAGATACAGAAATCGTCACAGTCGGGGCAGAGTGCAAAGCTTTAATCCCAGTTAGAATTGGATGGTGAAAACCGAAAGATCTCTACACTAGGGATGGGCGAAAGTTGTCTCCGTCTTCCTGTGAGAAATTTTGCAACACCCCTTTGTTATCCGCTTTTTCACAGGAAAATCTGCTTTAAAACTAGTGCTTAAAATGTTTGCATCTTTCACCCATTGGCCAAACTCTCTTGCCATTTTTTCAGTGGCTAGAACGTTTCCGCTCATTGATTTATGTTGTTTTTGCATTTCCGCTATAAAAACATGATGTTTTTGCGGAAGGTAGAAGCAGCTACAGAGCGAGATAGACGTGCTGTGCTGTTCCGCTGTGATATTTTGTCAAAATTGAGGCAGGAAAGGCTCATAGTGACTGCAGTATAATCAATGCAGTAGTTGGAAGGACTGTTATGTGTCCAGTGAGTCTCAGGAGGAGAAGGAGGAAAGGACCACTACTGAACCAATGCTGTCCAGTCCCCCTAAATCACCCCAAGAGATCTTGGGGAATTTAATGGGAAGGGAGGGAGAAAAGGGTATTACTAGTGAGAGCAGGACAGGTCAGCTGCCTGTGCGTGCTGCAAAATCTGCTACCTCTGTGGACACCATTGCTGCCCCTATTGAAACCAGTGCAGTGCCTGCTGCCACCAGTGCTGAAGCTGCTAGTGTGTCTTATAATACTCAGGAGTGGGGGGAAAGAGAAGATGAGGCCAAGTGTGACAGCAGGGGACCCTCTGTCATATTGCTCGTCACCTCCTCCAAACAGCAGTGAGATGTCTGTAATAGAGCAGCAGCACGTAGGGACTGGTGGTAGTGGTGATGGTGATGGTAGAGAAGCTGGGATGGAAGATGCATTGATAGCCTTTTTAGCAGAAACTGAGAAGGGATGACCACCACCACTAGCAATAAGCTTTTGGAATTTGCGGAATTTGCAACTGCTCTAATTGCTGCTGCTGCTTAGATGCAAGGTCAGCAGGATGATGAAGAGCAAGCTAGTGTGCCACAGACCACAGTGGACACAGTGGGAATTGGGTCAACAATTGATGCGGTACTAGGACAGGTTCCACTTGCCAGCACCAGCAATATTCCTGGTCCTAGTTGCAGTGCTAAATCTGAGGCAGAAGAAGCAACATTATCCGCAGCTACAGAAAGTGAAGGGGTATGTCTCCTGACAGTCCATCTCATTCATCATTACTTCCCCTGCCAAATGATAGCCACTCTGTTAAAGTTAGGCTATGGCAGTTCGTCTCTACCTGTTGCACACTGAGTGGTGCACTGACCACACATGCCAGTGTGGTGGAGGAGAATCGATACCAGGTCAACAGGTGGCATCTGAGGAGATTTCATCCTTCATAATATGCTAGGATTCTGGCAGGGAGGGTTCATCATTGCTATTAAATTATCAGCAAGTTGTCATGTGCCCTTAGAGGGGTCTGGATAAGGGGTATAGTGACAGCAGCAGTACTTGGGTTCTGGTGTCATGGTGTTTGGATACAGTTGTGCCCCCAGATGTTATTTACCACCCATACTGTGCACCTTGCAGTTGCTGATGAGAGCCACAGTTTCTGCTCTCAAGGGAAAAAACATATTCTAATAACACACTCATGATTTTGGAGGAGGGCAGGGTTGAGAAGATTTAATTGCCAACTACTTCTTTTCTCCACCTAGACTGGGGGTTACTTATTGTGCTGCTACTGCCTCAGGCGCATCACTGGAGCCAGTCGTGGCAAGTGGCATCCATCTTCCATGTTACTGTTGATCCCATTCCCTTTCAGCTAACTAATCATCCTGCTGCTTAAACAACTCAGCAGCAGCAGTACGAACAGCAGTTACAACTCGGGACTCAGGAGGACATTTGACAGTGGCCACTGGCCTGTTGGAATTAGGCCAGTAGGGCATTTTATTTTTTTCTTTCTTGTGCTTTAAAAAAAAAAAAAAAAAAGCATAGTCCTACAAAAAAATAAACCATTTCTGTTTTTTTTTTTCTAATAAGTCCTACAAATCAATGTTTCTTCAGGGCTTAGGCCTCTAATAAGTCTAAGTCCTACAAAAACCTCAAATCAGACAAATCATCCTCTGCAAAATACTCTATCAAGTCAAGTATCAGTCCATCCCAGTGGCAGCTTATGTCAGGGGGTTCCTGTCTCTATAACTTTACTTACAAATTTCCCTCAAAACAAATTCCCTGTTCAAATGATTCATTCATTCACCAACACAGGCACCCTGCTCAGACCCCTTTTATACCATATCTTATGGTTTTTATTTTATTTTATTTAGGATTTATTTTTTATTAACTGTCCCCCAATCCCAGTAAACAACCCTCCCAAAAAATCACCCCCTGTTCAACTGATTCTTTCCCCACACCCCACCAACACAGGCAGCCTCATGCCCCTTTTATACTATGCCTTTGGGAAATAAAATAATATTTGCTATATGTTGTGGGTAACTTCTATGTTCCCATTGATTTCAATGGAATGAGCTAGGCAAAAAAAGTGGGAAAAAAGAAGCGGAAAATCAGCTCTTTTTGCGGGAAATTTTTCACCAAGCGGAAAGTGCCATTTTTCGCAGATATCAGTCTGAGGTGGAAATTTTCACCCATCCCTACTCAACACCTCCCACCTATATCCCCAGTCCACCCTGTCAAAATCCTTCTCCACATCAAGAGAAAGCAGCATCATGGGTAAAGAGCGGGACCGCCCCGTATGGATGAAATTCAACAGACAAAGAATGTTATCCGAAGCCTTTTGACCCGGGACGAAACTCAACTGATCCGGGTAGACGAGGAACCCAATCACAACCACCATTTGGTGGGCCAAAACATTAGCATAAACATTGATAAGTAAAATGGGCCTGTAGCTAGCACCACAATCCTGGCAGACAACATCTCAGGAGGAGGAATTTCACCGGAAAGAAGGCCATTAAATAGAGTGATTATGTGTGGGAGAAGAATCTGTTGGAAAGATTTGTAGTATGAGTAGAGAGAGGGAGAAGAGGCAGATTACATGACTCCAAAAAAGAGGACATAACATATTGAATAGCAGGAGAGTGACGGACCTTGCACCCATCATATAACGATTCATAAAAAGAAGAGAAAGCAGACGCTATATGGGAAGATTGGTGCAGAATAGGGCCTTCCCTGGTCCTAATGGCCCAAGTTGACCGGGGGGTCAATTGACACCTAAGTTTGGAAGCCAACATCACATCTGGTTTATTAGCTTTCTCAATGAACTTCTTTTCCATCCATTGTAGAGCCCTGAAGGACCTCCCGCTAAAGTATGAGATTTAGTTCCCCACGCAAGCGAGTTACTTCAAGGAGGTTGGCCAGGTAGAGGAAAACTTATGTGCCTGCTCAACGGCATGTAAGAGTGAGGAGAGTCTCTGACTCTTTGCTTCTCTGGAGCATTTCAAATGCGAAGCCAAACTGATCAATTTGCCCCAAATAACCACCTTATGCGAGGATCACACCAAAATAAAGGAAAGGCAGAGAACCGGGGAGCCCCCCTTACCAGCGAAGTAGAGCAGAGGGGGTGAGGGCACGTAAGTAGCTGAAGGAGGGACCCAGGAGAACAAAAACCCAACAGGACATCAAACCCCTCTCCCCCCCATAAGCCAGATCCCACCCACCCAACCGGAGGTTGAGACCCCACACCACGGGACCACCACCCATAGCCCCAGGTGTGTGCTCCCACCGCACGCCTGACCTGCCAGGCTCCAACCCCCTAGGGGGACCCCACCCCCGCCATGACACAAGAACATTGAAAACATTGTGGCAGCAACAAGCAATAACATACAATTTTAAACACATCAGGCCGGATAAATACCCCGCAAGCCCACTAGTAAGAATACCCAGCCCCCTCTAGCCCATGGATCTCAGCGGAGTAATCCCCCCCCAGCCACCCAGGCCCAAGCTTGAAACCCAGACTCAACCCACCATGGGCGAACCCCCCACATGGAGAGCATAACCCACTACGGTAATTCACACATAAACCTCAAAACTGCAGGTACAATAACAATATCCCAACCCCCAAAGCTCTCCCGATTAAAAGAACCAGGGAGCATCCCGCAGCAAGAATGCTTAACAACTGGGACATTGAATCAGCCAGGGGAGGGATGCAAGGGAACAGAGCAAAAATGATAGCATGATAATAGGCCAAACCCCTCCAGCCAACCCCAATCTCACCCACACACTCAGAACCCAGGACCCCAAACTGAGGGACCAATGCACTGGATCCATGCTCACACCATGGGCCTGTCCCATCAGCCCCCCCCAGAAGGCCCCTGTGCAGCCCACTTCACAATAGCAAGTCAAACATATCGAGGGGGTGATGCAATATGCGCCCAACACTGCGGGTGCAAAAAATAGAGATATACAGTGATAAATACAGTAAGTGCAGTAAGTACTCAACAGTCCCACATGCATGAACCCCCAGCCCCTCCCGCCTGTGAGCCCCAGTGGAACAGTCCCCCACGGCCACCCAGGCCCGACCTGCTGAGTGCAAGTCCCCAGCAGGGAAAGCAAAACCAAACTCTGGTAGGCTACCCCAAAACCCAGAGATGGACCACCCTTGTGTAACAGCAGGGTCCAAAACCCCGAAGCTCTCCAAGTTAACTGTCAAGAACCCCAACTCCCTACCCCCCTCCAAAGGCCCAGAAAAACTACAGCTTCCAAAACTACCCAGTATAGGGAAAACAAGATAAAGGTGTCCAAATCCCTCTTCTCGGTCCAGCAGGCTGAGGAACGAGGCCTACGCCATAGACCCTGGTCTAGGGACCAAAGGTGGCTCAGTTGCTGAGAATGGTAAAGCAGTCCTACTCGTAAGTAGGCCTCAGGAGATCCATCCTAGCCTTGCAGCCAGTGCCAGTTGAAAACCGCTCCAGGAGCTGAAAAGCCACACAAAGAGACAGTCATAGTCCTCAGGGGGAGGCAGTAGGAGGCTTTGCAGTCGAGGGATCCGGCCCATCTGGGAAGGCAAAATCTTAATATAGAGAAAAGCTTTGCATTTGGATGGGTCATGCAGCGTTGCCGTAACTCCATTCCTGAAGGTGGAAGGGGAAACCCCAGTTGTATGAGAGCCCATGATACCAAAGGAGTACAGTCAGTGGGAGCAGGGTGTGGCATTCCTGAAGAGTGGTCTGTGCCAGTTCTGCATAAAAGTGTGGGGTAACGTCCTCCAGAATCAGGGTTGCAACCTTAGCGGTCTTCATTACCGCTTCTTTGGTGGCAAAAAAGGTCAATTTCACTATGACGTCTCGTGGGGTATGCTTAGCATTCAGTTTGGGCCTCAAAGACCTATGAGCCCTGTCCAGGGCCAACATGGAGTCAGGAGTGTACAGCAAAAGAAACTTAAAGTATTTATTCAAAAACCCTGGTAAGTCTTCCAGGTTCTCCAGGATATTTCAATGGAGTAAATTCGACCTGCAGGACCTATTGTCTAGGTCTTCCACTGCATCTTGGACCTTCCTGTGCCACAATTTGAGGCATTCCACGTCATCTTGAAGAGCTGCATTAGAGTGCTCTGGGGCCGCCATCTTAGCTTCCAAGGCCTCCATGCGACCCGAAATACACTGCATGTCCGCATGAAGAAGCTGCACACTAGACTGCAATTCCTCTGACACATCCTTCTTCACTGTAAGTAGTAGGTCCCCCAGGGAGTCCATGTTGTGCTTAGTGCAGAGCAGAGGTGAGTCTGGCAAATCGCTGGGTGGGATTGCCGCTCCAGGCCACACGTCCTTTTTCTTGAAGAAATCTATTGTCTGAATAGATTTCTGGGTCCTCCTAGACATCGTAGAGCAGGTACCAGCAAACAATTCTGAAAATACGAAAAAGGATTGAGCTGGGAGACTAATGTAAGCTCTTTTTGGTTAGGCAAGAGCAGGAGCTCTAGCAAAATGCAACCATTCCTTTAGAGTAGCAGGCCACACACCCCCAAAGGCCAATGTTCTAAACACTTTCTTTGCATCAATATATATACAAGGGAATAAGGAATGGTAGAAGAGCCTGATCAAGTAACACATAAAACAATACAATTATCAGATACTGGGTTAACACAAGAGAAGACTGAACAAAATTAAGATGTACAAAGCACCGGATCCTGATGGTATACATCCAAGGATTCTTCAGGAACTCTGTGCAGTGTTAGAAAGACCCCTCTTTTACTCTTTGAAGATTCTCTCACCACAGGCTCAGTGCCACAAGATTGTCGTAGAGCCAATGTAGTACCTCTATTTAAGAAGGGAACTAAAACAGAGCCTGGGAATTATAGACTGGTGAGTTTGACTTCTGTAGTGGGAAAACTGCTAGAAGGGATAATAAGGGATTATATTCAGGATTGCACTGCAAAAATAAGATTAATAAGATTATTAGCAGGAATCAACATGGTTTTATGAGGAATAGATCATGACGAACTAATCGTTTAAGCTTTTATGAAAGTAGTAACCTAGATAATGGTGGTAAGGCAGATTTTTAAAAGGCATTTTGCAAAGGCATTTGATACAGTGCCACACAGAAGACTGGGGTATAAATAAAGAAATTGAGGCTAGGGGATAAACTTTGCAATTGGATAGAAAACTGGTTGAAGGATAAGAAACATGTGTGGTTGTAAATGGACAAGTCTCCAATGCAGATAAAGTTGAGAGTGGAGTACCTCAGGGTTCGGTACTTGGACCACTGCTTCTTAACATACTTATAAATGACCTGGAAATATATATCAATATCTGCAGATGACACTAAATTATGCAGGGTAATTAATTTAGAACAGAATATTTGTTCTCTACAGAGGCAGATTGGGCAACCAAGTGGAATATGAAGTTTAATGTGGGAAAGTGTAAAGTCATGCATTTGGGAAGAAAAAATCCTAATGCTACTTATGAACTCAATGGAATCATTTTATGGGACTCATCGCTAGAGAGAGACCTGGGGATCCTTGTAAACTACAAACTTGAAAACAGGGACCAGTGTCAAATATCAGGAGCTAAAGCAAACAAAGTCCTGTCTTACATAAAAAGCATTAATGAAGCAAGAGTGGATAACATCTTTGTCACTGTACAAATCATTGGTAAGACCTCACCACAAATATGCAGTGCAGTTTTGGGCACCAGTTCTGAAAAAGGATATTGTAGAACTGGAGTACAGTGAAGAGAAACAAAATTAATTAAGGTGAGGAACGACTAGACACACTTGGTTTATTTAGTCTCTAAGAGGAGATCCTATCACACAGTAAAAGTATATGAGATGTACATACAAGGATCTCTCTGGTGAGCTATTCATTCCAAGGTGTAATCAACCAGGGGACACTCCTTGAGATTAGAGGAATGGGTTTTTTATAGTAAGGTGTGTTAAATTATAGAATACCTTGCCTAAGCATGTGGTTATGGCAGATATAATGGATCTTTTTAAGGTAAGATTGGATACATAAAAAGGGAACATACAGGGTTATACTCTGTATTAGTAGACAAAACAGAAAGGTATGATAAAGACCAACTTTTTTGGCAGCAGGAAAGCTATAGAATTCTCATGTCTCTGGGTTATGAGGCAAAGGTTGAAGTTCATGGACTTGTGTCTTTTTTCAACCTAATTTACTATGTTACTATATGATGAACATGGGCAATGTAGTGTACATTTGTCTCCAGGGTGATGGATTATATCCTTTATGTGCCAGTGTCATCATGTGCCAAGAATGGCAGATGCTAGTTGAATCAAAGTGGTTGTAGCAAGTGACTGGAGGGCTGTGTCTGTGGGTCATCCTGTGGAGTGAAACAGTTGATTATGTATTGTGTGCACACATTCCCCAAGCCTGATCATGGTCATACATGAAGTAGTCCCTTTTGAGCCCATTTCGTATCTGCTCCCCTCTCATTGGGCAGTTGTGGCTGAACATCCGCTACTAGTGGTTTGTCTACTGCTATGTTGTGGATTATTGCACATGCCAGGATGATGTCACATGCCTTTTAAGATGCATATTGTAGAGCCCCCCGAGTGATCCAGTAAACAGAATCTGGCTTTGAGCAAGCCAAAGGTGTGATCTATGGCATTCCTGGTCCTGCTGTGAGCCTCCTCATAGCGCTCTTGTGCAGGTCTGTGTGGATTGGTTATTGGTGTGAGCAGCCACAACTTGCACCCAAAGCCAGCATCACCTGCAGACAGAGAGTGACATGTTGAGACATGGAGCAGATGTTATGTGCATGATGTACTAGTTGTGTGTCATGACCATACTAAAATGTGTTTACATGAGTCATGTGGGTGTACCTGTGGCTGTGATGATTGTTTTGTTGACTCACTCAAAAGCCATTCTTCTGTATACAGTCCCATTCTCAAAGTCCCTGTGAATGGAGGAGTGTCTCAGAATGCAGGAGTCGTGATTGTTGTCTGGATAGGAGGCACAAACATATGTTCTCTTCATTGTGGCATCACACAACATCTGTACATAGAAGGAATGGAAGTTCTTCTTGTTGATGTACAGATGTCCCTCTTGTGCTGGAGCTCTTATTTGCACATGTGTGTGCAGTCTATGGCACCCATGACCCTAGGTATTCTTCCCCTAGTGTAAAAGGCCTGTTTCACACATGTCCAGTGAGCCAGTGCCCTTGAACATGGGGGCTGGGACATGCCAGATACATATCCTTGTGTGGACTAGAAGGATCCACTTGCCATGAAATGGATGGCACACATGAGCTTCTGCGATCCGGATAAGGCACTGACTGTAAATGGGTTTATGTCATCTTTGATGGCCTCATATAGATAGATGATGCTTTGCGATGTCAACCTGACTTCATTTTCCATCATTCCCAGGAGTGTGACCCTGTAAGCGCTTGTGATTACCATTATTCAGAGGAGATCCAGCTGACATGGTGCTCAGCTGGGTGGCTGGTCCCCTCTGCCTGCAGCCTTGTGGCTCATGCCGCATTCCGTGCCTTCAGGAGAGCCGGTCATCTTGGTGCACATCTGGACGGCCAGCTCCATCTCTCTGCTGCCCCTCGCGGCTCCTGCCACGTCTGTGTCTTCTCCTTCTTGTGCGGGCAGTATTGCTTGGGTGAGCGTCACTGGGAATCCCTCTTGTGACTTCGCGTCTTGAGTCTTAAAGGGACAGGCCAATTTACTGCTCCACCTCCCTGGGGGTGGGAGACTTTATATTTAAACTGCCTGGTCACTACACCAGTCGCCCTTTTGAGGTGTTCTAGTGCAGTCTTGCTTAGCTTGTTGGTAGGAAAAATATTAGGGCTGATGCCCCGTTTCACCACTTCTGTGTTTTGTCTACGGAGGATTGTGACTCCATTCCTGTTATTCCTCCGGATTATATTTTGGTGACCTTTCACACCAGTATTACGTCTCCTTTGGGGACAGAGATATTGGCTGCTCAGGGGACAGCTCCGGCCGACAAACTGCATGGGAGATGCTTTGTGTCTGAAACCTTAAGGGCAAAACTATTAGAGACCTATCACTCTTCCAAAGCAGCAGGGCACATTGAAAGAGATCTACTATTCTGGTCCGTATCTCGATTCGTTGGTCCTTTCCAGGTCGTTCGGGGAATCAATCCTGTTGCGTATGTGTCACGGTTTTTGAAGACTCTCAGACTTAAGGTTTGGTAAAATAACTTAACTTTATTAAAAGTTAAAGGCAGTCCCCCGTAGGGTAAACATACATAACAATACAACAGTAATATAACATATAATAGGTTCTACCGGCCTTGCCTAAATACCGGGCAAGGCAACCCAAGTGACAGTTTTAATGACAGGTTCTACCGGCCTTGCCTATAGTCGGTAAGGCAACCGTGAGATGACATATACCGGTTCTACCGTCCTTACCAATACCGGGCAAGGCAGCCCCCACGGAATGCTGAATGTAGGCTCTACCGGCCCTACCAATACCAGGTAAGGCAACCTTAAAGGTGGTGAATTACAAGGTTCTACCGGCCTTACCAATACCGGGCAGGGCAGCCCAAAGGAGTACTGGAGTAGGCTCTACCGGCCCTGCCAATACCGGGTGAGGCAACCTACAGGATGGTATCGTCAAGGTTCTAGCGGCCTCACCAATACCGGGCAGGGCAACCTGAGCGAGTAGACCAGCTGTCAGGTGACTAAGACAGCATAGAGCATAAGTATAGAGGTCTTACTCAGCAGGAGTCTATTGCCAGGGATACTCAGACAACTGCAAGGAAGTGGACAGCGACTGACCACAGTACTGGATGTTCAGGAGCAAACCAACGTCCGCACGTTGGGACTAATGGTAATAGCGCCACCAGGTTTAATGGAGTAAACCAGCGACCGCACGTTGGAACCAACAATGTATATCGCAACCAGGCCTAGTGGAGTAAACCAGCATCCGCACGCCAGGACCAACAACGTATATCGCAACCAGGATCAGTGGAGCAAACCAGCGTCCGCACGCTGGAGCCAATAATGTATCTCGCAACCAGTTTAGTGGAGTAAACCAGCGTCCGCTCGCTGAGACCAACAATGTATATTGCAACTAGGTTTAGTGGAGTAAACCAGCATCCACACGCTGGGACCAAAAATGTATATCGCAACCAGGTTTAGTGGAGTAAACCAGCGTCTGCACGCTGGGACCAACAATGTATTTCGCAACCAGGTTTAGTGGAGTAAACCAGCGTCCGCACGCTGGGACCAACAATGTATATCGCCACCAGGAACCAACAAAGTATGATCAGCAGCAAGAAGAACAATCTTGCCAGAGCGACAGCTGGAGCAGGAGATTCAGGAACTCAGTAAGATTAACCCGCGAGGTGCTGGAACACAGGAACACTGGAACTCAGTAAGATTAACCTCCGAGGTTCTGGAACACAGGAACACTGGAACTCTGGAACACAGGAACACTAGCATACAGGAACACTGGAACACAGGATCAGCAAGTACAGCAGGAACAGGCCCAGAAGCCTGACAAGCAGGTCAGGCAGAGTGAAGTCAGAAACACCACGAAAGGACAACCTGGAAGTGCTCAGCCTGGGTTTAAAAAGGCTGTGTGAGGAGGGCTAATCACAGACAGCCAATCATGATACTCAGCAAGTGACTGAAACTGAACAGCACCAATCACGGGCACCGTGATAGTATGCCCTGGAGCTTCCTGCCAATATGCGCATTCATAACGTTTTCCGTGTTTCCTTACTCAAGCCCTTGGTCTGCAACCTCTATACCTCCACTCCTGTTCGTCCTGGTCCCGTTAAAGTTGCGGATCATGAGGAGTATGAGGTACAAAATATTCTGGACTCTTGTATGGTCCAAGGTGACATTCTAAGCCTCGACTGCTCCTGCTGGGGAGAGGCCATTTAGGGGGGAGATACTGTAAGTGCTTGCGCTAACCTTTATTTAGAGGAGATACAGCTGCCATGGTGCTTGGCTGGGCGGCTGGTCCCCTCAGCCTGCAGCCTCACGTTCCGTGCCTTCAGGAGAGCCAGGCGCCTTGGTGCATGTCTGGGCTTCGTCTCTCTGCTGCCCCTCGTGGCTCCTGCCACTTCTGTGTCTTGTCCTTTTCATGCGGGCAGTATTGCTCGGGCACACGTCAATGGGAATCCCTCTGGTGACATTACGTCCTGAGTCTTATAGGGACAGGCCAATTTACTGGTCCACCTCCTGTGGGTGGGGTAATTTATATTTAAACTGCTTGGACACTACACCAGTCTCCCTTTCGAGGTGTTCCAGTGCAGTCTTGCTTAGCTTGTTGTCTGTGCATGATCCTTGGCTAGTCTAGTCGTCTCTCCTCGTGTCCAGTGTTGTGGCTTGTCTGACTACCTGCTTGGTATTGGACTTTCATCTCTGGTTGACTACCCACTCTGGTACTGACCCCTGGCGTGTCTGACTATCTGCTTGGTTTTGACCATTGGCTCTGGCTGACTACCTGCTCTGGTATTGACCTCTGTCTTGTCTGACTATCTGCTTGGTTTTGACCATTTGCTCTGGCTGACTACCTGCTCTGGTATTGACCCCTGGCTTGTCTGCACTATCTCCTGATACTGACTGCAGGCCTGAGTCAGTCTATACTCCTTGTGGCAACCTCTATGTCTCGTAAGACGTCATTAGTGAACTCCTGGAAGACAGCGGGAGCATTGCAAAGACCAAAGGGCATTACCAAACATTCGTAATGCCCACTTCTACGAATTTACCCAGTCTCAGGTAACCTTTTTGGGTTATGTGATTTCCTCCTCCGGGCTGGCTATGGACCCTGGGAAGCTTTCTGTGGTACTCGAATGGCCCCTTCCTGTGGGACTCAAGGTGATTCAGCAATTCCTAGGGTTCGCTAACGCTTATTAGAAATTTATAAACCAATTTTCTACCATTGTTAAACCTCTTACTGACATGATTGACTCACAAGGGTGCAAGTACTTCCGATTGGTCTCCGAATGCCCCTTGGGCTTTTGAAAACCTCAAAGCAGCTTTTGCCGCTGCCCCACTTCTGAGACATCCGAATCCCAAGTTACCTTTCACATTGGAGGTCGGGAGTAAGCGCCCTCCTGTTTCAGCGGTCTTCTCCAGATGACACTTTGCTTCCTTGTGGGTTCTTTTCCCAGAAACTTTCGAAGCCTGAGACCTTGAATGAAATTGGGGACAGCAAATTATTAGCCATAGTCCTGGCTTTAAGTGAATGGCGGCACTTACTTGAAGGTAACTGTGTGCTTATCCTTACGGATCACAAAAACTTGACATACCTTTCTGAAGCCAAAAGTCTGTCCCCATGGCAGGCTAGATAGGCTGCCTGGTATGAAAAACATTAGGGCTGATGCCATGTCTCACCAGATCAGTGCTTTGTCTTAGGAGGATTGTGACCCCATGCCTTTTATTCCTCTAGATCATATTTTGGCGACCATTCGCACCAGAATTACATCTCCTTTGGGGACAGAGATATTGGCTGCTCAGGGGAAGGCTCCGGCCGACAAACTGCATGGGAGATGCTTCGTGCCTGAAACCTTAAGGGCAAAACTATTAGAGACCTATCACTCTTCCAAAGCAGCAGGACACATTGGAAGAGGTCAACTATTCTGGTCCATATCTCGATTTATTGATCCTTTCCGGGTCCTTCGGAGAATCAATCCTGTTGCGTATGCCCTGGAGCTTCCTGCCAATATGCGCATTCATAACGTTTTCCATGTTTCCTTACTCAAGCCCTTGGTCTGCTACCGCTATACCCTCCTCTACTGTTCGTCCTGGTCCTGTTAAAGTTGCGGATCATGAGGAGTATGAGGTACAAAATATTCTGGACTCTTGTAGGGTCCGAGTTCACCTTCTAAGCCTGGACCTCTCCTGCGGGGGAGAGGTCATTGAGGGGGAGGTACTGTAAGCGCTTACCTTTATTCAGAGGCGATGCGGCTGCTATGGTGCTCGGCTGGGCCCCTCTGCCTGCAGCCTCGCGTTCTGCGCCTTCAGGAGAGACAGTCGCCTTGGTGCACGTCTGGGCGACCGGCTCCATCTCTCTGCTGCCTCTTGCGGCTCCTGCCACATCTGTGTCTTCTCCTTTTCATGATGGCAGTATTTCTCGGGTGCACGTCACTGGTAAACACTCTGGTGACATTGCATCCCGAGTCTTAAAGGGACAGGCCAATTTACTGCGCCACCTCCTGGGGGGTGGGGGGATTTATTTTTAAACTGCTTGGACACTACACCAGTCACCCTTTCGAGGTATTCCAGTGCAGTCTTGTTTAGTTTGTTGTCCGTGCATGAGCCTTGGCTAATCTATCCGTCTCTCCTGGTGTCCAGTGTTGTGGCTTGTCTGATTACCCACTTGGTATTGGACCTTCAGCTCTGGTTGACTACCCACTCTGGTACTGACCCCTGGCTTGTCTGACTATCCACTTGGTATTGACCATCTGCTCTGGCTGACTACCCGCACTGGTACTGACCCCTGGCTTGTCTGACTTTCTGCTTGGTTTTGACCATCGGCTCTGGCTGACTACCCACTCTGGTATTGACCTCTGCCTTGTCTGCACTACCGCCTGATACTGACTGCAGGTCTGAGTCAGTCTATACTCTTTGTGGCAACCTCTACGTTAGATACTCTCCTGGGTCTCAGCCCCAGTCATTACGTTTGTATTTCCTGGGTCCCAGCCCCAACTGGTGCTATTTCACGGCTCCCTTTATTGAGTCTACTTAGAAGCAGACTGCTATTTCTGGTAGGAACCGCTCTGCTCTATCAAGTATCTGTGGAGTTAAACATTGAATATCTACATTGTACAATAAAGGTGGTCTTTCCTGGGCCTTCATGATCGTCTGTCATCCCTGTGGTGGTTCACAGGTCTCTGTGGCAGCTGTGGGACATCTTGTTGCAGCAGCTGGGGTGCTATTGCCAGGTCTTGTTCTCAAGGTGGGGATGAGCTTCTCTGTGGCTCTTCAGCCACAGCATCCTCATTTGCAACAGGTGAAGGCTATTGAATAGGTGTGCTTGGGGGAGGATGGTGATCCCTAGCCCTTGCACTCCTTTGTCTCTGCTGTCTTCGCAGGTATAAGTATGTAAACATAGTAATATCTCTCTCTGTCTCTGTCTCTGAGTGGTCTCACTGTAAACGAGCCATGTCTGGGGAGGGTGAGCTGTCCCTTTAACACAGTGTTGTCCAGATGCGGTCATGGGGTCGGGAGTGACCAATGTGAAGTTGTTTGTTGTCCAGGTAAGTGATTGCTGCTATGGGTGTTGTTAGTTTATCTGATTAGTTGTGATTGCTGTGTACCTGTCAGGTGCATGTGTGACATTCTGAGGTTGCATTTTGTTTCTCCATTGGCTGTTGATGTTGTATAGGTGACCTTGATTTGCTTTGGGATTGACAGCTGTGCATGCTGTGTGTTAACCCCTCTTGTTCCAGGGTATGTTGTGATGGCTTATGTTGTGTTGTGATGCTTTTGTGAAGCCCTTGTCCCTGGGGGGTTGATGGGTTATTGTTGTTTGTCAGGGACTTGTTTGTAGAGAAAATATCGCCCATCACCATTTAGAGTGTAAGATCCTTGGGGCAGGGACCTCTCTCCTATTGTTTTTATGAATGTGACACTTATTTCATCCCCTCCTGTTTATTATAACATACGTCCATTGCAAGGCTCTGCATACACTGTGTGGCACCATATAAAGATATAGATACATACATGAAGCTAGTGAGACAGGGAAGAGAATGCCAAACATATTTAGGCCTTGATTCAACTGGGTGCATGATTGTTTGGCTTTGCAGGGGTTAATGTTGCCATTGGAGTGCTTGTGCGCTATGCTATGTGTTGTGTGAACTGCTGTTTCTCTGCTTTCTTTTGTCCAATGGTGGTTTTTAGTATACGTTGTGTGGTGTATGGCCAGAAAAACTGGGTCTTAAAATTCTGCCATTAAATGTTTCAATTTATCATATGTTAGCACTTCCACGCACAATTGAATGGCTCTGGGGATAGCTGTTGCATTATCCTCAATAGTCAATATTTTCTCTTCCATTGTGATTTTACAACTGCCGTTAGCTGTTGTTAAGACATCTAATTGAATGGCTTACTGTTTTCTTTCCGTCTGACCCAACTGAATCAAGGCCTAAGTCTGTTTGGCATTCTCTTCCCTGTCTCACTAGCTTCATGTATGTATGTATATAGTAACATAGTAAATTAGGTTGAAAAAAGACACAAGTCCATCAAGTTCAACCTTCGCCTCATACCTCAGTAACTGAGAATTTTTTAGCTTTCCTGCTACCAATTAAATTAGTCTTTATCAGACCTTCCTGATCAGCCTACTGATAAACAGTATAACTCTGTATGTTCCCTTTTGAAAGAAATGTATCTAATCTTCTCTTAAATGTATCCATTGTATCTGCCATAACTACCTCCCTGGGCAATGAATTCCACAATTTGACAGACCTTACCATAAAAAAAACCCTTCCTCTGCTGAAGTTTAAACCTCCTTTCCTCTAATCTCAAGGGATGTCCCCTGGTCACATGATCAGGCCTTGGAATAAATAGCTCACCGCAGAGATCCTTGTATTGACCTCTCATATACTTGTACAATGTGATAAGGTCTCCTCTTACTCGTCTTTTCTCTAGAGTAAATAAACCAAGTTTGTTTAGTCGTTCCTCATATGTCAAGTCCTCCATTCCCTTAATTAATTTTGTTGCTCTCCGCTGTACCCTCTCTAGTTCTAGTATATCCTTTTTCAGAACCGGTGCCCAAAATTGCACTGCATACTCAAGGTGAGGTCTTACCAATGATTTGTATAATGGCAAAATAATGTTATCCACTCTTGCTTCAATACCTCTTTTTATGCAAGACAGGACTTTGTTTGCCTTTGCTACTGCTGTTTGACACTGGTCACTGTTTCCAAGTTTGTAGTTGACAAGGATACCCAGGTCTTTTTCTAGCAACGAGTCACCTAAAATTATTCCATTAAGTTTATAAGTAGCCTTGGGATTGTTTCCTCCCAAATGCATCCAAAATACTAAGGGTGGGGCTCGCACCAGTATATATAACAATTAACCCTGTAGTTATAAGGACATAGTAGTCAAGGTACACTCAGGGTCAAAAATAATATAAAAACAAACACAGGTAAGGTATGGGATACAAGAACCACCCAACCCTCCCTCTGACACAGAAACCCTTTAATACGAGGCACACACACAGGGTATAACAAAATATCAAAATAATCTTTAATAAGTACAAAAATAAGCAATATGGTAAATGCATGACTTTACACTTCCCCACATTAAACTTCATATTCCACATCTTTGCCCAACCTGACATTGTATGTAAGTCCCTCTGTAGATAGAAAATATCCTGTTCTGAATTAATGACTTTGCATAATTTAGTATCATCTGCAAATATTGATATTTTGCTTTCTATATCTATTTCCAGGTCATTTATAAACATGTTAAAAAGCAGCGGACCCAATACTGAACCCTGAGGTACTCCACTCTCCACTTTAACTGTACTGGAGAATTTTCCATTTACAACCACACACTGTTCCCTATCCTTCAACCAGTTTTGTATCCAATTGCAAAGGTTATCTCCTAGCCCCAATTTCCTTATTTTATACACCAGCCTTCTGTGTGGTACTGTATCAAATGCCTTTGCAAAGTCTAGATATACTACATCTACTGCCTTGCCATTGTCAAGGTTGCTGCTTACCTCCTCATAGAAGCTGAAAAGATTAGTTTGGCATGATCTATTCTTCATAAAACCATGTTGATTCGTGCTAATGATCTTATTTTTTGTGTTGTAATCCTGAATATAGTCCCTTATTATGCCTTCTAATAGTTTTCCCACTACAGAGGTCAAACTCACTGGTCTATAATTCCCAGGTTCTGTTTTAGTTCCCTTCTTAAATAGAGGCACTATGTTAGCTCTTCACCAATCCTGTGGCACTGAGCCTGCGGTAATAGAATCTTTAAAGAGTAAATATAGGGGTGTTGCTAACACTGCACTGAGTTCCTGAAGAACCCTTGGATGTATACCATCAGGACCCGGTTCTTTGTCGGTCTTAATTTTGTTCAGTCTTCCCATGACATCTCCTTGAGTTAACCCAATATCTATTAATTGTATTGTTTTATTTGTTACTTGCGGAGGCTCTTCTACCATTCCTTGCTCCCTTGTATATACTGATGCAAAGAAAGTGTTTAAAACATCGGCCTTTTCCTTATCCTCACTAACCAACTCACCCATCTCATTTTTGAATGGTCCAATGCACTCCCTCTTAAGTTTTTTGCTATTTATATATTTAAAAAACTTTTTTGGATTAGTCTTGCTTTCCCTTGCAATTCGAGTTTCATTATCTATTTTTGCTCCCCTAATTGCCTTTTTGCAATCTTTGTTGCACTCCCTGTATTTTAAGAAAGATTGTTCAGTTCCTTCTGACTTAAATAATTTGAATGCATTTTTTTTCCTTGCAATTTCCTTCTTGACATGTGTAGTTAACCACATTGGCTGTGACTTACTTCTTTTGCACTTGTTCCCCATTGGTATATACTGTTGGGTACATTTCTGCAACCTAAATTTGAATTCTGACCATTTGTCCTCAGTATTTTTGCCTTTAAATAAAATATCCCAGTCTATGTGTTGCATTGAGGCCCTTAACAATTTGAATTTCGCTTTTTTAAAATTAAGAGTTTTGGTTGAACCTATACATTTTTGCTTTGCCAGACAGATCTCAAATGTAACCATGTTGTGATCACTGTTTCCCAAATGTTCTCTTACCTTAATATTGGATACCATTTCTGTGTTATTAGTGATCACTAGGTCCAATACCTAGTCGGCGCTTCCACCATTTGTGACATGTAGCTTTCACGAAGCGTGTTCAAAAACCTGCTACCCTTAGCACTCTGACAGGTCTCATTTTTCCAGTTGATATCTGGATAATTAAAATCTCCCATAATTATAGTATGCCCAAACTGGGCAGCTTTCCTCATTTGCAATAGCAGTTGGGCCTCATCATTGTCATCGATATTTGGTGGTTTGTAGCATATGCCCACCAACAACTTTTTTTACCTTTCACACCACATTTAGTCTCGATTTCTACCCACATGGACTCCACAGTTTGGCCAGTTTCCTCACTAATATCACCTCGCAAAACTGGATTTAGCTCTGTTTTCAAATATAAGCACACACCTCCGCCTTTTCTATTAATTCTGTCTCTTCTAAACAGGGAATAGCCCTCTATATTTACAGTCCAGTCATGTGCATCGTTCCACCATGTTTCTGTTATTCCAATTATGTCCAATTGCTCATTAACCGCCAGCAATTCTAGTTCTCCTATTTTATCTACCATACTTCTTGCATTTGCTAGCATACAATTGATTTTGAAGTCTTTACATATATTAATCCCTACATGCCTTTTTTCTTCACCTTCATTTACTAGGAGTTCCTCCCTACTGACTAAATTTCTCCCCACCCTTTCTCCACCCCCCTGGTCATTTACTTGGACCCAGTTCCTATCTGCTCTATCTATCCCATTTTTGCTATCTATACCCACCCCCCCTTTCCTAGTTTAAAAGCTCCTCCAAGCTTCCTAGCATTCTCTCCCCTAACACAGAGGCTCCTCTACCATTTAGGTGCAATCCATCTCTTCCATATAGATTGTACCCAAGAGCAAAGTCTGCCCAGTGTTCTAAAAACCCAAAACCCTCCTTCCTACACCATTGCTTGAGCCATGCATTAAGCTCCCTGAGCTCCCTCTGCCTACCTGCACTGGCGCATGGCACAGGTAGTATTTCTTTATTTATATGGTGCCACGCAGTGTACAGTGCCTTACAATAGATGTATGTTACAATAAATGAGAGGGGATAAATTAAGTGTCGCATTCATAGAAACAATAGGAGAGAAGTCCCTGCCCCAAGGAGCTTACAGTCTAAATGGGTAATAGGAGACAGACAACAGGGTATGAGGGTGTCAAGTGCTGAGATTACAAGTGCTGAGTTTGGCCATAGGTAATGCATGGTCCCAGTGCCTCAGAAGTTAACAGTTCAGGGTAGACTTAAAGACAGACCGGGATTGTTCAAGATATAGGGAGAGGAGTATGGAGTTCCATAGGTAGGGAGTGGAAAGAGAGAAAGGTTTGAGACGGGAGAGGGCAGAGGATGTGGATGATGGAATGAGAAGTGCTTTGTGTGTTGAGTGAAGGAGGCAGCCAGGAACATAAGAGGGGATGAGGGAAGAGATGTAAGGAGGGGTAGCATGCAGAGTGCATTAAAGCTGAGACGAAGGACTCTGTAAGTGATGTGTTGCTGATTAGGGAGTCATGGCAGATGTCTAAGAATTACGTGAGCAGGTTTAGTTTTTGAGGAGAGTGTGGGAATTAATGCAGCAGAGTTTAAAACGGATTGCACAGGTGAAAGGTGAGTATCAGGGAGTCCAATTAGTAGGCTGCCTTGTGTATCATAGCAACACATCATGATTTCTTTTGTGCTCCTTTTCGGCCTCTAATCAAACTCGCAGCCTTTTCATCAATCCCAGGATCAATAGGAACCTGTGTTATGGCACAATACTGCTATATCATTCTAGTTACATATCCTTCCCTTCTGTTCCACTGGAAGCTCCGACCATAAGGGTAAGGCTATGCTTGTATTTATGGGAGGGGCTGTCGGCCTGTTTAAATCCTACTGCAGCCCCTTACCTATGGTTTTTCATGCTCACTTTCATACCAACTTTCTTCCATTCTACCCCTATTTAAGGTGAGCCCTTAATCAGGTTCGTCACCTCATCATTGATCCCAGGATCAATATAAACCTAGGCAATGCCACAATACTGCTATATCATTCTAGTTACATTTTCTTATCTTCTGTTCTGCTGGAAGCCCTGACCATAAATGCTTTTAACATGCAAATCAATATTTGTCTATACATATTTATTTTTTTGTTTAGGCCAGATTGCTGTGTGTTTTCTAGAAACTTTCTTGTTACTTTTTTTTGTAATAATGACGCTTTCAGAAAGGTTTTCTTTATAATTGGTATAACTCCATAGATGCCAGATAGTTCTCTGTGCACTGAAAAATGTTGTGTTGCAGATGTCTTTAAAAGATGAGTTGGTACCAAGTTAGCCTTAGAAATACAGGAGGCAAATATAGTCAAGATGATATCGTTATAAGCTAACTAAGCAGATTTAATATGCAAGCTTTCCAGATCTCTCAGGTCTCTTCCTGATATATATGAAATGTCTCTCTTAAAGGGATAGTATTACTTCAAAATTACTATCCCTCATATTGTAGCCCTTAATAAACTGAGTTAAATGACATCAGTGGCATCTCTCAAACCCTTATGGTTTAAGAGATAGCCACTTTCAAAGTTTCCTGTCCCCTGCTGTCAGCGTTCTGCTGCCAGCAGGAGAATCCTGTCTCTGAATCAAGAGGAGGCTCTTCAGCAGAGCCGATATCTCATTATGGAAGGAAAAATGATTAATTGAAACAGTCTTCTACGTGTGCTTGGTAACCAAGCACACGTAGAAGACTGTTTCAATGAATCAGTTTTCCTTCCATAACGAGATATCGGATCTGTTTAAGAGCCTCCGCCTGTCCCGGGACCGGATTCCCCTGCTGGCAGCAAAACGCTGACAGCAGGGGAGAGGAAACTTTGAAAGTGGCTATCTCTTAAACCATAAAGGTTTGAGAGATGTTGCTGGTGTCATTTAACTCAGTTTATTAAGGGCTACAACATGAGGGATAGTAATTTTGAAGTAATACTATCCCTTTAAATACAAGTACATATTGCATTGTTTAGAATGGAAAGCAGTCAATGGTAAAGGAGAGTGATAAATTGTAGTCATCCTCTGGAAGTATCAAAGTGGGACTCTCTTGTAAAGGCTAATCCACAGTGTGATAATGTGACAAAAATTCCCTATCCCTTTTCAGGCAATTATTTAAAGAATTAAACTAGAGCATTAATTTAACTTCCCATATTTTTCTCTCCCTCTGACTGTGAAGCAGTCCTATTAATAAAAGCTTGGCCTTCATTTGTTGGAGGGGCTGCAAGCCCTTAAGTACCAGGCTGCTGCCTCTCCCACTGGGCGCATCGTCTTTGTGCCTCATCGTAGTCATGCCCATTATTTGCATCATCCGTCGGCCAGGAAGTCAATGTTGCATCACTTATGGTCCTCAATCCTCCAGTCCTTCAGACATTTCACGAGAGGTAAGCGCTGCCTCTTCCAGTCAGTTTGCCTCACTATCAGGTCGCTTCCGAAGTTGCCAGAGCTCCACCGCATTACACTAGATACCACTTATTATTGCATGCTAGAACATAATACAGTGCAATTAATAATGCATTACTTTTCAGTTATAGGAAATCATGTTTTTACGATGTTACAACATGTTTATAATTACGTATTGTCACCTTATAAAGGCATGGATTATTAAACTATTACTCCTAGAATTTTCAGTATAAGTTAGTTATGGCATACCACTCTCTTATGCACAAGGAGTTAAGGGAACCACAGCTAAATAACCTCTGTCCTAATAGTAACTGCTCAGTTTACTGTTGGGAATCCTTAAGACTACTCTAAATTCATCAGTACAGGCGCTCATTCCCCATCTTATGGAACTATTCACAATAGATACCTCAAAAACAATCATTTATCTATCCATATCTATGTTATTATCACTAACCATTATAGCTACTATTTACTTTGAATCACTCCTATCATCCACTTTAGCAGCATCTATGTCCTATAGGATTATTCTGCTGGTTCCTACTATTACGTCACAGCACCCCCTCCCGACCTCCCCTTCCCTATCCCCCCTTCCCCATCAGCGGCAGTCATTATTCCTATACTGTTAGCACCAATTTTGGGACCCGTCTGCAACATGAATTTTAACCTTCCTATGCTATTCCATATTGAAGTTTTACAGGAACCCCCTCAACGCACGCTGATCCAGAGCATTCAACCTTTCTGCCAAGGACCATAAGATTTCAAGTAAGGCTAATGCAGCCCCCCATCCTTCCCATCCCCACTACACACATCTATTTTATATATATAAAATATTCAGCCTCTGTTAACTCTGTTCTAGGAGGTCCAGGCCTAGACTTAATTTCATCTTAACCAACCCTTGTTCATTATCCTCATCTCTCACAGATACCTCCTTTCCTAGTCCCTACTTAATGCTCCAGTATAAGCTCCACCCTCCCCCACACACTTATCTTTTTCACTTCAGCTCCCTCTATGGCCTCCAATCAGTCTCCAGTTTGGCAGGATTCCTTCAGTACTACTCACAAGGTATAATTCCTCTCATTTCCCTTTGCCACTCTGTATTTTACTATATCCCATTTCACCCCTCTCATAATCTGCTTCTACATTCTCAGTCAGATCATCACTCAGCAAGACAATGTAAGCTCATGCTTTCATATTTTTAGGGACTACATTCACATACAGGCACAGGCACATTTAGAGAGATCCCACGCCTCTCTCTTACACTCCTCCACTCCCACGCTGGATGGAGATCAGCAATTTGGTTGCGCCTTCTTGCCGGTTACGCCCTCTTCAAGAGGAGCTCTCAGGCCTAGGGTCCATATCCCTTATGCTTATCTCTACCTCAGACACAACCACACACTCGTTAAGCTAGCCGTGCAAGTCCCAGGGCTCTCTCAGTCCAGACTCCGAGAGAATATATTCTGCTATCCACTGACTGGATCTCCATGCACCGGTTGCTCACCCCCCCACAAGTAGGAGAGTATAAACACCATATCACCCCCTTAGTTCCCTATCCTACCTGGTTCTGCTATTCATTGCTCTCCTACTTCCCCACATCCTTACTCCCCTCAAAGCATTGTTAGCTTACATCTTCATTGAGGCCTAAGGTAGCCATGCTAGTCACCTTACCTCTTCACAGAGGCCGAAGGCCACCCAGACAATTATCTTACCTCCTCATAGAGGCCGAAAGCCGAACCAGGTTTTCACCCTCATAGCTACCTTACCTCTTCATAAAGGTCGCAGGTCGCCCATGATAGATGCCTTACTGCTATGAAGAGGCCGAATGTAACCTCAGACACTTACCTTACTTCTTTGTAGAGGCCGAAGGTCACCGCAGGTCCATACCTTACATCTTCGTAGAGGCCGAAGGTCACAATTCCCTTTATGTAAGCAATTAATAGCACACATCATGGTACCTGCCATAACGAACCAGCTCTCCCCTTTTTTCTATCTGTACCTTCCCTAGAACAATTGCAGAACGCAGACCAGCAAGCCCTGTCTGACAACTCAAGTGAAAGCCCCAACCCCACACCCTAGAAGCCCTTCTCTTCATGGCTGGACTGTCGGCAAACTCATGGCTGAACAAACAAGGTAGCATATCCCCTTCCCAGCCTCCACCAGACATCTGCGACTCTCAATGGTTCACAGAACCATGGCCTCCAGAAGCCATTCAATTGCAAAAACACCTATTTGCTTCCACCCTATCAGACATTTACCCCATGGTGGCAGCAGCCACTCTTTGGGGTCACCAGTGGGCAGAGCAAGAGTTAACATTCCACTAAGTAAATCAAGCCACCATCGTCCTCATCAAAAAAGGTTGATCCCCATCCCTTTCATAGCACAATTCTTAAGGAAACCTGACTGTCCCTTTCACACAGGTTCATCATATGCCACTCATGCATTCCAGTTACCAAAAATCTAGCCGCTAATACTCTTTTACAAGCTCAGTTCCAGGAATTCTTCAACTCACATCCAGCTGCATCCAGCCAACATCCACCCCTCCAACCTTTCAGGAGTTAACAATGCCATAAGCTCTCTACTTTCCGAAGCCTCGGCTGTCATTCAGCAAGTCCTGACCCTTAACACAAGAAAATTGTACGACCAAGCTTGGCACATTTTTCAAACCTTCCTGTCCTATACAAACCACCAAACCCCTTCTTCCAGTCTAGTATACTCTCTTTTGCTTTGTTTAGCCACACTGGACTCAAAGTCTCTGCTCCTACTATCAAAGTCTATTTAGGCAGCATACAGCATCACCATGCTCTGCTTCACCCATTCACACCTTCCATTCTGTCGATGTACAGCATTAAGATTTTTTGTCAGAGGCTAAGACAACCTTAACTGCTCCTCACCATGCACCCACCTCCCAATCTCTAACCACATTTTCAGAAGCATGTACAAATTCCTTAACACCAAACCTTTAAAGCACCAAAACAACATCGTCATCCTAGCTGCCATCTGCTTTGCCTTCTTTGGGTTCCTCCGCCTGGGTGAGTTCTCCTGTCGTTCGAGGACCAATGTCTTTGTGCAAAGGACCACCTCGCTTTGCACTCTGACCACTTTACACTTTTCTTCACTCATTCTAAAACCAATCAGTTGAACACAGGTCATCACATTTCTTACTTTTCCACTCACAACCCATGGTGTCCCTACAAAGCTCTAGTTAACCTCACAACTTTTCTCCAGCATTATGATGGTCCTCTTCTCCCACTCCAGTCTGGCCCACTACCTACCACCACATTCACCTACTACCTTCGCACCATTCAATCCCAATCAGTATTCGGGTCACTCCTTCAGATTAGGAGCAGCTTCCACTGCCTCTAGGAACAAAGTGCCAGCCCATATCATACAAAGACTCGGCAGATGCCACTCTACCTGCTTTTTACGTTATATCCCCAATCCAGCTACAGAAATATGCAGCTCTCTCACAAACCTGCCGCACTAATGTCACCTTTACGCAAGTATTAATAAACAAGTTGCATCACACTGTCTTTTTGCCTCATTTCAGGCCTACATTTGTTGCTCATCCCCTGAGCAATACTCATGCTAAGGGAAGCAGCACTCCTCTTAAACATCCAACTTACTCTGGAAGCCCAGACCACAATTAAAAGGCTGGGCCTGTATTTGTGGGAGGGGCTACAAGCCCTTAAGTACCAGACTGCAGCCTCTCCCACTGGGTGCATTGTCTTTGAGCTCCCTCCTCCCAGTCACCCATTTATGCAACATTACTTTTAAGTGGCCTTCATGTCAAGCCTACCTTCAAAGCTCATCCCCTGAGCAATATGCACGCTCGGGGAAACAGCACTCCTCCTAAACATCCAGCTTACTCTGGAAGCCCAGACCACAAATACAGTCAGTTTAATGTCCCTGACATTGTGTCCAATTTGGCAAACATGTTCTCCCACTGGTGTCTCTGTCTTTTTGTTGTTAACACTGGATCTGTGGGAATTAAACCTTTTATGTAATGGTTGCCCTGTTTTCTTTAGCATCCAAAAAGTTGTTAACTTGATCGTTATTTTTGGGGAAGCTGAATATGAAGGCAGCATGTGATAGATGTATAATTTTAAAATTTGTCCTGCCACCAATTAGTTTATGTGGCATATTGTATTTATTGTTTATAAAATAGATCTATATCCAATTTAATCAATATTATGTTTAAGATGTGTTAATTAGGTTTTTTTAATGTCAATAAATAATGTAAAGTGTGTATTCATGTTAAATAACTGGTATTGAAACACAAGATTCTCTTTTACATTGTAACTTAATTACTTTCTCCACTTATTGATTATTATTACAGATTTTTATTTAATGATATTCATTTAAATTTTTAACAGTTAATATTCCTGGGATTCGTTCTTTTTCATCTCTATTACCAACTAAGTGTTATGATACAAAAAGGCTTCATAAACTACTGGCAGAAACCATGGAACTGGATTGAGGTAGAGCACTTATTTAAACAATTATTTTTTTATTTACCTTTTAAGAATCAGTGGAATGTGCAACTGTTTTCTTCGCAATGCATTACACACTCCTCTGATCCTTAAAGGAATAATGATATTGTGACAGTGGAATATAAATTAAGTAGCCAAACTGTATTAATCACATTCTGTGTGTATACACTGTAATTGTCATGATGCTAGTGGAGATGACCAAGTCTCCAAATTAATCTTCCACTGTGAACCACAAGATGCCGGGGGAGTGGTGCTACAGTGCGGCACTAGAGTACATAGACAGGCCACTTCTCAGCCTTCCTGCAACCAAAGTCAGGTAAAGTTTCCAATCACAAGCTTGGAAAGCACCGACTAGTTGAGTAGGACTATGCTCAGGATGACTGGGCAGGGTCTGTAGATGTGGTCACAGGTGGAATTTTAGACCACAATTTAAAGAAGTACGTTAAAACCACTGTTAAGGCAAAAAAGGCAAAAACGTTTGGTAATAATATATGAATTATGTCAAATTCAATATGTAGTCTACAAGAATGGCTAACAAGCATAGGCCCAGCAAATCCATATAACACAAAAACGCTACGACTAATGACCAGGAAAAAGATAACAGTTGAGACAAGTTCAAACTCACATCCAATCACAACACACCAAAGTATCAAATACATTCAAATACACCTATATATACCCAAAAATAACTGACTTGTTTCAAGTTTTGGTGAGCTGGACCACAGAACCCAGTAGCAGAGGATAGTGATAGAGCGAGAGAGAGAGGAGCGGACATTGGAGCGAGTTATAAGGATTTGGAGCAGAGAGACTTAGTACACCGATAGCGACACATAATACACATTTGCATATTTCCATATATGCGTACACACACACATTTCTTTTTTTGTTTACAACACATTACACATTTTTATCTTTCATTCTGACAGTATGAATCATTGAGTGACAGAGAGTGAGTGTGATCGACTGTGTCTGTGAGTACTTGTGTGAGTGTCTGAGTATGAGGGGGTGTGGGATGGCAAGGAGGAGAAAGGGATGGGGGAGAGGAGCAGAAGAGGAGCAAGGAGAGCAGGGTATCTCCGGTCAAGGAAAGAGTGGGAGAGGGAGATCAGTTGGACAGAGGGGGGCCCAACTAAGAACAGGCACACAGAGTTCAGGGACAGCTGTATCAGTGGGACAAGGGGTAGTTGTCAGGAAGTACCATACACAGCCAGAGACATCGCAGGAAAGCCATTCAAGCCAGAGCTCCGATACATCCCAGGCTGGAGCTGATAGGAGAGGCTGTGGGACCCTAAATACTCCTACCAGAATAGGGTCCTCATCCAGAGTATCTTGGAGTGGGAGAACATCTTGTTCCCGAGGGAGAGGGTTGCTGGTCTGGGGGCTTGTAAGAAGGTCGCCTGTCATCATTGTACTCAACCGAGTGAATGCAGTAGCCACCTGCCTTGGACTTCAGATCCTTTGACTCGATCAAGAAGAGGTGGGGTGACCGCAAAAAGTTGAAGAAGAAGAAAATGAAAGAGGTCACCATGCATGCCTGAGGTACTAGAGGTGGTCGTACCTCACAACATCAACTTCAACTCCTAGGAGGAGATGCTGAGGGTCAGCATGTCAGCAACGACTGATGAGGGGATTCCTGGAGGATCAGACACTGGCGATGACAGCATCCTAAACACTAAGTGCATCATTCGATAACCACACACCACATAAACCCTCATACCTACTACAGCCTAAATCAGTGACACCAGAACACATTGCCAGCATTCATTCACACAACCGCACCAATACAGCTCTGAGGGGATTCAAACAAGGACAAAATACTGGACAATCCAAGCATAAATGAGAAGTCTCAACAGGCCACATCCTGTCCAAGTCTTGATTTAACCCCCTTGTTGCTGTGTTGCTCTTTATACCCACTCCTCTGTGGCAGTCCTCCTTTGGCAGCTCCGGTAGTCTACCGTTTGTCCAGGACGTCCGTTGCTTTCGTGGCCTTAGTCGCCATTGTGTCACTCTCTGCGTAGAGAGTGTACTAAGGGCCATTGCACTATTAGGGCCTATCTGTCTTCCTGGCCTAATAGTAACCACATTTATCTTAGTTTGGATTCACACAAACTGTGCCTGACCTGTATCAGTATTGTATTGTATATTGTATATATTGGACCTGTGTGGGTACTTATAACTGTAGCCTGACCTGTGTCAGTAGTGTTCTGTCTACATACATACTGGACCCACGAGGGTTATACTGGTACTGTGATTCTTTAATAAAATTGCATTTTAACCTAAACCTAACATGTCTGAGTGTCCATAAAACCGGGACACTCCTGGAATATGGATGCCTCCGTCCACCTCAGGACATTATTTCCAGGCTCCACCACCACCAGGAAGGCACTGGGACAGTTCCCACCCCACAATACGGGTCAAATGGGCCCATGACCACTGACACCCTCCTGGATGGAGTCAGAGCATGGGCCCAGGTATGACCCAACACCCAGGTGGGTGGGAGGCAGCTACCAGTGACCACTGGATTATTGTCACGAACATGACGGTTGGGAGCCGTGTGGTGCTGTCTCTGGGTTTAGGTGCTAGAGAGCGATGCTGGAGTGCGGAGCTTGTGAGCGGTGAAGGCGTGCTAGGTACTCCCTTGCTGCAGCCGAAGCTGGTTAAAGGTGGTGGTCGTGAAAACAGATTGTTCCACCCTGGTTGAGCCGAGGTGCAATCAGGATAGGAGTACCTAGGAACAGTTAGGAAAACCAGGCCAGCAGGACACCAGGGGGGAAACAGGGAACACAGCAGAGGTCAGGCGCAGCCAAGGGTTCAAGCCAGGAGTGGAGAGCAGACGTGGTCAGACAAGCCAAGGGTCAAGCCAGGAGCGGAGAGCAGAAGTGGTCAGACAAGCCAAGGGTCAAGCCAGGAGCGGTAAGTAGTAGCAACGTCCAGAGCCCAGGACCAAACTATAGGTAACTTGTGGAACGGGCGCCCTAAGCCTGGGGCAGCCCATTTAAATGGGCAGGTTGGCCAATGGAGAGAGAGGAGTGAGGGGCTCGTCCGTGAGCCAAGCCGCATTGGAGGAGTGGAAGCCAGTAGGTGAGCGAGTTGGGCGCATCCGCCAAGCTGAAGGCGGATGCGAACTGCGCATGTGCGCCCAGCTAAGGAACCCGGAAGAGCCATCGCGAAGGAAGACGCAGCCTGGGTGACACGGCGGCGTTGACAATTATGAACATTTTGGAATGATTGGGGAGCCCCAGTGCCCTTAGCAGCAGGATGACTTCACATACCCACCACATCTGCAACCTGAAGGCCAGCCATCCGTGGTCAGTTCAGAATCTGTAGATATGGTGGGGACACAGGCATCCTCTTGCTCACATGCTGGGACACAGCCAACAGAGCAACAACCAACCTCACCACCACCAGCAGAATGGGAAGAGTAGGTTGAAGGAACCATAGCCCGGGAGAAGATGTTGTGGAGCCAACCAGTGCCTGATTTATATCCCTGGAACCCCTAGGCAAGGCAACCTATGTGCCCTTAGCTCCACCTATGGCAACACTCCAACTCATGAAATGATTCTACCTCCCCCCATCCACTGTTTCCTTGCACAGAAAATACACTTGGCCTATATCAGGGCTGTCCAAGTTCAGTCCTCAAGGGCCACCAATAGGACAGGATGTAAGGATTTCCCTGATTAAGCACAGGTGAGTCAGTCAAAATGAATGATATATGCCCTAGCCTATATCAAGGAAGAATGGGAGAGCTCTTTGGAGAGCTCTTTGGCATCCAAGAGGTTAAATAGCCCTTGGTGCAGGATATGGGGGTGGCCAGCACTGCGAAGGTGCCTCTCAAAATTTGGAGCTCTAGGCAGTTGCCTACTCTGCCTTTTGGGAAATCCAGCCCACCAGATGACAAGAGCCACCACCAGATGACAAGAGACCAACAATTCCAGCCACATCTTCCTCCACCAATGGACACAGGGTCAAAAGTTTGAGGGCATCCACCTCTGCAGCCCCTTCAAAAGCCCCCCTCCCAAAATGAAATAAAAAGCCGCAATTGTGATATTTTCCCAAAATAAAAATGCACTTCTTCATTATATTCATGTGTTTGAATGTTTCCATTTCCTAATAGGTTAGGTGGCAGAGATGTCTCCAATCCACTACAATGCAATTCAGTGAACACAACCCCTGCACATATCACTTGGTTGTTACGTGTATAATAGGTAACCACACACAGCACATATGATTCCAACTCGCATACCACCTTCTAAAGTAAAACAACATGAACATGTTTTTTGACCATGATGTTGAACTAGAACAACTGACTGGGTTAACTAAGTAACTTGCAAGATAGATGGTCCAAAAAAAGATGCTGGTATTCACACTCTAATAAGGAAACAAACATCACACATCTAGAAATATTAGGTTGATTATTGGGGTCAGTGTTGTGTTTGGATATAAGACAGAAGAATGAAGAAGCCACTATTCTGGACAATTGATTACACCAAGCAGGGAGAACATCAGGGGTTAGCCAGCAAGGTGTGGTTATGATTTGATAAGGTGGAGATTACTTCTACAATGATATCACTTTTCCATTGCCTGTGTTATTCTGTGGAGCTAATGCACTAACATCTATCAAACTAGATCAATCTCAGTGCATAGGATCCAGAGTATAACATTGAAACTGGAGACGTGATATCACTCGAGACGTTATCTTCACTAAATCATCTCTTTATCACCTCCTCAACACAACTTAATGAATCACTGTCACCATCTCGTTGCATCAGTACATCACCAAGTCCACTTATGGTAAATCAGTAGACTCCTGTGATTAGGGCTATGCCTCCATAAGTATAATGTATACATAAACAAACCAAAGGATGTGAGAGGCTCTGAGCATGAACAAAAGCAATGTTGCCTGTTCTACGGCTAGTCAATGCTCAAGGCCGAAACACATGTCTAGGGTTAGCTGGTTTTTCCGTATAGAGAGGACTGGAATTGGACAGCCCTTATGGGCGGGATTAGTCTAATATGTATCTGGAAATTTCTCCTCTGTAGCACAACTAGAGAGCTAAAATGCGATGCTCTTGAGCAGTGACTAGCCGGAGAACAGGCAACTTTGCTTTTGTTCATGCTCAGAGCCTCTCACATCTTTTGGCTTGTTTCTAAGAAACACTTAGGGTCTCTTCCTAAGTGTAAAGGGTAATTCAGACATAGAACCCTTGCTCTCAGTGCCTAAGGAAGCCATCTGCACCTCACTGACAAGGCCCAAACAAGGCCGAAAGGTACATTTGGGGTTAGCTGTTTTTTCCATGCAGAGGGGACTTGCCCATCATTTTGGAACCGGGCCTCACTTATGGGCGAGATTAGTCTTAAATTTATGTGGAAATATCTCCTCTCTAGTGGCAGTAGAGAACTAAAATGTGATGCTTTTGAGTGGTAACTAGCTGAAGAACAGGCAACTTTGCTTTTGTTCATGCTCATAGCCTCTCACATCTTTTGGCTTGTTAATGTATACATAACCCATAACTGTGGTTCCATTTGGTGATATGGCTAATCCGACATCAATATTAACAGACACATATTGGATAGAGAGTGGCCTCCTTTAATATGTTGAACAATACATTGAAATATAAAGATGTTTGTATAGTAAAAAATGCATTGCAGACTGGCTACTAAAAAAACACATGTGAACTGCTCATGCGATCTACAAAAGGTATTTTCACTTGAGGATGAGCATTATTGCTGTACAGGCTGTCCACCAGAATCTTAGTCAACACGTATACTTGAGTATTCTGTTAATATGTGAATGGTTCAGGAGTAGTTGCTACCAACTTCAAGTATCACATTGCATCATCAACACCAGCACTAGAGAACATCAAGGGGTGAGCTTCATGGAAGTGGAGTCAAGGCTTCAGGAGAGTCAAGTGGACATTCCTCTTTTCCATGATGGGTCATTCTATGGATGCTTGTGGGAAAGGATGACAGGATTTGAAACTGCACAGTCTGTCTGTCATGCATTGAATAAATTATCATTATCCCATTAAGCTTTTGCATTCCAGGGGAGTACACAACCCATTGGTTTTCGATGGGTTGCCTATTCCTCTGGAATCCATTAGGTTAGGAACAAGGGGATGCTAACCAGCCACATGGATATGTGTCTAGGACATTGGATCAACACATCATCAAGTATGTGAACAGAGAGCCCCCCCCCACACACACACACACACACACCTGCAAGGTGGACCTTGCAAGCTGATTCACATATAGTTACTCCGAGGCTGTGGAACACATTACCACAGTAGATCAATCCCTATGCTGCTCATTTAGGCTGTACATAACTGAAGTTCTCATACTAACGCCAATACCCTTTTAACCCCTTATATGACAGAGTGGTATCCTATGCATTGCATTGAATATCACACTTTCGCTCCAAGAGTTCCATGGTTGCGATAGCTATGGTCAAGGCAATCTATGTTATTTTCTGTCGGTTGAACACAGGAATATGATGAACATAGGCAATGTATGATATCCTTGAAGTGGCAATGTCAACATGGATGAAGGAATGGTTAAATTGTTAATGTTAAATTCATACCCTCAATATGACACATCCATGGAATAGCTGCTGTGTGGGTTAAATACTGCAGGCAACCTCAGAGATGTGTATGTCATTTATTCTGTGGGGTGAAACAGATCATTATGTGTTGTGTTGTTAGTGTGTTTGCACACATTCCCAGAGGCTGATCATTGACATTTCTGTGTTACACTCTGTCATGCCTCACCTTATTGGTCGGCGATCCTTTTTAGTTCTGTGGGGTTTTAGCAGCGGTGCCAGACTATTCAGGTCTGTTTCCTACTGCTGGCTGCTGTTCCGGTTTCCGGTGGGGCTGCCCTTTCCTGTGCCTGTTCCAGCTTCCAATGTCCGTGGAGGTTCCTGTGTGAGTTCCAGCTTCGGTTCCTGCACTGTTCCTGTGCTGCACCTCTCAGCGTTAGCTTTCTCTGCCCTCCTTCCTGCTCCCTCGGTGAGTTCCTATTTGCTGTTAGGGTTTTCTCTTTTCTTTCGTGGCTTGGCCACCTGCCAGAGTTTTACTTCTGTCGGCTGCTAGCCGACGTGTTCCCACAGATCCTACCTCCTGTGTAGCGGCCATGTCCCGCTTGAGCATCTGGCTTCACTGCATAGCGGGCGTGTCCCGCTAGAGCATCTGGACTTCCTGTGTGGCGGCCGTGACCCACTAGAGCATCTGGGCTTCCTGTGTAGCGGCCGTGTCCTGCTAGAGCATCTGGGCTTCCTGTTGTAGCAGCCATGTTCCGAGTATTTTCAGCAGCGCCTGCTGCCTTGCTAGATGCCATATCCTGCTGTGTGTAGTGCCCCAGCCACCTTCCCATTTTGGGCCTGGGAGGTTGTGCTGGGTTGTTTGTGGCAGTGTTCTACCACCTGGTGGTTGGGGTTCCTGCTTCCCTGCTGCTGGTTGGGATCTTTGGAGGGTGCCTCGGTGGGTGGGTCTAGCTTCCTTACCTCCTGGCTCCCTGCTTGTGGTGGACACTCTCCGAGGTCCTGTCCAGGTAAGTAGGGGTAGTAGGAGTTTTTTCCTCCCTCCTGTTCTCTTGTGCTCTTTGGGGGGTATAGTGGGTCCCGGGTTCCCTGCTCCGCTACAAGGGTGTCTGTACCCTTCTCTGGGTAGTGGGAGTTCTGGGGTTCACTGTCCTTCTCTACTATTTTCTTCCTTGTTAGGGGTTCCACAGTGTTGTCACTTCCATGTGGCAATCTCTAGGCACCCCTAATTACCATCAAGGTGTGCCGCTAGGTTATCCTGCGACATTCCACCTTCCCATCTATGGAATCAGCCTGTCAGTGGTTGGAGTCCGTTGGGTATAGGCACATCTTTAGTCTCAGACTTGCTTTCTGGCTGCCTGGGTGTTCAGGTCTGCACATAGGGGTCAATTGCCTGGTTCTCCCTCAGCTTGTCAATCTCTCATCCTGGTCAGGGCCCTGGCTCAACTGGGGTCGGACATCTGACTTCGCGGCCAGCAACATTACCCGGCTACAGCCCCAGCAAGAGAGATTTGCAACTGACTACATGCCCCAACTTCGCACCCTAGCATCGTTCTCTAGCAACTGGGCCAGACAATCATACGGTTGACTTCGCACTCTAGCTGCGCTCTCCAGCTTCATACTCTAACTACAGTTGGTCTGTTCCGTGGTAGACGTATTCAGTATTTATCTGAAGCCATGACATACTCACAGCTAACGTGGTCCGTGATGACCCTGTGTCATCCTCTCAGGGTCTCCTCATCCTGTGCAATTGGAAAAGGTACATCAATTATGGGTATTGGCTGCATATCATGCACTAGATGTGTCTTCGTGGCTATATTGTGTAGTAACGCACACTCCAGGGTAATGGTGCATGACTTTGCTGGTGCCTGAGTGATCCAGTCAACAGCATCTTGATTTTATCAGGCCAAAAGGTGTGCTTAATGACATTGCTTTTTCTCACATGAGCGTCATAGTAGCTCTCCTGGGCAGATGTTTGGGTATTTGCTAGTGGTGTGAGTATCCAGGGTTTAGCCTGCATTATCTGTGGTACGAGAGTGACAAGGTGAGACATGGACCACATGTTTTGTGAATGATGTTGTGTGACATGAATGTACAACTTGTATGCGATGAGCACGTTAGGCAGTGTTGTGTGTACACCTGTGGATGTGGTGTGATTTTGTATTGTTGTAACCCAAAAGTCATCCCAATTTATAGGGTCCATTCTCAAAGTATCTGCGAATGGAGGAGTGCTTGAGGATATACAGTACTATGCAAAGGTTTTACGCAGGTGTGAAAAATGCTGTAACGTAAAAATGCTTTCAAAAATAAACAGACATTTTATTAGTTTATTTTTATCATTTAAAAATGCATAGTGAGGGAACAGGGAAAAAATCTAAATCAAATAAGTATTTGGTGTGACCACCCTTTGCCTTCAAAATAGCATCAGTTCTTCTAGGAACACTTGCACACAGTTTTTTAAGGAACTTGGCAGCTAGGTTGTTCCAAACATCTTGGAGAACTAACCACAGTTCTTCTGTGGATTTAAGCAACTTCAGTTGCTTCTCTCTCTTCATGTAATCCCAAGTAGGCTCGATGATAAAAAAAAAAAAAAAAGGACTTTGTGGAGGCCATACCATCAATTCCAGGACTCCTTCTTCTTTACGTTGAAGATAGCTTTTTTTTTTTTTTTTTTTTTTAAACATATTTTTATTGAATTTACGATATGAGGGATACAGAAAAAAAGGAAAAGGTAGGGGGTACAATAAGACCAAAAGTTAACAGTCACAAAACAAAAGAGCAGAGAAAGAAAAAAAAAAGGAGGGGGGAGGGGAAGGGAGGGAAGACCAAAAAAAAAGGAATCAAGCAAGAAGCATCTCACAGTGAAAGTCAGAAGGGAGTACCGAAGCAACACAATGCGACCAAATTCTCAGGTACTCAGAAGATGAGGCATTAAGGTAGGCAATCATCTTCTCCATCTGAGGAGTTTCCAGATTCGACCCTGCAGTGATGCCTGGTAAGTTGGCATAGACTTCGAGTGGGACGCTATATGACATCTGGTCATAGCACAAACACCAATTTATTGGCCACCCGAGAAAAAGGAGGGTGTCTAGAGGACCTATTAAGCAAAGCTGTTCAAGGGTCAAGTTGTAATGTAACTCCCAAAACAGAGTTTAAAAGTGAAAAAACATGGGACCATAGGACCATCACAGATGAACAGGACTGCCACATGTGCAAGTAAGTGCCCTCCAATCCACACCTGTGAAAGCACAGTTGGGAAGTCGATGGTAAATGTGATGCAATAAAGCAGGGCTATAATATCAATGGGCCATAACTTTATATGCATTTTCCTTCACCAGAATGTTGGAAGTCAGGCTACCAATGTTAGTCATAATGTCATTCCACTCCTTGGGATCCATAACCTCACCAAGATCAGCCTCCCACAAAGTGCAGTAGAGAGGAGAGTGAGGATAAGACACTGCTATAAAGTGGGAGTAAAGTGCAGAAATAGTACCTTTTCTAAAAACAGCTCAAAGAGGGTATGAGACTGATATTGGGTAGATTTAAAGTAGGAAGCAACAAAATTAAGACCCTGAAGGAACCTAAAAAACTTCTCATGAAATTGATCCTAGGACAGAAAAGTGGACTCAAGATACAGATCAGGCACCTGAGTAATACTGGCGTCCAGCCACCACTAAAAGCAAACCGGATGAAGGCCGGGAGAAAAAGACTCATTACGAAAGAGGGGACACAACTTAGAAGAAGCAGCGCAAAGACGATCTGCAAATTATCATTTCCACCATAAAGCAATTGTATGAGACAAGGACAGGCTGCTAGCAAAAAGACTTAGCGGTCTTGGAGGTAGCCACAGTAAATAAGATGCCAGAGAGTTAAAGGTCAAGTGGAATTGAGTAGCTTTAGCCAATTGAGCTAATTTATAATAAGACCAAAGATGCGGAACCGACAAGCCCCCCAAAAGCTTATGTTTTTAAAGGAGCTTGGAGGATAGCATAGGTTTCCACGATGCCCAGATAAATTGGAAGATATGTTTTTGGATTCCTTTAATATCTTTACGAAGAGGGAGAAGAGGCAGGGATCTGAAAAGGTAAAATAATCTTGACCACATATATTCTACCAAACTAGGAAATACGGTAAGAATCCCATCTCACAAGATCTGCATGAAGCAACTTGAGCAAGGGCACGTAGTTAACAGTATATAAAGATGACCGAGATGCAACAAGATGGATACCCAAAGATAACAGAGTCCATGCACCATTTAAAATAAAAGTTAAGGGCCAGAAGTTTCTGCATTGGGTTAGGCAGAGCATTATTAAGTACCTCACATTTGGAATGATTAATACAGAAACCAGAAAAAGAAGAGAAGGAGGATAACAAAGAGTAAAAGTTGGGCAAAGACGTCAAAGGGGAAGTGAGAGTAAGCAGAATGTCATCAATGAAGAGCGTAGCCCTCGAATGTCCGGGGATAGACAAATCGCACAAGCCAACGGCTCAATACAGAGTGCAAATAAAAAAGGAGACACTGGACAACCCTGATGAGTGCCATTACGGATTGCAAAACAACCAGAAGTATGACCCGCAACAGCAACCATAGCGGACAGGTCAACATAGAGAGCAAGGATACCCGTAAGAATGGAACCCTCAAACCCAAAAGTAAATCTGAGTGTCATAGAGGTGATATTTGAGACCAAATGAGTTAATAAGATCACCAAGTGTTTTGTGTAAAGAGAAAACAGAAGCAGTCCTAAAATAGACCCTTGAGGAACCCCAACAGGGACTTGGACAGGAGAGGATGAAGAAGTGGCAGAGGAGACACTGAAGGATCTGTTAGATAGATAAGAGGAGAGCCAGTCCAGTGCTGTGTTACGGATTCCTAAGGAGTGAAGAATGCGGAGGAGGAGAGCATGATCAACAGTGTCAAAAGCTGCTGAGAGATCAAGGAGGATAAGTATTGAATAGTGACCTTGAGATGATTTGGCAATGTGAAGATCATTGACCACGCTTGTAAGAGCAGTTTCGGTGGAGTGAGCAGTGCAAAATCCAGATTGTAAAGGGTCCAGCAGGTCGTATGTGTTAAGGAAGTCAAGCAGGCGTGAGTAGGATAGGCGTTCTAAGAGTTTAGAGGCTAAAGGCAGAAGAGAAACAGGTCAATAGCTAGAGGGTGTGTTACTGAAGAGACAGAATTTGAGACATTTTATGGTTAAGGGAACCTGAACGAAGCAAGATCACCTGAATAATATGAAGTGTAATTTGTTGCCGAAGTTCAGCGCAAGCAAAGCATCATGTTTATCTCACGTTTCAAAAAACAACTGTTGCATCCGCTGCAACGCACGCAGAGCGTCTTTAGCAAGCAGGTTAAACTCGCCCTGCAGGTTGGTCAACCTGAGAAGGTTGGCAGCAGTAGGATCATGTTTATGGGCCAATTCAGCAGCATGTAGCAGGGCAGCCAGCCTAGTTTGTTCTTCCCGTCCAACTCTCTTAAGTCTGGAGGCAGTGGCGACAAGCCGACCATGCATAACCTCTTTATGAGCAGTCCACAGCATTCCAAGAGAAATATCATGGGAGGCATTGAGGGTGAAATATTCATCGAAAAGCGGACAGCAAATCCAATTTGACAGTGGAATCAAGAAGAAGGGAATTGTTAAAGCACCAGGAGGTGGAGACCGAAGTACTGGAGACACCAGTAAAAGAACATTCAACTATGGCGTGATTGGACCATGTGAGGTCATGTATCTTGGACGAACACAAACCATCAGTAAGAAAATGGTTGGCAAAAATATAATAAAGCCTGGAATAATGCCCACGAAGGGAAAAAAAAGTAGTTGTGAACACCAGGATGCAAAAGGCGCCAACAATTGTACAATTTATGAGTAGCAATCATAGAGGTGAGATGGTTAGATTTCGGAGGCAGGGAACAACCCGGAGGGGGAGTAGAACGATATAAAATCAAGTCCATCAATGCATTAAAATCACCCCTTAAAATAATCAGAGAAGTCGGGACTTGGTCTGAATGAAGAAAGATAAGAAAAAAATTGGTGATCCGGCATAGTAGGAGCGTACAAATTAAGGAGGGTCAAAGGAGAGCCCTGGAGATCGGAGCATAATCGATCTCCATTCATTTTGTAGGGACCCGAGGAGTGGAAGCGCACCTGATATTGCGTATCCCAATATTTTGGCACAGCTGATGAATGAAAATGAGTTTCCTGTAAAAAAATATCAGCCGAAAGCAAAACGTAATTTCTCATAGCCATTCTGTGTTTTTGTGTGGCATTCAATCCTTAAACATTATGAGAAACGACTTTGAGAGTAGCCATTGGGGAGGAAAGTAGGGACCCAGAGGTCACTAAGGGCTCCTCAAGAGACTCAGGGGTAACCAGAGGAAAATAGAAAGTAAGTGCTCAAAGAACAGACTAAAGGAGAACACACACACAAAAGGAGTGGAAGAGAAGGAAGGGAAGAGGGTGGAGAAAGGAAGGAAAATAAATTTAAGAGAAGGATGGAGATCTCAAGGGAAGGGGGCACTCAATAAGTGCCAAAACAATCGTCCACATGGAACAATGAGAAGAAGAGCGCTACCCAGAGAGCAAACAGCCCCATCCCCGGTCACCCAAGTAGGATGGTTAAAGTACCCACAGAAAGGCCAAACACGGCCAGAGCAGGACACAGAGTCAAAACACGAGCCCACAAATTACAGAGAAGAACATTCAGACATAGCCAGGCTCCCCCATGCAGTATAGCAATACATATAGTACGAAGGCGAGCATGAAGTGGGGCCCATCCCTCTAAGCAAGCAAATCCCACAGGCTCACCCCAAAACAATTAAAGCAATCTCTAAGGGCTACAGGGGAGCGTGGACCGAAGGCAACAGAGCCCTCACAAGCAGCCCCAGTCCCTGGAACCCGGCTATCGCCATAGGTAGGCCAACCCAATCAGAACATGGCTGCAAAAAACTTTACCATGATTAAAGGGCTATGCAAGTGAAATAAGAACAGGAAAATAAAAATTATAAAGGCACAACAGAGGCCAGCATCCTTGCAGACACCCACAAAGGGGAACGCAAGGTCGCTAGAGACCTCAGTGGACCCCAAAGAGCAGACAACTGGCACTCCCCATTGGATAAGGTCCTCTAGAAGATATGCACAGCAAAAATGGATGCTGTGAAACAACACTGCTGAATCGCCCAGAGAGGTGGTACTGGATTGGGGCCCCTCAAACAACAGAAACCCCAAGAGGGAAGGGTGACACAATATAGGAAATAAAAGGTAGAAGAGAAAGATATTGTGAAGAGCACAAGAGACGGAGAAGCACAGGTCAAGTGCAGGGGGACATCCAGGGCACCATGTTCCCCTGCAGAGGGTCAAAATGCAGACCCCCAAACGAGAGGCTGCACCAGACCCAAGACAGAGGCAGACAGGGAACCTAGAAGAGAGAGAGAGAGGAAAGCGACAAAGAAGCACAAATGAGAAAAGCCTTAAACTCCCCAAAAAGAAGGGAATAAATCCCCATACCCCCCAGCCCACTAAGAGAACCCCCAAAAGCAGTAGAAAGTCCCTAGCACCAGTGGAACCAGAGGGGCATACCCGGGGCGTAAAAATGCTCAATCAGGGGCCAATGGTGAGAATGGCCTCCAAAAGGTAAACACTGGGTAAAATTATCCCTCAGCAACGCATAATTCAGCACATAAATAGGGTGACCCCAATACCAGTAAAAAGTTGGAGTATAACAATAAGCAAACCCTGAAATCATTAGAATCACAACCGGAGAGCAATAGAGAATAAGTTGAAATGGAAGGAAGACAGAGTATAGGGAAGAGAAGATAGAAGAAAAGAGAGCATGGGAAGCACAGCAGGGGGAGAAGCTTGGGACAACTGAAAAGGAGTATCCAGGGCATCCGCTCCCGCCAAGTGGGACAAAATTAATCATCCCAGGACATGAGACTTCAAAGACTTCCACTTCAAAGACTTCCACACTTCCAAGATACAGCGAAGAACCATGTGAGACCTCAAAAGTGGGGGAAGGGAGTTATCTCTAAGATAAAAAAAAAAAAAAACTGTCCCAAGTGGAGCCCCCTGGCCTCGCAGGAGCAGCAGTTAACCCATTGCTTTGGTTGAGCTGCTGAGAGCTCAAGACCTCTTGCCAAAACTGAGACTTGCCAATATAGACGGATAGCCCACCAGCCTGTGTTTCTCGGATCAGCGAGCATGATTCAGCCTAGGCTTTTTATAATTAGGCAATTAGCCTGAACCAGACCAGAGGAGACAGAGGGGAGGTTGATCCCTAGATACCTGGTGGATGAGTTGATCCATTGAAATGGATAGAGAGACTGCAAGGCAGAAGCAGTAGAATCTGGCAGGGTAAGATTCAGGATTTCAGACTTAGATTCATTTTGAACATCCTCAGGTCACCATAGGTATGTTAAATGCCTAGTAACTCAGGAAGGGAGACATACAGTCTGCTGAGCAGTAAGAGAATATAGTCTGCATAACAGGATAGTTTGTTATCAATAGAATTGGGGGTTCCGGTTACCCGTGGATGAAGGTGGATGCTATTAAGCAAGGGCTCCAAGGAGAGAACGAAGAGTAAAGGTGATAGGGGACACCCCTAGCGGGTCCCATTTGTAATAGGGAGAGGGTTGGAGAGGGTTTAGCATGTGCCAAGTATCTACCAGCTGATAGGACTGGATTAAATTATGAATCTTGCGGAGGTAATCAGCACATATCGAGGAGACACCCCTGGAACGATCTAGCTGAGGCTGTAAAGCAAGGTTAAAATCGCTGCCCAGCAAAAGCCTAACCTGAGCAAATTCAGCCAACAGTTTGAGAGTTGATCTTAGAGAGGGTAGTTGGTTGGTATTCGGGGCTTAGACAACCACCACTGTTACCATGGAATTGAAAAGAAGGCCCTTAATAAAGAGATTCTACCCTCCACTTCCGTCTTAGTCTCACCCGTATCCCAGCACAGACTCTTATGGCATAGGATCGCTACCCCTCTAGTTTTGTTGGTGGCAGAGGAGGTCCAGCACCTAGGATAAGTGGGGTTGGAGAAGTGAGGTGGAGCTGAGGCCTGGAAATTAGTCTCCTGGACCAGTACCAAGTCTGCCTTATGTCTCGCAAAATCCCTAAATGCCATATTCCTCTTTTCTGGGGAGTTCAGACCACCCGCATTGACGTAGTATAATACAGTGGGCTGGAGCTCCATGATGTGTCAGGAGCACAGCAGGCAACACAACTATGTGTCCACAGAGGACTGAGGAGCCAATGCAGGGGAAAGAATTCAGAATGTTGAGCCACCACCCTAAGTAGGAAATGGAAAGGGAGAGGATAGGGATGGAGGAGGTGGAAGAAGAGAAACAGAATAAAAAGGAGTAATAAAGAAAGAATAAGAGAAAGAGAAGAGTATGGAGAAAACTGTGTCTGATACCAATGAGTAATTCAAACTCAGAAGTGCACAGTGAGTAAGCATGAAAAAGGCCAATAGACATGGGGGTGGAGAGTGGTAAAGCATAAAATAGTACCAAAAGAGAACAGCACACACACACACACACACACACACACCACTTTGGAGAATTAGCATAATGACTGAATTATTACAACCGAGATGCTAGGCATGTAAAGGGGTAGGAAGAAGGGATAGTAGTCAGAGGGTCATGCGAATGTAAGGCAGCCAATCATCCCAAGACTGTAGGTAAACCTATGAAAAAATGCAGTTGAAAAGCTGTGTCCATCAACCGCAGCGCCCATGAGATAACAGAGGACTTCAGCAGCCCATGGGAAAAAAAACATCAGCCACGGGACAACGCAATAGGGTACGCCATAGAGGCTTAAGTCCCCCCAAGGGCCGCTAAGGTGTAAGTAAAAAACATCAGCGTGCAGCCAGTGGAACAATTATTAACACTAACATGAGCATACTTATCACTTTAAACATAAATATATGCCCTAAGAATAATAAAAGCATGGGTATTACTAATTAACTCCCATGGAAAAAAAGGGGGGTGAAGTGTTTGGAGGATATCAAGTTTGGGTACTCGGGGCAAGGTATGAAGGAGAAGAAAGGAACAGACATGAGAGAGGAGGCATCTTTCCACTATGTGTCACATGATCTGTGGTTATCATCTGTCGACCACCATAACATCAGTAAGGTCCGGCAACTGTTAGGGGAAGTCCCCAAGAGAGCCGAATCGTATCAGTGGGACACTTGGGTCCTCTGGGTGTAAGAGCTCTAAGTCAGCAGGGGAGTACAAGAAGGGGAAGAGGTAGGAGGAAATGGCTGAAGGTGTCAATAAGTGAGATTGGAAGTAATTAAGGTGAGTAAGTGGCAGTAGATAACCAAGGTGATCCCATAACTGTGTCCTAGGCAGTATAGGACAAGTGGGAGATTGGTTGGCCAGTGTGACCCCTCGCTAAGGCCATAGTACAGTGAAAGAACAATAGGGTCCCCCTGGGCTAGTGATTAAACCTAATAGTACTACCGCTGCTATAAATGATAGGGGCCTATCCAGATCACAGTATACAGAGGAATGTCACCTAGTGGAATACAGAAGACTTCACTGTATTAAAAAATAGTGACAACCACGGGCTAAATCTAATCCACAATACCACTAAAGTGTGCATAGGGAGAGTCTTGTACATTTGAGAAGGGTAAGTTAAGTCCAAATTATTGAAAGGGGCAATAGAATGTCCAACCAGAAGTCAGAGGGGAAGGCTGCCCTCCCCAGCCCATCAATTTACTATATGGCCAGAGTATCTGAAATAGCCATGAGCAGGTTGAAATCCTTCGGACACCTAGTCAGGAGAAACTTTGGCAGGAGGTGAAGATCCAGATAACAGAAGATCAGGAGCCTTGAGTTCCCTGGCTCCCTCGACCAACATCCCTCCATGCTTCCTGTCGGGGTGCAGTGAGGAATGTAGCCAGTTTGACAATATTTGTATCCCTGGCCCCTCCAAATGCACCAGGAACCGGAATGCCCAGGTGTCTAGGCAGAAGCATCTTCTGTTTTACATATGATAGCAACTTGGCCATCTTTCTGGGATGAGAGCATGAAGGGAAATCCCCATCTGTAGCGAATTCCTGCCACCCTCAGGAATTATGTAAGGGGTTTAAGAAGATGCAGTTGTTGTAAGGTCTGGAATGATAGATCAGGGTACAAATGTAAAGGAACACCCACAAATTTCACTTCTTGATCTCTAGCAACTCGCAAGATAGCTTCCTTTACTTGAAAGTGGAGCAAATAACATAACATATATCCCGGGCTTATCTGAGGGTACACCATGAGGTCGCCTGGCCCTATGGACTCATTCAGTCTCAACCCTTGGGTCTGCTGGGGTCTGCAACAGAGATGCAAAAAGTAGTTGAAGGAAGCAATAAGATCTTTCAGTGGTATTGATTCAGGCAGGCTTTTAATGCGGATATACAATGTCTACTACCATTGTTTAAATCATCTGTCCAGTTCTGGAGATAACCAGGACAGGACAATCTGCTCCAGATTCTGATGATGTTCTACTTGCTTCTCCAAGTCTTGAACACGTTTGCCCAGTGAGACAATATCTGCTCTAAAATCCGAATTTTCTGACTTCACTGTCTTCTTGATGTGTTGCCCCATAGCTTTCATGTCTTCTTTGGTAGAAAGGTGGGCAATATCTGCCTTTGTAAGATATTCAACCATGTTTACACCACGAGGGGACCAGTGATCTCCAGCGCTTAAGTGTAGCTGCGTAGGTTCCATAGCTCTAGAGTTTCGCCACCGTTAGTAATGCCTGCTGTCACAGCAAGTGCTCAAGGAAGGTATTTGGTGATTTCTGCAAATTTCATCAGCTTAGCCTTCATCTTTCTGCTATGCATGGAGGCTCAGGCCAAGAGCTTCCAATGCCATTGTTTATAGCAAGTGAATGATATGATTGTAGGTAATTTAGCAGAAAATCCCCTGATGGTGTGCAGTGCTAATGCTTCACGCATTCATTCAGGTTGGTGTCCAGGCTCCGCCCCCTATAACCTTATATATGTTAGTTTATGTCTGTATGTACCTTGTGAGCCATGTAATATGTTGTTGTTTTTTTGTTTTGTGGTTTTTTTTTGTTTTTTTTTTGCTTTAGTGCAGTCTTTCTCCAGCTTATGCAACAAGCATGAAGCACATGTACTAAGATGGAGATTAAGTGAGACAGTGGCCCACTGGCCCAGACATATGACCGGCCCAGAGGGCAATTGCCCCCCTGCCCCCCAGGTCAGCTCTCCCCTGCTTATACAGTGCTATATTGATTACCTGTTAAGGTTAGATTGGCTTTCCAAGAGTATTGAAAAGCAACACATCTATGATTTTTGCCATTGTAGAAGTGCTCTGTAACTCGAAATGCACACTACATGCTTTCCTCCCTTTCACATGGCTTATATCTTAGAAAGTGAGCAAATGCTTAAAAACCCAAAGGATCAATTTATCAAGCAACAATAAAAGCATATAATCTGACCTGCTGTTATTCTTATGTAGTAATTAATTAGTGTATTTATATGTAGTAGAACACAATTCCAATGGTTCCTCTTCTTTAGGCAGTATTTATAAATAAAGCTAAATAGAGAGGTTTATATTCCCAAGATACAATACCTTCTTAACTAAACCAGACAACAGATTTCCCTTTTTTACCCCCTTATTGCATCAACAGTTATACACAGTTACAACCAATGTTACATGAGATTACAAGGTTCAGCAAAACTTGGATTATTCGAGCCCAGCATAGCAAAAGGGTATGAGGGGTAGGCAAGAAAAGGGAGAGGGACAGAGAGAGACAGAAGGGAGGGATGGAGACTGGAATCCTCCAACAGCACAGGATCAGAAAAGAGCAAGAGCAGCTGGTGCTATATACTTTTATGCCCATTTTCTATCCCCACCCTCCTTCTTTCCTATTGGCTAAAGACTATGATCTCACAAAACCCACATCCAACTATTTCCTAGCATGTGCAAAGTCACCATATCTTATTTACTATAATTCTTTGTACATTTATCTATGCTACAAATTTATTCTCTGGTCTTACAAGCTTTGCCCCCTCCATGACAAAGCAGTCATATTTTCCCTCCATTATTTTTAATTTGTCATCTAACCCCAAAGTCCTCTTGTCCTCTTTAACCCCCAGAGGGCACTGAAGTACAGCGTAGGGGCTGGGACAGCTGTTCATGATGTGCCAAGCCTGTACACTGTACCTCCGAATTGCAGGCACTGCATAAGCTGATATTACCAACATGCATTGGCTGCAATAGAAAAAAAAACTGTTAACATTATTTGGGGGGATATCAGGATCTCTCCTGATGTCCCTCAAATGAGGTCTGATTAAAAAAAAAAAAAAAAAAAAGCCTGCTTTACAATGCACTGGACACCCCTGTGGCACACACAGACTGTTTACAGCCATTTTTCTTTATTCAGACCTGACTGGGGGGCATCATCACCTTAACGAGGTCTGAATTAAAAAATCTGAAGAAAGCAGGGAGGGGGGTCCTAACGACTGCCCCAATGAGGTATGAATAAAGAATAATAATTCCAAAAACATTTACCCACTGTTTGCCACTGGGGGCCAGACACCTCTGTTGCACACAAAAAGATTATCATTATTTTTTTTATTATTATTTTATTCATACCTCATTGGAGGCATCAGGAGGGGGTTCTGATGCTCCCAAAAGAGGTCTACATAAAAAAGGGACCCCCCCATAAAACCCTGAGTGTATCACATGGGGTCCAATACATTGCTTTACAATGCGTGTAACCCCCTGTGGCACACCCTGTTTTTTTGTTTTTTTTTACTTTATTCAGACCTTGTTGGAACATGCCCCCTATGATATTTGAATAAAAATTAATAATAAAAAAATTACCCCTTTGTGTTCCATCCCTGATACCCCCCCAATGAGGTATAAATAACAAATGGAAAAATTAACCCTCTGTGTGCCACGGGGGGTCCATTGACTTGCTTTGCAATGCACTGGACACCCTTGTGGCAAGCACACAAAAGGCCGTTAATCCCATCCCTGACGCACAACCCCCCCGCCCCCCCGCCCGCCTGTTTCCACAGGCCACTGACAGTCCCATTACCCCAGGCTGACCACCCAGCCTGGTCCCACTGCCTACTGGTAGACAAAGACTACCAGTGTGCACTGAATTCAGACTGGGAATCAAAGCATATATGTGCGGGAAATGCACCGCACACTGGTAGTCACAGATCCCTATATAAATTATCTGACCCCTCCACCACCACTTCCAGCCTTGCTCCGCTGCACAGTTGTAAACATACCCACATGCACTGCCTGATACCCACCCCCCCGGTCTGGTTCCACTGGCAGCCACAGGTCCACACACTGGCTGACCCCCTAGTCTGTTTCAACTGGTAGCCATACGATCACACATATACTGTTTGCTTCCCCATCCTTGTTCTATTGGTAGTAACGCTTCTGGCACCAGATATGGTATTTCAGCCCATACCAATCGGGTACTATTTTTCTTAGGCTGGCTGGAGGTCCTGGATATACTAGGAAATCCCGTATTGTTGAATCATTTTAGTATCTTTGAAGTGACTGATGTGTAAAAAATTTTTTCCCTATAAAGCCACATTCTGGGAATAGTTCTGCACACTAATTTAGCTGTAGAAAGACAAGTAGCCCCTAATTTGATGTGGCTGTCTACTTTCCAATACTGTATGAATGACCTACCTTTTCTTCATTTCTTTCATTTTTATAACCATTTTAATACAGTCAAAGCCTAGATGAAAAATGAATAAAAAATTATAGACTGTAGTTGGCATAGTTTTGTGCTTCTGTTACCCCCTATAGTATGTCAACTAATACCAACAGGGTGGTATTATGATTACAGTCATAAATTCCATGTATTTGCAAAGCTATCTGTATGTTTGAACAGGCATAAATTTAAAACAGCTCAATTGTTTTATATAGCACCTCTTTCTTGTGACAGTTGTGCACACCAGATTTGGGGCAAAGCAAATGACCTCTCATTTGATGCGAGTGAATGTATACTTTCCAAAATGTTATACTTTGCCAACCTGTAATGCATATCTGTAATGGTTATGACCATTTTAGTGCAGGTAATTTCAAAAACTGAAGTGGCAGGTGAAGGTTAGTGTTCCTAACACCACCCATATTGTATCTCACACAAATGGGGTACTATTTTTCTCAGGTTGGTAGCAGTTACTGAATACAGTTGGAAACTATGGTTTTCAAAGATTTTAGTATCTTTGAAGTGTGTAAATGTAAAACAACATGTATTTGTTCCTATAGCAACACATTTTGGAAATATTTGTGCACTTCATCCCAGGGCTAGAAAGGCAAGTGAGGGGGGAGCTACAGCGGACCAAGATGCACGGATCGGGTAGTCAGACAAGGCCATAGGTTTAGGAACAAATCGAGTAGTCAGACAGAGCCAAGGGTCGTACATGAATCAAAATCAGCAGCCAAGAAAGGGTCACAATGAAAAGCGGAATACGAGTAATGGTCAGATACACCATGAAAGGGCACTGAAGCTAGGTCTGAAAGCTGCATATAAGGCCTACCGGAGAGGCGGGACATGAATCGGCCAATTAGGCCAAGTTTACAAAATAGTGAGTGCGCTGTAGTGACGTGCGTATGCAAACAGGAAGTCTATAACCAGGTAGCGACCAGACACACTGCTGCTGAGTCACAAGCGGGGAAAGGCAGGTATGCCACAGGTGATGTATCACATTCACTGCGATAGTACCCACCCCTCAATGACCTCTCCCCTGTGGAAGAGGACCAGGTTTAGATGGAAACTGGGAATGGAACTTGCAGAGCAGGAGCATGGACATTGTTACTAGACACCCAGGAACATTCTTCTGGACCATAACCCTTCCAGTGTACAATATATTGTAAGTGCCCTATGACTCTGTGAGAGTCTAGAATGCTTTATATCTCACACTCCTCATGATCCTCCACCTGTAGAGGCTGAGGCTGGATGGGCGCAGAAGTGTAGCGGTTACAGATAAATGGCTTAAGTAAAGATACGTGGAACACATTGTGGATGCGCATACCAGCAGGAAGATCCGGGGCATATTTGACAGGGTTTACTCTTCCAAACACCTGGTATGGACCTACAAAATGAGGGGCCAGTTTCTTACAAGGCACTTGGAAGTTTAATATAGGGGAAGATAGCCATACCCTCTCTCCTACTTGAAAAACCGGACCCGGGATTCTCCTATGGTCTGCGTGTCTCTGATAGCACTGCATAGATCTTTGTAGTGCTCTCTGGATCCATACCCAAGTGGAGTATAGTTGCCTAAAATACTCATCCAGAGCCGGAATATCTTGTGCCCTAAAAGAGTCAGGAAGTAATGATGGCTGGAAACCATAGTTGATCAGAAAAGGAGAACTGTGACAGGAGGAGTTCACGGCACAGTTCCTGGCAAACTCAGCCCACGGTAACAAGGTCACCCAGTTATCGTGATGGTCTGAAATGAAGCAGCGTAGAAGCTGTTCCAACCCTTGATTGGATCTCTCATCAGCGCCGTTCAACTGGGGGTGATACGCAGAGGAGAAAGAAAGTTGGATACCCATCTGATTACAGAAAGACCTCCAGAAACGGGACACAAACTGGCTTCCTCAGTTCGAGACCAACACCTTGGATACTCCGTGGAGTTGAAACACCTCTTTATCGAAGACCTCAGCCAATTTTCTGGAGGACTGGAGTCCCTTCAGAGGGACAAAGTGGGCCATTTTGGAAAACCGGTCAACTATCATCAGAATAACCGTGTAACCCTTGAATGCCAGCAGTTCTACCATAAAGTCTATGTCTATGTCCAGCGGCCTTTGAGGAGTGATACTTCTCCAGCAATCTGGTGAGAAGAGACCTGGGTACGAAACATTTACCGCTGGGTTTGTCTGCAGGAGTAGAAGCTTGGGAGGCCATAATCTTCTCTCCCAGGGGAGATGTGATACTAGTTTGCATAGTTGCCAAAATATGATCGGACTGAATAATAGGTACTGGCGTATTTTCAGCCTCAGGGTTAGGCCCAAACTGCCTGGACAGCGCATCTGCTCTAACATTCATGGTGCCAGGAAGATATGAGACCACATAGTTGATTCTGGACAGAAATAACGCCCACCTGGCCTGTAGTGGAGACAGTCTCTTAGCTTCGGACAGATATGTCAGATTCTTGTGGTCAGTGAGAATCAAGATTGGGGAACTCGTCCCCTCAAGTAGGTAACGCCATACTCAGAGAGCGAGGATAATGGCCAGGAGCTCGTGATCCCGGATGTCATACAAACTCTGAGTTTTAGACAATTTAAAAAAAAAAAAAAAAAAAACACATGGAAGTAGGGTTTTACCAGGCCCTGATTGCTGGGACAGGAGGGCGCCTATTTCTGACTCAGACGCATTGACCTCCAGAGTAAAGGGTAGGGGACGGGGTTGGGATGAGACAAGATGGGAGCCCTTGCGAAAGCAGACTTCAAATCCTCAAATGCCTGAATAGCACTGGGGGACCATTCAGACGGGTTCACCCCCTTGTGTGTCATGTCAGTGAGTGGTTTGACCACTGTGGAAAAGTTCTTTATAAATTTCCCATAATAGACAGTGAAACCCAAAAATCTCTGTATGGCTTTTAATTCCGCTGGGTGGGGCCATTGCAGAACAGCTGTGAGTTTTTGTGGGTCCATCGCTAGACCGGATGAGAAAATTACATAACCCAAGAAAGTCACTTGAATCTTATGAAATTCGCACTTTTCCAATTTACAAAACAGCTTATTTTCCTCTTAAAAGTTGCAAAACTGATGCAACATCTTCCAGATGTGCCACTAGGTTCGTGGAATGGATTGGGATATCCTCCACGTAGACTACAACATCTTTGTAGTAAATCTCTTAGTACATCGTTAATGAATTCTTGGAAGACTGCCGGAGCATTACATAAACCAAATGGCGTAACCAAATATTTGTAGTGTCTGCTACGAGTATTAAATGCGAAAAAGAAAGATAACCCTGCCTAACTAGCACACCTAAATACTCTTGAGCACACTGAAAACAATAGACTGAGGATAGAAAGTAAAACTTTACTTGATGTGAACTCTACCTAGTATGCCGGGGCATAATCCGGCTTGCCATGAATTAACAGGACAAACACTAATAAATAAAAATTAACTTTTATTGTTCCTTACTTAAAATTGTCCCGGGGCATAAACCGGCTTGCCATATATGAAAACTAAAAATAGAACCCTATCTAAAAAGTACCGGGGCATTAACCGGCTTGCCATATATTGTTTGAATGTGTCCCTACCTAAAAGTTACCGGGGCACAAAATCGGCTTGCCATAAATTAATTACTTAAAAGAGAAAAGGTTACACACCAAAAACTCTACCTACTTGAAGGCTCAACACAGAAGAAATATATCTGCCTAAGGGATCCGCTCTGACTACTTTCTCGTCTGCTATCTATATCCTGAGTCAGCTATCTCCCTGAGCTACACCTCAGCTCCCATCGAGTCTCCTTCAAATATCGATAGATCAACTAGTCTATAATCTTCTCTTCACTCACTAAAGTATCTACTGTCAAAGTAGCAGCTCAATTGTTACTAAGTAACTTTCAGTGACTGCCAAAGAGAAAACAGACTACACACGATACACGCCTGACGCGCGTTTCGAAAATGCCTTAATCGGAGGCAAAGTATCAGACGCAACGGCTATGAAACCACTCCTCTAAATACCTACACCAAATTAATCTGCATAAGTGGGCGCTGTGCTTCCTTAACCAATCATTTCAAAACCCAAGGAATTCTAAATGTCAATTGGACCAAATTCGATATTATAAAAAACAAATTCCTGACAATCATATTACTGATATAATGCGCTATAGAGATATACATTCACATATCTTAACCCCTTACATGATGTAATACCAATCTTTATACCAAAAGAATGTTCCAAAAGAATTAAATAATAGTGCTTTCCAGTGTATATAAACACTATACTTCAGGATCTTATGTCCCATATGTCAGGAATAGAGTTATGATGTTATTAATCTATTGGTCAAAAAACATTATCCCATATGATTTCAAAAATTAAATATTCTTCAGTACTCATATTATATTTAGAATCCATACCAACTCTGAAGATGTTAAAAATGGCAATAATATTGGAATTAATATAAATATGAAATTACAACAGATGTACTCCCAAATTCCAATCTTCATTTAGACCAGATGGAGAAAGAGAATTAAGTAGAAAAATCCACTTATTCTCACAACGGAGTAGTGCACGATCTTGATCACCTCCTCTTATTTCCAAATGAATTCTTTCCAGACCCCATGCTTTCAAACCTTTCGGATTGGACTGATGCTCTTCTAAAAAATGTTTTGCCACTGATGTTATTTTCTTTTCAGGAATAACAATATCCTGAGAAGCTTTAACAATATTGTTCACATGTTCTCGTACCCTGATTTTTAGTTTTCTTAAGGTCTTACCTACATATAGGCGACCACAGGGACATTTAAGGCAATAGACTACCGAAGTAGTTTGACAAGTCGTGTAATCCTTAATAATATGAATCTTACCAAAACGATCAGTAATGCTTTTCATTGGAGCCATATTGGGACAGGCTATACAATGACCACAAGCATGGGATCCTTTAACTGTCATCTGACGTGTCATCTGACCAACTTGTCTCTTAAGCTGGGGGCTCTTCTAAAACACATCTGTGCCTTATTCCCCAAAACATTCTGTAGATCATTGTCACTTAGAAGCACATGCCAATGTGTATTAATAATCTTAGCAAGACTATCCCACTGACAATTGTATGTAGAGATAAAACGAATCTCTTTTTCACTACTCTGTTGTTTCTGTTTGAACAATAAACATGGTCTAGAGGTATATAGAGCTCTCTTATATGCTCTCTTCAACACACTTCTACTATAACCTCTATTAATAAATCTCTCTGTCAATTCCATGGACCTCATTTTATATGTGTCAACATCACTACAATTGCGACGAAGTCTTAAGAATTCCCCAACAGGGATATTCTTCTTCATATGTTTGGGATGGTGACTAGAAAAATGGAGAAGACTATTGGTGGCAGTTGCTTTCCTAAATAAATCTGTGGCCAAGAAATCATTCTTTCCTCTCCTGATGGTAATGTCAAGAAAGTCTATGGCCTCATTACTGAATGACATAGTCAGTTTCAGATTCAAATCGTTGGTATTCAAAACAGTAATGAACTCAGTCAGTAAATCACTTGAACCCTCCCATAAAATGAAAAGGTCATCAATATATCTCATCCACATAAGAATATGTTCAGTGTATTGTTCATGGGACTCTGCAAAAACTTGAGTTTCTTCCCACCACCCGAGGTACAAATTCGCATAGGTTGGTGCACAAGCACTACCCATAGCGGTACCTCGGGTTTGGAGGAAAAAAGAGTCCCTGAACACAAAATAATTCCTTTTGAGTACAAATGACAGAAGATCTAAGAAAAATTCTTTCTTCTCATTACTCCATCTTTCATCTTTTTGCAAAAAGAATCTAATGGCCTCAATACCATATTCATGTTTAATTGAGGTATATGGTGACTCAATGTCACATGTAACCAATAGGGTATCACTACCTATTGGTAATGATTCAATTTTGCATAAGACATCACTAGTATCTCTAACATAGGAATTCAAATTGTACACATGTTGTCTCAAAATATAATCAAGATACTGACTAGCATGTTCACTTAAACTACCATTACCAGAAATTATAGGCCTTCCTGGTGGCCATGTCGCATTTTTATGAATTTTGGGAAGAAGATAAAGCGTAGGTGTTCTCGGATATGGGACTTGTAAAAATTCATAGTCCTTCTTCGTTATTAAACCCCTATCATATACATCCAAAATCAACTTATCATAGATGACCTTAAGATCAAGGGTGGGGTTGCCTAATAGTTTTTTATAACACTCTAAATCATTTAGTTGTCGATAGGCCTCTTCCATATACATCCCAATGGGCCAAATGACAACATTGCCCCCTTTGTCTGAGGGTTTTACCACTATGTCATCCCAAGTCATAATCTCTTTAAGTGCCTCATTTTCACTCCTGTCCAGATTCCTATTAATCGTAACATCTGGTAATTTTAGAATATCCTTTATCACCAGATTATTAAATGATTGTACAGCTGGAGATATATTACAGGGAGGAGTAAAGGAAGATTTTTTCTTCGGAGGAGGTGGTAACTTATATTTTGTACCTTCATTTTCTTCCATTAGTTCCAGTAAAGTGTTAATAGTATCACTATCCACTAACTCACTATTACATTCCCTATTATCATTATCATTAGAGTTTTTGAAAAATGTATACAATAGAAGCTTCCTTGAAAAAGCATGAAGATCAATAATTGTATTACATTTGTTTAGTGGATTAGTAGGTGAAAAACTCATCCCCTTAGATAAAACTTGAATATGAGAATCTGATAGGATGTGATGACTCAAATTGATCACTTGTAGGGCATCCTTATGATTTATCGTCTGGGCCATTGATTTGCCCTTGGATCCTTGTATCCCCACACTTGTCTGTCCCTTAGCTCTCTTGAGCCCCCTTCTGGTTGGTTTCTTGCACCTCTGTTTCTTCGATTCCTCCTCCTTCCCCTTAAAAAAGGCACAGAGGATGCAGAAAACTGTGATCCCTCTCTAGCATCAGATTGCTCAGATTCTGATGCTGACGTGTCAATAATTGTATTTAAGGGATCATCTTTGTTGGTATATCTAGGCTTTCTTTTATTCCAGAAGTAAATGGAACCTTTTTTGTGATCAGATTGATCCCTATCAAATTTTTTCTTTTTATTATCTATTAATTCAGTCTCAAACTTATCAAGATCATCATTCAGTTTTTTAAGATCTTTCTTAATTTTTTCAAGATTATCATATTTTTTCACCTGTTCTTCCAAATCTTGAATTTCTTTCTCCAAATTCATAATGATAACACTTTCATATTCTATTAGTATATCAATATACCCCTGTGAGCATTTATTAGATAAATCATCCCATCTTTTAGTGAATGTGACATCAGTAAAACTATAAGTGGGTAACACATGCACCCTCAGACCTCTTGGAATATATCCTTCTTCTTTATATTTTTGAAAGGTGAAACGAGTCCACCAACTCTTTGTGTGTTTAAACTGTGCATCCCTTAGATCTTTATAAATTGATTCCCAAGATTTCCCATCATTAGAAGTAGACACTGGCTCACATATAGTGAAGGCTTCTTTGGCTTTGTCCGCCCATTTACTTTGTCGTAATGAATATGTGGGTAGGCTATCCATTTGATCCAATAGAAAAGGTGCAATAGTTTGAAAAAGTCACAGATTACTGACCAATAATTGTAATACAAAAAAGAGAAAAAAACCATGCACACTATCGATTGGATCGGCCGAACTGTAATCAGAGAGTGAACTGGTAATGCAAGGGTGCTACAGGGGATGTAGTTAATGCGAAAAAGAGAGAAAAGAAAGATAACCCTGCCTAATTAGCACACCTAAATACTCTTGAGCACACTGAAAACAATAGACCGAGGATAGAAAGTAAAACTTTACTTGATGTGAACTCTACCTAGTATGCCGGGGCATAATCCGGCTTGCCATGAATTAACAGGACAAACACTAATAAATAAAAATTAACTTTTATTGTTCCTTACTTAAAATTGTACCGGGGCATAAACCGGCTTGCCATATATGAAAACTAAAAATAGAACCCTATCTAAAAAGTACCGGGGCATTAACCGGCTTGCCATATATTGTTTGAATGTGTCCCTACCTAAAAGTTACCGGGGCACAAAACCGGCTTGCCATAAATTAATTACTTAAAAGAGAAAAGGTTACACACCAAAAACTCTACCTACTTGAAGGCTCAATACAGAAGAAATATATCTGCCTAAGGGATCCGCTCTGACTACTTTCTCGTCTGCTATCTATATCCTGAGTCAGCTATCTCCCTGAGCTACACCTCAGCTCCCATCGAGTCTCCTTCAAATATCGATAGATCAACTAGTCTATAATCTTCTCTTCACTCACTAAAGTATCTACTGTCAAAGTAGCAGCTCAATTGTTACTAAGTAACTTTCAGTTTACTTGAAATGTTTGGAAGCAAGCTCTGCATCCTTGAAATACCCTGTGACTCCAGAGTCTATCAATGCCGGAGCCGTGACCGAAAATGCAGCCCATGATATAATCACCTCAAGGTTGGGTTTACCTTGCATCTGGTCTGGGGACTGTGAAACTCCACCCAGGGTCTGTCCCCAACACAACCCTAGGTGCGTGCCTTTCCCGGCCGCACGGGACAAGACCACAACAAGTGACCTGCCTTACCACAGTAAAGGTAAAGGCCCTCTCTTCGACAGAAGGCCCTCTCCTCCCCCGAAAGACACATGAACCCCAGTTGCATAGGTTCCATCCTGATGGTCTCAGCACTAGGAGGCATGGGAGGTGAGGGAGGATTGGGTGGGAGCGTAAAATTAGGTGCCAATCGGGAAGAGATTTACATATCCTTTCTTTGAACGAGGATCTCTCTTTGATCCTAGTATCGAAAAGGTGATGAGTTCATCTAGGTCCTCCGGCAGCTCACAGGCTGCTGTCTCATCTTTGATTGAGTCATTTAGCCCTTGCGAGAAGGCGGCTACTAGAGCTGATTGTTCCAGCCCACCTCCATCGCCAGAGTACGAAAATTGATTACGTACTCAGCTACCGTGCCCTGGCGGATAGTCATGAGTTGTTTTGCGACTGACATTGCCAAGGCTGGAACATCAAAGACTCCACGGAATGTGGTCACAAATTCCATGAAATTTGAAATGATGGGTTTCTCTATTTCCCATAACAGGTTGGCCCAAGCCAGTGCTTTACCAGACAGGAGAGAAATCATGAAGCCAACTTTGCTTCATTCGCTCGGAAAAGCATTTGGCACCAATTCCAGAAAAATGCCCAATTGGTTGATGTACCCACGACAGAGTGCAGATTCCCCATCATATCGCTGAGGGAGTGGAGTGGATACGGACAGCCCTCAGAACATACCAAACTCTGAATTAGCAATCACCACCGGCGCCGGGTCAGCGGAGGCCACCGGTTGTTGCTCAGCCCTGTCCAGGTGCGCTTTGCGATTAAGGAGGGTCTGCATAGCTAAGGAAAGCTGACCAATACATTAATCTTGTACGTCCATTCTGGCCAGAATTCCAAGCACCTGTGGGTTGCCTGTATCTTCAGTAGTCATGGCCCTTTCGTACTGTCATGGTAGCTTAGACAAAGTAAGACTCTGACAGGTACAGTTAAGATCAACACCACTTAAAAGATATAATACATATAATAGCAAATAAGCACTTTCTCAACCTTTCCTGGGTTCAGGCGTGGAGAAAGTGCTATTGTCCACTACCCAGGAATTTCCCCGAGGGAAATTTTGCGAAAACCACGTTGTTATCCACCTTTTCACAGGAAAATCCGCTTTAAAACCAGCTGTTAAAATTTTTGCATCTTTCGCCCATTGGTCAAAACTTTTCGCCATATTTTCAATGGCTATAAAGTTTCCGCCCATTGATTTATGTTGATTTTGCACTTCCACTATAAAAAAGGTGATGTTTTCACTGAAGGCAGACACAATAGATGCAGCTACAAAGCGAGATAGACATGCTGTGCTATTCTGCTGTGATATTTTGCAAAAATTGAGGCAGGAAAGGCTCATAGTGACTGCTATCACTATGAGCAGGGTGAAAAATAATCAATGGAGGAGCTGGAAGGACCCTTATGTGTCCACTGAGTCTGAGGAGGAGAAAGAGGAGGAGGAAGTGACTAGCAGTACTGAACCAATGCTGTCCAGTCCCCCTAAATCACCCCAAGGGATCTTGGGTAATTTAATGGGAAGGGAGGGAGAAAAGGGAATGGGAAAGAAGGAAGAAAAGGGAATAGGAAGGAAGGGAGAAAAGGTAGTTGGAAAGGAGGGAGAAAAGGGTAATACTAGTGAGAGCAGGGCAGGTCAGTTCCCTGTGCCTGCTGCAAGACCTGCTGCCCCTCTGCCTGTGCCACCATTGCTGTACCTGAAACCACCAGTGTTGTTCCTGCTGCCAGTGCTGAACCTCCTGCCACCAATACTTTGCCTGCTGCTAGTGTTCCTTGTAGTACTCAGGGGGAGAAGGAGAAAATGATGCCAAGTGTGACAGCAGGGGACCCTCTGTCACATTGCTCATCACCTCCTCCAAGCAGCAGTGAGATGTCTGGAATAGAGCAGCACCATGTAGGAACTAGTGGTGGTAGTGGTGTTGGAGAAGCTGGGGTGGAAGAGAAATTGATGGCCTTTTTTATCAGAAAGTGAGAAGGAATGGGAGACAGGGATGGAGATGGGCATCACCACCACCACTAGCAATCAGCTTTTGAAATTTGTGGAAATTGCAACTGGTCTAATTCCTGCTGCTGCTGCTGAGATGAAAGGGCAGCAGGGTGCTGAGGATAAGGCTAGTGTGCCACAGACCACCGTGCACACAGTGGGAATGGGGTCAACAAGTAATGAGAGACTAGGACAGGTTCCACTTGCCAGCACCAGCAATACTCCTGGTCCCAGTTGCAGTGCTAAATCTGAAGCAGTAGCAACAACATTATCCGCTGCCACAAAAAGTGAAGGGGAATGTGGAGAAGAAGAAGAAAGAGGCCATCCTTCTCCACCTGTTCCCTATCCCTACCCCCAGAAGTCATGGGTGTGAGACTGTTATTCTCTTCCGGCAGGCACAGTGCAGTCATCATCAACAATGGTACAGTGCAAAATGTGTGACAAGTCAGTGAGAAGGGGAAAGAGGGAACAAATCTTGGCACAACCTCCGTGATATCACACATGAAACACAGACACCATGACATTTATGTCAAACATGTTAAAGCCAAACACCCATTACAGAAATCTAGCACCGCTGTTACTGTACCCCCTGAGTCTCCAGAAAGGTGTAGATCAAAGAGGAGGAAGGATAAAGAATCCCAGACAGACACTGAAAGTTCTATGATGAGCGAAACCACTAGCTCGCCATCAACATTACCTTCTTCCTCTAGGCTAACAAGTACATCTCCTGCCAATCCACCTTGTTCATCGTTACCTCCCTGTCACGGTTTTTGATGAACACTCAGAACAGTTTGGTAAGGTTAAAACAACTTTATTAGAACAAAGTTCAAATACATAGATAGGCCTATGGGCCCACACCACCGAGGAATATACAGGCAAGTATATACAACAGTATCAGGCCAGTAATGGAGATATATATGAGAATAATGACAGTCTCTGACAGTGGGGGTCCTGGCTAGGACCAGGACAGGCAGCAGGATAAGTAGACAGCGGGCTGACCACAGGACCTAGATGGTTGATGGTCCAAACAAAGGTGAATGGCACAACCCAGAGGAGCGAGGCAACGCTGCTGACACAACCCAGACGCCTGGAAGGCACAGAACCCAAGGAGCGAGGCAACACTACTGGCACAACCCAGATGCCTGGGCGGTATAGAACCCAAGGATCGAGGCAGCACTGACCCTTTCACCAGATGGCAACAGCCAGAGATAACTCTCCCAGGAAAACCCTAGAATGCGCTAGGGGTTGATTGCAGCACAGAAAGTATAGAGATATAGGCAACCAGTGTCCCCTCTCTTGAGCCCGAGGCTACTGCAGAGGGAATATGCCACATTCTACCTGGAACGTCCAGGTATGCAAAGGGTCAAAGGTAACATCCAGATATACTGCAACTCCCAAAGGGAGTGAGCCCAGTGAGGTATGAGAGGCAGACAAGGAGAGATCAGAGTAACACAGTCAGTGATACAACACTGTACCAGTACTTCGCTTGTGCACTCCGCCAACGGTGGTATGGAGAGAAGCTATAGCACGAATGCCTAGGTAACAGTCGACAGAGAGATAGCGCCACATGGAGTAACTGACTAACGTAACAGCAACCACCAGGTAAAGCGAGAGCAAAACGGAGGCCACAAGCGATATGCTGAAAATGTATGGCACTCTGAGACAAGGCAGTCCAGAGAGTAACATGTAGCAAGGAAAGTCAGGCCCGGAACAGCACAGAGTAAACGGAAGCAGGTTCTCAGCCAGATACACTCGGTAACGGAAGCGGGTTCTCAGCCAGACCAGGTCAGCAACGGAGCGGGTTCTCAGCCAGATACAGTCATAACGGAAGTAGGTTCACAGCCAGGCCAGGTCAGCAACGGAGCGGGTTCTCAGCCGGATACATTCAGTAATGGGAACGGGTCCTCTGCCAGATACGGTCAGCAATGGAGTGGGTCCTCAGCCGGATATGATCAGCCACGGAGCAGTTGAAGAACCGCAAACTCAGGAACGTCGTCAGGCAGGCCAGGTCATACACAGTCAGCAATAATGGAGCAGAATGCAGGAACAAATACACCACGAAAGGGCACCATACCGTGGAAATGACAGGGTATATAAAGGCCATCACTGGGCGGCGACAAAAGGTACTAGCCAATCAGTAACCAGTAATGCAAACTAGCAGTCAGAATGTCGCCGCCTGCTGCACAAAGCACGGGCACCGTGATACTCCCCCGCCATATGATAGCCACTCTGTTAATGTTAGGATATGGCAGTTCATCTACCCATTGCACACTGTGTGGGGCACTGACCACATATGCCAGTGTGATGGAGGAGAAACAATACCAGGTCACCAGGTGGCATCTGAGGAGATTTCATCCCGCAGTATATGCTAGGATTCTGTCAGGGAGGGTTCATCATTACTATTAAACTGTCAGCAAGTCGTCATGTGTCCTTAGTGGGTCTGGAAAAGGTGTACAGTGACAGTGGCAGTACTTGGTTTTGGGTGTCATGGTGTTTGAATACAGTTGTGCCCCCAGATGTTATTTACCACACTCACACACTGTGCACATTGCAGTTGCTGATGAGATCCGCTGTTCCTGCTCTCAAGGGAAAAATTTCTATCCTAATAACACACCCATGATTTTTGAAGAGGGACAGGTGGAGAAGATTTTATGGCCAACTTGTTCTTTTCTCCACATAGACTGGGGGCTACTTATTCTGCTGCTAACTGCCTCAGGCACAACACTGGAGCCAGTCGTGGCAAGTGGAACCTTCATCATCCATCTTCCATGTTACTGCTATTGTTGATCCCATTCTCTTTCAGCTGCCTAATCATCCTGCTGCTTAAACAACTCAGCAGCAGAAGTACGGAAAGCAGTTGCAACTCAGGACTCAGGAGGATATTTGACAATGGACAGTGGCAACTGGACAACATGACCTGCTGGCACTAGGCCAATAGGGCATTTTTATTTTGTTTCTCAGGGTTTGTGCTTTGAAAAATAAAAAATAAATAAATTAAAAGAGACATAGTCCTACAAAAAAAAAATTCTGGGGGGTTTGTTTCTACAAGCCTAAGTCCTACAAATCAATGTTTCCTCAGGACTTGGTCCTCTAACAACAAATCTAACAAATCATCCTCTACGAAAAACTCTATCAAGTCAACTATCAGTCCACCCCAGTGGCAGCTTATGTCAAGGAGTTCCTGTCTCTATCACTTTCCATACAAATTTCTTATTTTTTTTATTAACTGTCCCCCCAATAGCAGTCAAGAAACCCCCAACAAAAAAACAAATTCCAAGTTCAAATGATTCATTCATTCACCAACACAGGCACCCTCCACAGACCCCTTTATACAATGTCTTATGGTTTTTATTTTATTTAGGCTTTCTAAATAAAAAAATCATCCCCTGTTCAACTGATTTTTCCCCCACAACCCCACCAACACAGGCACCTTCATGCCCCTTTTATACAATGCCTTTGGGAAATTAAATAATAATTATTTTATGTTGTGTGTAACTTCAATATTCCCATTGATTTCAATGGAATGAGCTAGGCAAAAAAAGCAGAAAATCTGCACTTTTCACAGGAAATTTTTTGCCAAGCGAAAAGTGCCATTTTTCGCCGATTTCAGTTTGAGGCAGAAATTTTCGCCCATGCCTACCCAGGAGCTGACACTGAACTTAGCCCGAAATACTGGAACCAGTAACAAGGAAAAGAACCTAGCCTAAGGTTCTGGGAGCCATCTGAGATGGAGCAGGATGGCAAGCAGCCAATCTCTACCCTAGAATGCTAGGGTCAACAGAGACTTGATACCCTAGAATGCTAGGGTCCACAGCAATCTGACACAACACCCTAGGACTCTAGGGTCCAAGCAGGATACCGGTGAGACCAGAGCGCTACAAGGCCTATGGGTAGAGACAAACCCGGAGTAGTATGGTGGCAGACACCAGGCCCAGAGACCTGCACAGAGAGCGAGCCAGGCCAAAGGTACAAGACAAGTGGAGTCAGACAAAGCCAAGGTCATACAGGTATCAGGTAGTCATACAGAGCCACGGTACTTAGCACGGAGCGGGTAGTCAGCCAGGCCAGGGGTCATACACAGATCGGGTAGTCAATCGGAGCCAAGGATCAAGCACGGATTGGGTAGTCAGACAAGGCCAGAGGTTCAGGCACAAATCAGGTAGTCAGATGGAGCCAAGGATCGTACACGAATAGGAAACAGCAGCCAAGAATGGATCACAATGAAAAGCAGAATACAAGTAATGCTCAGATACACCACAGAGTTTACAAAATAGCAAGCGTGCTGAAGTGACGCTTGTATGCAAATAATAGCAACCACACATGCTGCTGCCGAGTCACAAGCGGGGAAAGGCAGGTATGTCACGGGTGATGGATCTCGGGCACCGTGATACCTACAGGTATGTCCCTGTTGAAGAAGAAGGCACAAAAGCCCTGCAAAACTGCACAAATCACCAACTATCTGCTGATATGCCACCAAGTCATGCCTGAATTCCCACCAAAGGAGAAATATGACAAATGCTGACATAGATCAGACCTCGGGTTCAGAACAGCAATTAGCACTAGCGCACCTTGCTTCCTCTACTCTGACTATCCACAATATGTGTGGGAACTCCAGCCCAGGGCCCCAGCCGGAGAGTCTCAGAGGAGCTGATTTCTCAACCCATCTTGACTCCAGCAGATGCGGTAACCAAGGAGGACCTCAACAATCTAGCCTCCGAAATTACTTCTGTGGTACGTGAGGTGGTCTAGGAGCTATGCAGGGACCTGAAACAGTTGGGTACTAGGCTCTAGCAACTAGAACAAGACTTATTTCAAAGCCAGCACAACTTGTAACAAATGATTGCCCAGCAGGATGACACAATACAGCTGTTAACATACAAACTAGATGACATGGACGATAGAGGTAGACGGAACAACCTTCGTATTAGGAGTCAGCCTGAAAATATTCAGAAAAAAGATTTGATGACCACACTGACCCCTCTATCTTCCATGAGGTGATGGAATTATCGCCTTCCTCTCCAGTCATCATAGAATGTGCCCAAAGGGCCCTACTCCCACGTAAGATGGACTCAGATCCTCAGTGGGATGTTTTATGTTGCTTACTCCACTTCCAAGATATAGAGGCCATCCTCTGGAAATGCATGGAGATGGGGGAGGTTAATTTCATGGGTCATCACTTGCAGTTGTTCACAGATCTTTCTCCTTACACCCTCCAGCTCTGAAGGCATTTAAACCACTTACAGAGCATCTCAGGAACTTAAATATTAAGCATAGATGTGGTTTCCCTTTCTCTATTAAAACACTTTTGTATGGAATTGGACATTACTACACCTCAGATGTCCTCTATACAGGCCGGACAGGAGGGCGAGAGCAGGTTGTTTCCCCCAGTATCTAAGGAGCAGAGATACCACTGGAGCAAGGCCCCTGGCCCTAAGAGGAAAAAAAATGACATCAAGGTCATACTTTCTTGACTGAAGGACTGGGGAACTGGAATGGCTGAGAATGTTATTGTCAATACTTAGGTACCTGGGACCATAATTTCTGGGACTGGATCTGTTGTTTGAGATGCTGTGCTGCCCACTAGGTGGTATGCTTGACCCCTTCTCTCCATCTGTCTTTTCATCATCCTTGAATGGCCCTTTCCTGTGGACCTGTGGCCTGGAATTGCCTTGCTCCACATCTGACACTGGGAAGGGCCTTTAGAGCCATCTGTTGCTTACAGTGTTTTGACCCTTATTCTCCCTCCTTTCACACCATTTACCACAGACATACCCAGAGATTTGAAATCCCATTTCATGCATATCTCTTGAATTACCTCTTCAGCATGGTTGAGACTTACCTTTGTTACGACAGAGGAATTAGGCTTCCCGAGAGGGATGTGCAGTTTTATGGAGGAGTCTAATCCATGTTCTCATTTGGGCTCTAATAACAACAAGTTTGCTGTTTCATTATCCAACCTTAAATTGTTTGCTTAATGTAATTTTTGTTTATGGCTATGTTTATATAAATGTTTACTTTGGCCACTGGGGAGCACCGGCTGGCAGCCCACTTGGTCCAGTTGAGGCCGAGGCGTGTAGGATGTCGGGGGCACTCCAGTCGCCACCTTTCTGATGGGATTGGGAGAAAGGTCAATAATGTTGAGCCTTGAGTTGCTAGTGATATTATTTTGCTTAGTGGAAGACAGATAATGGTACTATGTCCCTTGGGAGAGGCTCGCGCCTCACTGGGTAGGGTGTGGGTCATGCCAGCTGCAGGTGTGGGATTGGTCCTGGCTCGGGCCTGGAGGATGGTGTGGAGGTGTCCTGACTTTTCACCAACTTTGATGGGGGGGCTGGCTTGCCTGGGACACACTGTCCCCAAGAGAGGGCTCTGACTCTGGTGGGGGATATGATGGCCTTGGTCAGAAGCAGGGGGGCCTTACTCTCCTTTGGGGATAGCATCCCATGAAGGGAGGGACGGCGGTGCCTCCACTACACCAGACCCAACCGTTAAGTACTGGCTGTTATTCGGGGGGGGGGGATCCCTGTTGTCTTTTGGTTAGCTTAGTATTAAAAGTTTTCTTAAAGGGATAGTAATACTTCGTTTTATCTTTATTTTGTTTTGTAGCCATTAAAAAAACATGAAGAACAATATAAGTCTTATCTCTCAAACCTTTACTGTTTGAGAGAGATTCACAAGCAAAGTTTCCCCTCCTGCCCCTTTTACCTAGTGTAAGCCACCTCTTCTCAGATGTGGAATCTGGTTGTAAGATCAGACAGATAACAGAAGGGGACAATCTTCTTCCTATGAGAACAATGAAAGCCCTGCCCCCCTTGACAAGTTTTTCAGGTTTTTCCCTTATCTTAATTGAAGATTGTCCCTCTCTGCAGTCTACCTGGGCACCTCCCTTCTGATCTGTCTGAACAGCGGGAGGGGAATACTTTGTCATTGAATTACTCTTGAACTACAACGCTGACAGAAATGAAATAATACTCTCCAAAGTCCAAATACTATGATGATTAATTAGAGCTGCTTTTATTATGAAACATTACTATCCCTTTAAGTCCCCAGGTTCTACTGTTAGCCTTTATGTTTTAGAACCTTTACTTGACTCAGTCTAGCTATATTTACATTGATTCTTTGTCATATTAGGGTGCTTTGGGATGGCAACCTACTAAGAATAATTCTGATTGGGGTTGCTGGCATAATCTGATGGTTTGACCCCCCTCTCCGTCCCTTCTGTCTATTAAGCCTTAGTGGCGGGAGCGCCATTCTCACAAATGTAGACCGGATTAGTCTCTGGTCTTTGTGGTGGGCTATATTATTTCTTTTTATTTTACATTATTTTTATTTACATAGTAATTTAGGTTGAAAAAAGACTTGCGTCGATCTAGTTCAACCCTTTTCCTATTCCTGTTTACCATCGCTGATCCAAAAGAAGGCAACCCCCCCCCCCCAATACAGCAATTTCAAATTCTAGCCTGAATAGGGGGAAAAATTCCTTCTTGATTCCAAATAGCAATCAGATTTCTCCTTGGATCAACAAGCCCTAACTAAATATGAATCCCAATACTAACGTACATAGCCCTCTATGTTATGCTCTTTTAAATAAGTATCCAGGCCCTTTTTAAAGGCATCTAATGTATTCAATAACACCACCTCCCCAGGCAGTGAATTCCATACCTTTATTGTCCTTACTGTAAAGAAACTCTTCCGCTGCTGTAGATTAAATCTCCTTTCCTCAAGTCTAAGCGGGTGGCCCTTTGTCCTTTTTACTGTTCTGTTAATGAACAGGTCTTTGGAGAGCCATTTGTATGGGCCCTGAACATATTTATATAATGTTATCATATCCCTCTAAGATGCAGTTTTTCTAGTGTGTACAAGTTTAACTTTTCTAGCCTTTCTTCATAACTAAAACTTTCCATTCCCCTTACTAGTTTTGTAGCCCTCCTCTGCACTCTCTCTAGTTCCATAATGTCCTTTTTCAGAAAGGGCACCCAGAATTGAACAGCATATTCTAGGTGGTGTTTTACCAAGGACCTGTAAAGAGGCATAATAATATTTTCCTCCCTTGAGTCAATACCCCTTTTAATATATACCAATATCTTACTGGCCTTTGCAGCCGCCAGCTGGCACTGCATGCTACCGCTAAGTTTATTGTCTACCATTACTCCCAAATCCATTTCATTTGTAGATTTCCCCAGAGAAACACCATTTAAACTACATGTTCCATTTTTATTACTATACCCAAAATGCATATCTTTACACTTGTCTATATTGAATCTCATTTGCCATTTGCCTGCCCAGTTACTCAATTTGTCCAAATCCTCTTGTAATGAAGACACATCCAGTTCAGACTTTATTACCTTACTTAATTTTGTGTAATCGACAAACACTGATACATGGCTCCCTATACCCTCTGGGAGGTCATTAATAAACAAATGAAAAAGAAGAGGACCCAGGACAGATCCCTGAGGTACTCCACTTATCATGTTTATCCATTTGGAGAATTTGCCATTTACTACCACTCTTTGCATTCTATCTTTCAGCCAATTTCTAATCCACACACAAAAGTTTTCCCCTAGGCCTATTTCTTTCAATTTGTACAGTAACCTCTTGTGTGGAACTGTATCAAATGCCTTGGCAAAGTTTAAATAGATCACATCAACCTCCGCTCCCTCATCTATATTTTTATTATTATTATTATTATTAATCTTTATTTATATAGCGCCAACAAATTCCGCAGTGTGGAGAACAGAAGGATAAGAGGGCCCTGCTCGTGAGAGCTTACAGTCTAGAGGAAGGTAGGTATGACACAGGAGGAGTAAGTGCTATTGGGTGTGCCTCCTGCCACCTGACCTGCCAGTCAGTGGGTGGGAGTGAGAAGTGCTGTTGAGTGCAGTGGTCAAGGCAAGGGGTGGTTCTTAGTGATATTGTTTATAGAGGCACTCACTTTTTCATAAAATGTGATCAAGTTCGTTTGACAAGACCTGTCTTTCACAAAGCCATGTTGGCTCCTGCTAATAATAATCCTGTTCAAGCTGAATTCTTGAATATATTCCCTTAGCAACCCTTCAAACAGCTTCCCTACCACAGATGTCAAGCTTACAGGTCTGTAGTTTCCTGGCTGTGACTTTGATCCCTTTTTAAATATGGGCACCACATCTGCTTTACTCCAATCCATGGGCAACAAACCTGAAATAAAAGAATCGCTGAAAATCAAATATAATGGTCTGGCCAGGGCCTGGCTTAGCTCTTTAAGTACCATCTGGCCCCGAGGCTTTGTCTACCTTAACACCATTCAATTGTTTTAACACTTTTTCTTGTGTTAGCCATTCCCATGCTTGCTGTGACTGTTCTGTAAAAGTAGTTTGCAGATTCTTGTCCAGTGGGTCTTCCTTGGTAAAAACAGAAGAAAAGAAATTATTTAAAATATCTGCCTTTTCTCTGTCCCACTTGTCCATCTCACCCGTTTCAGATAACAAGGACCCAACATTATCAGACTTTATTTAAATATTTTTTTTTTTGGTTGCTCTTGCTCTCCTTAGCAATATTTTTTTAATTGCCCAGTCTAGCTAATTTAATAGCCTTTTTACAGGTTTTGTTGGCATTTTTGTATTCTGCAAATGCCTCTGCTGATCCCCCAGCTTTATAATGTTTAAATGCTGCTTTCTTGTTATTTATTTCATGAATTACTTTACTGGTTAGCCACATTGGTTTTAATTTGCTTCTTTTGTATTTGTTTCCAACAGGGCTAAATTTATATTGGCCTTTTTAAAATTCAGTGTTTTGGTGGAACCCATACCAAATTGCTTTTTTGAATTAATCTCAAACAATACCATGTTATGGTCACTGTTCCCCAAGTGCTCCCTTACTTGGATGTTAGAAATAAGTTCTTCATTGTCAGTTATTACCAGATCCAGACACGCATTCCCTCTGGTTGAGGTCTGCACTAGTTGAGACAAAAAATTGTCATTCAACAAGTTCAGAAACTGACAGCTTTTAGCAGAATTAGCTGTTCCATTTTTCCGGTCTATTTCTGGATAATTAAAATCCCCCATAATTATAGTTCTACCTATTTGAGAAGCCTTTTCTATTTGCATTAATAGCTGTGATTCCTCAAGGTCACCAATGTTTGGTGGTTTATAACACATTCCCACTAATATTTTCTTATCAGTTTTACCCCCATTGACTATTTCAACCCACAGGGATTCCACATGTTCACTACTGTCATCACATATATCTTCCCGCAAATGAGGCAATAATGCTAGTTTGACATACAGACAGACCCCACCACCTCTTTTGTTTGACCTATCTTTTCTAAATAACATGTAGCCCTCCAAATTGATTGACCAATCATGTGTGTCATCCCACCATGTTTCTGTTATGCCTATCAAGTCATAGTTTTCGATTTCAGCTACCTGCTCCAGTTCCCCTATTTTACCAGTTAAACTTCTGGCATTTGCAAGCATACAATTTATACCACTGCTATGTTTATTTGTGATTTAATTTTGATGTGGTTTGTAGGCTTCTCCCTATCATCTGTACTAACCCCGCCCCCAGATCCACCCGCCTGGTTATTAACTACATTGCCTTCCCTTTCTATACTATCTAGCCCAGTATTTATTGGCCCCTCCCCCCCTTCCTAGTTTAAAATCTCCTCCAACCGTCTATTCATCCTCTCCCCAAGCACTTGAGACCCTCTTGCATTCAGGTGCAATCCATCCCTACTATAGAGATTGTACCCCAAAACAAAATCAGCCCAGTGCTCTAAAAACCCAAAGCCCTCCTTCTTACACCAAGACTTCAGCCATGCATTGAGCTCCCTAATCTCCCACTGTCTCTCTGGCGTAGTGCATGGCACAGGTAGTATCTCTGAGAATACTATCTTGGAGGTCCAGTTCCTAATCTTACTCCCTAAATCCCTAAAATTACGTTTTAGGACTCTCCACCTTCCTCTTACTTTGTCATTGGTACCAATATGCACCAAGACAGTTGGATCCTCTCCAGCCCCTCCCAATAATCTGTCCACCCTGTCTGCAACATGCTGAACCCAGGCACCCGAGAGACAGCAAACCATTCGGTTGCTGCAATCAGAGCCACAGATTACCCTATCTGTTCTCCTAATAATAGAGTCCTCATCATTTACTTATTTGGATGTTTAACACTTAAATTATGTTAGGTGTACTTATAGGTGTTGTTTAGGCTGCATGTGGCACGAGTACTATGTTCCTTTGTGGTGCTTGTTCTATGTTACCTCTCTGTGACCTTAGTGTCACTGATATGCATTATTACTAACCCTTATGACGTTTGTGCACGTTTCTTTTCCTCCTCCTACAATGTTCTCTCTTGGACATTGCCTTTCTTCTACCTGTGTTTTTTGTGTATTATGTGTTGGTACTGTCTTTGTAGTCATGGAGGGCGGGAGCTCTGTGTGGGAGCACTTATGCGTGCAAATTTCGCTCTGTGATGGCAGCTGAACTGCACTCCAGTGTGGGTACTGTCTGTCAATGTGAAGGTATTGAATATCCCAGAGAAGAGGTTGCTGGTTCTAAGGGAATTTCATAGACTAAGGGTACACATAGTGCTTTTACAAGAAACAAACTTTTTAGTAGCTATACCACTCTTACCGTCAAATAAACACTTTTCAACAGCTGGTATGCAACCAACTAAATAAAAAGAACACAGACATTGCTATCTTATTGCATAAATCTATTTTTGGCAGTTTCAGGATATTTTTTAGGGATGAAAGAAGTCACTACATTTTTGTTCGTGGCCTACTTTTTGTCAGATCCTGTACTATTGTGTCTATTTTTGCTCTTAATAAGAGGCAGGTTTCATTTCTCACATTCGGGGCGTCCCATTACTTCAGGGGGAATCACAGTTGCCCTGCTTGCTGATGATGTATTACTCTTCATTACTGCACCTCAAACATCTATACCCCACTTTATACATTTGCTCCAAGACTATAGTATGATTTCAGATCAGAAGCTCTGAATATTGGAATCCCAGCTCATTATTTCAATCCCAGGGACAACCCCTTCCCTCTCTAATGGGCACCACAGATGTAAAATTATTTGGGGGTTTTGCTCTTCCCGACATTTACTGATAGCTGAATTTTGACTGGATTTGTCAAACCCTGACAAAGGAATTCCATATTTGGAATGTTCAATTTGTGTTTTGGTTCAGATGAACTTTGTAATAATCATTGCTTTACCCCAGATTCTATATTTGTTTAATGCTCTCCCACTGATGTTCCCACATTTATATCTCACTCGCTTGCAATTCTTAATTAACATTTTTTGGCATTACAAAAATACCCTGAATGAGCACTGGATGGTTCTACCTCCCAGTGGCTCAGGGTGGCTTTGGTTTACTGGATATCTCATGCATCTATTATGCATCCTCTCTTGCCCTCCTGGCTGACTGTGTGCAGCCCATGAACCGAGGGTGGATAACTGCACTCTCTTCCTTTCTCCCAGAGGTAGACCCATACAACATCCCTTGGATGGCTGTCTCTTCTAGACCCCACCTTCTGACTCAACACCCCATCATGAGTCATTTACTCTCTGTCTGGGATAGTCTCCCACTTGTACCAACTGACAACATAACCATCCCCTCTTCTTTCTATTTATGGAAATCCAGACTTCCCTCCGGGTCTGAGGAGGGGGCCATTCCTACTGTAGACACAATTGAATATCCATATGTTAAATACCCTGTTCTTGGGTGCTGGTATTCTTTCCTTTGAGGAACTAATGCAGAATTACCACTTGTCTATCTCCCAAAATTGGCAATATAGACAGCTTTCACATTTTATTTTGGCCCTTACTGCTATAGGTTATGTGAGGAGATCCTTGATGCCTTTTGAAACTATGATTAGCAATAAAGTGTTCGCCTTCAGTACAATCTCTAAACTCCTGTGTAGGGGTGGACTAAAGCTCTTGCTGTGTTCCCACAAAAAATTCTGCAAAAACCACGTTGTTGTCACAAGAAAATCTGCTTTAAAACCAGAGATTAAAATATTTGCGTTTTTCACCCCTTGGCCAAAATTGTTCACCATTTTTTCAATGTCTAAAAAGTTTCCACCCATTGATTTACATGGTTTTTGCCTTTTCGCTATTCAAACGTGACATATTTGTGGAAGTGAAACACAATGGAAACAGCTACAGATCAAGGTAGACGTGCTGTGCTGTTCTGCTGCGATATTGAGGTAAAATTGAGGCTGGAAAGGCTCATAGTGACTGCTATCACTATGCACAGGGTTAAAACTAATAAAAGGAGGGACTGGAAGGATGCTTATGTGTCCACTGAGTCTGAGGAGGAGTGAGCACAACAGAAGCAATGATGTCCAGTCCCCCTAAATCACCCCTAGGGATCTTGGGAACTTTAATGGGAAGGGAGGGAGAAAAGATGTGCTGCCCCTACTTCCACCAGTGCTGTGCCTGCTGCCAGTGCTGAACCTGTTGCCACCATTACTGTTCCGACTGTCAGAGATACTGCCCCTGCTTTCACCAGTGCTGTGCCTGCTGCCACCAATACTTTGCCTGCTGTCAGATGTGCTGCCAGTGCTGCAACCAGTGCTGTGCCTGCTGCCAGTGCTGAACTTACTGCCACCAGTGCTGAAGCTGCTGCTAGTGTGCCTTGTAAAACTTAGGATGGAGGGGGATGGAGAAGATGATGCCAAGTGTGACAGCAGGGGACCCTAAGTAACACTTGCCATCCCCAAGCAGGCAGTGCTAGTACTACTAATACTAAAAAGGTTCAGCAGGTTGTTAGTGTTAGGAGTGAAGCAGGGGGTAATCATCATATTACTAGTGACTGTGAGGAGGAAGACTCTGGGGTTGAGCTTGATTTGTGTGGTGTTAGTAGTTGTAACAGTAATGGTGAAGCAGCCAGTGGGACTAGTGTTAGAGGAGTGGTAGAAGAAGCATTTGAGAGCGACAGACTAGTGGTCAAGGGAGCCCACACCATTCTGTGGCTCTGGGAGTAATAGTAACATAGTAACATAGTAAATTAGGTTGAATAAATACACACGTCCATCAAGTTCAACCTTTGCCTCAGAACCCAGTGAATTGTATAGCTTTTCTGCTACCAAATAAGTTAGTAATTTATCAGACCTTCTTGATTTGCCTACTAATAAACAGTGTAACCCGGTATGTTACCTTTTGAAAGAAATGTATCTAATCTTCTCTTAAATGTGTCCATCGTATCTGCCATGACCACATCCTTGGGCAAGGAATTCCATAATTTAAAAAAACCTTCCTCTGCTGAAGTCTAAACCTCCTTTCCTCTGATCTCAAGGGGTGTTCCCTGGTCATTTGATCAGGCCTTGGAATGAATAGCTCACCACAGAGATCCTTTTATTGACCTCTCATATACTTGTACAATGTGATAAGATCTCCTCTTAGTGGTCTTTAAATAAACAAAATTTGTCTAATCGTTCCTCATTCGTCAAGTCCTCCATTTCCTTAATTAATTGTGTTGCTCTTCTCTGTACCCTCTCCAGTTCTAGTATATGCTTTTTCAGAACTGGTGCCCAAAACTGTACTGCATGCTTGAGGTGAGGTCTTACCAATGATTTGTACTATGGCAAAATTATGTTATCCACTCTAGCTTCAATACCCCTTTTTATGCAAGACAGGATTTTGTTTGCTTTTGCTACTGCTATTTGACACTGGTCATGGTTCCCAACTTTGTAGATTAAAAGGATACCCAGGTCTTTCTCTATCAGTGAGTTCCCTAAAATGATACCAAAAAGTTATTTCCTCCTAAATGCATGACTTTACACTTTCCCACATTAAACTTCATATTCCATTTGTTTTCCTAATCTGACATTTTATGTAAATCCCTCGGTAGAGAGCAAATATCCTGTTCTGAATTCATTACCCTGCATAATTTAGCGTCATGTGCAAGTATTGACATTTTGTTTTCTATATTTATTTCCAGGTAATTTATAAACATGTTAAAAAGCAGTGGACCTAATACTGAACCTTGAGTTGTCCATTTACAACCACACACTGTTCCTTATCCTTCAGTCAGTTTAATATCCAATTTAAAAGGTTATCTCCTAGCCCCTATTTCCTTATTTTATACCCCAGCCTTCTGTGTTGCACTGTATCAAATGCCTTTGCAAAATCTACATATACTACATCAATTGCCTTACCATTATCTAGGTTGCTACTTACTTCCTCATAGAAGTTGAAAAGATTAGTTTGGCATGATCTATTCCTCATAAAACCATGTTGATTCCTGCTAATGATCTTATTTTTTGTGTTGTAATTCTGAATTTAGTCCCTTATTATTCCTTCTAGCAGTTTTCCCATTACAGAGGTCAAACTCACAGGTCTATAATTCCCAAGTTCTGTTTTAGTTCCCTTCTTAAATAGAGGAGGCAAACATTTAGTAAACTTGATACCTTTATTGGCTACCTAAACAGATTTAAAATGCAAGCTTTCAAGACTTAGGTCTCTTCCTCAGGCATGTTATACAGATAAATATGAAAACTTCTCTCTTAAATACAAGTACACATTACATTGTTTATAATGGAAATCAGATAAGAAAGTTAGCCCAGATACTGATTCTTTGATCAGTCAATGGTAGAGGATTGTCATGCTGCTAGCCTTGCCCGGGTTTCGTTGCCCTCCATTTGTTCCGTTGCTCAGCCAGCTGCCTCTCAAGTCGGCTCTCACCTCTCTATGATCCGGCCGGCATCCACGCCTCCGTTTCATTGTCACTTCTGGTCCTGGGCTATGTAAACCTCTCCCTGCTTCTTCCTGATGCATTATTATAGTGTCTATTCTGCATTGTACCTAGCCTTGCTCCAAGCCTTGTACTTGACCTGTGTATGACCAGGATCTGTGCCTGACCTTGCTTTAACCTGCTTCTTTTTCCAGTCCAGACCTGCCTGTGTATGACCCAGATCTGTGTCTGACCTTGCTTTAGCCTGCTCCTTTGTCCAGTCCAGACCTGCCTGTGTATGACCCGGATCTGTGTTTGACTTTGCCTTAGTCTGCTTGTTTTGTGCAATCCAGACCTGCCTGTGTATGACCCGGATTTGTTCCTGACCCTGCCTTTGCCTGCTCCTTCTGTCCAGTCCAGACCTGCCTGTGTATGACCTGGATCCCTGCCTGACTTTGCATAGCCACCTCCTTCTGTCCAGTCCAGTCCTACTTGTACTACTCGGACCACAACATCTGACTTCGCGGCCAGCACCATTAACTGGCTTAGCTGCAGCACAGCCCCGTCCACGGCAACCTACGCACCCTAGCCCCGCACTCTAGCCGTGCACCCCAGCTTCTTGCTCAGTAATCCCTTGTCGGAGGAGTCTTCTATTCCTCCTCTTGGGTACTTGGCATGGAGGGCCTGACAAGGATGTGATTTAAATTGCATTCTTCCTATAAGGAGTCCAGGTATTTATGATCCCAGAGGGACTGTCGTAAAGGTTAATTCACAATGTGATAATGTGACAGAAACGCTCTGTCTCTATTTAGCCCATAAGTCAAAGAATCAAATTGTAGCATTAATTTTACCTCCAATAATGTTCTGTCCCTCTGAGTGCGAAATTGTCCCATCAGTACAGTCAGTCTAATGTCCCTGACACTGTGTCCACTTTGGCAATAATGTTCTCCCACTGGTGTCTGTCTTTTTGTTGTTAATGCTGGATCTGTGGGAATTAAACATCTTATGTAATGGCTGTCCCGTTTCACCCACATAAAGAGCTGTTGGGCATTTTTCACACATGATGAGGTATATTACATTGGATGATTTGCAGGTGAAATTACCGTTGATCTTGTGGTGTAACTGGGTGTCCCCAAGCCACAGTACTTAGCACAGAGCTGGTAGTCAGCCATGCCAGAGGTCATACACTGTGCGGGTAGTTGGACAAGCCAAAATCAGCACTGAGTGGTTAGTCAGCCAGGCCAAAGGTCATACACAGAGCGGGTAGTCAGACAAGGCCAAAGTTGGTACGGAGCAGACAATAGCTAGGCAAAAAGTTCAAGTACCAATCAGTAGTCACTCGGAGCCAGGGTCATACACAAATCAGTTTCAGCAGCCAGGAGCGGAACGCAACTGAAGACTCAGAAAGTGCTCGGGTAATGATAGAATGCAGTATATAAGGCTTGTCTAGGAGGTGGAGTCCACATAGGTCAATCAAGGTGGAAACTATAAAATAGCGAGCGCTCAGAATGACACGCGAGTGACCAGGAAGTAGTCACCCGCCATGCTGCCGCCAGGCAGTTACAAGAAAGCACATAAGCCAGTAAGAACGCCAGAATCACTGGGCACCGTGATAGTACTTTCCCTTCAATGACCTCTTCCCCATTGAAAAGGACCAGGCTTATCAGGAAAACTAGAGTGGAACCTCTGGAGAAGAGCAGGAACATAGATATTAGCACTAGTCACCCAAGAACATTCCTCAGGACCATAGCCTTTCCAGTGTACCAAATATTGGAGGTGACCTCTGACTCTGCGAGACTCAAGAACGCTCTGTATCTCATATTCCTCATGGTCCTCCAGCTGCACAGGCCCTGGCACCACCGGTGCTGTAGTGTAGCAATTACAAATCAAGGGCTTGAGTAATGATCCGTGAAACACATTGTGGATGTGCATACTGGCAGAAAGGTCCAAAGCATAAGTGACAGGTTTCACTCTGCGAAGCACCCGGTATGGACCTACAAAGCGAGGGGCCAACTTTTTACACAGCACTTGGAGGTTCAGATTGCGGGAGGATAACCAAACCCTGTCCCCAACTTGAAACACAGGAGCAGGCAGTCTCCTCCAGTCTGCATGTCTTTGATAGAACTGTGTGGACCTTTGTAGGGCTCTCTGGACTTATACCCAAGTGGAGCAGAGCTGCCTAAGGTGCTGTTCCAGAGCCGGAATGTTTTGTGCATGGCAGTAGTTGGGAAGCACTGAGGGCTAGAACCCATAAATTATCAAAAAAGTAGAACTCTGTGAAGGAGAGTTCACTGCACAATTCCTGGCAAAATCTGCCCACAGTAACAAGGATGCCCAACTGTCTTGATGGTCTGAGATGAAACAACGCAAAAACTGTTCCAATCCTTGGTTGGATCTCTCGGCAGCACCACTGGACTGGGGGTGGTATGCAAAGGAGAACGAGACTTGGATACCCATCTGGTTACAGAACGACCTCCAAAACCTAGACACAGATTGACTCCCTCAATCCGAACCCAGCACCTTGAGTACTCCGTGGAGTCAAAACACCTCTCTAGCAAATACTTCGGCCAATTCTCTGGAGGAAGAGAGTCCCCGGTGCGTGACAAAGTGAGCCATTTTTTAAAATCGGTCCACTATCATAAGGATGACCATGTACCCCTTGGATACTGGCAGTTCTACCATAAAGTCTAGGGAAATGTGAGACCAGGGACGTTTGCCATTGGGGACAGTTTGGAGTAGACCCACAGGAAGATGTCTTGGGGTCTTAGCACGCGCACAAATGGAGCATGCTGCCATGAAGGCTGAGCAATCTGCCCTAAGACTGGGCCACCAAAACAACTGGGAGACTGACCAAATGAATTGGTCATGGCCAATATGACCAGCAGCATTAGATGAATGACACATCTCCAACAATTTGGTACTAAGGCCCTCGGGTACAAAACATTTACCACTGGGCTTGTCAGCCAGAGCAGTGGACTGGGAGGCCAAAATCTCCTCACCCAGAGGAGAAGTGATGCTGATGCAGACAGTAGCTAGAATACGATCAGTAGGAATGATAGGCACAGGTGTAGACTCAGCCTCCGGGTCAGACCCAAACTGCCTGGACAGGGCATCTACTCTGACATTCTTGGAGCCAGGAACGAACGAGACTATGAAATTGAATCTGGACAGGAAAAATGCCCACCTGGCTTGTCAAGGAGACAGTCTCTTGGCCTCGGACAGATATATTAGATTCTTATGATCCGTCAGGATCCGGATTGGGGAACTTGTCACCTCCAGTAGGTGGCCCCACTCACGGGTAGAGGGAGGATAATAGCCAGGAGCTCGAGGTATATCATACAAACTCTGAGCTCTTGACAGTTTTTTAGAGAAAAACCCACAAGGAAGAAAGGGTTTACCAGGACCAGAACACTGGGACAGGAGGGCTCCCACTCCTGTTTCAGATGCATCCACCTCCAGTGTAAAGGGTAGGGTGGTATTGGAATGCAACAATATGCCTTGGCGAAGGCAGACTTCAAATCCTCAAAAGCCTGGATTGCACTGGGAGACCATACAGATGGATTAGCCCCCTTATGTGTCATGTCAGTTAGAGGTTTAACCACTGTGGAGAAATTCCGTATGAATCTCCTGTAATAATTTGTGAAATCCAAAAATCTCTGTATGGCCTTCAAGCCCACTGGCTTGGGCCATTGCAGGATGGCCAAGAGTTTTTGGGGGTCCATACCTATACAGTCAGTGGTGATTATGTAACCTAGAAATGTCACCTGAGTCTTTTGGAACTCTCATTTCTCCAATTTACAGAACAGCTTGTTCTCGCCCAGAAGCCGTAATACAGTTGCAACATCCTTCCGATGTGCCACTAGATTCAGGGAATGGATTAAAATGTCTTCCAAGTAGACTACTATGCAGCTCTTTGGTAAATCTCTTAATACATCATAAATAAATTCTTGGAATACTGCCGGATCATTACACAAACCGAATGGCATAACCAAGTATTCATAGTGACCACTGCGTGTAATGAATGCAGGTTTCCACTCGTCTCCCTCTCGGATTCTCACAAAGTTATAGGCCGCTCTTAGATCCAGTTTGGTGAAGACCGAAGAGCCTTTACAAAATTAATTACATTTGGTAATCAAAGGTATGGGATAAGCATTCTTGAGCACCAGTTTATTCAGACCTGTATAGTCAATGTAGGGTTTCAGTTCCCCATCCTTTTTCTTTACAATAAAAAAATCCTGCGCCAGCACATGAGGAAGACTTCCGTATGATTCCTCTGGACAAAGCATCAGCCACATACTCCTCTATAGCTCAGTTCTCCTCCACAGACAGAGGATAAGTACACTCTTTAGGAGTTATCGTGCCTGGTATCAAATTAATAGTACAGTCATATGCCCTACCTTATTGAATACCTCATTGAAAGCTTGATACTCTGAGGAAGAGATACAAAGGATCTCGGAAGGTTGCTGTAGGCATGACTTAAAACCGTAAGAGGACCAAGACATAATGTCACAAGTCTCTCAATTTATTCTGGGGTTGTGTGTCTGAAGCCAAGGGAACCCCAGAATGATCGCGTAGTGAGGTGACTTTATAATTTGAAATCGTTGGGTCTCCCCCACCTTTAGAGACAGAGGACATGACTCGTGAGTCACCTGTGACGGTTGTAACGGTCTCCCGTCAATGGCCTCTAAAGCAAGCGGAGAGGAACGAGGCACCAATGGAATCAAGTTCTTGGTAGCAAAGTCTGCATCCATAAAATATCCTGCCATTCCGTAGTCAATCAAGGCCGGAGCCATGATAGACCAGATACTATCATCTCTAGGATAGGTCTCGTCTGCATCAGGCCTAGGGACTGGGAAACTCCACGCAGGGTCTGTCCCCAACTCAACCCTAGGTGCGAGTGTCTCCCAGCCGAGCGGGACAAGTGGGTAATAAGTGCTCTGCCTTACCACAGTACAGGCATAGGCCCTCTCTGCGACAGAAGGCCCTCTACTTCCCCAAAAGGCGCGTGAACCCTACTTGCATTGGTTCAGGCCTGCCCTTCTCAGCACTAGGAGGCATGGGAGACTAGGGAGGACTGGGTGGGAGCGCAAAGTTAGGCGCCAATCGAGAAGGAGGCCTCTGTAAACGTTCCTTGAAAGGGGATCTTTCTCTGATCCTAGTGTCTATTAGTATGTTAAAGGAAATGAGTTCATCAAGCTCCTCAGGCAGCTCACGGGCTGCCGTCTCATCTTTAATCACATCACTTAATCCTTGCAAAAATGCGGCCACTAGAGCCTCGTTGTTCCAGCCCACCTCCGCCGCCAATGTACGAAATTCTATGGCGTACTCGGCTACCGTGTGTGCGCCCTGGCAGATGGTCATAAGTTGTTTCACTGCAGACATTGCCCAGACTGGAATGTCAAAGACCCTTCAGAAAGCCGAAACAAATTCAGAGAAATTAGAGATTAGGGGTTTCCCTGTTTCCCATAACGGATTGGCCCATGCCAATGCTCTCCCAGATAGGAGAGAAATCATGAAGCCCACCTTCCTTCGATCACTTGGAAATGCATTAGGTACCAGTTCCAGAAATATGCCCAACTGGTTAATGAACCCACGACACACAGTAGGTTTCCCATCATATCGCTGAGGGAGTGGAGCGGTTGCAGAGAGCCCTCGGGACGTATTGTACTCAGTATTGGCCCTTATCACCGGTGCCGGGCCAGGAGAGGTCACTGGTTGTCGCACAGATCCCTCAAGGTGCGCTGTGCGATTAAGGAGCGTTTGTATCACCAAAGAAAGCTGATTGATCCTCTCATCTTATATGTCCATCCTGGCAAAGGATGCTAGGCACCTGTGGATTTCCTGTACCTTCTGAGGTCATGGCCCTTTCGTACTGTCATGGAAGACTTGTAAATAACCACTCAGACAGATATATAAAATCAATTCTACTTTACTGAAAATAATATGAGACAAGTAATATAGACACTTCCCCAACCTTCCCGGGGTCAGTGTGCAGTGCACTACCAGGAGCTGACACTGAACCTTAACCAGACTGATGCACAAGCTAGGAGCAAACCAATAGTGAGAGCAGAACCACAGAGATAGTGATAGTGGTAAGTGTGCTCTATAGCGGAGCGGAAACCGGAGGCCCAACAGCTAGAAAGCAAGGATACAACTGCAATACCCTAGAATGCTAGGTTCCCAGATATGCACACCCTAGAATGCTAGAGGCACAACAAGCCCCGGAGGACTGAGGCGCTGCTGCACTACTAACAGGACTTACCCGACCAAGGACTGAAAATGAGAACCTGCAAGGGAAAGTCAGGCCTCAGGGAGCAAGAGAGACTAACCATCCAATGATCAAATGATTCAGGTAGTCAGACAAGCCAAAGTACGTACATGGAGGGGGAAGTCAGACAAGCCAAAGTACTTAGCACGGAGTGTGTAGTCAGCCAGGCCAGAGGTCATACATGGAGCGAGTAGTCGGAAAAGCCAAGATCAGCACGGAGCGGTTAGTCAGCCAGGCCAAAAGTCATACACGGAGCAGGTGGTCAGACCAGGCCAAAGCCGTACAAAGTGGACAATACCTAGGTAAAGGGTTCAGGCTCAAATCGATAGTCAGACGGAGCCAGGGTCATACACAAATTAGATTTAGCAGCCAGGAATGGATTGCAGTGGAAGACTCTGAAAGCTCTCAGGTACACCACGAAAGAGCACTGAGTCAATGATAGAATGCAGTATATAAGGCTTCTTTAGGAGGCAGAGTCCACATAGGTCAATCAAGGTGGAAACTGTAAAACAGCGAGCGCTTAGAATGACGTGCGAGTGACCAGGAAGTAGACACCCGCCATGCTGCCACCAGGCAGTCACAGGAAAGAGCATAAGCCAGGAAGAAAGCCAGACTCACAGGGTACCGTGATACTGGGGGAGTTAATGAAGAAATAGAAATGGGTAATTATATTTAACTAGTTGAACAGCATGTGTACACAGGCCACATTGCCAGACAGCACTGGCTGCAGTGCAGTCATGCACAGTAAAGACTGCCCGCGCCGCGGCTGATAACGGAGCGAGGAGCTCCGAATTCAGACTGCAATGCTCGGTCGCTGAGAGGACTACGGTCTGAATTCGGAGCGCCCTGCTCCTTTATCAGCCGCAGCACGGGCAGTCTGTACTGCGCATGACTGCAGCGTGCGCAGCCATCTGTACTGCGCGTGACAGCTTCTGACAAACATACATTAGCGAATTATTATATAGGATGTTTTGTTTAATGCGTTATTAGACACTCTTTTAGTGGAGGTTTCGGGTGGTTTTGCCGGTCAGGCATTTTATCTCTGTGCTCCTGCTAAGTTGGTTTTCTTTTGGACAAAATATTATGCATGTATGCTTATTAGTTATGTGGTATGCCCAATGGATATCCCATATATATATATATATATATATATATATATATATATATATATATATATATATAATTGATTGGAAGAACACTTTTTATGCTAATATCTCTATGTTAATGTTTCGGTGTGAATTGCTCAAATATACTAAATTAAGAGGCATTTGTGGAGCTTGTATGTTCGGGATGAAACATAATTAAATGTCAATGTCATGTGATTGACACTGTGCATCTCACTATGCGTTCCAAGAGAGATTGTATTGTTCTATTTGCTTTGATTGGAAGGTTGGTTTTTATGTTAAAGGGATAGTAATACTTCAATTTTACTACCCTCCACCCCCCGTACCCATCTTTTAGCCCTTAAAAAATGCAATTAAACGAGCCCAGCGGCTCAAAATTCCCTCTCCCCTGATGTTAGCGTTCTAGCTGACAGCAGGGGAATCCGGTCCCTGAGCAAGCAGAGGCTCTTCATCAGAGCCAGGATCACGTTATGGAAGAAGAAATCCTTCACTATAATGGTCTTTACATGTGCTTGCAAACCAAGCTCACATAGAAGACCATTTCAGTGAAGGATTTCTTCATCCATAATGCAATCCCAGCTCTGCTGAAGAGCCTCCACCGGTCCCAGGACTGGATTCCTCTGCTGTCAGCTAGAACTCTGACATCAGGGGAGAGGGAACTTTGAAAGATGATCTCTCTCAAACCATAAACGTTTGAGAGATGCAGCTGGGCTCGTTTAATTCAGTTTTTTTAAAATTGAAGTATTACTATCCCTTTAAGGTCTCTTTGTTTCATTGTACATTGCTCAAAAGTACTAAAATAAGAGACATTTTTGGTGCTCTTATGTTTAGGGGTGAAACATAAAAAAATGCCAACGAATTGTGAATGACACTGTACATCTCACTATGTGTTCCAGGACAGACTATATTACTGTATTTTCACATGCATGTAAGGATGTCTATTGGCATATGCACATGAGAGGGGCAATGTGGAGGTTTGGATAGCAAGTGCTTTCCAGACAGGAAGGTCATGCGCAGAGGTAGACTTCTTTGGGGAGGTTTGAAACGCATATGTGTTCCAATTAAGGAGAGGTTTGGTGAGAGAAGTAAAAAGAAACAATATAGTAACATAGTAAATTAGACTGAAAAAAACACAAGCCCATCAAGTTCAACATTTGCCTCATAACTCAGTGAAATGAGAATTATACAAGCTTTCCTGCTGCAAAATAAGTTAGGTTTTATCTGAACTTCCTGTTTTTCCTACTAATATACAGACCTGAAAAGATGAAATTTGCTCACCGATATTTGTTTTTCCACTGTGCCCTTCCATGGCATACTGTGGGTAATAGGCTCTGCCTCCCATTTGGTAGGACCAATCAAAAATATAAATTCTGTGAGCTCACTTCCTCCTGCAGTTATACAGTTGTGCAAGCTGCAAGACATAACAGGTTAGAGATGGTACAGTAAAGGCACACTGCAGTAGATATTACATGACTGATATGGTATAGTATTATGGAATCAATACAAATACCAAAGAATAACCTTCAGGGAGGGTTGCCTTGGAGTAAATTTCACCTTTTCCTCTGTGTCCAATCCACGGTATACTGTGGGACTTACCAGAGCAGTACCCCGGAAGTTCGATAGGACTAAGACAGTAAGTTCAGACAGGAATGGCAGCTTAAAGCACCTTCCTTCTGAACTTGGCGTCCATTGATGGTGGAATGTCCAGTCTATACTGTTTGATGAAAGTAGAGACTGATGATCAAATAGCAGTCTTGCAATCTCAGTAGGTGTTCCAGCTGCTTCCTGTGCACATGAGGTTGTGATAGCACTGGTAGAGTGGGCTTTAATACCCTGAGGAGGGTCTAGATTAGCTGAGTCATAGGCCATCTTAATGTAGTCACAAATCCAACATGCAAAAGATGGTCTGGAGACTGAAGACCCTTTGAAATTTCCAAGAAATTGAGAAATGCGTCCGTCCTACGTAGAGTTGGGTTCTGCTGAGATATATCTGAAGGCAGTGGAGACGATCCAAATTATGTAGTTTCTTCTCAATCTTGTTTGAAGGATAAGGACAGAAGGACAGGAGAAATTATCCTTGGTGAAGGTGAAACTGAGAAGAAGAGGACGTGTTCATAACAGGTCTGGGATGTCATGCAGAGGCATGGGGGTCTGACTGACAATTGAAGGAGATTGGCATACCAGCGTTTCCCGGACCAGTCCAGGGTGATAAGGATGACATATGACCTGTCTTGCCTTATCTTATTACCTCCACAAGTATAGGAAGTAGAAAACAGGTATGCCAGATGGAAGTCCCAGGAAATGAAGGGAATTCTGTGCCAGGGCCGGAGGTTCATGCCATCTGGATAGATAGGTCTGACATTGTCTGTTCTGAGATGTGTCCATCATATCCATTAAAGTTGTTGTTACTGAATGAAATGCTTCTTTGTTTAGAGTCCATGCCCCTGGATCCAATTTCCTGCAGCTTAGAAAGTCTGCCTGAACAGGAAGGATGCTGAGAGAGTCAGCAGATTCTTAGATACCCAATAGAGAATACCCAATGCATGGATGTTGAGTGCAGTGCTCTCTGGTCCTCTCTGGTGTAGAAGATAGAGTACTGCTGGTATATTGTCTGATCTAATCAGGACAGCTGTACATTTGTAGATCGGCCTGAAATGTTTGAGATACTTCCAAAACATTTATGTGTAGACTGAGTTGTCCAAATGCCCTGAATAGTGTGTAGATTCCAGATTGTTCCCCAGTCTGTACTTCCAGTTTCCGGTTGAGGCAAGGCTGCTGTACACGCGCACACTTTCAAACAAGCACTCTGAGCTGGATGGCAAGAAGGGAAGACTGAGCACTGCTCTGTGCGTCTGGCCAGAACCCCAAGACCAACTAAGTCGGAACCCATGCAACCTCACCAGGATTCTGAGGTATGATGTAAGCTGCAATTAGGCAGGCCACATGGGAGAGAAAATAATAACATAGTCCTTTCAAAGTTTAAGATGAGAGAGAGGCAAATAGCCTCTATCTACCAGCTTGGTAGGACCAAAATAACTGCAGGAGGAAGTGAGCTCACAGAATTTATATTTTTTGATTGGTCCTACCAGCTGGGAGGCAGAGCCAATTACCCAAAGTATGCCATGGATTGGACACAGAGGAAAGAAATGTATCTAATCATCTATTAAATATATCCATTACTGTAAAAAACACTGCTGAAGTTGAAACCTCCTTTCCTCTAATCTGAAGGAGTGACCCCTGGTTTTTTGATCAGGTCTTGGAATGAAAAGCTCACCACCTAGAGTTGAAAGGTCCCTTTACGTTCTCACGAAAAAAATCAGCAAAAACTACATTGCTTTTTCCTGGGAAAATCTGCTTTAAAGGGATAGTAATACTTCAAAATTACTATCCCTTATATTGAAGCCCTTTAAACACTGAATTAAATGCCACCAGTGGCATCTCTCAAACCTTTATGGTTTGCGAGATAACCACTTTTAAACTTTGCTCCCCCCTGCCTCTCCCCTGACATCAGAGTTCTTGTTGCAGCAGGGGAATCCATTCATTGAATCAAGCGGAGGCTCTTCAGCAGAGCCAGATCTCGTTATAGAAGAAATGATCCTTCACTAAAATGGTCTTCTACGTGTGCTTGGTAACCAAGCACACGTAGAAGACTGTTTTAGTGAAGGATCTTGTTTTCCATAATGAGATCTCTGCTCTGCTAAAGAGCCTCCTCTAGTCCCGGGACCGGATTTCCCTGCTGCAGCAAGAACGCTGACGTCAGGGGAAAGGCAAGTGGGAGCAAAGTTTAAAAGCGGCTATCGCACAAACCATAAAGGTTTGAGAGATGCCGCTGGTGGCATTTAATTCCGTTTTTAAAGGGCTTCAATATAAGGGATAGTAATTTTGAAGTATTACTATCCCTTTAAATACAGAGATTAAAATATTTGCTGTTTTTGCCCACTGGCAAAAATTCTTAGCCATTTTTTCATTGGCTAGAAAATTTCCCCCCCTTAATAAACATGTTTTTCACCTTTTTGCTATAAAAATGTGCTGTTTTCCAGGAAGTGAAACACAATAGAAGCTACAGAAAGAGAGAGATGTGCTGTACTGTTCTGTTGTGATATTTATAGAAAATTAAGTCAGGAGAGGCTCATAGTAAGTGCTATCACTAAGAGAAATTTTAAGGATAATAAAAAGAGGAGCTGGAAGGACCCTTATGTGTACATTGAGTCGGAGGAGGAGGAGGAAGTGACCACTCTCAGGAGGGGGGAAGGAAAAGATGATGCCTAGTGTGACAGCAGGAAACTCTAAGTCAGGCTTGCCATCCCCAGGCATTCCCTCCACTAGTAATACTACTAAGAATGTCCAGCAGCTTGTAAGTTTTAGGAGTGAAGAAGGGAGGGACTAGCATTCGGGGAGTGGTAGGAGAAGCAATGCAGAGCATTCAGACTAGTGGTCAAGGGAGCCCTCACCATTTCCCTGACTCTGGGAGTCCCCTTCCCCTTTCAGCATTGTCCAGGTGGAACATGATCCTGAAGAAGGAAGAACTGTTGCCTAGCAGCAATAATATCACCATCAACTGGAGCACAGGTCAGCTGCCTGTGCCTGATGCTAGTGCTGCCAGTCTGCCTTCTTCAGGTCTACAAGAAATGGCAAGTCTGACATTCGGGGACCTCTGTCACATTTCTCATCACGTCCTCCAACCAGTGACTTATCTGTACTAGTGCAGCAGCAGCACAGAGTGACTCGTGGTGGTAGAAAAGCTGGGGTGGAAGATAAATTGATAGCCTTTTTAACCCAACCTGAGAAGGAATGGGAGACAAGGATGAGGATGGGCATCACCACCACCACCACTAGCAGTGTGCTTTTGGAATTTGCAGAGTTTGCAACTGCTCTCATTCCTGCTGCTGCTGAGTTTCAAGGGAAGCAGGATGCTGAGGAGCAGGTTAGTGTGCCACAGATTACAGTGACACAGTGGGAATGGGGTCAACAAGGGATGCAGGACTAGGACAGGCTCCACTTGAGAAGTATGATCTGATTGGTGTGTCTGCAACCTGGTTAGATGATACATATGACATAACAGTCAATCTAGAGGGTTATTCACTTTTTAGGAGGGATAGGGTTAATGAAAGGGGAGGATGGGGTATGCCTATATGTAAAGCATGCATTAAAACTTAGTTTATGGGAAGATATAAATAAAGGGTCCAATGAAAAGGTAGAGGCCTTGTGGGTCGAAATACACACTGGGGACATACATAATAAAAAAATGTTAGTGGGGATTTGCTACAAGCCACCTAATAATGGGGAGTTGGAAGAAGCCCAACTTTTACTCAGAATGGAAAAGACTTCTAGGTCAGCAAAGGTAATTAAAATGGGCGATTTCAACTATCCTGAAATTGACTGGAGCAATATGATTTCCGGCACTACAAAGGGAAATATGTTTTAAGAATTTTTAAGTATGATAAATGATAATTTTATGTCCCAACTAGTAGAAGTGCCAACTAGAAAAGAGGCCTTGCATGACCTAGTGCTCTCAAACAATTCTGACATGATAAACAATGTACAAGTAAGGGAATATTTGGGCAGCAGTGACCACAATATGGTATCCTTTGAAATTTGTTATGAGAAACCCAAATGGCAAGGGTTTAACCAAAGCATTCAATTTTAAAAAGGCTAATTTTACAAAGCTAAAAGAAGTATTAAAGATTTTTAGTGGGATGTAATTTTCAAAGACAAAAATGCACAAGAATCATGGAATATATTTCAAATGCTCTTAGACAAATACACACTTCAATATTTACCATTGGGGAATAAGCAGAAGAGGAGTAAAGTGAAACCAATGTGGCTTAATAATGAGGTTTGTAGGGAAATGAAAATTAAGAAACAGGCTTTTAAAGTATTTAAGTTAAATGGGTCAGATGCATAATTTTTAAATTTTATTTATTTATTTATTTATCCACTTAGGGCTAGATTGGGAATGGCTCCAGAGGGCTTTTTTGCCTTCCTCTGGATCAATAGGGGTGTTTTTGGCATGGGCTGGACTTGATGGGCGCATGTCTTTTTTCAGCCTCATCAGCTATGTTATGTTACTATGTATGTTACTTGCCAGCACCAGCATGACTTCTTGTCCTAGTTGCAGTACTGATTCTCAGGCAGTAGCAGTAATAGCAGCAACATCCTCCTCTGCCCCAGCCAGTGAAGGGGAATGTGGAGGAATAGAAGAAATTGGCCACCTTTTCCCTCCCCCCCTGAAGTCATAGGTGTGGGACTATAGTCATCAACAACAGCACTGTGCACAATTTGGGACAAGTCAGTGAGAAGGGGAAAATAGGGAACACAATTTGTCACAACCACCCTGATAATACACATGAAACACAGACACCATGACATTTATGTGAAACATATTAAAGGGGATGTTTACCCCCTTCACAACTTTGCCTAAATCTTTTCCGTATCAATAATAAATAATGGAAAGTGTATCCTTTTAAAAAAAAAAAAAAAAAAAAATCCGCCCGTTTGGAGAAATTCAAAGATTAAATGATTTTGGTTTGAGGAAAAAATTTTCGCCCATCCCTAGTATGGACTAGGGATGGGTGAAAATTTTCACCTCAAACCAAAATTGACAAATAATGGCACTTTCTGATTGACAACTAATTTCCCTCGAAAAGTGCAGTGTTTCAGCTTTTTTTCGCCTAGCTCTTTCAACTGAAATCAGTGGAAACATTGAATTCACAAACAACACACAGCAAATGTTATTTTACTTCCCAAAGGCATAGTATAAAATATGTATGAGAGTGCCTGTGTTGGTGGAGTGTGGGGAAAGAATCAGTTGAACAGGGAATATTTTTTGGTGGGGGGTTTGTTTGCACTGAAATCATTGGGAAGACAAATTTTCCCCACCACATGAAAGTTTTCTCTACTTTTCTACAGCCATGCAATAGGGTGACAGGCTCTCACAGCATTCTACGTTTGTGAGAGGAGAAAGCAACACTTTTTTGAACTAGAGAAGATAGGCAAATAAAGGGGAATTGAAGTTTAGTTTAGGGAGTCTTTTAGGTATGACATTTGTTCTCTGTATTAGGAGAGTCTAGGGGCAGTCTGGGGAGAAGGAGGAGGGAAGAAGGTTAACTCCAAAAACCCTAAAATTTCATGTGACTGAGTGGCAAGTAACAGGCAGCTGTTATTGTCTCTTTGCTGGGGAAGTCTGTGGAAAGAAGTTGATTTTCTTTTTCATTTATAATTTTGTTTTTTGACAGACTGTGATAAGATAGGGTGGACAACTTAAAAAAAAAAAACAATAAAAATATAAATAAAAAATAAGAAAAAAAATAACAGTTGAGTATTGTAGAGTAAAAATGCACAGAGTAGTTGAGTAATGTCCAGCAAATGCACAAGGGGCAGGGGAAGGTGGAAAGGTGGAGCAGTGCATGGACATGAGCGTAAAGTAGTAGTTCAAAAACTGACTGCAGCAATTGTTGCTGAAGCATGTGCAATAAATGATAATGATGCCTTTCCTCCAAGGGAAGGTGCAGTTTGTCAAGGTTGCAGCAAAACTTCCAGCACCACTAGTGCCAGTACAAAAAAAAGAACCATATAAGAAGACATATAAGAACACTGAAGATGACAACAAGTTGCATTCTAGTGTTGATGATGGCAATAGCATAATGGAGGAAGGTATATCAGCTGAATCGTCTGCTGCATCAGATAGTGAGATAAACATGGACCAAAACACCTATCCTGAAACTAATTGCAAACTTTGTGAAAGTAAAAAGAAATAGTTTGAGACCTCTCAAAGCTTAACCCCTTAAGGACCGGGAAAATCTGAGTTTGATTTGACTTAAGGACCGGAGCAATTTTGACTTTTTTTGACTATGTCTTTGTTCAACCATATTTTCTCTTTAATTCCTTTTGTGCACCCACATAAATTATATACTGTTTTTTAAGCACAAGTAGGGCTTTCGTTTGATACCACAATTATATGAATACCTCATTGTTTAATTTGATTAAAATAGAAAAAAAGAGGAAAAAAATTGAAAAAAAACAACATTTTGCTTACATTTTTCTGTCAGGATTTGCATACTATTAGTTAATGAAAAAAAAATACCCCTAAATATATTCATTTGCTTCTCCTGAATATAAGAGTACCCCATATGCCTAGTATTTTAGTCCTTTGCTCACATTTACAAGGTAAATATTACAAGATGGCTGCCGTTATTTCCAACTTGTGATTTTTCAACAATTGGCATGTGAGCATCATAGCTTAGCTGACGGTGCCAGAACCAAAAATGTCCCACAAAGGTATATGTTTCTGAAAACTACACAACATAAGGTAAATAATCAGGAGAATTTTGGAGTTTTTCATGCAGCTATTTTTCCAGAAAAAAATTTCAAAATTGTGGTAATATTTTGTTTTTTTGCAGTTTTCACACTTACATTTCAATACTATTGTTGATATCAAGCACATGATAGGTGAAGATTTTTAAAAATGCATTGTTTAGTGTTCAGCTCCTTCTTCTGAGTACGGCAATACCCCATATGCATAGGTTTCTCAAGGTTTGGGAGAGCTACGGGGCCCAAATTGGAACATGCGCGTTTCCAGTTTCACACTTTGAATTTTCACAGCTTGCATCACTGGTGCCATGTCTCATTTGGGGCTGTGTAACAGTGCTCCACTCTAAGATTTCCCCCCAAAAGTATATATTTTTGGAAAGTAGACACCCCAGGCTTTCATTTTATGTATGTTTTCAATTTTTTTACGCAGCCATTTTACCACCAATCGCTCGTAAATCTTGACGTAAGTTAAAAAAACAGCGTTTTTCACACTTGCACTTCAATGTTGATGTGAATTTCAAGCACATGATAGGTGAAGATTTTTAAAAATGCATTGTTTAGTGTTCAGCTCCTTCTTCTGAGTACGGCAATACCCCATATGCATAGGTTTCTCAAGGTTTGGGGTAGCTACGGGGCCCAATTTTGAACAAATATTGAATTTTCACATCTTGGTTAACTGATGCCATTACTCATTTTGGGCTATGTTCCAGTGCTGCACTTTAGAATTTCCCCCCAAAAGTGTATATTTTTGGAATGTAGACACCCCCAGCTTTCATTTTAGGTGTGTTTTCAAATTTTTTACACAGCCATTTTACCACCACTTTCTCATAAACTTGACGTAAGTAAAAAAACAGCGTTTTTCACACTTTGCCTTCAATGTTGATGTGAATTTCAAGCACAGAATAGGTGAACATTTTATAAACTGAATTGATTAGTGTTCAGCTCCTTCTTCTGTGCTTCTTCAGTGCTCTTTTTTAAGATTTCCCCCCAAAAGTGTATATTTTTGGAAAGTAGACACCCCAGGCTCTCGTTTTAGGTGTGTTTTCCAATTTTATACACAGCCATTTTACCACCAATCCCTCGTAAACCATGACGTAAGTAAAAAAAACAAAAAACAGCGTTTTTCACACTTAGGGGTGGCGGCAGTATACTGGGCTGCATACAAATTGGTTTGGGAAACAATTTCACCTAAAATGTCTTCCCCCAAAAACAAATAAAAAAAATGATCATGGGTAAATCCTTCCACATCAATTTGAATCCCTGGGTTGCCTGTGAATTCTGAGATTTGTGGGCATAAATTGATACCCATTCATTAGGATCCGGAGTGGCAGGTGTTGGGGCATTTCTTTGGGCAGGTCTTTTGGCAGGTCTTTGGGCAGATCTTTTGGCAGGTGCTGGGGCAGTTGCCAGGGCAGCTCTTGGGGCAGCACTTGGGGCATTTCTTTGGTAGGTCTTTGGGCAGATCTTTTGGCAGGTGCTTGGGGCAGTTGCCAGGGCAGCTCTTGGGGCAGCACTTGGGGCATTTCTTTGGGTAGGTATTTTGGTAGGTCTTTGGGCAGTTCTTTTGGCAGGTGCTGGGGCAGTTGCCAGAGCAGCTCTTGGGGCAGTGCGTCTTTTCTTGACAGAAGGCCCAGCGTCATCACTAGAGCTGCTCTCACTTTCTGAAAACTGCGCTATGTCAAAATCTGACGCCAACGCTGTACCTGCGCTGCATTTTGCCCACTAAAAAAACTTTTTTTTTTTTATTTTCTTACGCTATCCCTAAACCTAAATCTAACCCTAAAACTTACCCTAGCCTACGTATATCCTGAACCTACCTAACCCAAGTGAACCACCTATCTAAACTGCACTTATTATATATATATATATATATATATATTTATTTTTATTTTTTTTGGGGGGGGGGTTGGGTTTTTTTTGTTTTTTTTTTCTTGCGCTATCCCTAAACCTAAATCTAACCCTAAAACTTACCCTAGCCTACGTATATCCTGAACCTACCTAACCCAAGTGAACCACCTATCTAAACTGCACTTATTATATATATATATATATATATATATATATATATATATATATATATATATATATATATATATATTTATTTTTATTTTTTTTGGGGGGGGTTTGGGGTTTTTTTTTTTTTTTTTTTTTCTTGCGCTATCCCTAAACCTAAATCTAACCCTAAAACTTACCCTAACCTACGTATATCCTGAACCTACCTAACCCAATTGAACTACCTATCTAAACTGCGCTTATTATATATATATATTTTTTTTTGGGGGGGGGGTTTGGTTTTTTTTTTTTTTTCCCCCTAAACCTAAATCTATCCCTAAAACTTTCCCTAACACACGTCTACACTAAACCTACCCAACTACCTACCAAAATACCTAAACTATATTTACTATTAAAAAAAAAAAAAAAAAAATTTTAAAAAATTTAAAAAATTTTAAAAAAATCTAAAAAAATTCAAGGGGGATGGGGGGTGTCCCACAGATCAGAAAACACTGATCTGCAGCAAATTGATCACTCCAAGAGTGATCAGATGGGGGGGCACTAATTGATCACTGCAGAACAGTGATCAAAGGGTTAAATTTCTTTATTTAAACTTTTTTTTACTTTTTTTTTTTTACAGTAAGGCTGGAACACCATGTCTCTCTGTCTCTCTCCACCTCAGCAGTATGCAAGGTGGAGTGAGGCAGAGAGATCTGACAGGGACAGTATTTACAAATACTGTCCCTGTCATTCAGGTTTTGCAACATGCGATTCGCTTTTGAAGCGAATCGCATGTTGCAACAATGTTTCTGCCGCTTGTTACTAAGTGTCCCGATACTGGGACACTTAGTAACAAGCGGCTTGAACTCTTCCATCGCTCCGTGCGGCCGCGATGGAAGAGTTTAACCCTTGACGTACCAGGACCGTCAAGGGTCGTTGGATCACATTTACCCTTGACGGTCCTGGTACGTCAAGGGTCGCTAAGGGGTTAAATGAACAGAAGGAAAGTGGGAAAGAATTGGCAGGTGATGATGCTGTGGATGACCTAATGATGACTGATGATGCAGATTTAGAATATATCCCTCCAGCATCCTTCTCTTGTTCAGATACAGATGTTTGAGAGTGACAGAGAGGATGATGACATGACCATAAAGTTAACAGAAAGGTAAAGGCCAAATATTCCACCACTGAAAAGGGAGCACTGTACCTGTCTATAAACTATTTGAGAAACCATAGGAAAGTCTTATCCTGGACAAGTAAAGGTGGCAAAAAGTACACAGTCACCCTATCAGTCATCATCAGCTTCATTGTCTCTTCCAAGTCCCACTCTACCACAACACCTGTGGTGAGCACCCTGCAGCAACAACAACAGCAAGAAAGGTTATTAACATCAACAATGTTAGATACGAAGAGTGCCTCTGCTGCTGCTGGAAGTGCTGCACCTTTGACACCTAATGGTAGTAGCAGTAGAATTGCATCAACATCTAGCCCCAGTAGTTGAAGCAGCTCCACAGGAACCCCTCAGTCCATGAAGTCCACAGTATGGAGATACTTCAGGATCCTAAAGCTAAGCATGTTGCTGTCTGTTGCAAAAAGCACATGATCGGGGGAAAAGCTTACACCTAGGTGCCTCCTTTACAAAATCCCACCTGAAGCACAACCACAGGTCTGACTGGGAGACACACTATCAGCAGGTCAGAGGTGCTGCAACTAGCAGCAGCAGCAGCAAAAGCACTCTAAAAAGTTGCCAGGGCTCTGGGGCAGAAAAGAGAAGTAGTGATTTTATTTATGTGTCAGAGACTGTGCTACTGCCAACGGTTAGTTCATTCCAAATAACATATATGGCTCATGCTGCAGAGGAGGATGATGACTCTGGCTTTGCTGTAGAAGAGTCATAGGTTGCCCACACATGCTGCCTCTACCGCCACCATCTCTTCTAGTCATGTTGTTAAAGCAATAAAGTTTCAGGGTTCTTCGGCCATGTTCTGCCAACCCACATTGACTGCGTTACTGGGAAAGGGTCAAAAACTTAAAAAAAAAAATAAAAAAAAATCCCAAAGTATGCTTGTGCAATGGCAAGGTGTTGACAGTGGGTATGTTGCCATATTCTTTTGCTGAAAACTGAGGTTTCAGAGAACTGATGTCATGTGTAGCTCCACACTAATATATCCCAAGCCTCAGATATTTTTCCTGGATGGCTGTGCCTGAGTTGTACAAGCAGGTGGTTAGCGTGGTAGGCAAAGGGCTGAAAAGTGCTTATGACAAGAAAATCCACCTAACAACAGATATGTGGACAAGTGGGCAGAGCATAGACTATATGACTGTGACTGCTCACTGGGTTTCCCTCCCACCCCCAACAGTGGGCAACACTAGCTTACAGCATCAAGTGACAGCAAATAATCGTGCTTCTGGTTCTGGCAGTGTGATTAAAAGGCAGCAGCAACAGGATAGCCCATACCATTAGCACGCCACCTTGTGCATGCAGAGTTTTGAGAGACAGTCCCACAAAGCTAGAGCAGGTGATAGAGGAATGGCTTGTGTCCCGCTCCTTAAAAGATGGTTTTGTGTCTGCTGTTACCAGCTCCAACAAAATCGCAGCTTTGAGAATAGGTGATATGGTGCATGTGCCCTGCTTTGCCTATGTGCTAAATTTAGTTGTGACCAGAGAGATGCTTACTATTGCCAGCACAATTTGTGCCCATTTTAGTCCCTCCTACAGTGCACACAAGGCTCAATGTTCCATACAAGATTGTAACAACCTGCCCGATCACCAGCTGAAAATGGAGGTTAATACCAAGTGAAACTCCATGCTGTAGATGCAAAACTGGAAGGCTTTAGAGGGAGCCTCTTTGTAACCTGGCCAATGGCAACTAATGTGCGATGTATGTGAGCTGCTGAAACCCTTTTAGGAGGCAACCATGATAGTCAGTCATAATGGTCCAGGAATTAGTGAAATTCTACCACTTATATTTTTATTGCAGTAAAAAAATGAGGAGCATGGCTGAAGAATCTTACCATAATGACAACACAGACATGCACCAGCTGTTAAAGGACATGTTACTGTGTTTTGAACAAGATCCTCGCATAGTGTCCATTTAAAGCAATGAGGAATACATTCTTCCCACTTTGCTGGACCCCCGCTTCAAACATAAAATTTCAGGATTTCTACCAAAGGGCCATCAGCAGTTTGCCACAACAAGGAGTCATGACGATCAGCAGCAACTCTCTTAGGAATCAGATTCTGTCAAGGAATATCGATATATGCTTATTGATCGAGTGGAAAGTTGCATTGTGGAGGATAAGAGGGAGAAAGTGAGGGCACAAAAAGAAATCTACACAGCATAGTGAAAAGGAAGGCAGCAAAGCATTTCAATCAGCAGAAGCACCTACATCATCAACCAGAATATCCCATTCTGAAAACATGGCAATTCATGGTTCTCAGCAGAGGTGGCAAAAACCCCACATTGGTGGTGGTGGCTACACATCTCTTTGGGACTTGCTCCCTGAGTATGGGTTGGTAACTGAAACACAGTGTCACGGTTTGTTATGACTCTCAGACACAGAGTTAAGATAAAAACACACCTTTATTGAAAAGTTTAAAGGGAACCCTCGCGGGTTACCATACACATACAACATATATCTTCAATACATAGTCAGTGAGTAGTGGTATACAGAATGTAAGACAGGCTCTACCGGTAAGGCAACCTTAGACTGGCATAAGATGGAATAGGTTCTACTGGCCTTACCAATATACCGGGCAAGGCAGCCTTGAGGCTGGTAACACGAGGAATGAGGCTCTACCAGCCTTGCCAATACTGGGTAAGGCAACCTTAGACTGGCACAAGATGGAATAGGTTTTACCGGCCTTACCAATATACCGGGCAAGGCAGCCTGGAGGCTGCAGGTACTGGAACAGTCGCCTATGATGGGCAGACAGAGGCCAGCTGGGTTATCGAAAATAACGGAGTGAACCAGCACCCGCGTACTGGGGTCACACAATCTCTACCGGTGCTGCAAAGAATGCAGCAAGTAGCTGGTTAACATGGAGCAAACTATTACCCGCGTACTGGAGTTACATAATCTCTACCGGTTCTGTAAGGAACGCAGCAAGCAGCCGGTGAACATGGAGCAAACCAGTACCCGTGTACTGGAGTGACACAGTCTCTACTGGTGCTGTAAGGAATATAGCAAGCAGCCGGTTGACATGGAGCGAACCAGTACCCGCGTACTGGAGTTACACAGTCTCTACCAGTGATGTAAGGAATGCAGCAAGCAGCTGGTGAACATGGAGCAAACCAGTACCCGCGTACTGGAGTGACACAATCTCCACCGGTAATGTACGGAACGCAGCAAGCAGCCAGTTAACATGGAGCGAACCAGTACCCGCGTACTGGAGTTACACAATCTATACCGGTGCTGTAAGGAACGCAGCAAGCAGCCGGTTAACATGGAGCGAACCAGTACCCGTGAACTGGAGTTACACAATCTCTACCGGTGCTGTAAGGAACGCAGCAAGCAGCCGGTTAACATGGAGCGAACCAGTACCTGCGTACTGGAATACACAAACAAAGTGAATGAAAATGTCGCCAAAGGCGACTGGAGGAAGGAGACACTCTGCAGGAATCCAGAAGCAGGAACACAGCCGGTACAGGACAGGAAGCAGGACCATCAATGGCAGTCAACTGGAGCAGGAACGGCAGCAGGAACAGCAACCCCAACTGGATCAGGAACGGAAGCTGGAACCGAGGAAGCTGTCAGACAGGAACTCAGGCGATCACTGGAGAGCAAAGGTAGTAGATGGCCCAGGAAGCTCAAGAACACAATGCAGGTGCAGGCGACATAGAGACACCACGAAAGGGCAACCAAAGGGTGCCCAAGCCCAGTCTAAATAGGTAATACTGGGCGGGTTGAAAGCAGACAGCCAATAGAGAGCCATTCAGGTAACTGACAGGAAAGGCAGCAAATCACGGCCACCGTGACAGACATTAACACCATGTAGCTCCTAGAAGTGGTCCCACTGCATATGAGATGGTTTCTGCATACTTGCAGGATAGTTACATTCTAGGCAGAAACAATGACTCCATGGACTACTGGCCAACAAAGCAGTGTGACACGTACTGCAGTGGAAACCTTTAGTTGTCCTCCAGCAAGCGTGGAATCTGAGTGGGTTTTCAGTTCAGCTTGTTACATTGTCAGTGACCGCAGGACACCGGTATCAAGCAGCAATGTTGGGAGGCTAAAATTCCTAAAAATGAACCAACATCTCATACTATCTGAGTATCAGGTGGCAGAAACCACACATGATGACAGAGAAAGCCAGGACAAATGTAATAATAGCAGCACAGATGAGGAGTAGGAGGGATTTGAAGACGTATTGCTACCATCTACCACACTTGGGACCATTGTTATGACCAATAAGTAATGTGTGTCAATAATCCGAGGAGGATAGCGATTTGACTCAAACATGACAACGGTGTGTACATATATATATATATATATATATATATATATATATATATATATATATATATATATATATATATATACATATACACACACACACATACACAAATCAATCACGCCATGCCAGTCCCCTACCAACACTACTATACACATCTGCCACATTGTAGGTTGTCCTTTATTTTTGTATTACTTATCGTCATGAGCATGTGCCAGTGTCACTTAAGCAGAAAGTTAGTGTTGTGGACAAAGGATAAATGTACTCTGCACGCGAACACATTTTTTAAGTGTAACAGGGTTTTGCATAGGCCCACAAATACCCTTGTGGTCCTTTACCCCACAAACCTCCTTGTGCTCTGCAGGCCGATCCCGAGCCTCCTCTACCTGGGAGTTGGGGTACATGACTGCAGCAGTGCCTCCACCCAGCTCGGCGTCCAGGGTATGGATGTGGGGTCCAGTTGGGAACATATTTGAATGAGCAATAAAACTGACGCAGTACTATCTTAAATAGAACTTTGTAAAGAAAGAAAATCATATGCAGGAATGTAACGGATATGCAGGAATATAACGTATAAATGAATATAATGCAATAAAACAGTTCAATAATGCAATAGTCGATATGGTATTCACGTACCCACAGCAAATACTGAAGCCCACCCTAAGCTTCACTGTAGTGGCAGTTGGATACCGTTATTTGGTGCACATAGTTGGGGCCCAGAGTAATTGTAATCCACATTATGGTTTGGGTTATGCTGTAATCTTCCAATGATCAGTGAGACGACAGAGCAAGGTCTCTTTAATTGTGTAACTAGATTCAGGGTACCCTACCGTGAACAGGGGGGAGGTTTCAAGCTTACCACTCCACAGTCTGCAGTCATGTCAGTTCAGGAAGGACAGGGTCTGCCCCTTTAACTTCTGCTGGAACTTCTGCACTCTTCACAGCATTCTCTGCCAGGAAGAATTATGTGCCTTGGTCTGGTTACAGCTGTCTGCTGGAATGCTTCTTCCAGGATGCTCCAGCACTGGATCAGACAGGTCTCCATTCCCTGCTTAGAAGAGGCTCCTTCACTCACTTCAACTCAGCTGTAAAACCAAACTGAAAACTAAAATTGCATCTTGAATCCAGCCATGTGCATAGAAGCTCACCATCTGCTGGTCAATAGCAGGAAATGCAGGAAAGTCAGTGCCAGCAGAAAATACTGTGTCCCAAAGGGTTTACATAAGTCATATGTTACTGTAGGACTCACAACTTTGACTTTCTGCTACTTATTTCTCCACTACAGCTCTCCAAAGAAGTAATACTTCTTTGTTTGGTTGACTTGTATTCCTCGCCCAGAGCTTCTTTATGCTTCCTGTTAGCTAACTATTCTTTGAGAGCTTATTAAAGGGTTAATAAGAATCTGAAGATGGAAAATGTTCTTAGCTACATTAATAACTCTCATGCTTGCTACTTTACTAATTTCCCTATTTCCCATAGAAACTACAACACATTTCAAACAAAAACTTGCAGCACTGTATTTTATACAGGTAAACTAAGATGCTTATCAACAGTATATTATAAACTCATACCATGTAAAGGTATAATATACAAAAATGACTGAAGTGAACTGTTGCTAACTTCTAAGTTACAGTAGTCAGGACAATCACTGCTTTATTCCATCATATTCCAAACAGCCTAGTTTTAATAAAAGAATGGATGGGTAAAAGCGATAAAAATGTCATATATGTGATCTTTTCTGTTCCATTTTCATTGCTACCGACTGCCTCCTTGAGCACTGCTCTGGCGTTTTACTACTTCATGAGGCTTTCCATATCTGGCTCCAGACTGTGTCTCTCTTTGGGAGTTTAAAACTGTGGCCAATTTCATTCTGATGCTGCAGCATTACATCAAGAAAAGAATTTATGAGACATTATCTTACGGTGGGCCGGGAATTTTGGCAGAAGACCATCTGTAGCACACCAGTAATCCAGAGACAGAACAAAGCAATGTAGTGATTAAAGGGTTGGAACCGCTGAGGTGCTTAAAGCCCAGTCTGGGCATTATATGTACAATGGGAGAGGGGAGGATTGTTATATTGTGATTTTTTTTATGTTTGATTTTTATTAAATTACTACACTTAGAGGATTCCTTTTCTCCTCTTTTCTTGTTGTTATGCTCTGTATTTCTAGATATGCATTGTATTATTACTACCCAGGATTCCATCTCTTTTAGCTCATTTGTGCCTTACACAGAGAGGAAATACCCTAAAAATACTTATACTGATCCTGCAGTCTAGACACGAAGTGCTAGAGAGAAATTGTAGATGCATATTGCCCTTGGTAATATAATGTGATTTAGTACATTTCCTCATTATGTAAGGCAGTGCACTAGTGAGCTAAAAGAGACTGCTCCTTGAGTAGGATAGAGCCTGCTACATTCTATGGCATGCTTGTTCCTAGTTGAGTGCCTCTGTTGAGTACTTTTGCATATGCAAATTAGCCTTTGGGTAAGTCACCCTAAGGGTAACAGGGAATCCAAATGTGGTCCCTTTGCTCACAGTGCCTACACCTCTCTGAAGAGGACTAACAAGGCTGAAACGTACATCTAGAACTAGATGTTTCTCTACTTCAGAGAGGAATTGTCTAAAAAAATAATTTTTTTGAGCTTCTCCTTGCAATATTTGCCTATCCATGTTACTTGAGTAAATGGTAATAAAAAACATAATATATATTGGAAACTTGGAGTATACAGGCTTTTTGAAATAAACGAGTAGTTGAGACAGAGATCTACCTTTAGATGAAGGCCTTCTTCAGGATCAGTGTGTAATCCATATGATCTAGAAAATATTAGCTAGGACTTGCCTAAAATTGGAGCTTCTTGACCTGACAGACAAGCTTGAAAATATTTTGACCAAAATATGCAACAAAACTTCAGAGTGATAAGTGTTATATTGTAAGTGTAAATGTGCTATGTACATGTGTTCACAGTGAATAAATCACTATAAAGTAGTGATAGGAAGAGGGTAGCAAGAACACTTTTTTGTCTACATCTGCAAAATAAGAAAACAAAATCCTAAGATGTTCCAGTATATAACATTTATTACACTTTTACACAAAGTGGGATTTAATTGCAAGTTTTCTTCTGGAAGAATGTGTAGTTTGACCGAGGAGAATGATGGAGATGTTCTCCAATTGCCTTCCTTAATAATTAAAGCACCTTTGTACTTGAAGTTGTAAGGCATAAAGATGGTAGGAGCAAAAACCTCTTGCTGATGAAATAGACTCAGTGATAGATTATGTTCTTATTTTCTTTTTGAGCTGTTTAATTGTATATTATATCTAAAATTATTTGTAGGTATGTATAGTAGGACTCAGCCTATCCTGTTATATTATCCACACCTATCAGTTCATGCTTACGATAGAAGTAATTGATGGTCTTCAAAAAGGATTTTTTAAGGCATTCATAGATCTCAGTTTCATTACCGCGTGGCAACAGGTAAGCTTTTATTTTCTAAACCATTTTTATTATATATGTATATTATGTCAAGTATCACTGCTGTACAAATCCATGGGTGGCAGTAGGGAGGAGTTATGTTAATTCCTACCTGCTGCCATCTTGAGTAACCTGACATCAGACCCAACCAAGTGACATGAACTTCCCTGTCTATAGCTGTTGTAGAATATATCACATATTCTTGTATATACTATAGCGTAAATGATCATAAATATACAGGTATAAGACAGCAATATACAAAAAAGGTTCAAAACAATCTGATATGATTCAAGAAGAGGATGAAGATGTAAACTAGTAGTCAAAGGGCCATCTTAAAAAAGGTACATGGAAGTGGTATGGTTTTTCAGGGATTTCCATATTAGTTCATGAAGTGACAGGCTATTTTAATAACAAGGAGGGATGAGGGGAGCTTAGGCAAAGCAGGTTCTGAATTGGTGATGGAAGCCAGCTAAGACTTTTGCACAAGGGGAAGCTAGCATTTAATCCACAGATATTAATAAGACCTGAAAAATAGTGTTACTTATAATTACAGTTTCTTTGTATCTCCACACTACCTGGAATTATATAGTATTACTCCTGACCAGGCTTGTTACAGACAAGCTAAGACTTTTGCACTGCTGTTTTATAGCATTATCTTATAGCCTTCACCTACCTCTTCACATAGCTGAGCCTGTACATTTTATATCCATAGAACTGAATGTCAAACTAAGTGCACACACTCTATCCTTTATTCTTTTTTATCAGAGTTCCTAAGAATTACATGTGGTGTTTACTTCTGTTTTTCCATGCAGCCAGGTCTCTGCTTTTGCTTGGTGTTCCTAAGAATTACATGTGGTGGTTACTTCTGTTTTTACACACACACAGACAAATCTCCAATTGTCTCAGATGTTACTGACTCCACCCTATGCATTTTGGAAGTGACATACTTCCTTCAGCTGAGACTTTTAGATGTACATCACTTTTGACATGCACAGGGTGTAGGATCAGAGGAAGTGAACAGCAATTGAGTCTGCTAGAAACATTAACAGTGAAGTGGAAAGCAGAATGTATAAAGCAGAGGAAAGTGTAGTAAATTAGGATGAAAAAAGACACAAGTTCATCAAGTCCAACCTTTGCCTCATATCTCAGAGAAATGGGAATTATATTAGTTTTGCTGCTGTCAGATATGTTAATCTTTATCTGAATTTCCTGCTTTACCTACCAATACACAGCATAACCCTGCAAGTTCCCTCTTGAAATAAATATATCTAATGTTATCTTAAATATAGCCATAGTACCTGACATTTCCACATCCCTGGGCAATGAATTCCACAATTTAAGGGATCTTACTGAAAAAAACCCTTCCTCTGCTGAAGCTGAAATCTCCTTTCCTCCAATATCAAGGATTAGCCCCTGGTCAGGCCTTGGAATGAAAAGTTCACCATCCTTGTATTGACCTCTCATATACTTGTACATTGTGAGAAGATCTCCTCTTAGTAGTAACATAGTTGATGAGGCTGAAAAAAAGATATGTGTCTGACAAGTTCAGCCCATGCCAAATCACCCCTGTTGATCCAGAGTAAGGCAAAAAATAGAAAAAACATTGAAATCATGTCCAGTTAAGCCCAAGTGGGTAAATAATCCTTGCTAACTCCAAATGTCAGTCATATAATTCCCTGGATCAACAACCAATCTGCATTGAAGACAACTACCATACTTCCCAATATTGTTCTGTGCTAGATAGGAATCCGTTACTTTTGAAAGCAGTTACAGTATCTGCAAGCACAACTAGCCGAGGCAAAGCTGTACTGCCCTTACTGTAAAAAATACTTGCCTTTGTTTTAGTCGAAAACACCTTTACTGTAGTCTTAATGGTGACCTCTCATTTTTAGCTCAGCTCTTTGTATAAATAATTAATTTGATAGTTCTATGTAATGACCTTGAATAATTTGTAAATGGTAATCTAATCACCCCTTAGATGTCTCTTCTCTAATGTAAACAAACCCAGTTTTGCTAGTTCCTCTTTGTAACTCAGCTCATCCAATCCCTTTATCAGTTTTGTTGCACGTCTCTGCACTTTTTCCAGATCAATAATGTCTTTTTTAAGATTTGGTGCCCAAAACTGTACTTTACATTCTAGATGAGGCCTTTCCAAGGATTTATATAGATGTAGAATTAGTTATTTCCTGAAATATTTGGACACTGACACAATTTTCATACTTATGACTTTGTACGCTAACACAGTGGATTTGAAACGGAACAACTGAGATGCAATTGAAGTGCAGACCTTCATCTTTAATTCAAGGAGTTGAACAAAAATACCGTATGAAACGTATAGGAATTGCAACCATTTTCATACACAGTCCCCTTATTTCAGGGGCTCAAATATAATTGGACAAATTAACACAATCATAAATACAATGTCAATTTTTAATACTTTGTCAAGAATCCTTTGCAGGCAATGAGTCCTTGAAGTCTGGAATGCATGGACATCACCAAACACTGGGTTTCCTCCTTTGTGATGCTTTGCCAGGCCTTTACTGCAGCTGTCCTTCAGTTGTTGTTTGTTCGCTGGACTTTCTGCCTTAAGTTTTGTCTTCAGCAAGTGAAATGCATGCTTGATTCGGTTGAGACCAGGTGAGTCATTGTCCATCTGTAAAGTGAAGCGCCATCCAATCAAATTCACTGAATCTGCACAGACAATATATTCCTATACGCTTCAGAATTCATCCGACTGCTTCTGTCTTCTGTCACATCATCAATAAACACTAATGACCCAGTGCCATTGGAAGCCATGCATGCCTATGCCATCACACTGCCTCCACCATGTTTTATAGACGATGTGGTATGCTTTGGATTATGGCCATTCCAAGCCTTCTCCATAGTTTTTTCTTCCCATCATTCTGGTACAGGTTGATCTTAGTTTCATCTGTCCAACGAATGCTGTTCCAGAACTGGGCTGGCTTTTTTTATATGTTTTTTGGGAAAATCTAATCTGGCCTTTCTATTTGTGAGGCATATGAATGCTTTGCACCTTGTGGTGAACCCTCTGTATTTGCTCTTGTGAAGTCTTCTCCTTATGGTAGACTTGGATAATGATATGCCTACCTCCTGGAGAGTGTTGTTCACTTGGCTGGATGTTGTGAAGGGGTTTTTCTTTACCATGGAAAGGATCCTATGATCATCCACCACTGTTGTCTTCCATGGACGTCCAGGCCTTTTTGTGTTGCAGAGCTCACCAGTGTGTCCCTTTTTCTCAGAATGTAAAAAACTGTTGATTTGGCCACTCCTAATGTTCCTGCTATCTCTCTGATGGATTTTTTTTTTTGCAGCTGTATTGGATACGATTTATTGTATTGCATATGATTCATTTCACACAGACAATTAAAGCTATATGTTTGCATATGGTATATGCATACTGAATGTGCACCGCAAGGGGTAGTGTTTATGAGTGGTTGAGCACATGTGTAATGGCTGCCATTGCAGACATGCATTCTGGGAATCCTGACCACCTGTGCATTAGCTATGCCATGTGGCCAGGAACAAAGGAGCCATGTAACTTATTCAAGTAACCTGATTGGACAGTACTTGGGAGATATTAGGCCTTGGCAGCCATGGTTTTTCAGAGCCCACCATGCAGAGAGAAGGATGAACAAAGGCCTTTTGCTGTCCAAGAGTCACATCAAAGAGATGACTTGCAGGGCTCCCTTGGACAAAGATATGCTTGCATGTGCAGATTTTCATTGTAAACCAAGCTAAGTATAATTGTAACACTGTATTTCTGTATTTATCTGTAACTTTGTTGTAATAACCCATTTTTAGATATATTGCTTTAACAGCAGATGTTATAGTAAAGTATATCATCAAATATTACAACTGTTTCCTTTGTATTCATTCCACATAATTAACTGATATACTACAAATCAAATATTAATGTTCTGATTAATATCCTAATTAGAATATTAATATTTGCATATTAATATTCATAATTCAGGCCACAAATACAACAGCAGCCTAAGGATGGCCTGTTTCACTTGCATTGAGAGCTCCTTGTGGGTTCACAGCAACAGCTTCCAAATGCAAATGCCACACCTGGAATCAACTCCAGACCTTATACCCGCTTAATTGATGAAGAAATAATGAAGGAATAGCCCACACCTGTCCGTGAAATAGCTTTTGAGTCAATTGTCCAATTACTTTTATTCCCTTTAAAAAGAGGGGGCTACATATTAAAGAGCTATAATTCCTTAACCCTTCCTTCAATTTGGATGTGAATACTCTCAAATTAAACCTGAGAGACTGCACTTTAAGCCCATATTCATTATTTAACTGCAACTTGAATTTATTTTGGTAAATAGACAAAATAACAAAACTTGTGTCAGTGTCCAAATATTTTCGGACCTAAATGTATATTAGCATCCCATGCATCCATGGCTATTTTTATGCAGGAAATAACCCTATTTGCTTTTACAGCAGCTGAGTGCACTCTGCTGTCAAGTCTACCATCTATTACTACTCCTAAATCTTTCTCTAATGAGGATTACCCAAGTTGCTTCCCATTAATGTATATGTAGCATGTTTGTTTGTACAGCCTAAATGCTTAACCTTACGTTTATCTACATTAAATATCATCCGACACTTTACTGCCCATTCACTCAGTTTATCATCTTTTCTCTAGAGTAAATAAACTAAGTTTGTCTAGACATTCCTCATAAGTGCAGTTCTAGAATATGCGGTTTCAGAACTGTCGCCCAAAACTGCACTGTATATTTGAGGGGAGGTCTTTCCAACTATTTGTGCAGTGGCAAAACGATGTTAGTCACTTTTGCTTTAATACGCCTTTTTATAGAAGACAGGACTTTTTTTCTGCTTTTGCTACTGCTATTTGACACTGGTCATTGCTACCAAGTTTGTAAGTCTTTCTTTAGCAACAAGTACCCTACAATTAATCTATTAAAGCGCAACTACCACCCAATAATAACATTGCACCACAAAATTGCCCATCTGGCGACTAGCTGCTCAGTAGCTGTAGTCGCTAGAATTATTACCTGATTAAAGAGAAATTGCTATTATAGACTGACAGCAGGATGGAGCACGGACATCTTCTCAGAGTGATGTCCGCACGCCTGCACTGTCCCAGCTGGGTCTAGGAGGAGTTGCTAGGAGCTGGCCGGCTCCAAAACGGGCTGAAAGCGCAGGCGTGCGGACATCACTCTGGCAAGATGTCTGAGCTCTGTCCTGCTGTCAGTCTTGGAAGACTAGCGATTTCTCTTTAAACAGGTAATAATTCTGGTGACTAGCTCTACTGAGCAGCTAGTCGCCAGATGGGCAATTATGTAGTGCAATGTTATTATTGGATGGTAGCTCCGCTTTTCATAAATAGCACTGGGATTTTTTCTTCCCACATGCATGACTTTACACTTTCCCAGATTAAACTTCATATTCCATTTTTTTGCCCAATCTGTCATTTTATGTGGAGAACCAACATCCTATTCTGAATGTATTATCCTGCATAGTGCCATCTGCAAATATTGATATTTTGCTCTCTATATCTATTTCCAAGTCACTAATAAACATGCTAAAAAGCATTGGACCAAGTACTGAACCCTGAGGTACTCCACTCTCCATTTACAACTGCACACTGTTCCCTGTCCTTCAACCACTTTTCTACCCAATTGCAAAGCTTATCCCCTAACTCCAGTTTCCTTATTTTATACTCCAGCCTCCTGTGTGGCACTGTATATAATGCGTTTGCAAAACTGGTTCTTGCTAAAACTGCACTGTTCCTGAAGAATCCTTGGATGTATACCATCAGGAACCCGGTGCTTTGTCAGTCTTCATTTTGTTCCATCTTCCCATGACCTCTTCTTGTGTGAACCCAATATCTGATATTGGTGTGGTTTTATTTGTTATTGTTGAGGCACTTCTATCATTTATTGTTTCCTGGTATATACCAATGTAAAGAAAGTGTTAGAACATCAGCCTTTTCCTTATGCTCTCTAATTCACTCACCCATATAATTTTTGAAAGGTCCATTGCACTCCCTCTTAATTTGTTTGCTATTTATGTATTTAAAAAACTTGGATTAGTCATGCTCTCTCTCTTGCAATTAGAGTTGCATTATCTACTTTTGCTAACCTAATTGCCTTTTTCAATCTTTATTGTATTTCAAGAAATAATGTTCTGTTGTTTCACACTTAAATAGTTTGAATGTTTTTTTATTCCCTGCCATTTCTTTCTTTACATTTACATTTAACCACATTGGCTGTGATCTATTTCATTAACATTTGTTCCCCACTGGTATATACTATTGAATACATTTCTAAAACCTAAATTTAAATTCTGACCATTTTTTTCTCAGTATTGTTGATTTGTTTGAATCTATACAGTTTTGCTTTGTCAAACAGATCTCAAATATATCTGTGTTGTGATCACTGTTTCCCAGATGTTCACCTACCTTAATATTGGACACCATGGCCTTGATTCAAATGTCCCCAACACCAAAAAAAACCCTCTGCATTTTTTTTAAGCACCGTAAGTCCCCAGTAGGGGGATATTGATATGGGGCCCCAAGCCCTATGAGTGCCAGTGGGGTATTCTTACCCTACTGACACTCACCGGGTGAATCCGACTATGTTACAAAACAGACCTTGAAAACAAACACTTACCAGTTATCCTGGTGTCCAGCAGAGTCTTCGGCACCCTTGTCAGCTACTGTCCATCTTTTTCTGTTCCATTTTCTTTCTTTCATCTTCCATTCACTGTCCTGTAAAAGAAAATATAGAGATATCAAATGTGTGCAACAAAAATAACTCAGACATATGTGCATAGTTTAAGCCCTTGAGTGCAGAGCAATGCGTTACGCACCTTTCTGACACTCGAAGGGTTAAACATTGCACATATATCCGAGTTACAATAGTAGAAGATACCAAATGATCAAAAAAAAATATTTTTCTGCTCAGAATGCATCTATGTTTTGAATTTGAAAAATAAACTTTAGTGCGTAAAATGAATCATTATAAAAATGCCCCTTTTGTGTTCTCCACTGCTATTAGCTGCGGTGGTGGAAGGTATAGCAGACATAGCCCCCTCTAAGTACCTCCTGTGCCAATACCAGTTCCAGTGTGAGTGAATTTTGAACAGAGACTGCCATTGGCCTATGGGCAGTCTCTGTTCAAAATGAGTTACAGCCATTAGCTGGGATGTGTACTTAAGCACCTCCCAGGCAATCAGCTTTGAACAGGTTCTTCAGTCCCTTGCTCGAATCTGAATGGCTGGGATGTGCATAAGCACACATCCCAGCCAATGGCTGTGAGTCATTTTGAACAGAGACTTCACATATGAAAAGGCAGTCTCTGTTCAAAATTTCCTCACACTGGAACGGGCATCGGCCTGTGAGGTACATAGAGGGGGCTATGTCTGCTATTCCTTCCACTGACACCAACATCGGCGGAGAACAAAAAGGAGGTCTTTTTATAATGATTCATTTTTCATACTAAAATTTATTTTTTTGAATACAAAACCAAGATTCTTTCTGAACAGAAAAATGGGGAAATGTTTTTGATCATTTGGTATCTTCTACTGTTGTAACTTAAACATATGTGCAATGCTTAACCCTTTGAGTGCCAGCAAGGTATGCAATGCATTGCTTTCCAATGTGTTGCCTACCTCTCTGGCACTCGAGGAGTTAAACTATGCACCTATTTCAGTTATTTTTATGGCACACATTTGATATCTTTCTTTCTTGTACAGGACTGTGAAACAATGAAGAAAGAAAGAAGACGGAACAGAAGAAGAAAGAAGATGGAAAGAAAGAAGAGAGAAGAAGGAAGAGAGAAAATAGAAGATTAGAGAAAAAAGAAGGTGGAAGATAGAGGAAGATGGATAGTGGATGACAGGTAAGTGTTACACAGATCTGGGTGTTAGGATAGTGTTAGGGGTAGTCTTGTGGCACTTCGCTGTTAGGGGTAGTGTAGGGTTAATGTTTGGGAGAGTGACTATTTGAGCTATCGGTCGGTGCTTGACAGTGTGTCAGGCACCAATCCTTAGCTTTTTCCTTTGCTGTTCCCATTATTGCCACAGTTTAGCTGCATTTTGTAAACTTAACACACAAAATGGACGTTTGGCCACAAGTCCTTTTCTGTGGCCCAATGTCTGTTGTGTTTATAGCTTGTAGGGCACTTGAATAGCTCCTCTGGCACTTTTTAGTAATGGGATGTTATCCAATTTTGCTCTATCAGCTGTTTTAGCAGGGACATTTAAATCTAGACCCATGTCTGTTATATGTTATTACTAGGTTCAATACATTGTTATTTCTTGTTGGCACTTCCACTATTTGTGACATGTAGCTATCCGTAAGAATGCTTCCCTTAGCACTCAGACAGTTCTCATGTTTCTAGTTAATAATAATATCAAAGTATTTTACCAGGAAGGATACAGTGAAATTGTCTCTCATTTTCAAGTATGTCCTGGGGTATAGACATTATTACCTAAATTTATGGTACTCATTTTATCGACCACAGAAGGATGAAAGGCTGAGTTGACCCTGCTGGGACTAGAACCTGTGACCTTGCGGTTTGAACAGTATATACCCAACAAAACCTCTTTTTTTACCTTTTACTTCACAGTTAGCCTCAATTTCACACCTCCCTCTTTTCTGTTAATCCTGTCTCTCCTGAACAGACTGTAAGCTGTGATCAGAAATAAGTTAAGTGGTGGAATATCTAGTGGACAATTTGAATAAGTGTATTTTCTGTGTTCTGTTAGTGTGGTAAAGGAAGGGTTCAAAACAAAAGCCTTTTTTCCCTCCCTTTGCAGTTGTACAAGTGATTGATTGCAGTCTATGTCTGTAATGGGTGTGTTGTTTGTTGTTTTGTTGTCTTTCTGCTACAGAAAGCAGTGGGACAGTGCATACTTGAATGTGTGAATCTTGAGCAGTGTATAAGTGCTGGGAACTTAAAAAGTAGGGGATTCAAATACAGGCGTTTCAAGACGGCCAAGTGGTTTGCAGCTTAGTGAAAACTGCACAAAGAAAGAGCAGGTAGATAGATGGATCACAGATGCTGGGGATATTGAATGCCTTTGCTGGTGAGGACTGTTCTCTCTAACAGCTGGGAGAATAGTCCCTGTAGCACTGATGGGATCCAGGAGTCAATCAGGCCTGGACAGGGAGTTAAATGCATAGCTAAAAATTTGGTATAAGCATGAGGGATTTAGGTTCCTTGAGCGCAGGGCTCTCTTTTCTTTTTAGTCAAGAGGGATTGCACCTTAGTGGAAATGGAGCTACAGTGCTAGGGGTTAGGATTAGAGGGGACTTTAAAAGAGGAAAGGGGGAAGGTTGATTGTCACATTCATTCCTGTGTTTATGTTTAAATCTCTGTCCCTGAGCCTCTTATTGGCTGTTTCGTGCTTATCTACCTGGCTCCCATGAGCTTTCTTCAAGTTAATCCGGGATTTCTGTTTGTTCTTGATGCTGATCCTAAGTTTTGATCTTGGCCCGTCTGACTTTGTTGCTTAGTCCTTCCAACCTTCTGCCTTGATTCAGACCTTATGACTCTATGGAATCCAACCCCAGCCTATCTACAACCTATTCTGATTCTACGGTTCTCTGGTATCCGACCACAGCCTGTCTATGACCAACTTTGGTTCTACAACTCTTCGATGTCCGGACTAGGCCTGTCCACGGCCAACACCAATCCAACAACTGTCAGGTATCCGACCTCGGACTGTCTATGACCAATTACTCTCTGGTATCTGACCATGATACCTCCTTGTCCTACTCTGTTCATCCGACAGCCTGACATCTGACCCCAGCCAGTCCTCAATCAACATGACGCTCAGGTATCTGTACTGACTCTTGCTTCGTCACTGTGTTTACTGACCCTTCCTCTTCTTCACCTGCAGGGCTTCAGCTGGTTATCCATCTCTCAGTCATTTGATTGGTCTGTCTCCTGTGGTGATTTAGTGCACTCATCCAGCAACCAAGCTTTGTGGTTTGCACCTTTAAAACCAGCATTGCTGCAGCAAGGGTATACTCATCACTGCCACCTCCCCCTAGCTATGCTCCCCAGCCAATGCTCCGCAGCTACTAGCTGTAACGAAGAGGCTACCAAATGGCCATAGGGGTAGGCTGCTAGAGTACGCTGCTAGAGAACGAGGCTTGAGAGCGCTACCTTCCAGATAACAAAACCCACGTCTGAGGTATGTAGCTGGGGTTCGTCGCTAGGGTACAGAGCTTGGGAGCGTAGCCAGCCCCCTTACTCACTTTGCTGCGGCCGAAGCCAGAAGTAAAGATGCTGGCTGCGAAGCCAGATGTCCGACCCCAGTTGAGCCGGGGCCCAGAGCAGGATGGCAAGTAAGGGAAGCTGGTAGACCTCAGACTCTGAGATAATCAGGACCCCAAAAGCAGAACTATAAATAAGGCGGAAACAATGAGGCCAGGAAGAAAGGACACAGGGACACCCTACAACAAAATAAACAGAGTAGGGAGGAAAGGGCTGAAAACGGGAGCCACTAAGACCCCTAAGAATCGGACACCGCAAGGGGATCTCAAGCAGGACTACCCCTTCCCCTACGGCCAAAATCCTCTCCCAGGATCACAACCGACACCCCCAGTAGCTGACAGGGAAAGGGCTGGCCTCCTACCAGAGCTCAATAAGAGGGCCTCAACCCAGAAAGAAGGAGGACAGGCAAAGAAGAGAGAGAGACCCAAAAAGATCAGACAGCACAAGCCACAATAACCTGCAGCAATGGAAGGACCAGCTGGGGAGGAAAAGCTCACCAATGGAGCCAGCAGTTCCTCTCAATCTCCACCGGAGGGCAGCATAGGACAACACTCTAGGTCTGCCTGTAGAAACGAGAAGGAAGCCCGACCCCTGGGAGCTCACAAATAGGCAGCCCCAGCAACGCAGAGCAAGCCCTGAAAAGCCCTGAGAGGATCCCCTGGATCTGAGCCCCCAGACCACAAGGCAAAGGGTCCCACGGGCAACGCAACCCTTCCCTCGGTGAAAGAGAGGAAAGGGAGAAGCTAGGAGACAGCCATGCACCGCCGAACTCCCCGCTGACCCTTCCGATAGCGACGGGCAGTGCAGCGGGGACAGGAGAAGGGAAGCAGGCAGAGGAGGGAGAGGCAACTGCTCACCCGAGTCCACCGCAAGGAGAACTCGGACGAGAACTGGAAGGGAAGCCAGCCGACCGTCAGGAAACCAGGAGTAGCGGAGAGCAGACACAGGAGAGGCAGCAGCTAAGTGCACCAAGCGGGAGACCGAAACAGACTACCAACCCGACAATGGAACTAAAGGAGCCCAACTGACACACGCCAAAATAATCGGGCAAAAAATAAGCACCAGGGAAAACCCTAAATACTCCCACTGACCAATGAAGGGGCCAAGAGAGCAGGTAACTACGGGTGCCTAACAGATCCAAACCCTGACACTAGCAGACCACTCAGGTGATCATCCCAGTTTCTGCCTTTAACTATCAATATATGGATCCAGCTGATCTAACCAGAGTTCTCAACTGGCAAGAGCATCAAGAACAAGTGCTTTGATCATATACCTCACAGTTACATAATCTAGACAGTAAGTTGGATGTGATCCTGCAGATGTTACAAACATCAATGCATACAGCAGCTTTTTCCCAGACTAATCCTAATATTCCCCTTTCAGGTGGCATGACCTCCACAGCATCAGAGAGGGGTAAACCGCCCAAGATTATCCTTCCTGAAAGATACTTGGGCCACAGAATGCAGAGGCTTCCTTAACCCAGGTCTGCTTCACTTTAGAACCTTGCCTCAATCTTTTTGTACTCATGCTGCCAAAGTGGCCTTTATCATTTCTCTCCTAAAAAAGGATGCATTGGCATGGGCATCTCCACTGGTAGAGAAAGGTTCTCCTTTGCTGGAGGATTTTGACACCTTTATTTCCACTTTCAGGGCACTCTTTGATGATCCCAGTGGCAGTGCATCTGTCGAAGCAGCCCTGATGGAGATCCGCCAGGGGAATTGCAGTGTGTCACAATATGCTGTAGAATTCTGAACTCTATCCTATGAAACTGAACAGGGAGTCTCTCAAGGCAACATTCTGTAAGAGCTTGGATGAATTCATCAAAGATGTGTTGCCCTGCCGCAAAATTCCAGAGGAATTAAACACATTTATTTCATTATGCTTGGAGTTGGAACTCAGAATGCTGGAACACCAGCAGGAAAGGGATTATTATCATTGATCTAGAGGAAGTACCACCATTGGACAGCTCCTCTTCCAGAATATTCCCCTGCTAAAGTTGAACCTATGGAAATAGGGGTGATCACTTGACTGCAGATGCCTGACTTTTGTGAAATGCATCTACTGTGTCCAGAAGGGCCATTTACTCCCACAATTCCTGACTTATCCAGGAAACTCCAAAGGCTTGAGGAATCCTGGAGAAGCTCCCTCAAGCCTGCAGAGAACCTCCCAAAGTCGATTCAACAGACTACAGATACAAGTTACCGTGTCATGGGAGGGTAAATCAGTCTCTCCCATGGTGGTTGTTGATTCAGGAGCCACAGAGATGTTTATGGACTCTTGTTTTGCCCTTTCCCATCATATACCTATTAAGGCTAAAGCTGAACCCCTCTCTCTATCAGCTTTTGACAGGCAAAGGACTCATGTCTCATGAAACTACCTTGCTAACACTTCACGCAGGGATTCTTCATAAACAGGAGATCTCATTCACCATAATTGAATCTCCTACTGCCTCACTCATCTTAGGCCTTCCTTGGATCCAAAGACACAATCCTAGAATTGACTGACAGTTGGGAGAGAATGCCTCCTAGAGTCTTACCTGTTATCATAAGTGTAACTCTTGGCATCATTCAACGGTAGCTACAACTCTTACTTAAGAGGTTCCGAGGACCCTTGTCCCAGAGGAGTATTGGGAATATTTGGATGTATTCTCCAAAGGTAAAGCTGTGCTCCTACCTCCACATATTGAGTACAACTGCCCTATCGATGTGAAGGGGATAATCGGCCATGGAAGGGTTAACAATAAAACTTGTGTTTTCTATAAGCATGAAACTTTAGATACAAAACTGCTGACTGCCTCAGGCTTGCCTAAAAGTCAAAAAGTCCCAGCTTTGCTCTGCTATAGATAAGGACAATGGAACATTTTCTGTTGGTTTTGCATAGTGTGAAAGGGTGTTTCAATGTGCCTACTCCTTAATTTAGCGTGAGTAAGTGTGTCATCTCATTGATCTCTCGGTATATTATTCTTGTAACCACCCTCTTGTTATGTAAAAAATTTGTATAAAAGGACATGCTGTGATGCCCTGTTTTTGAGCCAGCTATACATTCCAATAGGCTGTTGTTTGACTCCTTATCACTTGTGATAATAAATTGTTTTCCAGCTGAAGGATTCCTCTTGTGTACCTCCTCCTTGGTAATCTGAACTGCTGCAACAATTTTTGTGCTGTGACTCTGATGGCTGCCTTTTCCTCCCTGGAACCCTGACCATCTGACACCCTCCACTGACTGCTGCAGCTACTGCAAGAAGGTAAGAGACCTTATTTTAAAAAATCTCTGTTGTCACTGTTGGGTGGTAGACTGCCAGGAGGAATAGGTGAGATGTCACGCCAGACCTAGTCCATAGTCCACATAGATGAGCACATCTGAACAGTCAAGGTTACAGGAGTTTTGTGTTCTATTATTCTGAACGCAAGAGGTACGTATATTTTGTGCTGTTGTTTTTGCACTGTGGTTTTCTTGGTTTGCACTGTGCTAATGTTGTGATTGATAACAAGGTTTGTTTACCTGCCTCTGACTGCCACAATCCAGTGAGTCAGGTGGAAACTGCTCTTGACTACTTGGAAAGACTTGGTGACCCCTGTTGCCTCTGATCAAAGATTTTGGGCCCCATTAAGTGGACCCTGGAAGGGTATTCACAATGACAGAAGGATGGGCAGTTGGTGGCAGATGACACTACTCACCCTACCCATGGTAAACAAGCCTGAAGGTATTTTTGTAACCATACCCCTGAAAGGCATAGACACAGTCTTTTTGATTGACACGGAGCTAAGATGAGTGCCATTTTTGTAGAAACAGCCTATAAGTGTGGAATTGAACCCTCCATGTACAATAGTGGGAGCCACTGGGCATCGCGCTCAATACAGGATATTGGGGGCCCTCTCTTTGCAGTTTGTGGAACAGGGCATTAAGCACAGGCTAATGATATGTGATACATTTATGATATATGATACATTCTATGAATTTGCTTGGGATGGCACATGTGACCACTGACAGGATACAGGTAATACAAACCTTTTGAACCCCTACCACTGTAAGAACAATGAGGGGATTCTTGGACCTAACAGGGTACTGCAGGCAGTGGATACTAAACTCTTCAGAATTAGCTGCCCATCTAGAGGGATAACTCACAGGCTCACCTCCACTTTCACCTCTCTCTCAAATAACACTCAGTGACTCTGCTTTCACTGCTTTCAGGAACTTAAATCCTCTCTCAGAAAAAGCCCCTGCCCCTGGGGTTACCTGACTATGAAAAGCCATATCAACTGTATGTTTGTGAAAGGAATGGATTTGCCTCCTCTGTGCTGACCCAGGCTCATGGAGACAAGCAAAGACCAATTAGATACTTCTCTTTTAAACCTGACCCAGTAGCAGTGGCACTTCCTGCATGCTTGCTGCAGTGACTGCCACTGTTCTAGCATTCAAAGCCTCCACTTACCATTTTAGTACCCCACAATGTACATGGTCTGGTCACTAAGGGGAGTTCTTAGCATGTCACCCAAGCTCGTTATACCAGCTAGGAGACTACTCTGCATAATGGAGACTATAATATGCTCTGCTGTCCCACCCTTAACCCAGCCACTCTCCTTCTTGACCCAACAGAGACTTGACCCCCTTGAACATGACTGTGCCCAGATCCTAGAAACAGTCTCCCTGCCCAGGCCTGATCTTAAAGATCAGCCTCTGGACAACCAACACTATACATTCTACACAGATGGCTCTTCCGACCTGGTCTGGCAAGCCACTCAGTTATACATGACTTCACCATTGTTGAAGTTGGACCGCTGCTACCCACTTCCTCACAGATTGCAGAGTTACATGCCCTCATATGAGCCTGCACCCTTGTTGCAGAAAAGACAGTAAACATTTATACAGACTGTCGTTACGCTTGGGGAGTTGTCACTATTTTTGGCTCATTTTAGAAATGAGGGTTACTTACTTCAAAAGGCACTCCCATCAAAAATGCCATACACAAAGATGCTCTTCTCTCTGCAGTCCTGCTCCCAAAGGTCACAGCAATCATCAAATGCTCAGCACACACACAGGGCACTGACACAGTTTCCAGTGTAAACCACAAAGGTCCTTTTCCACCTGATTCCCCTGCCTTCCTTGCTTCCCAAGATGTAATAGACATGCAAAAAGCTGCCCCTAAAGCAGAACAAACCAGTGGCTATAATAAGGCTGCCAGATCTCACCTGAAGGTGTATGGGCTGGTGGCAGCATCTTGTTTGATACCCTACCTTGTACACATATGTCACATGTGTACAAGCTGGGGGTGATTATAGGAAAAAGTACATCAGAATGGTGGGTACCCAAACGTTTTTACAAAATAGTACAACAGATATTGTCACAATGCAGCATATGCCAAAAAAATAACATCATCTACCCCATGGGGCCCCTTTGTGTATTTACAAATGGACTTTATTCAACTATCTCCATCCAAAGGATATCTTTGCTGCCTGTTGGTTATAGACCTATACAGCAAATGTGTTGAGGCATATCCAACAACAAATAAAAAGGCCAACACAGTTGCAAAAGTTTTGGTCATTGACTACATTGCAAGATGGGCTATTCCCGTTTCAATAGGCAGTGACCAGGGTTGTGAATTCTCAGCCTCAATTCTAAAAAAGACAACATATTTGGGAATCACCCATAAGCTACACAAACCCTATCATCAGGCTTAGTGGAAAGAGTTAACAGTACTCTCAAAAACAGACTGGCAGAAGCATATGACCAATCTGGTCTCTCATGGACCGAAGTTTTGCCAGTTGTACTAATGGAGATTAGAGGAAATGGGTCACGCAAACTAGAACTAAGCTCATATGAGATAATCACAGGAATACCAATGCCAATGGAGAGTATTCCTCCCCTAAGTCTAAGGAAAGCTGATATCCATGTCATGTCTGACTCAATGTTTGACTATTGTAGGACTCTAACACATGCCACTTAGCCTTTGTTGTCTCAAGATTCAGCAGCACAGGTATTTTCCAAACCCTACAGAGCATCATTCTCTCCAGCCAGGAGACTGGGTAAAAAAAAAAAAATCCTGTCTTGCAAAGAAGGGGTATTGAAGCAAGAGTGCATAACATAATTTTGCCATTGTACACATCATTGGTAAAACCTCACCTCGAATATGCAGTGCAGTTTTGGGCACCAGTACTAAAAAAGGATATTCTAGAACTGGAGAGGGTACAGCGAAGAGAAACAAAATTAATTAAGGGAATGGAGGACTTGACGTATGAGGAACAACTAGACAAACTTGGTTTATTTACTCTAGAGAAAAGATGACTGAGAGGAGATCTTATCACATCTTATCCGTGTTAAAACTGTTCTTCAAAGGTTGTGGGAGAATCTCTGTAAAAGTGGAAAAATGTAAATTTGAGAAGCATCAACTCACCTTCCTTAGTTGTTTGATTTACTCTTACGGTCTTCAGATGAAGGTGTCATATCCGTGCTTTTAGTTATCTTTGGAGTCTCCACCCCTGAATTTTCTGATTGGCTGGTTCATGTTTATCTACCTGGCTTCTTCCTCAGCTTTGCTTGCTTTACCTTCTGATTGCTTCTACGACTCTCTGGTTTCTAATCTTGGCTTGTTCACAACCCTCTGTGCTTCTAGTCTCTCTGGTACCAATCTTGGCTTGAACACGACAAACCCTGTTGTATAATACCACTTGGGAGAGCGAGTCCTGCAGAGTGACCTGCTTACCAGTGGATACTGTTTCTGGGGACAGTTTTTACTCCAGTTGCTCTGAGGGTTGGATTGGATGTAAGTCTTCTCCAACACACTAAAAATTGTGAGGGTAATCCTAAAGGATGCATATTGGTGACTGTGACCAAAACATTTTTTTTTTGTTGATACGCACAAGGGGTGCCCCTTTGTGTTTCTTCCTTCCTTTCCTCTGCTACTACCCCTAGACTGGTGTGGAAAAAGTCTATCACACTATATATGCAAATAAACTATACCCTCTACTCTTTTCCACCACGTTTCCTGTCTCCGGGACACTTGAGAGTCTAATTATCCTCCCCGTGATCTCTGGTGCCCATACCAATGAACCATCATGTAAAGGGGATGATAGTACCATTTAAAGGGATGACTCAAAAAGCCACCTAAAAGTATAGTGTGAATATAACCTACAGAGCGTAATGCAAACACCCAAGCCATGCATATCAATGAGTACCACGAGCTGGGTGTCTGCATATAAAAGTGCCTCCTAAGAGTTAAAATACAAGACAGTACTATACCTGGGAGGCCACCACACATATACCTAAACCCTTAGTTTGTGTCCCTCCTAAGACATGAAACACTTGATCTTATATAATATATAAAGCAGAGGAATCTCTCACCATCTACATTAAAAAATGTATAAAGTATTACACAGGCTTAAGGACATATACCCTTAAGCCCTAGAACATATACCCTATACACTAACACCAAACAAAGAAAAAAAAGTGCAATCATTTAATAGTTTGAGTATCTAACTTATTATTGTGTCCTAGTGGTTAAAGCGTGTCACAAACATAGATCCAATATGATTCCGTATTACATAGGTGTCTGGACCTATCTCTTCTAAGAATAGTGGAGGGGATATGTTCAAGGGGCATAAGCTGTGTGGACCCCAATGTGTTATTGCGTGTGTCCCTGTAATGCTTACTAAGAGGACACTTACTATCTCCCTTTAGAATATTTCTCTTATATTTTGAAAATCTCTCCTTAAGTTGTCTTTTGGTCCTAACACTATGGAGGTTATCTTCACACTATACTTTTAGGTGGCTTTTTGAGTCATCCCTTTAAATGGGACTATCATCCCCTTTAAATTTATAAATACATGATGGTTCTTTGCTATGGACACCAGAGATAATGGGGGAGGATATTTAGGCTCTCAAATTATACTTTGGGAGTCCCTGACTTTGAACAAACATGTAGAAAACTGTAAGATTTGTCCTTGTGAATGAACAGTTGTATAAGGATATATGAGAATGGGAACACATTTTGTGTTGGATAACAGCTTTACAGCAATGATTTCAGTCCACTATTTAGTCTGCAGGCACATCCAAGTCTTTAAGTTTGTTGATAGACCTCTTTCCGCTATCTATCTTCACCTTTGGACACAAGCGCTTTTTCACTTCCACTCTGCCCTGTGCGGCTTCTAAGTTAATAAACAGCCCTGATCAAGCTGTGTAAGTCACAGGAGGGGAATCCAGAACTACCACTAATCTCAGTGAGGAAGTTAAATTTCAAGCAGGGTTACCAAGAGGACTAAGGGGAGAGTTGAAGAGTGTTAACAGATGAGTGGCTTAAGAAGTCGGGAGAAGTAACATTTGCCAGTTTAGCACCTGATACTTTAACATTGTTACATTGCCAAAATTAGCAGATCTTTTACTTCTTTTGGGACTTATTGGCCAATATGCTACATTTTAGGATATGCAACTTCACATGTAATATTGTTGTATATATACAATTAAAGTATTTTTAGTTTATTAGTTTGTACGGGTTGAGCATCCCTTATCTGAAATGCTTGGGTCCAGCAGTGTTTCGGGTTTCGAATTTATTTGGATTTCGTAATATTTGTGAGATATCTTGGGGTATCTAAACATGAAATACATTTATGTTTCATATACACAATACACATAGCCTGATGGTAATTTTAAACAATATTTTTATTAATTTTGTGCATGAAACAAAGAATGCTACTGGTAAGCAATCATTTTCTTACACTTACACATTAGTACTTAAAGGGACATTATCACCCCTATACAAGTTTACCTAATTGCCGTCCTGATATATCGCTAAGCTTTAATCAGTGGTTTGTTATTTTAAAAAATGCATACTCATTTGGAAATTAACATTATTAAAAATCTGCCCTGCACTTACTTTTGGGCAGACTGTGGTTACAGCTCTGTACCACAGTCTGTCCGGAACAGTAAAAGTATGATGTACCCTTAATACAGTGAAAAATGTGTTCAGGATAGCTAAATAGCACAGTAGCATCACCAGAATACCTGTACAGGTATCGGATATTAACCCATTGAATGCCAGAGGGGTATGCAATGCATTGCAAAGCAATGCGTTGTGTACCCCTCTGGCACCCAAAAGGCCAAACAACAGCAACAACAAACAATGGCAGGCTTTCAGTCTCCACCTACAATGCTGTGTTTTGATGAAAAGGTTACTGTACAATATGTTTTATTTTTTATAGGTGAGGCAAACATCAGAAACAGTTGAGGGACCAGGAAGTGGGTCATCTAGGGATGAGGAGGCATTGTGCTGGATGACTTTTTTAAATAATTTCTCCAGAGTCATCTGCCTCATTAACAATGGTTGAATGCATGCTGCTCTAGTCCTTCGATAAGCCCATCACCATGTCATCTATAGGCACTTTTTCTGCAGTGGTATCAATGTCATCTTCATCATCACTATTGTCGCAATCACCTTGATTCAGAACCATGTTGACTATTTCACCATGGGTTAATGAATGAACAACTGGAGCCTCATTATCGATGTTAAAATCTTCTTCTATATCCACTTCTTCCAGCTTGTTGACAGACTCTGATTGTATATTGTTTGCATATCTAAGAAGATCAGACATAAGTTTCTTCTCACTTGACATATGGAATCCTTCAAAGTCATCACCTTGTTCATCATCATCATCATCGCTGAACATAATCGCAGGCCAAAGGTTGTGCCAGGTATGAATAACTGCGTCTTTAGTCACTGTGTTCCAAATGTTGGCAACAGCATATATGACATTCTTCATGTTAAACTCCTTTTGGAAGCCTTCCACATCCACATTTCTGTTCACTACTGCTAGAATGCTGTTCAAGAAAGTGTTTTTATAGTGACTCTTCATTGATCTAAGGATATCCTGGTCACATGGCTGAATCAATGAGTCACATTTGGGGGAAAGCACATGGCATAAACATAATTTTTTTATGAGAATTTCTGCTGGATGATGAGCATAACAATTATTGAAGCTATGGAAGATCTCTGGGAGGAAGGACACGAATAATTGGAAAACACTAATATGAAAGATCCTTACTTTTTGCATTGCCCCCATATTGAGGCTTTCTTAAATATGTTTATTAGGGATATTCGTGATATGTTCCTCAAACCTATCCATTCCAAAAAGGACCTTACATCAAAAGAAAGATCTAGTCTGAAAACTCTAATGGAGAATGACAGACTAATATTTTGTGAGACTGACAAAGGGGGGGCTTACTAATACTCAATAAGGAGGATTATATAAAAGAAGCACTTAGGATATTGGGGGATGATGCATCCTATGAACAACTACAACATAACCCCATACAACAATACAAGAGATCTTATGATGATCTTATCCGGCAAGCTTACCAAGTAGGAATTTTTGATAAGAACGAACTCCAATTCCTAAGTATTCTGTATCCAGTTATTCCAATTTTTTATCAAATCCCGAAGATTCATAAAAACATTACAAACCTGCTGGGACGCCCAGTAATATCGGGCATCAACTCCCTCACCAGCAACCTATCCCAATATATTGATTTTCTGCTCCAACCATATGTTCAACAACTCCAGTCATACACGAAGGATACCACACATGTACTACACAAATTGAAAAACATAAGTTGGTCACCTGACTATCTATGGGTCACCTATGACGTCACGTCCCTCTACACGATTATTGAACATCAGGCAGGCATTAAAGCAATCATTAATACACTTAGAAATTATCCAAACTTGAGAGAAGAACAGATAACATTCATCCTAGAGAGTATATTGTTTATTTTAGAACATAATTATTTTATGTTCGATAAAACTCACTATCGCCAAATAAGAAGGACAGCTATGGGGACTCGCTTCGTACTCTCATATGCTAATCTCTTTATGGGGGTGTGGGAGGAGTCTGAGGTATGGGAAAAGTTTGGCCAAGAAATTGTTCTATACGCCCGTTTCATCGATGATATTCTGCTGGTATGGAAAGGAGGAACCAGAAGATTACAAGAATTAATTTTCTCTATTAACAACAATCAGCTGGGAATTTACACCCAATTTCAAACACAATGTCATAACTTTCTTAGACCTTGAGATTTCAAGTAGGTCAAGTTCAGAAATCAATACAAAAACTCATCACAAAACAGTGGATGTAAATGGGTACATAGAAGCCACAAGTGGTCACCATCAGAACTGGCTGAACAACATTCCATACGGTCAGTTCGGATTTTCTGGAACAAGCGAAAAGGTTGGATGATAGATTTTTGGAAAAGGGTTACAAGAAAGGCCTAGCCGAAGCAGCTCTAGAAAGGTCCAAATGCATTCCCAGAGAAATACCACTGGCAGGTAATAACATCCCCCCAAAAAAGAGAGACAATACTCAGAAAAAGACCCTCAATGTACCCTTTATATCCAAATTCACAGCATCTGCTGGAAGAATTTAACAAATCATTAAGAAAAATTAGAAGATCCTGAAGTGAGTGAAGACTGTATGAGAGATCCAACCATCAAAACTGAAATTTATATACAGAAAAGCAGCAGACCTTAAAAGCAAACTAGCACCTTCTGCACTTAAATCGTCTGATTTTAAGAGAAGAACTAACATGCAAATTCACCACTAATGAAAGCAAGTCATTTACATCTAACATAACTTAGAGAAATAGTCTCCATCAAACAATTCATTAATTGCACCACTGACAATGTCATTTACATGTTACCACATGTAAATGTGGTAAACAATATATTGGATGTACCACGAGGACTCTCAAGAAGACGTTTCTAGAACACAGAAATAAGATCATTAAACAAAATCTGAAACATTCTGTCTCTAAACACTGCTTTAATTGCCCAGTTTTCAAAAATATTATGGACTTAACGGTTACCGGCATTGAACGTATTGCACCTACAATTAGAGGTGGAAATAGATTCCAAACATTAGCTAGAAGAGAGAGCTTTTGGATTTTCAAACTACACACATTGGAACCAGAAGGGATCAATGAAGTGCTTGATTTATGGTGCCACTGAACAACAAAGCAAAATAAAATAAAATAAAATTGAAAGTAGAAAATTACCCGCAACAACTCAAATTGCCGAGTAAACTATGGGTAACAATAAAGCGTGTTCCCTGCAGCTCATCTCAATTCACCTGTATGTCACAAACACTATAATTCATTCATTTTTTCTATATGAATTACACTCATTGACACCTTGGCTCAACCAATCATGTATACTTTACAATTCTCTATAAACCTAATGGGAATAGAGGATCATAGCTATTTTTCAGCTATCTCAAAATTACTTCAATCCACTTGCTCTATTTACTGTAGTAGGAAGTACATGGAAAAGTGGCACCCATACTAACATAGGTGCAATATACACTCAGACATCCTAAAAATGATATGATGGGCATATGCTATACTTACAGGAATTAGTGAATGACATCAACACATTAACATCAAAATGATGTAAAGATTAAATAGTACAACATATCCCTGCTGTTTAAGTACCTTCTCTCTTCAGCTCTAATATCACTTACGTATATTAACCTATATAACAACTGAATTTCACTGCGGTGACTTGACATTATAAGATCATACGGATCTCCAGCGCATTTGAGTGCTGAAGAAACTACTTTCAAATCAGGGATGATGTTGGATGTCAACCATCAATACAATTAATTGTCGATGAATGATGTCTAGAAGTCCTCAGACTAATATGACCATGAATATTTGCATAACTCTCATCTCCATCTAACTGATATTGAAATTACAAGCTTAAAACTATTTTATTGCACTATATTGACTCGTTTGATTCAAAGACCATTAGTAATGATGACATGACATGTCATTCAAGAAAATCTTGAACCCTCCCATTATGGTGAATGGTCACAGATGTTTTAAAAAACCTGACCGCAAAAACATGTAGAATTATAAAGGCTTCTCCAATATCATCCTTTTACTGTCCTAGCCACAATAGAGAGGGAACCATTTACATCATATCAGGCATCACCATTGAAGGATATTGAGGCTATGCACACGAACCTGTGAACTACACACTGCAGACAGACAGCAGAGTATCCGGAGACCGGTTAATGCCACACCTCTAGATATGCAGTAACTCAAGAATCCCTGTGGTGAGCCCCATGTAATAACAATTTGTGCTGTGTAACAAAGCATTTATCTAGTAATCATCTAACAAGAAGGGGGAAGTGAATTTTACCATCTATTTGTGCATATAGACACTCTATCTGTGTTGGCTTTGGCAAATTCCGATAGCTTATACCATACACACCACCCTCACTCCTGAATACCTCTATTACTCCGTCTTATAGAGGGCAGGCTCTGTCACCTTGGATGTCTATGCCCCATTGTTTTATTGATATTTTTATATTTATTTAAATTGTTTTACTAATAGTGCACGTTGCCATTTCAACCTATGTTTTATACATGACTTCACTTGTTTAGGAACGAGTATCCATTATTGTATTGTTCTTTTATCTTACAGATGTACTTTTATGTATCCTTTTTTGTTTTTATTTATCATTGATACACTTGTCCCAATTTTTATTGTGGTTCTGAGCATTAAATAAATTATATTCATCTTTTATGCATACTACACTTAGATCTCTTGTGCGCTGTCTCTCTTGTTCTTCTTTTGGATTGATACACCACTCGATGGAACTCCGAGTCCACTGACACGCAGCACAAAGAACTTCTGATCTCTAACCCCTTCATTTTAAACATTGTTACACCACAGAGCAGAAAGTAAGCAAAAACACACTGACTAGTGCATCAGGGAATCTGCTTGTGCAGATTTCAGAATGTTTTGTTTTTTGGAATTTTTTGGAATTTCGGATAAGGGATACTCAGCCTGTACAGATTTTATTGTCTTGTGCCACATGGTAACATTTTGTAAGGGTTGTAGGACACACATTATATATATTTGTACTCCATATGATTAGGTTGGATTCTATTATATAGCAGTCTTCCAGGGTATAGTTTTTAGCATGTATTGTCTATGACTAACCCTGCTACTTTGACACTTCGGTGTCCGACCTCGACCAGGCTTAAAGCTTATTACAGACTTTGTGGTTTGCCTCCAGTGGTGTCTGGGTGTAACCATCCAGCTATTAGGCTTCACTACCTGTACCTTTCAACCCAGCTTTGCCGCAGCAAGGGTACACACAACACTACCAATGCTACCAAGCCACGCTCTCTAGTTAATAGCAGACCACTCAGGTGAATTCCAGCTTCTGTCTAGTCTAGCATTACAGGAAGAACAAACTATATATGCTGTAAAGTCAGAATGATTTCAAAAATAGACATGGTAATAGTTTATTTTAATCAATTAACAAAATGCAAAGTGAGTGAAAAGAAGAAAAATCTAAATCATATCAATATTTGGTTTAACCACTGTTACCGGTTTAAACTTGGTCAGCAATAATGTAACCCAGAGAAATATGTATTTATATATAAATGTGATAATTTTACATGTACATATACATAAATATTTCCAGTTATGAGGATTCAGATGCAAAAGAGATGGTTCAATCACAAACCAATTTATTAGAACACCAGTCAGAGTCTTACATCACACTGCAATTTTAATCTATACTTCCTTATAAGGAATTAAATAGCATGCACAACAAAGATTAGACTAACTACAAAAATACATTTAAGACTACAGTACACAAAACATAAATATATTTCTATATACATAAGTGCACTGTGTATTTTGGCATAATTATCTGGGCAGAATCCTCCTGTACATGCTCTTGCTACAGCTGTCCACTGCCCCTTCTTCTATCCTTTTCTCTCCTTTCCTCCATCTTTCTCCTTCACTGCATCTTCCTCCTCCACTCCTTCTCTATCTAAATGGAATCTAATCCCTTGTTTTATACTCTTTCCTGCCCATTGCTTTCAATGTAAATAGGCCTAAACACATCCCAGTGCGCTATTTGATATGCAGCTAACAGCAGGTGTGGGTGCCTAGCTTGCTGGCAAAAACTTATTTGGGACACTTCTGAAAATACCTATTTCTCTAAAGGATTAGGGAATGTCAGCCTAAGGTTGGCAACCCCCCTCCTGCAAGATATACACATCTATACTGGTTCCCAGGCCATTTGTCTTGTCAGCGAACAGGTGATACCCTGACTGAGTGGGCAAAGGCAAAAGGATGATACATACTTTTGATTTGTGTGTATATATATATATATATATATATATATAATAAGCCTCATTGCATAATTTATGGTTCCTCACACACAGAACATAATTTATGTCTCCTCAGAAAACACACACACACATTGCACAGAATGCATCATTACATAATTTATGTCTCATTAGGAGACACAACTCCCATTGGGCGATTCAATGTGGACATTACTGCTCCCATAGGGTGATTCAGTGGGGGCATGTTTGTCATACAGGGAGTTGGCCCGCCCCCTCCAGCCCGCCCACCACTATCCAACTGACAAAAAAAAATATAACTGCCACTGCCTCCTGAAGTAGGGGATATCAATAACTTCTCCCGGTCCACACACACTCTCACTCGGGATCATGACCCCACAAACACACTGTTTCACCTCCCACAGATAATTGTAACCCTCCATACACTCTGTCTCAGTGCTTTGCTGTGTTACAGAGGGCAAGCCTCAAACACCACTTTCTATTTGTTCCCTCATCATATTGCTATGTTGCCTCAACTGAAGAGCCACCGTGTGTTATATTGCTATGTTACCTCAGCTTAAGTAAGGAGTAGTTACTGCTCCCATTGAGTGATTCAATGGGGGAGTGATTTAAATCATGCAGGGAGTTGGCCTGCCCCCACTATCCAGCCCGCCCACCACTATCCAAGTGACTGAAAAAACAAAATGTCTGCCACTCGCTCCTACACCACAGACACAAACACACACTCACACTATCTCACACTCTCTTTCACTCACACTCTCACTCACACTCTCACTCACACTCACACACATTCACTCACACTCACACACAATCACACACACACAATCACACACACTCAAACACGCTCTCACTCACACACACTCAATCACACACACTCTCAATCACTCACACACTCACATGCAATCACTCACATCCCGGGAGTCAGCACGATCCACCTTCCACCATAGTCTCACTCGCACTCACTCACACCCCGGGAGCCAGCACGATCCACCTTCCAACATAGTATGTGCAAATACCACATGCATTTCAAATGCATGAATGAATGCCACTCACTCACTGTCACGGTTTATTAAGACGCTCAGACAAAAGATTTAGGTAAAAGCATAACTGTATTGAAAAGTTAAGGCAATCCCCATAGGGTTCACATACATATACATACAATATAATAGCAATAGGGAAATAGAACAGGTTCTACCGGCCTTGCCAGTAATACCGAGCAAGGCAACCCAGGTGGCTATAAGGGATAGCAATAGCAGGCTCTACCGGCCTTGCCAATACCGGGTAAGGCAACCGTGAGATGGAATATACCGGTTCTACCGGCCTTACCAATACCGGGCAAGGCAGCCTCGGGAAATGCTGTGGGTAGGCTCTACTGGCCCTGCCAATACCTGGTAAGGCAACCGTGAGATGGAATGTACCGGTTCTATCGCCTTACCAATACCGGGCAAGGCAGCCTCAAGGAACACTGTGAAGAGGCTTTACCGGTCCTGCCAATACCTGGTAAGGCAACCGTGAGATGGAATGTACTGGTTCTACCGGCCTCACCAATACCGGGCAGGACAGCCCCAAAGGAGGAGACCAACAGGTGCCAATGGTTGTCAAGAGACAATGACAGGGACTCGAACCATCAGCACTAGACTGTAGTATGGAGCAAACCAGCGTCCGCACGCTGGAACTAACAGTTTAGTAATTCCCTGGGTTAATGGAGTAAACCAGCGTCCTCACGCTGGGACCAACAGTATAGAATGCCACCAGGTTCAATGGAGTTAACCAGCGTCCGCACGCCGGGACCAACCGTATAATATGCCACCAGGCAAATGGAGTTAACCAGCGTCCGCACGCTGGGACCAACAGTATAATATACCACCAGGTTTAATGGAGTTAACCAGCGTCTGCACGCTGGGACCTACAGTATAATATGCCACCAGGCTTAATGGAGTTAACCAGCATCCGCACGCTGGGACCATCAGTATAATATGCCACCAGGTTTAATGGAGTTAACCAGCGTGTGGGCACTGGGACCAACAGGATAATATGCCACCAGGTTTAATGGAGTTAACCAGCGTCCGCACGCTGGGACCAACAGTATTGGCAGCCACCAGGTTAATGGAGTAAACCAGCGTCCGCACGCTGGAACGACACAGTGAGAATATCACCGGGGCGATAGAGAGAGCAATGTCGCCAAGCGACTACCGGATGGGAATACTGAGACCAACTGAAGGTGGAGCACAGCGAGCACCGCTGAACAGACGGCAACCGGAACTAAGACAGACGGAACAACTGGAGCAACAGCCGTCACGGAGGAGTCCAACTGGAGTGGCAAGCAGACTGGAACAGGAACAGGTGGAATCAGGAACACTGGAACTCAAGACTCTGTAGTTCTGGACTCTGGAAAGCTGGAACAGGCCCAAACAGCAAAACAGACTGGAACACAGGACTCTGTAGCTCTGGACTCTGGAACACTGGAACAGGCCCAAACAGCATGACAGGAAGAACAAAAGGTACTGTCAGAGACACCACGAAAGGGCAACCAAAGGGTGCCCGAGCTGAGTATAAATAGGCAATCAGAGGTGGGCAGACAATAGGCAGCCAATGGGAGCCCCCTGCAGGTGATAGACAGTGTATAGCACCAATCATGGGCACCGTGATAGTACCCCCCTTTCAAAGACCCCCTCTCCTAGAATGGGGTCTAGGCTTCTGAGAGTACTTGGCATAAAAATTTTGTAGTAATCTTGGTGCATGAAGGTCCCTACTGTCCACCCAAGATCGATCCTCAGGACCATAGCCTTTCCAATGCACCAAGTACTGTACCTTTCCTCTAAGCCTACGGGAGTCAGTGATACTCTGTACCTCGTATTCCTCTTGCCCTTCAACCTCAACGGGCCGTGGCATTACAGGTGTCGTAGTGTAACGGTTGCACACCAGAGGGTTAAGGAGAGACACATGAAATACATTGTGAATGCGCATGGATGCAGGTAAATCCAATGCATAGGAAACGGGGTTAATTTTGCGAATAATTCTGTAAGGAGCAATGAACCGAGGTGCCAACTTATTAGATGGGACTTGGAGCTTCAAGTTCTTAGAAGACAGCCATACTCTATCCCCAACTTGGAAGGAAACCGCTGGAAGCCTCCTGCGATTAGCATGGCACTGATGGCGCTGAAAGGACTGACCCAGTGCCCTCTGAACTTGTGCCCATGTGGAACGGAGTTGCTCGATATGCTCATCTAGAGCTGGAATCTGCTGGAATCCGGGAGCAGGCAGGGTTGGAAACCATAATTAATCAAAAATGGAGAGCTCCCGGAAGAAGAATTAACCGCACAGTTCCTGGCGAACTACGCCCCAAGGCAACAAGTCGGCCCAATTGTCATGATGTTCAGTCACAAAACATCGCAGATACTGTTCCAAGCCTTCATTGGCACGTTCAGCGGCCCCATTAGTCTGGGGATGATATGCAGAGGAAAAGGATAGCTGTATGCCCATCTGTTCGCAAAACGCCCTCCAGAATCTGGATACAAACTGGCTCCCCCTGTCGGACACCAGTACCCTGGGTACCTCATGCAACCGGAACACTTCTCTAGCAAACACCATTGCCAGTTCTTTAGTAGAGGGAAGGCCATGGAGAGGTATGAAGTGAGCCATTTTAGAAAACCGGTCTACCACCATCAATATAAAGGAATACCCTCTAGACCTGGGCAATTCTCCCATAAAATCGATAGAGACATGAGACCAAGGACGTTCGCCATTAGGCACTGGCTGAGGCAATCCCACTGGGAGATGTCTAGGGGTTTTGGCACGATCACAGGTGGCACAGGCATTGGTAAAATCGGCACAATCAGATCTCATAGAAGGCCACCAAAATAATTGAGAGAAGGACCATAACAATTGGTCTCTACCAATATGTCCCGCAGCCTTAGAGGAATGGTAGGTTTCAATTAATCGAGTACGGAAAGGTTCAGCGACAAAACATTTGCCCACTGGAGTTTCATGGGGAGCGGAGGCCTGAGAGGCCAAAATCTCATCCCCAAGTGGAGAAGTGATACTAGTACGTATGGTGGCCAAAATACGGTCAGGTTGGATGATAGGTGCTGGTGCTTCTTCTCTGTCAATCTCAGCCTCGAATTGTCTTGACAGAGCATCAGCCCTAATATTCTTTGATCCAGGCAAGTATGATACAATGAAATTGAATCGAGAAAGGAATAATGCCCATCGCGCCTGGCGAGAGGACAATCTTTTGGCCTCAGAGAGATATGTCAAATTCTTATGATGAGTCAGAATCAAAACAGGATTTTTTGTGCCTTCAAGTAAATGACGCCATTCCTTGAGAGCGAGGATAATGGCCAGTAACACTCTATCACCAATCTCATAATGGCTTTGGCCTCCCGTTAATTTCCTTGAAAAGAACCCACAGAGTCTGAGTGTTCCACCTTTGACTTGTCTTTGAGAGAGTACTGCCCCAACCCCAATATCTGAGGCGTCAACCTCTAAGGTGAACGGAAGTAATGGATTGGGGTGGGATAACACAGGAGCGTTAGCAAAGGCTACCTTCAGTTTCTCAAAGGCCTCTTCCGCAGCCATCGGCCAAAGAGCTGGGTTAGCGCCCTTATGCGTGAGGTCAGTCAGGGGTTTCACAATGGAAGAGAAATTCTTAATAAACTTCCTATAATAATTGGCAAAACCTAGAAATCGTTGGATGGCTTTAAGGGTCTTAGGTTTAGGCCACTGTAGGACTGCCGTCAATTTTTCCTTGTCCATGGCAATACTGTCTTTGCCAATTATAAACCCCAAAAACGGTACACTGGTTTTGTGGAACTCACATTTCTCCACTTTACAGAATAACTTATTTTTTCGTAATCGCCGCAGTACTTTAGACACATCCTTGATGTGTTGTGACAAGTCTTTGGAGTGGATAAGTATGTCGTCGAGGTAGACTACAACACATGACTGTAACATATCTCTAAGGACGTCATTAATTAGTTCTTGAAAAACTGCGGGGGCATTACACAGACCAAATGGCATGACTAGATATTCGTAGTGCCCAGATCTCGTGTTAAAGGCAGTTTTCCACTCATCACCGGCTCTGATTCGTATCAAATTGTAGGCAGCACGTAGGTCCAGTTTGGTGAAAATCGAGGAACCCTTGAGTATATCAAAAAGCTCGGTGATGAGTGGTATCGGGTAAGCATTCTTTGCCATCAGTTTATTTAACCCACGGTAGTCAATGCAAGGTCGCAATTTGCCATTTTTCTTTTTAACAAAAAAGAACCCGGCCCCGGCCGGAGAGGTAGATTTCCTAATGATCCCTCTATTGAGGGCATCAGAAATATATTCTTCCATAGCTTGGTTCTCCTCACAAGACAATGGGTATGTGCGTCCCCTAGGTGGCACCGTTCCAGGTGTTAATTTGATGCGACAGTCATATTGTCTGTGCTGAGGTAAGGCGCCAGCCTCTCCCTTAATTAAAACATCACTAAATTGCTGATAGACATCAGGTAGTGAAGGGGAGGTGCACAAGACCTTAACAGGATGGGTGACGCAATTTTCCATACAGAACTGAGACCAAGCAGAAATCTCGCATTTTTGCCAATCGAATTGTGGATTATGCAACTGTAACCAAGGAAACCCCAATATCACGGCATGGTGAGGAGAGTTAATTAACTGAAACTGCTGCTTCTCCTTGTGGAGAGCCCCAATAGTCATGGATAATGGCATAGTTTCAAACATAACCTGAGCGGGTACCAGGGGTCTGCCATCAATTGCTTCAATAGCAAGAGGGGTTTCTCTTTCAATGTGTGGCACCCCATGCAATTCAGCAAAGGTATTATCCATAAAATACCCAGCTGCACCAGAATCGACTAGGGCCAAAACCTCCACAGAGAGCTGTGCCCAAGACAATACCACCTGTATGGTGGGTTTAAGAGCACCAATCATTGGGGACGATTGCACACCACCTAGGGCCTGTCCCCCAAGGTACCCTAGGTGTGTTCGTTTCCCGGACGTACCGGACAAGATCTTAACAGGTGCCCATTTTTACCGCAGTATAAACACAACCCTTGTTTCCTGCGATATGTTCTTTCCTCCTTGGTTAACCTAGTGAAACCCACTTGCATAGGTTCCCCTGGTTCCTGTACTGGTACACTAGGTTTAGATGCCAAGGGAGAGGTGGGTGGGAAAAATGTGTTACTAGACCCATTATTCTTAGATCGTATTTTACGATCTCTGGCAGTGTCTCTCTCCCGTATTCTGGAGTCAATTAGAATAACATATTCAATATAATCATCAAGATCGGTAGACAAATATTTTGCTGCAATTTCATCTTTAATCCGGTCACTCAAGCCTTGGGCAAATGCTGCCAACAGAGCCTCATTATTCCACCCTACCTCTGCTGCCAAGGTGCGAAATTCGATGGCATAATTGCCCACCGTGCACCTGGCCTGTTGTATCTCCATAAGACGTTTAGCAGCAGAGGTGGTTCTACCAGGAGGCTCGAATACTCTCCGAAAGGACTGCACAAATTCACAGAAATTCTTAGTGCAAGGCTTAGCATTTTCCCACAATGGGTTAGCCCAAGCCAATGCTCTACCAGTCAGCAAGGAAATCATGAACCCAACCTTGCTGCGATCATTATGAAATTAATGTGCCGTCAATTCCATAAAAATTTCCAGCTGATTGATGAACCCTCTGCAGAGTTGTGGGTCTCCATCATATCTTAGCGGCAAGGGTGCAGAAGCCGTTAACCCTTTTATTGCAGCCCCAAGGACCCTAGTATCATTCTCCGGTGTCTGACTGGGCGAGACCACCGGGTTGGAACCGGACTTATCGGCAAGTACTGTGCGTTCAAGAATAGTTTGGATAGCAACTGCCAACTGATCCAAACGTTGCTCGTGCATATCCATCCTCCAATGGATATTCTGCGTATTACCATCACTCTTAGTGTCTGAGGTCATGGCCCTTTCGTACTGTCACGGTTTGTTAAGACGCTCAGACAAAAGATTTAGGTAAAAGCATAACTGTATTGAAAAGTTAAGGCAATCCCCATAGGGTTCACATACATATACATACAATATAATAGCAATAGGGCAATAGAACAGGTTCTACCGGCCTTGCCAGTAATAATGAGCAAGGCAACCCAGGTGGCTATAAGGGATAGCAATAGCAGGCTCTACCGGCCTTGCCGATACCGGTAAAGCAACCGTGAGATGGAATATACCGGTTCTACCGGCCTTACCAATACCGGGCAAGGCAGCCTCGGGAAATGCTGTGGGTAGGCTCTACCGGCCCTGCCAATACCTGGTAAGGCAACCGTGAGATGGAATGTACCGGTTCTACCGGCCTTACCAATACCGGGCAGGACAGCCCCAAAGGAGGTGACCAACAGGTACCAATGGTTGTCAAGAGACAATGACAGGGACTCGAACCAACAGCACTAGACTGTAGTATGGCGCAAACTAGCGTCCGCACGCTGGAACTAACAGTTTAGTAATTCCCTGGGTTAATGGAGTAAACCAGCATCCGCACGCTGGGACCAACAGTATAGAATGCCACCAGGTTCAATGGAGTTAACCAGCGTCCGCACGCTGGGACCAACAGTATAATATGCCACCAGGCAAATGGAGTTAACCAGCGTCCGCACGCTGGCACCAACAGTATTAATACGCCACCAGGTTTAATGGAGATAACCAGCGTCCGCAGTCTGGGACCAACAGTATAATATACCACCAGGTTTAATGGAGTTAACCAGCATCCGCACGCCGGGACCATCAGTATAATATGCCACCAGGTTTAATGGAGTTAACCAGCGTCCGCATGCTGGGACCAACAGTATAATATGCCACCAGGTTTAATGGAGTTAACCAGCGTCCGCACGCTGGGACCAACAGTATCGGCAGCCACCAGGTTAATGGAGTTAACCAGCGTCCGCACGCTGGAACGACACAGTGAGAATATCGCCGGGGCGATAGAGAGAGCAATGTCACCAAGCTACTACCGGATGGGAATACTGAGACCATGTGAAGGTGGAGCACAGCGAGCACCGCTAAACAGACGGGAACCGGAACTAAGACAGATGGAACAACCGGAACAACAGCCGTCACGGAGGAGTCCAACCGGAGTGGCAGGCAGACTGGAACAGGTGGAATCAGGAACACTGGAACTCAAGACTCTGTAGTTCTGGACTCTGGTAAGCTGGAACAGGCCCAAACAGCAAAACAGACTGGAACACAGGACTCTGTAGCTCTGGACTCTGGAACACTGGAACAGGCCCAAACAGCATGACAGGAGGAAACAAAAGGTACTGTCAGAGACACCACGAAAGGGCAACCAAAGGGTGCCCGAGCTGAGTATAAATAGGCAATCAGAGGCGGGCAGACAATAGGCAGCCAATGGGAGCCCCCTGCAGGTGATAGACAGTGTATAGCAACAATCACGGGCACCGTGATACTCACTCACACCCCGGGAGCCAGCACAATCCACCTTCCACCATAGTATGTGCAATTACACATGCATTTCAACTACATGAATGAATGCCACTCACATTCACTCACACCCCGGGAGCCAGCACGATCCACCTTCTGTGTGCAATTACCACATGCATTTCAACTATATAAATGAATGCCACAGTAGAGGCATAAGTACAAACACAGTCATTACAATGACACATAAGTCACTCCCTTATAACTCACTTCTGTGTGTGTGTGTCTCTGTGTGCCTGTGTGTTCCTCACTGTGTGTTGCATGTCTGTATCACACTCTGTGTCTGCATGTTGTGCATTGCATGTATGTGTGTATGACTGTGTCGCTCTTTATGCATCTCAGTGCATGCGTGTGCATTTGCGTGTGTGTCTCTGTGTGTGTCATTCATTGACCATTCATAGAGTGCCCACAGAGCCCAACTGTACACAAACAAGTTGACCCCTGTTATTATGGGAGCGAGAAAAAATAGATCTTCATCTCAGCATGCCTGTGGGCCATCTAATTACATGAAATGGAGATATTACACAAGCAATAACCCATCTGGTAACACCACCCTGTGCGTTAGGGGAGTTGTAGGGGAAGCAATGCAGATCATCCAGACTACCGGTCAAGGGAGCCCACTCCATTCCCCAGACCCTAGGAGTCCCCTACCCCTCTTGGCATTGTCCAAGTGAAAATTATCCTGAAGAAGGCAGAATTGTTGCCTAGCAGCAATATAACCACCACTACCAGGAGCAGAGATCAGCTTTCTGCCTGCTTCTAGTGCTGCCAGTCTGCCTTCTTAAGGTCAACAAGAAATGGCAAGTGTGACATTAGGGTACCCTCTGTCACATTTCTCATCACCTCCTCCAACCGGTGAGATGTCTGTAATAGAGCAGCAGCAGCACAGAAGGAGTAGTGGTTGTGGTGATGATGATGGTGAAGAAGCTGTGGTGGAAGAGACATTGATGGCCTTTTTAGCCCAAACTGAGAAGGAGTGGGAGAGGGGGATGACGATGAGCATTACCACCACCAACAGTGATCTTTTGTAATTCCTGCTGCTGAGTTGCAAGGGCAGCAGGATGCTGAGGAGCAAGCTAGCGTGCCACAGACCAAAGTGGACACAGTGGGAATGGGGTCAACAAGTGATGCAGGACTACTTGCCATCAGCAGCAATACTCCTGATCCTAGTTGCAGTGCTTGTTCTGAGCAGTAGCAGCAACAGCAACAACATTATCATCTGACCCAGAGGGAATGTGGAGGAGAAGAAGAAAGAGGCCATTCTTCTCCACCTTCTTCCTCCCCCCTGAAGTCATGAGTGTTTGACTGTTTTTCTCTTGGGGCAGGCACAAGGCAGTCATCATCAGCAACGACACTGTGCACAATTTGTGATGAGTCAGCGAGAAGAGGAAAGGAGGGAACACACTTTGGCACAATTGCCCTGATAACACACATGAAAAACAGACTCCATGACATTTATGTGAAATATGTTAAAGCCAAATACTCACCACAGAAATTGAGCACCTCCCCTGCCAAGTGATAACCACTCTGTAGATGTTAGGATGTGGCAGTTCGTGTCCACCCACTGCACACTGTGTGGTGCACTGACCACACATGTCAGTGTGATGGAGGAGAATCGCAAGCAGGGCATCAAGCGGCATCTGAAGAGACTCCATCCCACAGAATCTGCTAAGCTGGTGGCAGGGAGGGTTCATCATTACTATTAAACTGTCGGCAAGTTGTCATGTGCAGGTTGGGGACAAGGGGCTGTTACGGTTGGCAAGCAAAACCAGTAGTCAGACGGTATAGTTAATAGAACCTTTATTATGAGAATAATGACAGCAATGCAATATATAAATATACACACAGTGGGTGATTGAAACGGCGAGCACTGTATCAGGAATAGTAATCTCAGCCCACTGGAGTCTCGTGGTAAAGTAATGCCCAAGAGATACTGACTCAGCCTGCAGTCAGTAGCTAGGAGTATGCTAGAACCCCAGGTCGGTGCTAGGAAGGATGTCTGAATAACGGAACCAACAAACTGAGCGACCTGACAGAGCCTTCTCGTATGCATCAGATAGGATAGTCAGACAAGCCAAAGTCATACACAGAGAGGGTAGTCAGCCAGAGCCACAGGTTTGCACCAGATAGGATATCCACTGGAGCGTATGTATGCTGGATGCGCAGTGGACAGAGCCCCAGGTCAACACCAGAGTGGGTAGTCAGACAAGCCTAGGTCATACACAGACAGTGTGGTCAGCCAGAGCCACAGTTTTGCACCAGAAAGGATATCTGAGCCAAATCGGAACGCCAAGGAGAATAGTCAGACAGAGCCACAGGTCAACACCAGAATGGATGAACAGACAAGCTTGATCATTTACAGGAATCAGGAATACTAGAAAATTAACTTCTCAGAACGACAAGGTGAGGGTGACTGTGTCAGGTCTCAGTTTTCCCTTTAAACCCCTCCACAGGAAGTAGGTAGGAGGAGCAGCTAGAGGGAGGAAGTAGGTAGGAGGAGACTACAGGAAACAAACACACATAAAACAGAGGCCTGCAGCATGCTTGAAGCCTCTTGCCTGCAGATGACACTTGGAAAGACGCCGAGTGTAGCTGAAGAGGCGGAGCTGGAAACAATGTACTGTGACGGGCATAGTGACAGCAGCAGTACTTGGTGTCTGGTGGGGGGATTTCACATTGTCATGGTGTTTGGATAGAGTTATGCCAGGTGTTTCTTGTTAGTGCAGATATACCCATTGTTCCCAGTCCTTCCCTTATTTACACTGTGCATATTGCAGTTGCTGATGTGAGAGGCACAGTTCCTGCTCTCAAGGGAACAATTTCTATTCTCAACCTATTATTTTGGAGGAAGAGGGGCAAGTGGAGAATCATTATTGGCCAACTTCTTCTGAAGTTGTGGGGGTTATGTATGGTTACTGCTTCTGCCTCAGGCGCATCACTGGAGCTAGTCATGGCAAGTGTAACCTTCATCATCCATCACCTATGTTACTGTTGTTGTTGATCCCATTCCCTTTGAGCTACCTAATTATCCTGCTGCTTAAACAATTTGCAGCACCAGCAAGAACAGCAATTGCATATTCTGCAAATTATATCAGGGCATTTGACAACGGCCAGTGGCCACTGGCCAACACGACATGACCTGCTGACATTAGACCAGTAGCGCATTGTTTTTTTTACTCAGGGCTTGTGCTTAAAAAAAAAAAAAAAAAAATAGGCCTACAAAAAAATAAACAATTTTTGGGGGATTGGTTCTAACAAGCCTATGTCCTACAAATCAATGTTTCCTTAGGGTTTATGCCAAACAAGTCCAGGTCCTACAAATCAATGTTTTCTCAGGGTTTGGGCCTCAAACAACAAATTTTACGAATCATCCTCTATAAAATACTCTATCACTTCAAGTATCAGTCTACCCCAGTGGCAGCTTACATCAGGAGGTTCCTGTATCTATCACATTACATATACATTTCTCATTTTATTTACTTATTGTAACGGAAGCTGAGAAGGGACCGCGTCACCTTCCGCCGTCGTTCCCGGGTCTCTCCTTCTCGACGCAGATAAGCGCCGTCGGATGCACCAGTTGAAGTATGAACGGTCACTGGAAACAGCCACAGGATCGCTGGAAGCAGGGAAGCAGGGAAGAGTCCACGTCGCCGCCTGACAGTCCACGAAGTTAGGTCGCAGGAAACTGGCAGCAGGCGGTCGCCGATTCAGGATACTTGGTGCAGATGGGTATCAGAGTGGATACTTTAGACCATAAGCAATACAAGACTCCAGGACTCCTTGTTCACTCCAAACATAACTCTCTTTATTGAACCAAAGCACACATATTTATACAGTTTCAAACCACACTAACTTAGAGCACAGTACAGGAGACTTAATTCAATCACAGTTCATCAATAGGACACAGCAAATGGTAGGGCAGAATACAATGGAGTAGTCACAGGGATAATTCAGTCACCACAAAGGGTCCAAGAACCAACAACAAATGATTCAGGGAAACATAATAGGGCAGACATGATTGGATTAATCACACAGCAGGGGGCCACAAGACAGTGCTCAATACAATGACTTGAGTAATTAAGCAAAAGGCTTGGGGGACTACAAAACATATTGAAAGTAAATATGCTCAAACTCAAATGATTAACCCTTTGCAGGTCAGAAGAGTTTGCAGCACCCAAGCCTTGAATTGTTCTTTCCTCTGGTACAGCTGCCTATCCACATAAGGCTAGCCAAAGTCTCTTAGTCCAGGATAAGGGCTTGAGAGATCGTATGCCAGGGCACAAAGGAGTGTCCAATATCCATAATCCTTGGGCCCAGGGGTGAATAAATGCCATGCCCAGACAAGAGCTCCCAGTAACGGGTAGGATCCGTTACATTTCTCCCCCTTTTGGTTCCAAGCCAGCGGGTGCGGTAGTAAACGCTGGCTGGGAGCTGTAGGAGGGCATGGAGGTGGTGAGGCACTTGTCTGGACAGTGCACTAGTCCGAAGGCCTTGGTCCTAGGCCAGTTTCTACTGAGGTGTACCTTGTCCTGGGCCAGTGGTTAAAGTAGTCTTTCTGTTCTGGGCCAGGGGGAAACATGAGCCCTTTGTCTGGGCCAGGTAGGGGGAAACAAGGCCCTGGTCCTGGGCCAGGGAAACAATTGCAAGTCCCTTTGTCCTTAATCCTGGGCCAGAGGGTGAAGCAGTCTTTTTGACCTGGGCCAGGGGAAAACATGAGCCCTTTGTCTGGGCCCGGTAGCGGTGTACAGGGCCCTTGTCCTGGGCCAGTGAAGAAAATGCCAGTTCCTGTGTCCTTAAACCTGGGCCAGGGGAACTGATGCCTGTTTGTCCTGACAAACATCAAAACAGGTGGCCTCTCCTGGGCCCTTCTCCAGGCAGTGCTGAAGTCAAATCCTTCTGGGTCTGGGGCCAGTGGCTCAGGGTCAAGAGCCAGTCTATAAGGGGGATCTTCCTGGGGCAATTGTGTCTCTGGCTTCTGTGCATCAGAGTGTGGGGAGAGAGGCATATCTCCCCCTTTTAGTTGGGCCAGGGCCCCAGAGGAACAGGAGAGGATGTTTGTCCCACTCTCCTGGGCTGGGGCAACATTCTGGGACACATTCCCACCCCCCAGGCAGAGCTCAGGAAATTCAGGGGCCCCAGCAACATCCCTGATGAGGACGGTGGTCCCACTCACCAGATCAGGGCCCAAAGGGGAATTGTTGGGGAGCGCCTTCTTGGGGCTTCTGGTGAGCTTGCTCCCACTCACCAGTGTCAGGGCAAAACAAGGGGTGGTGTGCTCACTCCTACACACCACAGCAGGGGGTTCACAGGACCCGGTGAATTTGCTCCCCTCCACCAAGCCAGGGGTCACAGGGAAAGGGAACACAATCGTTGGGCTGGGGATGAGGACTGTTGATCCACTAATCCCAGCCAAGGTTTCACATGACCTGGTGCGCTCGCTCCCACGCACCAAGCCAGGGGTTACAGGGGGACTGGAGAGCTCGCTCCTACTCTCCAGCATGAGGAACTTGGGGCAACATCCAGGGTTTCCAGGGGCAGTAGCAGCACTGCAGAGTGGCAGCCTGCTGTACCCCTCTTCTTCTTGGCCCCTCACATCAGGGCCATCTCTTGTCTTCTGGAGGAGGGCAGTCTCAATCCTCCTCGCAATCTTAGTCACATACGTGGAGAAGACACTCTTCCCCTTCTCCAGGGCAATAGCAACAGGGGACGGACTGGGGCTGCTGGTGGGGACCTGCATCTCCTTCACCACAGCAGGGGTTTCCCAGACCCTGGTGAGCTCGCTCCCACTCACCAGGTCAGGGTTTACAGGGGGGCTGATGGGGCACTCTTCTCCACCCATCAGTTCACACAACATATCCTCAGGAGGGCCAGCAGCACTGCTCTCTTCCAGTCCGCTGGGGTCCTCCTCTTGTAGGCCATCACTTTCCAGGGCCTTCTCTGCCTTGAGGGAGACCGCAGTCCCATCCCTCAAGGCGGCATCCTCTGTGGCCCTGGAGAGCACATACCGCTCCACTTCCAGGGCGTTTTCCAACCCCACAGGGGGCATCATCTTGGGGCTGCTGGTGAGCTCTTCCACACTCACTACAGCAGGGGGGTCATAGGGACTGATGGGCTCTCTCCCACCCATCAGCTGGGACATACAATCGCTGCTGGTGGGGACCTGCATCTCATCCACCGCAGCTGGAAAGACAGGGGAAGGGGCAACATGCCTATCAGGGGAGACGTCTGTCCCATCCCCTGATGCCGAGGCATCTTCTTCACTGAGGAGGAACGCATTCCCACTCCTCAGCTCAGGGAAAATACAGTTCAGGGGCAAAGGGGTATCAGGAAGGACAATTTTCCCACTTCCTGATGCAGGGGCAACAACAGGGGCACTGGAGAGGAACGAATTCCCACTCACCAGTGTGGAGTGAACAGGGGAAACTCCATCCAGGTCCTCAGCTTCACTGAGGCCCTCCTCAGATGAGTGACCCCCCCCAGTTTTCTTCTTCCTCTAGGGCCTCCCGAATTTCTTGCACTAATTTGGCATACATGTATTCCACCTCACACTCCCAACTGACTGTGTCGCTCAAGTCCTCTTGCAAGCTCATGGGGACGTACCCCCCTAGCATATCTTCTCGTTTGGCCAAAAGCTCCAAGAAACGGTCGTTTTCTGGACTGCCAAAGTTCGAATCCCACAGATAAGCATCCCATACCAGCCCTTGGATCTTACATCGCAAGCGGGCCGGGGAGAAGGTTACTGGGAGCACGGGGCCATACTCTTGTTCAATGTGATTTACCAGCATCCAGTAGGCATCTTGCATCCGTAGCTCCTCTGTGATGCAACCACCCAGTTCTGGAATAAAGTCATTTACAATATCGCCCAGCCAGAAACTCCACTGAGACCGGATTAATTCAAAGCGATCCTCATATGACCCAAAAGCATCCTCCATATCTCACTTGATGCAACCGATGAATGAAGGAGAAATCCCACCGCTGCCACCAATGTAACGGAAGCTGAGAAGGGACCGCGTCACCTTCCGCCGTCGTTCCCGGGTCTCTCCTTCTCGACGCAGATAAGCGCCGTCGGATGCACCAGTTGAAGTATGAACGGTCACTGGAAACAGCCACAGGATCGCTGGAAGCAGGGAAGCAGGGAAGAGTCCACGTCGCCGCCTGACAGTCCACGAAGTTAGGTCGCAGGAAACTGGCAGCAGGCGGTCGCCGATTCAGGATACTTGGTGCAGATGGGTATCAGAGTGGATACTTTAGACCATAAGCAATACAAGACTCCAGGACTCCTTGTTCACTCCAAACATAACTCTCTTTATTGAACCAAAGCACACATATTTATACAGTTTCAAACCACACTAACTTAGAGCACAGTACAGGAGACTTAATTCAATCACAGTTCATCAATAGGACACAGCAAATGGTAGGGCAGAATACAATGGAGTAGTCACAGGGATAATTCAGTCACCACAAAGGGTCCAAGAACCAACAACAAATGATTCAGGGAAACATAATAGGGCAGACATGATTGGATTAATCACACAGCAGGGGGCCACAAGACAGTGCTCAATACAATGACTTGAGTAATTAAGCAAAAGGCTTGGGGGACTACAAAACATATTGAAAGTAAATATGCTCAAACTCAAATGATTAACCCTTTGCAGGTCAGAAGAGTTTGCAGCACCCAAGCCTTGAATTGTTCTTTCCTCTGGTACAGCTGCCTATCCACATAAGGCTAGCCAAAGTCTCTTAGTCCAGGATAAGGGCTTGAGAGATCGTATGCCAGGGCACAAAGGAGTGTCCAATATCCATAATCCTTGGGCCCAGGGGTGAATAAATGCCATGCCCAGACAAGAGCTCCCAGTAACGGGTAGGATCCGTTACACTTATTTATTAACTATACCCCCAAAAACAGTCAAGAAACCCCAATACAAATTCCCTGTTCAACTGATTCTGTCACCTGGCCTCCACCCACCAACACAGGTACCCTTCTAAAACCCCTTTTAAACCATGTCTTATGGTTTTTTAAATTGTATTTAGGATTTATTTTTAGTAACTGCCCCCCAACCTCAGTAAATAAGCCACCTCAGAAAAAATTCCCTAATCAACTATTTTTTCCCCACACATGCGCCCTCATACCCATTTTATACTATTCCTTTGGGAAATAAAATAACATTTGCTATGTGTTGTGTGTAAATTCAATGTTCCCATTGATTTCAGTGGAATGAGCTAGGTGAAAAGAGGGGAAAATGGCTCTTTTTTATGGTAAATTATTTAACAAGCAGGAAGTGCCAGTCCCAGTAGCTGACACTGTACCTTAGCTCGTATACTGGAACCAGGAACGCAGCAGAGAACCTAGCCTATGGTTCTGGGTACCACAAGGAATGTAAGATCTGACCCTAGGACGCTAGGGTTAGCAGAGGCGCGATGCCCTAGAACGCAAGAGCAAGGGACACAACACCCTAGAACGCTAGGGTTCAGGCAGGATCCTAGGTAGACCAGAGTGATACAAGGCCAAACGGTAGACAGAACCCGGTGTTTAGCATGGTGGCAATGACCAGGCCTCGGGACCTGCATGGAGAGGTAGTCAGGCCCACATATAGCGAAAGCGGAGTCAGACAAAGCCAAGGTCAAGCACGTAACGAGTCGTCAGACAAGCCAGAGTACTTGGCACGGAGCGGATAGTCAGCCAGGGCAGGGGTCATACACGAATCGGGTAGTCAGACGGAGCCAGGGATCGAGCACGGAACGGGTAGTCAGACAAGGCCAGAGGTTCAGGCACAAATCAGGTAGTCAGATGAAGCCAAGGGTCATACACAGATTGGAATCAGCAGCCAAGAACGGGTCACAAAGAGGAATACAAGCAATGCTCAGATACACCACGAAAAGGCACTGAGGCTAGGACTGAAGGCAGCATATAAGGCCTACCGGAGAGGCGGGGCCTCGCTCGACTAATTCATTATAGACTATAACAATGTCAAGAGTGCTGCAATGACACGTTTATGCAACCAGGAAGTCAGTGACCAGCAATGCTGCCGCCGAGCACATGCGGGGAAAGACAAGTAATGCCATTGACCAGGATCACGGGCACCGTGATATTATGATGCAACAGCAAGGTCCCTCCCAGGCAGAAATTTCAAGGCAATCAGGGGTTTTACAGATGTGCTGTCCAAGCTCTTTTGAAGAAGCACAAAGAAACAGGCAACGTTGAGGACTGTAGATGCAGTGGTTGGCCAAGGAAACTTAGTGCAGCAGATGAAAGACACATCACGCTTATTTCCCTTCACAATCTGAAGATGTCCAGCAGTGCCATCTGCTCAGAATTGTCAGTAAATAGTGTGACCCTGGTATACCCATCTATTGTCTGGAGAAGTCTGGTCAGAAATGTCTTCATGCAAGACATGCGGCCAAATAGCCATACCTCCAATGTGGAAACAAGGCCAAGTGACTCAAATATGCATGAAAACACAAGAACTGGGGTGTAGAAAAATGGCTGCAGGTGCTCTGGACTGATAAGTAAAAAATTGGAAATATTTGGCTGTAGCAGAAGGTAGTTTGTTGGCTGAAGGGCTGGAGTGTGGTACAAAAATGAGTGTCTGTAAGCAACAGTGAAGAATTCTGGAGGTTCCTTGCAAGTTTGGGGCTACATTTCTGCAAAAAGTGTTGGGGATTTGGTCAGAATTAATGGTCTCATCAGTGCTGAAAAGTACAGGCAGATCCTTATCCATCATGCAGTATCATCAGGGAGGCATCTGATTGGCCCAAGATGTATTCTGCAGTATGACAATGACCCTTGAAAAACTGTGTGAAAGTGTACCTAGAAGAATTGATGCTGTTTTGAAGGCAAAGGATGATCACATCAAATATACTGATCTGATTTAGATTTTCTTCTGTTCACTCACTTTGCATTTTGTTAATTATAAAAAATAAACTATTAACATGTCTATTTTTTAAAGCAGTCTTACTTTAAAGCATTTTTTCACACCTGCCAGCTGAGCTGACAAGAGTTCTTGCTCAAAATCGAGCATCAAGGACAAGTGCTTTCATCACACACCTCTAACTTGCAGAACCTAGAGCGCAAGTTGGATGCTATCCTAGAAATGTTACAAGCCACCTCCCTTATGGCTGTGCCTTCTCAAACTGCTCTTGTTGATCCTTCTCCAGGTGGACTGACTTGTACAGCTTCAGAATGGGATAAACTTCTTAAAATACCTCTTCCAGAAAGGTAATCTGGCCGTCCATCTGAATGCAGAAGCTTCATTAACCAGTGCTTCACTTTTGAACCCTGTCTCAGAGCTTTACCAGTCACTCTGCTAGAGTGGCCTTTATGATTTCGCTCCTGAAGGAGAAGGCATTGGCGTGGGCCTCTACGCTGGTTGTGAAAAGTACTCCTCTGCTGGAAGATTCTGAAGCTATTATCTCTACTTTCAGGGAGGTATTTGACATTCTAGGTTGCAGTGCATCAGCAGAGGTGGCACTGATGGTGATCCACCAGAGTAACTGCAGTGTGGCACAGTTCGCTGGGGAATTCCAAACACTTTAATTTGAAACGGAATGGAATATGGGGGCTCTTAAGGCGGCCTTCCTTAAGAGTCTGAATGAGGCACTGACCTGCTGTGAGATACCAGATGATGTAGAGACTTTTATCTCTCTTTGCTTGGAGTTGGACCACATAATTCTTGACTGCCAGCTGGAAAGGGACTGCTATCACTGATCTAAGGGAGGTTCCTCCTCTGGTTCCTCCTCCAGAATACCCCCCTGCCTTGTTGAGTCTATGGAAATTGTAGAGGTCACTCGCCTCTTAGATAAGATCCAGTCGAAGGACTTTGGGGCTTTGCATCTAATGTGGCCAGAAGGGTCATTTACTTTGGCAATACCCAACTCGTCCCAAAAACTCCAAGGTTTGAGGAGTCTAGGAGATACTTGCTCAAGAATACAGAGAACCCCCAAAGTAGATTCAGCTGGTTACAAGTTCCTGTTACTGTATCTTGGGACGGAAAATCCATCTCCACTTTGGCATTTGTAGATTCAGGATCTACAGGGTTCTTTATGGAGTCTTATTTTGCCCTCTTCCACCACATACCTATTAACAGAAAAGCTGAAGCTCTCTATCTTTCAGCTGTTGACTAGGGGTGATCAAAATCTCTCACCGTGTTCCCGCTAGAAATTCCACAAAAACCTTGCTTTTTCATGGGAAAATCTTTTTTCACCCATTGGCCAAAATTTTTGCCATTTTTTCAATGGCTAGAGAGTTTCCGCCCATTGATTTACATGGTTTTCAAATGTGATGTGGTTCTCAAACGTGACGTATTTATGGAAATCATACACAATAGAAGCAGCTACAGAGCAAGGTAGACGTGCTGTGTGTTCTGCTGTGATCTTGAGGAAAAATTGAGGCAGGAGAAACTCATAGTGACTGCTTATGTGTCCACTGAGCACTGAGTCTAACGAGGAGGAAGTGAGCACTACTGAACCAAAGCTGTCCAGTCCCCCTAAATCAGCCAAGGGATCTGGGGGAATTTAATGGGAAGGGACGGAGAAAAGGGAAGGGGGGGGAGAAAAGGGAATGGGAAGGGAGGGAGAAAAGGGTAGTACTAGTGAGAGCAGGACAGGTCATCTGCCTTTGCCTGGTGCTAGACATGCTGCCTCTGCTGCCACCATTGCTGCCCCTGTTGAAACCAGTGCTGTACATGTTGCCACCAATAATTTGCCTGCTGTCAGACGTGCTGCCCCTGTTGCCAGTGCCACCAGTGCTGTCCCTGCTGCCAGTGTTGAAGCTTCTGCCACCAGTGCTGAAGCTGCTAGTGTGTCTTGTAATACTCAGGAAGGGGGGGAAGGAGAAGATGGTGCCAAGTGTGACAGCAGGGGACCCTAAGTCACACTTGCCATCCCCAAGCAGTCCCGCCAGTGCTAATACTGGTCCAGCAGCTTGTTAGTGTTAGGAGTACAGGAGGGGGTAATCAATATCCTCATATTACTACTGACTGTGAGGAGGAAGACTCTGGGGCTGAACTTGATGTGTTAGTAGTAGTAACAGTGATGGTGAAGCAGCCTGTGGGACTAGTGTTAGGGGAATGGTAGGGGAAGCATTTGAGATTGTCTAGACAAACGGTCAAGGGAGCCCACACCATTCCTATGGCTCTGGGAGTCCCCTTTCCTTCACTACAGTGTCCAAGTTGAACATATTCCTTAAGAGGCCAGAACTGGTGTTGGGGGAGAGCATGTGTAGAATTAATAACACCACCACCAGGAGTACAGGCCAGCTGCCTGTGCCCACTGCTATTGCTGCCAGTCTTCCTTCTTCAGGCCAAAAATAAATGAAAATTTTGTCACATTACTCATCACCTCCTCCAAGCAGCAGTGAGATGTCTGTGATGATAGGGCAGCAGCATCTAGAGGCTAGTGGTGGTGACGGTGATGATGGTAGAGATGCTGGGGTGGAAGAGACATTTATGGCCTTTTTATCAGACACTGAGAAGGAATGGGAGACAGGATTGAGGATGGGCATCACCACCACCACCACTAGCAATCATCTTTTGGAATTTGCCAAATTTGCAACTGCTCTAATTCCTGCTGCTGCTGAGATGCAAGGGCAGCAGAATGCTGAGGAGCAGGCTAGTGTGCCACAGACCACTGCGGACACAGTGGGAATGGGGTCAAAAAGTGATGCAGGACTAGGACAGGTTCCACTTGCCAGCACCAGCAATACTACTGGTCCTAGTTGCAGTGCTGATTTTGAGGCAGTAGCAGCAACATCATCCGATGGCCAGCACAGACATTGAAGGGGAATGTGGAGGACAAGATGAAAGAGGTCATTTCTCCACCTTCCCCCTCCCCCTAAAGTCATGGGTGTGGGACTATTTTTCTTTGGGGGCAGGCACAATGCAGTCATCACCAGCTGCACTGTGCACAATTTGTGACAAGTCAGTGAGAAGGGGAAAGAGGGAACACACCTTGGCACAACCTCCCCGATATCACACATGAAACACAGACACCATAACATTTAGGTCAAACATGTTGAAGCCAAACACCCATTACAGAAATCTAGCACCACTGTTACTGTACCCCCTGACTCTCCAGAAAGGCAACAAGAGGTGAGGTGGAGATCAAAGAGGAGGAAGAATAGAGAAACCCAGACAGACACTGGAAGTTCCATGATGAGTGAAACAACTAGCTTGCGATCCCATCACCTTCTTCCTCTAGGGTAACAACTACATCTTCTGCCAGTCCACCTCGTTCATCATTACCTCCCCCTCCAAATGATATCCACTCTGTTGATGTTAGGATATGGCAGTTTGTCTCTATCCATTGCACACTGTGTGGTGCACTGACCACACATGCCAGTGTGGTTGAGGAGAATCGATACTAGGTCATCAAGCTGCATTTGAGGAGATTCCATCCCACAGAATATGCTAGGATGCTGGCAGGGAGGGTTCATCATTACTTTTAAACCGTCAGTAAGTTGTCATTTGTCCTTAGATGGGTCTGGACAAGGGGAAAAAGAGGAAAATCTCCATTTTTCGCTGGAATTTTTTTGCCAAGCAGAAAGAGACATTTTTGGTAATTTCAGTTTGAGGTGAAAAGTTTTGCCAATCCCTACTGTTGTTGGTCAACCTCTGCACAATCATTTTTGTGTCTCATGACACTTCCTTGCTAACTCTTCACACAGGGGTTCTTCATAAGGAAGAGAGCCAATATAACCTCATAGAATCACCTACTGCCTCACACATCCTGGGGTTACTTTGGCTCCAGAGACATCCCCAAAATGATTGGCAGTAAGGTAAGATTACCTCCTAGAGTCCTATCTTTCATCCTATGTGCATCTTAGTAAAACCCTTGTCCCAGAGGAGTATTGGGAATACTTGCATGTGTTCTCAAAGGTAAAGATGAACTTTTACCCCTTCATAGAAAGTACGAGTGCCCTATTGATCTTCTTCCAGGAACTGTGCCCCCTTGGGGGAAAACTTATCTATTGTCTCAGCCTGAAAATCAATCCTTACTTGAATACTTTGAATAAAATCTTAACAAAGCGTTCATCTGCCCCTCATCCTCACTATCACAGATGGGAAAACTCATTGTCTACATGATCTTTTCTTCTGAGATTCATATGGAGCCTAAGGTGGTTTTGGCTGTCACCTCTTGGCCCCAGACCACCACTCTTTGTGGAGTTCAGTGTTTCTTGGGTTTCTCCTATTACCATCGGAGATTCATCCAGGGATTCTGCAAGATTGCTGCTCCCATCACAGCATTGACTCACAAAGGAGCTAACACCAAGTTGTGGTCACAAGATGCTTTGAAAATATCATAGTTTGGCTTTCCCACAGCACTGCAGCAGCTTGTTATATTAAAATAATCGGCACCCTGCCTTCCCAACAGTATCCATGAACTAATCAATCTAATTTAAGTCCAAAAAGATTTGCTCATTGATGAATTTACAAGTATCTAAGTTGTTTGTGTCTACATGTTTGTATCATTGCAGAGTGCCGAGATAAAACGCTGACGCGCGTTTCACCCACAGGCTTTTTCAAGCTGTTGGGAAGGCAGGGTGCCGATTATTTTAATATAACAAGCTGCTGCAGTGCTGTGGGAAAGCCAAACTATGATATTTTCAAACCTCTCTGTAGCTAGTAGTAGCTTTTAACAGGAGATTTCGATAGTTTAACTTCTTTTTTGAGTACATTAGTCTCCGTTCTGACTTTACAGATCAGAGTATAGGATATTAATTTGGCATGGTCAAACTGAATTTGGCTAGTCCACGGCAAAGTCAACAGCTTGTTTCTTATTTTTAATTTATATATATTTTGATATTCTAATAAAAGTTATGTTTTAATACGTTCACCGCAAGCAGAATATACTTGAATTGAGGACTATTTCCTGTGACTTTATACACTAGAGTGCCCTAAAAAGTATCTATGTGAATTCCCCCCCCTTTTTTTTTTGTTATAAATCCAGTATATTTGCATACCTATTCCTGTGAAGACATCAGAGACAAAGGTGTGTGAGGACTAGGGTTCACCATCAACTCCCAAGCACACCTGCTGAACAGCCTTCACCTGTTGCAAGTGATGATGCTCTGGCTGAAGAACCAGACAGAAGCCCATCCCCACCAGGAGGATAAAACCTGGCAGCAGCACCTCAGCTGCCTTAGCTGGATCTCCCACAGTTTCCACAGCTGCCTCAGGAACCTGTGGAGCAGTACAGGGATGACAGATGACCCAGGATATTCTGCACAAGCATCACACTCCTCAAAATGATGGAAGCTGAGGTGAGAGACCGCTACAGGTTGATGGCGTACAGCATCATTTTTGAGGCAGTCATAGAGCACCAACCATTCCCTATCTGGCTTGCAAAAGCTGATATGTGCCATACACTTTATGGCAAGTGGATTCTTCCAGGCCACAGAAGGATATGCTTCTGGCATACCCAGTCCAAATGTTCAAGGGCACTGGCTCAGCTGTTGACAACCCTCAAGAGGAAGGCTAGGACCTACATCTACTTCCCCACCACCAACATGGAGTGGACACATGTCAAACAGGCCTTTTACACAAGGGGAGGAATTCCTGGGGTCACGGGTGCCATTGACTGCACAGATGTGTGAATAAGAGCTCCAGCACAGGAGGGGCATCTGTACATCAACAGGAAGAATTTCCATTCAATCACCGTACAGATGGTTTGTGATTCCAGCATGAGGATAACCCATATTTGTGCCTCCTATCTTGGCAGGGTGATGGCTTTTGGGTGAGTCAACAACTCAAAAATCACATCACATCCCCAGGTGCTCTCATACGAAAAATGTAAAACATACTTGCATGGTCATGACACACAAGTAGTACGTTTCCTTTACACAACATCCTCCACATAACATGTGGCCCCTGTCTCATGATGTCACACACTTTCCACAGGTAATGCCGGCTATGGGTATAAATCATGTCTCCTCATGCTACTACCAAATCCCCAAACACCTGCAAAGGAGCGCTACAATGAGGCACATGTCTGAACAATGAATGCCATTGTGAGCACCTTTGGCCTGCTCAAATTTAGATTCTGGTGCGTGGATCACTCAGGTGGAGCTCTGCAATCATGATGCTATTTTTCTTCGTCCCAGATTTTTAACTTAGCTTAGGCCGGCCTTCCTATTGGCAGCGTCTGGTTTATATTTCCTGTTCCGCTTCTATTGGGTGCCCAATTATTCGAGCTGTGCAGTTACAGTTACCTATTTCTCCATTCCGGTGCCTTTTGACCTTTTCTCTCCGTTAGTGTTGCTGGCTTGTCTCTTCTCCGTTGCTGCACCCGCTCCTGGTGACCCTCGGCTTGTTCCTTGACTTCTCTTCCACCTCCGCTCTCCGGTACTCGATACCCCTAGTGACTTGGATTGTCTGACTACCCGCTGAACGTCCCTAGCTCCGGCTCTCTCTCGCTCTGTTGCTTCCTACCACGCCGGATCGGCTCTCCCCCTCTAGGTGTGGGCGACTGTCAGCCACTTTGTCTGAGCCGGCTGGTCTGGTCTCCTGGCTCTCTTTGGACTGCTGTCTCGCTCCCGTGTTTGCTCCTCCCCTCTGACGGGCCGTGCGAGGGGTTGGCTGCTGACAACCTTGGTCGTCTACCCTCTCAGTCGGCTGGCATTCAGGGCTATTGTGGGAGTTTGGGGGACAGGGTTTGTGCCTCCTGTTTTGTTCCCAGTTGATGGGGGCTCTGTACCTGTTGTAGCCCTAGTTCGTGTGGGTTAGGTGTTGAGTGACAGCCGTGTCCTCTCTGGACCCTTATTCTAGGGTTTTTCACAGGATTTTAACCTTCCTGTCTTGGTCACCTGTTTGCAGCAGTTGAGGTCTTATCCCACTTTGAGGTTGTCTGATATCGGTTTCTGATTAGTGGGTTGTCCCTCTCCGGACAGATTGGTCCGATAGACCCTGGGTCACCTAGGTCGGTGTGGCTTACCCTGCCTCCCTTGTGGGTACTGGTTGTCCAGCCTTGGACTTACCACGCATTACTGGGCTCCCTAGGTCCGCACCCTATTTTCCCTATCATTGTGGGTAATAGTGGTAGGTGTACTGTTGTTGTGCCTAGTCTCCCAGTTATTCCTGTTGCTGCTATTGTTGCCTGCAATCAAGTCGGCCTATTGGGTACCTGATCATCCTCTGCTTTAGATTCTCTGGCCTCGTAGGACCTGAAGCATCACGGTTCATCTCTACTCCCATACTGGCCAGGGTCCTGGCTCAACTGGGATCGGTGTAACGGTTTTTACGACACTCAGACCAAAGGTTAAAATAAAACACAGTTTTATTGAGGTAAAACAAGGAACACTGCCCCTAGAGGCTAGAATAGGTAATAGCACGTTTCAGGCAAGTATAGGGATGTAGTACAGTCCCAATATGGTTAGGAGCAATATAGCATGCAACAGAAATCAGTGGAGGTAAAAGGGTTAATGCCCAATACAAATAATCAGTCTCTGTTGTGGTGATTAGCCAATGCCCGGTGAATATAAACAGTCCAGGTAGTAGTGCAGATAGCAAGCGCTTAGCAGTGCGACTGAACTGAATCACTACAAGATCAGCTTTTCTGTAATATGCCCAACTGTATAGCAAGAGCTGACTGGAGCCAGAGCCAATAGCACCCCTTAGGTGCGGTAGCGGAAGAGATACACTGCAAGAGCCAATGGGACCAGAGCCAATAGCACCCCTGAGGTGCGGTAACGGGAGAGAGACACTGCAAGAGCAAATGGACCGGAGCCAAGAGCACCCCTGAGGTGCGGTAACGGAAGAGAACACTGCACAAGCGAATGTAACGTGAGCCAAACGCACTCCCTGGTGCGGTATGATGGTACAACACTGCGAGCAATAAGAGACCAGAGCCAAGACACCGTTTCGGTGCCGAAACGGAGCACACACTGCGTTAGCTAACGGAATACCCAATAGCACCACGCGGTGCAACACCTGCAAGGGTGTAAGGTAGAGGCACCGTAAATGGAGGTCACGATTGCTCTGCTAGTGTAAACGGATGGGCTCGGTAAAGGAGGCTACAAGCTCAGCAAGTGATAATAATGGGCTCAGAATCAGAGGCAACAAGCTTGGCAAGTGTACACGGACAGGCTCGGTAACGGAAGCAACAAGCTCAGCAAGTGTTCTCTGACAGGCTTGGTAATGGAGGCAACAAGCTCAGCTAGCGTTCTCAGACAGACTCAGTAACGGAGGCAACAAGCACAGCAAGTGAACGGACAGGCTCAGTAATGGAGGCAACAGCTCTGCAGATGAGAAGTAAGTGATCAGTCTGTACAGCACTGCAAGCACAGTTCAGAATGTCGCCAGGCAAAGAGATCAGAATCTCGCTGGAACGCTGGAAGCTATCACAGAGCAGGAATGTCAGCCAGAACCGGGTCAATCACAGAGCAGGAACGTCAGCCAGAGCCGGGTCAATCACGGAGCAGGAACAACCAGAGTAGTCAGATGGGCTGAATCGGTACACAGGAACACAGCAACGAATACACAGGTACGGAAACACCACGAAAGGGCACCTGACACGTTCCATAGGCCTGGTATAAGAAGGGACACCCTGGGCGGGCCAATCAAGCTCCGCCAATGAGAGAGCACCACAGCAGAGAGTGACAAGGAATCACGGGAACCGTGATAATCGGGCATCTTGCTTCACGGCCAGCACCTTTAACTCGGCTTCGGCTGCAGCAAGGGATAGGGTTGGCCGTCTCCGAACCCGAGCCACGCTCCCCAGCATCGCCCTCTAGCAACAGCTTCATAGTCCTACGGTACCGTGACACAGGGAAGGCATGCAACGCCATCTAAGAGCGTGCCATACTACACAACATAACCATCGACATACATCTAATGGATGAGATTGAGCCACTACCTATTGTGGAGGTACCTATTCCACTTGCACAGGATGAGGAGACCCTGAGAGAATTGCAGATACAAGAAAGGCTCAGGGTCCACTTAAACCATGAGTATAACACAGGAATCAAATACAATGCATGTATGTCCCTTATGATGCTTGACTGGCCAGCACTGGGTCTGTAGTGGTCACCACTTCCTCCTCAGACTCAGTGGACAAATAAGGATCCTTCCAGTTCCTCCTTTTATTCTTCTTAAAGTTGCTCACAGTGATAGCAGTTACTATGAACCTCTCCTGCCTCAATGTTCAAAAACAGCAGAACAGCACAGCACGTCTACCTCGCTCTGTAGCTGCTTCTATTATGTTTCACTTCCGCAAATAAGTCATGTTTTGAAGTGAAAAGGTGAAAACCACGTAAATCAATGGGCGTAAACTTTCTAGCTATTGAAAAATTGGCAATGGATGAAAACCTTGAAGATTTTGATCGCTGTTTTAAAAACGGATTTTCCCATGAAAAAGTGGACAATAATGTGGTTTTCACAGGATTTCTCATGGGAACACGGAGGCAACTTTCACCCACCACTAGTAGAGAAGTCATCTCCTTCTTATCAACTCTTCATAACACCTCACTGAAAAGCCCCCCCATGTACTCCCTGTGTGGATTCTTCATGCTCCTGTCTTGCAGCCAAACACAACATTGATTACTTGGTGTGTAATGGATTTCCCTTATCAGAGTGTGAATCCCATCATATGTTTGGTTTGATACTGTATCCTGCCAGTGAATAATGCAACCCAAATACCTGGCTGGCTAACACATTTATTACCAGGCCAGTGTATGAAACTAAATTGGGACAGCCTGGCACATAGTATGGTAAGAGGTAGGTGTCAGTTGTTCAAGTTCAACTCACATCAAGGTCAGAGAACACCTTCATGTTGTTTGGCATTCTAGATGGATTGTGAATTGAAATTGGACAACAGTGTATGTGATGTGTGTGTGCTTACCCATGCTCAAACACCTTACAACTAATAAAATGTGCAGAAGTTGTGTTCACTGTATTGTTTTGCAGTGCACTGGAGACATCTCTGCCACTCAACCTGCTGGAAGCCAAAAACATTCACAGACATGAATAAGTGCATTTTTATTGGGGGAAAATATCAACATTTTTTATTTTATTTTTTTGAGTCAGGGCTTTGGAAGGGGCTGCAGAGGTTGATGACCTCACAGTCTGTCTTGTCACTCTCATATTCCTTTGGGTTGATGTAGGGGTCACACTGAAGGGGTAGGTAGTATATTTTCCTTGGTAGTATCATTATCCTTGGATGCCTGTGCCCTGTCCATCTGCAGGTTCTCCCTGCAATTTGTTCCACACATTTCTAACAGCATATGGGCCATCATCCCTGTCCTGAACTGGCAGGTTTCTGTTGTTAGGATTGCCTGCTGGGATTTAAGTGCACGAGGGTGGGCTGTATTCCTCCTCAGGTATCTATTTGTCCTCCTGGACTCCCTGAGCTTCCTCCTTTGGAAGGTTAAACATTCTGCATCCATCCCTATGGTTTGGCTACCTGTCACTGTGGATGTGGCCATGGATGGTGTCTTGGGGTGGGGATGGCTCTCCAATGTCCTCTGCCTCCTTCTGTTGGCCATTGGATTGCTCTTGGTGTTGTGCTTCTTCTGCTGGTGGTGGTGAGATGTGCTGAGGGGCCAGCATGCAGGGACTGGGGAGATACTTGTTCCCTACCACATCAATGGAATCCTCACTCCTTTGGGATGTCTCCCCCTGGTTGAGTCTTTGGTGGGTGGGTGAACTTCTCAAGGGGTTGAGGCTCCTGTGGCCTCCAATGAGTCCAAGGTGCTTGTAGTCCAGTGGCAACCTGTCATACTGTGGCCACAGGTAGCTGGTTCTCTCCTACCTGGGTGTGGTATCATATCTTAGCTAATGCTGTGGCTGTGGCCATGGTGTGGGTCCACAGCCAGCACTGGGTCTGTAGTGGTCTCCACTTCCTGTAGTGATCACCATTGTGGGATGGATCCAGTGCTGTCCTGGTGGTAGTGGTGCTGGTCCCATCTAATGCTGGCCTTGGGTGGTAAGCATCCAACTCCCAGGAAGCATCCACTCAGCCTATACTCCTAGGGTGATTGTGGTGGTGGTGTTTCTTGTAGCCCATACTCTGCGGGTGGTGGTGTTGGTGAAGTCATGCTTGTTCCCTCTCCTGGCTCCTCAGGGCCTATGTCACTGGGGGAGAAACTACAGGGGTCCTCCCATCTTCCTCCTGCTGTTCTGCAGGCATGGATGCTGTGTGGGTAAATGAGATGGTGTGATTATTCACCTGAGCTGTGACAAGTGGAATCCAAGACAATGGCATTGACATGCCCTTGAGTGTCAGGATGGTATCCAATGCATTGATTTATGTGCTTGACAAGATCCTGTACATTGATGCAACCAACCTACAGTGGTTGAGCTTTGGTTATCATATGTATCCTGAAGATATGAGAAGGAAAGGAGTACCTCTTTGTGGTCCCCACTATTCAGGATACATATGATAACCAAAGCTGAATCATCACAGTTCTACTGAGACAAACTGATTGCATGTACAACACACAGGCCGGGAACGCAAAAACACTAGGGCCTGAAAAAACACAAATTACCCTCCTTACCATCCCCACTCCTCAGGATGATACCTAAAGCTAAATCACTCCATATTGGATGTGTTTGTTGTAGCTCTCCTGGTGAGTGTAAGATGTGTCCTCCAGCTGCTTGTGTTGCTGTGTTCCTCCATATGTTTGTCTGTGTGCTTGTTTTGCCTGTTTGCATTGCTGTCATTGTTTCTACTTGTTTGTCATTGTTTTTTCAGTGGTCAGTTGTGCACTGATGTGTTTTGAGGCACTACTGTGTTTTCTTTTGAGGCCTATGTGTTGTACATGCAATCGATTTGTAATAGTTGAAGTGTTACGTGTGAGCTGACGCATGTAGACCTGTTGTATTATGTTCATTCTCTGTCAACCCTTTGAGAGTCATAGGGGTAGCCAATGCATTGTTGATCAAGGGGTTAGGTGCTGATTGCTCTTTGTATAAAGTTGTGGGAAACATAACAGATATTTGTAGGAAAACATGATGGCAGGCATTGTTTGTGTGCAGTGAGTATAGCTGATCAACACAGCAACGAGGGGGTTAAACCTGGACTTGGAAAGGATTTGTCCTGCTTAAACCTTCCCATATCTGCTTGGTTTGTCTGGTATTCTGTCTTTGTTTGAACTCTCTCAGAGCTGTGTTGGCTTGTACTATGTATAAGGGCTTGTGTGGGGTCTAGTTATGGAATGATGCACTCACCGGTAGTCTGGAGGGTCTTGTCGTTGCCAGTGTAACTTCAACTGGGGACCCCTTCAACAGCCGTTGATGACAGGTTCTGCCTCAGCATCTCCTTCTAGGGGCTGAAGGTGATGCTGAGAGGGGGCCGACCTCCGGTGCTTTGGCTATGCATGGAAACTTCACTCTATTGCTATCCAACACTCCTGGATCCTGTGCTGTACCTTGCAAAAACTCTGACTCATTTATTTTGGGGTATATATAGGTGTATTCGAATGTATTTCATACTTTGGTTTGTTGCGATAGGCTATGAGTTTGAACTTGTCTTGACAATGTTCAGCATCTCTAGATATGGTCGACCATTATCTTTTTCCTTTGCATTAGATGTATTGTACATTAATTATCGGCTTATTTGGATGCAAGTGAGGTCAAAAAGTTGTGATACAGGTTTTTGAGCTACGTGAATTTTATGGACCTGCTCTCTTTATTCATTCTGATCGGCTGCGTATTGAATGCTACATAAGTCAGACATGGCTAACGTCCTTTGGAATTTTGTGCCTTAACAGCAGTTTTACGATACTTCTTGGTGGGTAGAAATTCTGTCTTTCAATTGATTTCAATGCAATGAGCTAGGTGAAAAAAGCAAAAAAAACTGCACTTTTCACAAAATATTTCACACTTGGTGAAAAGTTCCATATTTATACTGTTTCTCTTTTGAGTTAAAAACTTTTGCCCGTACCGAGGGCTCGATTCAATTGCCTTTGTTAAAGGGATAGTAATGTCAGAAAAAAGTATTAACTACCGGTATATGGTAGGTACAATTAAAAGAGATTACTTGCACTTATTCATATATCTCAAACCATTACAGTTTGAGAGATACGAATAAGTGCAAGTAATCTCTTTTAATTGTATCTACCATATAGATAATACTTTTTTTCTGACATCACTATCCCTTTAAATAAAAAATAGGCAAAGGTCTGACATTACTATCCCTTTAAATAAAAATTAGGCAAAGGTAGTTTTGCAAGCACAGTTTGCTATTGTATAACCAATGTTGTTAACTGCTAATGAACGGTAAAAAATTACAAGGGATGGTAAGATTTTGCCCATTCAGGTCAATGGAACAGCTCAAGCCATTTGCTATTCAATTGTGTGTGTGGTGAATGTTAAGGCATGGTAAGGAGATACTTTTTCTGACAGTAATACTTCGCTTAAAATCCCAGGAGTAGAACGCAGACCGAAGGTTAAACATCCCCACTGAACAACAGGAAGCAGGCAAGCAACATCTCACACAACAGTTATGACCTATCACAATGAAAACAATGGCAAAAATAATCCCTGAAATACCAAGCAAGCATCCTTGAAATGAGCATTCTGTCCGCACAAGACCTGGATAAACTACATGAACCCCCTGAGTAACAAGGGATGTGTGAATCCATGTGTCCCAATCCGTTGCAGGCTCCCCTTGGCACACCAGGGGTAAACACATACCAATATGTCATGTCCAGCTAAGACAATATGCACACCTGTCAATCACAAAGCAACATAAAAAGGAGGAGACACCGTGCTCAATTACCAGATTAACACTATGTGGGATAGAGATGTAGAAATAAATGTAATAAAAATAATGGATAGTTCAAATTGTATAATATTATGTATTCGCTTTTTGGTGTCCTGATTTACAGTGATCAGCATTATATATATATATGTCTCAATGTGCACCAATGTAGTGAAATACATATATCTTTTATTAATACAGGCTGTCCCTGAGTCTACAGTTTTTTATGGGTGATTAGCCTCTCACATCTGCTGCTTTGTCTTAAGCAAGTTCATATAACGAAAAGTTTCTCTCAGGGATGATTGTTAAACATGCATAGTCCAAATTCTTTGAATGGTATGTTCAAGTAATATATTAGTGATCAATCAGTGTACATTGTATTTCTTCCTTCTTTTTCTGTGCTGTTTCTTTGGGGTGAAAACCGCAAGTGCAGGGATAGTTTGTAAAGAGTAAGAAAAAGAAAACACGTATAAACTCATGTCTCATATGAATAAAAAAAAAGGACAGTGAAAGGTTGAAGTATTTATAAAGTAAATGGGATGTTGTTGGCAAGGATTAGAATTGCTTATACAAACCAAAAAATTCAATTCCTCATTTAGTCAATATGGTACAACTGTTTTCATTTTATGTATCCAGTATGTTTTCTACTTAGCTAGCCATGAAAATCTGTCACCCCCTCTTGTCTGCGGTGGCACATGGTCAATGACTAGTAATCGCAGGCCTTCCGGATTTTGGTTATGGTATTTTCTGAAATGGCCATGTTGTGTTTTATATTTCCTTTGATGATGTGATCGCGGTGTTCCAGAAAACATTCTTTGAGTAGTCGTATTGTTCTATCCACGTACTGTTTCTTACATGGGTATTCCAGTAGGTAAATTACATGATCTGAACACAATAAAAGATGTTTCCTATCTGAAACATTTCTCCAGTAGTATGTGAGCAGAATTTCTGACATTTCTGTTGGATGAATTTACAGGTTATGCAGTGGTTGTATCACAGTGCCCGTGATTGCCTCCAGTGTTTAATTGCTGTAACAGTGACCTTGTTACTTCCTGGCTGTCGCTCTATGCAAGTCTCTGTTCTTATAGGTCACTGGTTTAGTGATGTCATCTCTCCGCCCATCTGCTAGACCTTAAAAGCCTCAGCATTTCCAGTTACCAGTGCCCTTTCGTGGTGTACCTGAGCCTAGTGCTGTGTTGATCCATTTCTGTTTCAGTGTATTACTCCTGCTTCGTCTGACTACCCATTCCGGCTCTGACTCCTGGCTACGTCTGACTACCCGTTCCGCCTCTGATTCCTGGCTACGTCTGACTACCCAATCTGGCTCTGACTACTGGCTTCGTCTGACTACCCGATCCGGCTATGACTCCTGGCTTCCTCTGACTACTCTCCCGCTGTTGCGTTCCGGTTACGATTATCAGCCTCGGCTACCCAGCCCTGGCTACTGAGATCCTTGCTGCCTGGGCCTACCCTTTACTGCACACGCTACCCCTGTAGCAGTGCTTGTCAGTCAGTCAGTGTCACTGACCTCCTATGGTCTGTCCAGTTTGGGTGTTGCCTCACCTAGCCTTCTAGGTGCCGTTTTGCCTTGCCTCTGGTATACCCTGTGGTAGGATATAGTTGCACTATTATTCACCTGCCTGGTATGACTGAGGAAGTGCCGTGCACTGTCCTTCCATCTAGTCTGTGAAGGTTACCAAGGGCCATTTGGATACTAGCTACACCTGCCTAGTGAAAGGTTGAGGAAGTGTCTTGCACTGTCCTCACACCTGGCCTCGAGAAGGTGGTGGAGTTAGTCGCTACTGTGTTGCTCCAGTGTTCTGGAGCAACTCGCTCCTGTTGCCTGGGTTTACCCTAGCGTTAGGGTACAAACGTGGGTCAAATCGCACTTGCCTAGTGAAGGGTGAAGAAAGCGTGTGCTCCCTATCACCAATTTCGTAATGGCTCTGGGCACTAGACAGTTTCTTGGAAAAAAAATCCACACGGCCTCAGGTTACCCACTTCCTTAGGGCGTTGGGAGAGAACTGCCCCTACCCCAAACTCGGAGGCATCAACCTCTAGTGTGAACGGTAGGGCTGGGTTAGGGTGGGATAATATAGGAGCAGATGCAAACGCCTTCTTGAGGGTTTCAAAGGCCATCTCAGCTGCCTCAGACCATTGAGAGGGATTCGCACCCTTATGCGTCAGGTCAGACAATGGTTTAGTAATGGTAGAAAAGTTCTGAATAAATTTTCTGTAATAGTTGGCGAAGCCTATGAACCTTTGAATCGCCTTTAACCCCTTGGGTCTTGGCCAACGTAGGACTGCGGCCAACTCCTCTTGGTCCATGGCAATGCCATCCTTAGATATGACAAAACCCAAGAAGGGTACTTGGGAACAATGAAATTCACATTTCTCTAGTTTGCAGAACAACTTGTTTTTGCGTAATGTGAGTAAAACTTCGGTCACATCCTGGATGTGTTGGGTTAAACTAGCAGAATGGATCAATATATCGTCCAGGTACATGACCACACATGACTGTAACAAGTGGCGGAGGATGTCGTTAATGAATTCTTGGAATACGGCAGGTGCATTACATAATCCGAATGGCATCACAAGATATTCGTAGTGGCCTGACCTAGTATTGAATGCCGTCTTCCACTCATCACCGGCCCTGATTCTTATTAGGTTGTAAGCGGCACGTAGATCGAGTTTAGTAAAGATAGAGGAGCCTTTCAACCTGTCAAATAACTCTGTGATGAGCGGAATGGGATACGCATTTTTGGACATTAACTTATTGAGTCCACGGTAATCAATACACGGTCATAACTCGCCACTCTTCTTCTTTACGAAGACGAACCCTGCACCTGCCGGGGAGGATGATTTACGAAAAATCCCTCGTTTGAGGGCATCCTCAATGTACTCATCCATGGCCCTAGTCTCCTCACAGGACAATGGGTATGTCCTACCCCTCGGTGGCACCACTCCCTGGGGCAGATCAATAGCGCAATCATATGCCCGATGCTGTGGTAATGCGCTGGCCTCACCCTTACTGAATACGTCGCAGAACTTGCTGTATTCTGCTGGCACAGAAGGAGAGGTACACAATATCCTGACAGGATGAGACAGACAGTTATCAGAGCAATAATTGGACCATGACTTAATCTCACATGTTTGCCAGTCAAACTGGGGATTATGCAACATTAACCAAGGGAACCCCAGAATGACTGCATGATGTGGTGAATTAATAATCTGAAAACGAGCGTCCTCCTTATGGAGGGCCCCAACTGACATACAGAGTAGAGTAGTCTCCATGGTAACCAGAGCTGGTTCGAGGGGTCTGCCATCAATAGCCTCAATTGCTAGCGGAGTATCTCTTTTAGACAAAGGAATATTATGTCTTTCTGCAAATGCTTGATCCATGAAATAGCCTGCTGCGCCAGAATCTACCAGGGCTAGTACCTCCACAGCTTGGTCACTTAGGAGAAAACTCACCGGAATGGTGGGTTTCTTGTAGTCAGTATCTGGGGACGGTTGTACACCACCTAGGGCCTGTCCCCCAAGGTACCCTAGGTGCGTGCGTTTCCCGGACGTACCGGGCAAGTATTTAATAAGTGCCCTTTCTTGCCACAATATAGGCATAACCCTTGTCTTTTGCGATGAGCCCTCTCCTCCTTAGACAACCTGGTAAAGCCAATCTGCATAGGCTCTCCTGTCTCAAACGCCCGGTCAGGAGGAATGGGAGGAGAGGGTGGGTTAAAAGACCTCTCGTGCCCATAGGTCTTGGAACTAGCCCTCTTAGTTAATCGCCTCTCACGCATGCGAGTGTCAATGAGTATTACATAGTTTATAAACTCATCCAGCTCAGCAGGTACCTCCCTGGCAGCAATTTCATCCTTAATGGAGTCGGATAGGCCCTGTGAAAAGGCTGCCATGAGTGCCTCATTATTCCAGGCTACTTCTGCTGCTAGAATCCGAAATTCTATAGCATACTCTGCCACAGTGCGGTCGCCCATCTGCATTACCATCAATTTTTTTTCCGCAGAGATAGCTCGCCCAGGTAACTCAAATACTCTGCGAAACTGTTTGACAAACTCGGTAAAGCTTTGAGTACAGGGTTTAGCCTGCTCCCATAAAGGATTAGCCCATGCCAGGGCTTTGCCAGTTAGTAGAGATATCATGAACCCCACCTTGCTACGGTCATTTGGAAAAGCATGGGGTGTGAGTTCTAGGAATATCTCTAGTTGATTCAGGAAACCTCTGCAGAGAGTGGGTTCACCATCGTATCTTAATGGTAACGGCGCCGCCGCAGTAAAACTTCGAGAGGGTGCCAACAATTGCCCAGCATTATTATCCGGTGTCATAACTGGGGGGACCACCGGATTTTGATTCGGATTATCAAGGTGTACCGTACGTTCAAGCAAGGTTTGCATAGCTAGTGCCAATTGGTCTAGGCGTTGCTCGTGAACATCCATCCTCCAATGGAGGTTCTGTGTATTACTGTCACTTTTCCCGTCTGAGGTCATGGCGCTTTCGTACTGTTACAGTTTTCTGACACTCAGACCAGGGTATGAAGTAAAAACACAGTTTTATTGAAAATAAAACAAGGCCCCTAGAGGCCAGCACATAAATAGCAACAATGGCAAAAATGACAAAGTGAATGCACACAATGATAATGACAAGTGCTAGAATAGATAGGGAATTTTCCCCAAAGGGTTAAAGACTGAAATGGGTGAGATATACAAGATTGGCCAACGCCCAGGATAAATAGCAGTCTCTGGAACACAGTCTCTCAATAGCAGGATAGTGGACACAGTCTCTCAATAGCAGGATAGTGGAGTAACTGCACTGAATACACTCTCAAGTTGATATACTAGAGCCCCATGTCCAGAGCTGAGCCGGTACCCACACCTGGGGCTACAGAGGAGTGCTATTGCCACGCTGTAATGATCAGAACCAAAATCGCCCTTAACTAGAAAAGTAATAACCCTGCATGTGCCACTAGGATTATGCCCGTACACCCCTTGGGTGCTGTACTGATGGTAACTGCACAAGCTGTAATTGAGCCAATGTCCTCTGGAGTGCAATGGGAATGTACCTTCAACGTCTGTGGCCCTGAGCCAGAGGATGAACACGGACTGACAAGGCTCTGATGGAATAAGAGACACACAGAAGCACTCAGAGTAAAAGGCTATGTCAGAAAAATGTATGCTTGGCAAGAAGTATCGGAGGCACCAGACCGGAGACTACAGGCACTGCAAGGGTTAGATGGTTCTGTACACACGCGAGTACCTTGGCAGCCAACAGAAGGCAAAGCAACCTCAGGCTACAGCTACTGACAAGTGAGAGGAACAGTGAGTCGCTTATACAGTTCAGAATGTCGCCGAGCGACTGGAATGACGCAGGAACACAGGAACAGCAGGCAGAACCGGAACGGTAACTGGAACAGCAGACAGGCCGGCACCGCAACCAGAACAGCAGGCAGAACCGGAACGATCACTGGAACAGCAGACAGGCCGGCACAGCAACCGGAACAGCAGGCAGGACCGGAACGGTGACTGGAACAGCAGGCAGGTCCGGAGCAATGCTGGAACAGAGGCAGGCCGGAAACAATCACAGAGCAGGGCCGTCAGCCAGAGCCGGGTCGAATCACGGAGCAGGGTCGTCAGCCAAAGCCGGGTCAAATCACGGAGCAGAATCAGGAACAGAGTCAGACTAGCCGGGTCAGTACACAGAAGACACTGGAATATGGCAACAAGGCGCAGCAACAGGAACACCACGAAAGGGCAATTGACAATTGCCCAAGCTCCAGCATATAACGGCACATCCTGGGCGGGCCAATCAGTCTCCACCAGTGCACAGGTACATCATGATAGATTGACAGAAAGACACGGGGACTGTGATAGTAGCTAATTCATCTTCTCCTCCATCCCAGATGATTATCAGGTCGTCCGTGAACCTAGCATATAGGGCAAGGTTCACCCTGTACCGTATGTATAAGTGGGTCTCTTCACAGCGACCCATAAATAAATTCTCATAACTGGGGCGAACCTCGTCCCCATAGCCGTACCACAGATCTGTAAAAAGTGTGTGTCCTGGAAAAGAAAGTTATTATGAGTGAGGATGAAATGAATGGCCTCCAAAATAAAGTTTTGTTTGTGTAGCTGGCATCTTCCCATTTCTATCTAGATAGTATTTTGTTGCTCATAGTCCTAAGTGATGTTGGATACAGGTATATAAGGAACTCTCATCACACATCAGCCAAATGTAGTTCTTATTCCACGTGATTTGCTGTAGTTTATGTAAGACGTAAGTGGAGTCTTTCGTGTAGGACTCTAGAGCCTATGCATGTTGTTGTAAAAAGGAATCAATAAATTGGGATAAGTTGCTGGGGAGTGACTGAATCCCAGAAATAACTGGACGTCCTGGAGGATTTTCCAGATTTTTATGGATCTTTGGTATATGATAGTAGTTGGCCGTCCTGGGGTATTGTATTTTGAGGAAGAGATATTCCTGGTGGTTCAAAATGGAGTTCTCTTCTGCCCATTTGATTAGTTCTGTGTATTCTTTATGGTGGGGTTGTGGAATAGTTTTCTCATCCCCTAATAGTCGGTGAGCTTCCTTTACATAGTTATCCTGGTTGTGGAGAACTGTCCCACCACCCTTGTCCGCCTCCTGTATAATTATTTCTGAGTTGTTCATTAGTGATTTCAGACTCTTTATTTCTTAGAAAGATTTAATTTATATTTCCATGTAGTATTAAATAATAGATCTTTAGACACTAATTCAAGAAATGCCTCAATAAAGGGACCTTTCGAAATATGGGGGCAAAACCTGGATATCGGCTTGAATGAGGTATGTTGGATTATTGGTTCAGTGGGAGAATCACGAGCATAAGTTTTTGGTCTAGCATGCAAATTTTATCTGTGTTGTAATTTATCCTTATTTACAATATTGTTAGTACTTTCATTGATTTTCTTATTATTATTTTTCAAAGCATCCTCTTGTGTGGTATTCTTCAAGGTGTTATTAGTTATTTTTTGTCCAGATATTTGAAGTTGGGTAAAACTGTTTCTTTGAGTTTATTTATGGAGCAACATGTACTGATAAGCTGGTTTGTGTGTTTATTTCTCTTTGAGCCATTGATGTAGCTCCTATTGTATTAATGACCGGGTGTATAGGTGCAATTACATTATTCTGAGGTGGGGTCCTTTGGATGTTTTGTTCTGAGTCCCCTTTATTTTCCTGATGAGTTTGTTCCATTTGTACATTTGTGATGTAAGTTGTAGTTCCCTCAGGTTCTGAACTGGTTCCTACATTTTCCGGTAGTGATGCAGTTTTCCTTCTTTTTCCATTCAGAATATATGAGGTACCTTGCTGCTCCCTTTTCCTATGCCAGTATATTACTCTATCTTCCTTATAGTCCTCATCATCGCATTTTAATTTTTTCTTTATTCCTGTTACTAATTCTCTATGAAATGTTTCCACATTTAAATTGATGTTGTTATTCATAGTATGAAATTTCTCTGTATTTTTGTATGGTTCCAGGATTCTTCTTACTTCTTCAGCCTCTTTCTTAATGACAGACAGATGTGTTGCATAAGTTGAAATTAATATTTGGCTATGGTTTTAAGCCATTTCGCCATAGAATTTTTCGTCCTCAAACCTTTCAGTCTGAGGCCTCGTGGTATCTGTTCCAATTACATATATTTTTCTAGTGTGACACATTCCCACCAATAGATCATTTCCTTTTCTAATAATTTTTCTAATAAGAAAAAATCCTTAGCAACATTTATGGGTGGAATCACTATAGTGCTGGTGTTTGGTGAATTTGTTAAATATTCATTCAGTAGCATTTGATGTCTCTCAGTTGCATCTAAGCATATAAAACCTTTATTACATTCAATAATATTTGCTATAGCATTATCCATGGTGGTTGGCTGCTGGTGTCACAAGATTAGTTGATGAAAGACCCAAAAAAAGATAATTAAAAGATGTAAACAAGCGAAATAAAAAGGAGGAGACACTGCGCTCAATTACCCGGTTAACACTAGGTGGGATAGATAGAGGTAGATGTAGAAATAAATGTAATACAAATAATGGAAAGATCGAATTGTATGATATTATGTATTCACTTCTTAGAGTCCTGATTATTTACGTTGATCAATATCATATATATGTCTCAATGTGTAGCAATGTAGTGAAATACATATATTTTATATTAATACAGGCTATCCCCCAGTCAACAGTTTTTTATGGGTGATTATCCTCTCACTTCTGCTGCTTTGTCTTAACGAAAAGTTCTTCTCAGGGATGATCGTTGAACATGCAAAATGAAACAAAAACGGGAAGGGGTAGACAGCTCAAGAAAATATACTCTAAGTGTAGTAAGTTATTATTATTATAGGAATATATGCATTTCACTGAAATCATCAAACAATGGTCAGAAGAAAGTTTAATTCCAAATATAAAGCATGAGTTCAAAGAAAATGGAAGACATATATATATATATATATATATATATATATATATATATATATATATATATATATATATACATATATATATATCAATAATTCTGAATACATGAAAGCTATTAGCAGAAATATAATAGGGTTCTTATTGGCACATATTCTGAAGTATAATCAATAATCAATCCTGTACTGGTGTACTGTACATTCAGTCGAAAGTATATACTATTTGTCGTGTGTACAGTTCAGAGAGTTCTTTCTATATGGTGGTCAGTAATATGAGACATCAATTTATAAGTTTTTTTCTGCTACTTAATCATACAGTTGGGGATTCAAGTAAAGAAAAGCGTTACCCAAAAGAGGGAGGAAGAGCCCGGGGATACACAAAGCAGTAATGTGGAGACTTTGATGGACAATAACAAAAGAAGTTTTCTAGTAAGCAGAAAACTTTACTTGTTGTGATTTCTCATCTTGTGACACTGATTAAGACTGCATATATATATATATATATATATATATATGTGCTGATATACAACGGGACCCTCCTGTAAGCGACCACTTTATAGCCACTTATCCCCACTATTTATGCACCCTTACTGACCACTATATAGAAAGAACTCTCTGAACTCTACACACGACACATAGTATGTACTCTTGATTAAATATACAGTACACCTGTACAGGACTGATTATACTTCAGAATATGTGTGAATAAGAACTTTATTTTATTTATGTTTATGCTAGTAGCTTTTTTTATATATTCAGAATTCTTGATATATATATATATATATATATATATATATTTTTTTTTTTTTTTTTTCTCTTTGAACTTGTGCTTTATATTTGGAATTAAACTTTCTTCTGACCATTGTTTGATGATTTCTCTGACATGCATATATTCCTATAATAACTTACTACACTTAGAGGATACTTTCTGTCTACCCCTTCCCCTTTTTGTTTCACTAAGCAACATAAGCCTGTGTGTGTGTAAGATCAGTAGCCAATGGGGAACAAACATGCATCGTCATCATCAACCACACTGGACAACATTACAGACGCAGCTGACAGATAAACATCAATCAGATCAAACACACTCAAACAACATCCACACCAGCACTGATCTTTATTACCATTCTGTTATTAACAAACACCCTTTGGTCCAGTGATCAAATTCATGGCATGTCCTTATCAACATCTATGTACAAAACGCAACATTCTTTCAACACACACACACACCACACACACACACAAAATTATCTTTTATTATTACATTTATAGAGAGAAGTTGAGGTAGTAGTGGTGTAGTACCAACATATGCTCTGTGCATCAGTGTTAGGCTCAAGTATTATATTCTAATAACATAGTTTTTTTCTCCATGACTAGTATAACTCCTTAGTGGTAATAGATGATATAACTCTTGGTTTCAGTCATGTGTGATGAAACTGTAATTTAATTGACAAATATATATTTAATAGAAACAGAGAATAAAAGCTACAAAAAAGTGTTTATTAAAACAGAAGGAGAGATTGAAGCATGCAATCACAATATAGCACACATATATACACAATATACAGTATTTTGCTCCATAATCCCTATGGAGGGGACGCAGTGAAGAGCAACAATATTAGTTAATGGAATGGAGGAACTGAAGAATGTCTACCCAAATTAATTTATTTACCCTGCGGAAAAGACTCTTAGATGATGTGGTGATGGTAGATGCAATAGCCGATATTCATAAAGATCAAAGAGGGCTCAAAATGTCAATATCCTGTCAGAGAAGTGCTAAAGACATCACATCTCCATCAATCTGACAAAAATTTGCCATCTGACATCCCTTCACCAGGTTATGAATTTTCATTCATCACATGGACAATGGCCTATTTACATATGGAAATTAAGCATAATGACTGGTTTCCATATGGAAATGCAGGATAATGAGCCATTATTGTATTCAAAGGGGTGTATTTATATGTTAATGTGACACCATGTGTTCACCACATTCACTAAACTCAAACTCACCTACCTGAGGTTGTCGAAGTTGGGATCTCCGTGGTACTTTCCTATGCAGTAACAGCCCTCAATCAATCACAAGCAGGGAGGTTTATGAACTGCTGTCGATGTGGAAGGGATGCTCTTCCTCACCCTTCGCCAGCAGTATGACAATCCTGAAGTCTGACAGCATTCTCTCTGCTGCCCCACTTGGTCAGTAGGGGAGTGGAGAGAACACTTTCTGCACCATGGACCACATCACTTCCTTATCCATCTGAGTGCCATAGGGATGTGCATTGCTTACTCCTGTGGCTGAAAGGGTTTAAAAAAGTACACCAACTACTACACAGTTATAGCCTTAGCTCTGTATTGTATATTATACATGTTATGCACTCCCAAGGGAGCAAGACTGGGGATCAGACAGTGTCCATGGTGATCTGAGGCTACCATTTGCCCCCAGCCTTGTTCCCTTGTCGAGTGGTATCCATAGAACACCATGTACACTGTCTGACCCTCTCCAGCCTTTTTCTCTTCTCTTGCCTAATGCTAGCCATAAATCCTCATGGTCACTACATGGGCAAGGGAAGAAGGCTGGAACTGTCAGTCATTGTATGTGGCGCTAACACACAATGGTGATGTTCCCCAATAATACTTGTATTGAACACGCTGCTCCACAGTTAAAATATGACATATGCTACCCCTAGCCAGATAAAATTCTCCATATGCTGCCTCCCTCTGAAAAAGCCGACATATCTTGCCCCTTCCTTGCAACATATGCTGCCTCCCCCTGAAAAAAAATCTAAGATATTTTGCTCCTTGCTTTTGACAAATGCTGCCCCCCTGAAAAATGTGACATATCTTGCCTCTTCCTTACAACATATTCTTCCCTCACAAGGTTAACCCTTTTGACTGCCAGAGGGGTATGCAATGCATTGTAAAGCATTGTAAAAGGGTTAATGTTTGTGTAATTGCTGAGTAAAGTCTTAAAAAATAGGAGTCAGCTCCACTTTTAATGAATTAATTAACTCAGCTGGCCTTTTGTGAATGACCGCATTGCAAAGCAATCCGTTGCATACCCCCTGGCACTCAAAGGGTTAATCACATGACAGCAGCATATGTCGGAAGGAAGGGGCAAGATATGTCAGATTTTTCAGCAGGTGCCAGCATATGTCACAAGGAAGGGACAAGATGTGTTGGATTTTTAAGGGGGAGGCATCTTATGGTGAATTTTAATTGTGTAGGGGCAGCAAATGTCAAATTTAGCAGTGGGCAGCTTGCTGAATATAAGTGTTGTGGGGGAACATCACCATTGTGAGTTAGCCCCACATATACTGACTGATACCCGCAGCCTTTTTCCCTTGCCTAGGCAGTGCCCATGAAATTTGTGGCTAGCAGTACACAAGGAGAAAAAGGCTGGAGAGCGTCAGACAGTGTACATGGGGTTCTACGGCTATCAGTGGACAAGAGTACAAGGCTGAGGGGCAAGTGCTAGCCACAAATCCCCATGGACACCCAGCCTTGTTCCCTTGGGAGTGCACAATGTCTATAATATATGATACAGAGCTAAGGGAAAAAACTGTGTAGTGCTCGGTGCACTTCTTTTTAACCCTTTAGTACCACAGGGGTGAAGCAATGCACATCCCTAAGTCACTCAAAGGGATAAGGGAGTGATGCTGGCCAAGTGGAGCAGCACAGAGAATTCTGTCAGACTTCAGGATTGTCATAGTGCTGGTGTTGTGTGAGGGAGAGCATCCTTTCCACTTGACAACAGTATGCTAAATTTTAGTGCATATGGCGATGGGTGTGTACATCAAAATGTCAAAGTGCCTGAAAACATCAACAAAATCATATCACCGCATCATCTAGATTTAGTGCATCTCCCCCAGTGGGTATATTTAAGTGAAGATTACATACATTTTTAGTAGAAGGGGACAACATCCTATATAATAATTTGCTAAAATGTTTGTAACAACGCAGTCATGCTCAGTAGAGACTGCTCGTGAAGCGTCTGATACAGAGAGGGGCATTCTGAAGTATCAGCTGTGGTGCGGGCAGTCTCTAGTGTTCATGACTGCCCCGCGGCCGGCTGGCACTGTGTCTTGTGTACACGGGCTCTTCAACTAGTACAGTTATATTGTGTTAGTAGTTTAAAATGGATGTTCTTGTAAAGCTAACACTCATCTTGGAGTCAGGGAGGATTATATAGTACTCATTTTCTGGGATATACTGATTGAGTATATAAATTTATTTATTTTTTCCTAATTTATTACCTAATACATGTAGACCTCTGTTTTTATTAATTAATCCTATACTAACATGCTCTAAAATTTTTTTATGAATTTGTATTAAAGGGATAGTAATGTTTCATAATAAAAGCTGCTCTAATTAATCATCATAGTATTTGGACTCTGGAGAGTGTTATTTCAATTCTGTCAGAGTTATAGTTCAAGATTAATTCAATGATAAAGTATCCCCTCCCTCTCCTTTTACTGATGTAACACTGTTCAGCCAGAGAAGAAGGGAGGTGCCCAGGTAGACTGCAGAGAGGGACAATCTTCAGTTAAGATAAGGGGAAAAACCTGAAAAACTTGTCAAGGGGGGCAGGACCTTCTTTGTTCTCATAGGAAGAAGATTGTCCCCTGCTGTTATCTGTCAGTCTTACAAACAGATTCCACATCTGAGAAGAGATGGCTTACACTAGGTAAAAGGAGCGGGAGGGGGAAACTTTGCTTGTGAATATCTCTCAAACCATAAAGGTTTGAGAGATAAGACTTATATCGTTCTTCATGTTTTTTTAATGCCTACAAAATAAAATAAAGATAAAACGAAGTATTACTATCCCTTTAATTATTTTGCACAATGATATATGTTTTCATCATTAATATGACTGTGTGTTTTTATTCTCATGCTAATTTTAACTGGCTGAATGGATATATTTTGACAATGCACAAAGCTAAAATACATTGTTTTATTCTATTTTAGTATTCTCGTGTTTTCCACGGGATGATTTTATTCTTCATGATAATTAAGTTCATAAGGCTCCTTCACATTTACAAAATGGTGGCAACATATTTGCGTATACTTCGCCCCTCCTGCACAAATTCAGCTTTTGCTATGGTAAGAACACTCAATTTTATTGTAATATATTCATGCATAATATCTAGCTTGTGAATAGTTATAGTCAAGGAGTGTGGTTGATTTACTGTCTGTTATTTTAAAACTGCTGTAACCTCTTATCCCTTAGGAATAGCATATTCATGAGTTTGTGTAACAGACATAATGAATGCCCCATGACTAGGGGTGGGTGAAAAGTGAGAAAAATTTCCTGCATGACTTTTCGTGAAAAATGGCCAAATTTTAGCTTTTTTTGGGAAAGTTTTCTCTTTTTCTACAATGCAAAATTTTCCTCATTTTTGCCTATTCCAACACATTATTCTTCTATTTTAACACATTTTTCACCTAGTCAACACATTTTTCTCCTATTCTAACACATTTTACTCCTATTCCAACACATTTTTTCCTATGTTTAATATGATGCAACATTTCCCAGCACAATATTACTTCTTCTGAGGGTTGTAGTAGAGAAATATTATTATTATTATAGAGAGAATATATTCTGAGCAGAGACTGGTTACAAGTGGAGTGCCACAAGGATCTGTTCTGGGCCCTGTTCTGTTCAACATGTTTGTAAGTGACATAAGGGAAGGCTTGGCAGGGAAGGTTTGCTTGTTTGCTGATGACACAAAAGTGTGTAATAGGGTTGATGTTCCAGGAGGTGTCTGTAATATGGAGAATGATTTGGCACTATTAGATAAGTGGTCAAAACAATGGAAACTTCAGTTCAATGTTTCCAAATGTAAAATAATGCACTTGGGGAAAAGAAACCCTCAATCTGACTATCGTATTGGCAGTTCTGTGGTAGCAAAGACTTCAGAAGAGAAGGATTTGGGGGTGGTCATCTCTGACAGCCTCAAGATGAGTAACCAATGCAACCAGGCGGTGGGGAAAGCAAATCGTATGCTTGGCTGCATAGCTAGAGGTATAACAAGCAGGAAGAGGGAGATTGTGATCCCTCTGTATAGAGCTCTAGTGAGACCACATCTGGAATACTGTGTACAGTTCTGGAGGCCTCATCTGCAAAAGGATATAACTAAAATTGAGCGGGTTCAAAGAAGAGCTACAAAAATGGTGGAAGGTCTAAAGCATAGAACTTATCAAGAACGACTCAGAGATCTAAATATGTATAGTCTGGAGGAAAGAAGAGAAAGGGGGGACATGACTGAAACCTTTAAATATGTTAAAGGACTGAACAAGGTTCAGGAGGGAAGTGTGATTAATAAGAATCTGAATACAAGAACAAGGGGGCACAATCTGAGACTAGTTGGAGGAAAAATCAAGAAAAACATTAGAAAATATTATTTCACTGAAAGAGTAGTAGAAACTTGGAACAAACTTCCAGCAGAGGTGGTTGATAAATCCACAGTAACACAGTTTAAACATGCCTGGGATAAACATGTATCTATCCTAAGATAACAATAAAGGAATACTAAAGGGCAGACTAGATGGACCAGGTGGTCTTTTTCTGCCGTCAATCTTCTATGTTTCTATGTTTCTAAGAAATAAGTAGCAGGAAGTCAAAGTTGTGAGTCCTACAGCAACATATACCTTGAAAAATGTGTTAGCATGTAGAGTGCCTTTGTCCTTTACCCACAACACCTAACCCTTTTCCTATTCCTGTTTACCATCCTTAAAGGGATAGTAATACTTCGTTTTAACTTTATTTTATTTTGTAGGCATTAAAAAAACATGAAGAATGATATAAGTCTTATCTCTCAATCCTTTATGGTTTATGAGATATTCACAAGCAAAGTTCCCCTCCCCGCCCCTTTTACCTAATGTAAGCCATCTCTTCTCAGATGTCGATCAGGTTGTATGACCAAACAGATAACAGAAGGGGACAATTTTCTTTGTATGAAAACAATGAAAGCCCTTCCCCCCTTGACAAGTTTTTCAGCTTTTTCCCTTATCTTAATTGAAGATTGTCCCTCTCTGCAGTCTACCTGGGCACCTCCCTTCTGATCTGGTTGAACACGGGGGGGGGGGGATACTTTGTTTGTGAATATCTCTTAAACCATAAAGGTTTGAGAGATAAGACTTATATCATTCTTCATGTTTTTTTAATGCCTACAAAATAAAATAAAGTTAAAACGAAGTATTACTATCCCTTTAATGCAAAAGAAGGCAAAAAAAAAACAAAAAACCCACAATATAGCAATTTCACCCTGAATGGGGGGAAAAATTCCTACTTAATTCCAAATAGCAATCAGATTTCTCCTTGGATCAACAAGCCCTAACTAAATATTAATCCCAATACTAATGTACATAGCCCTCTATGTTATGCTCTTTTAAATAAGTATCCAAGGCATCTAATGTATTCAATAGCACCACCTCCTCAGGCAGTGAATTCCATACCTTTATTGCCCTTACTGTAAAGAAACCCTTCCACTATTGTAGATTAAATCTCCTTTCCTCCAGTCTAAGCGGGTGGCCCCTTGTCCTTTGTACTGTTCTGTTAATGAACATATTTATATAGTGTTATCATGTCCCCTCTAAGATGCCGTTTTTCTAGTGTGTACAAGTTTAACCCCTTAAGGACTCATGATGGTCCTGGACCGTCATGGGTTGTTATCTCCTTAAGGACCCATGACTGTCCAGGACCGTCATGGCTTAACCCCTAGAGTGCCAGCTACTTACAGCGTATGAGTGAACACAGCTGTACCTGCTGTGCCACGCTCATACGCTGTAAGAGTAAAATGCGGTCACTGCTTAAGCCGGTATAGCTGGCATGCAGTGGCCGCATTTAAAAAAAAACATTGCCTGGCATCCTTGGGGAGGCATGAGGATCACTCCTCATGCCTCCCCAGTTATTGATCTCCCAGCCGATTGTCCTGGGAGATCAATAAGTACAAAGAAGAAACAGAGTTTCTCCTTTCCCCTCTTTCCTACCCGAACTTCCGGGTAGGAGTGGGCGGGACCGGGGGAAGCCTCCCAACGTCATCGGTGACATGGTCACCGATGACGTTAGGGAAGTTTCCCCAGTCCTGTTCACTCCTACCGGTGGTAGGAGAGAAGGGCAGGAGAGCTTTTGCTTTTGCTCTCCTGCGGTCGCCTTATTGATCGCCCAGCCGATATACAGAGGCGTATAATAACTAGGGGGGCACCAGGAGCGGTTCTGATGTCCCCCACGAGGTCTGAAATAATAAAAAAAAATAAATATAAAAAAATAAATGGCTAAGTAACTCTGTGAGTGCTGCAGGGGTCCCCAGCACATTGCTTTGCAATGCGCTGGAGACCCCTGTGGCACTCACAAAGACACTTATTTTGATAACTTTTTATTTTTAAAAAGACCTCATTGGGGGGATTAGGGGGCTCCTGATACCCCTCAATGAGGTCTATAATAAAAAAAAAAATTAACCCTGTATGTGCCACTGGGGGGGCCAATGCAGCCCCCCTTCTGCGGCACACACAGGACTTTTATCATTACTTTGTTACCAGAGATTGTTGGGGGGCCATCAGGATTGGTCCTGATGGCCCCCCAACAAGCTCTGATTACCAAGTAATGATAGAAAAAAATTAACCCTCTGAGTGCCACAAGAATCCAATGCACTGGAGACCCCTGTGGCACTCACAGGGTCACTTCTTTTGTGGTTTTTTTTTTTTTTTTTACTAAGACCTCATTGGGGGGGATCAGGGGGGTCCTGATGCCCCTCAATGAGGTGTATAATAAAAAAAAAAAAAAATGTAACCCTGTGTGTGCCACTGGGAGGGGGGTTCAATGCAGACCCCCTTCCTGTGGCACACACAGGACTTTTTATCATTACTGTGTGATCAGAGCTTGTTTGGTGGCCATCTGAATACAAAGTAACGATTGCTTTGCAATCCACTGGACACTCCTGTGGCACACAAAGGATTATTATTTTTCCCCCCTTTTATTTTTTATTTAGAACTCATTGTATGGGTTTTGATGCCCCCAACGAGGTCTACACAGAAATATTGGGGGAAAAAGCCCCAAAAAATGCACGTGTCACAGGGGGGTCCAGCGCAGTGCTTTGCAGTGCGTTGGACCCCCTGTGACACACACACACACACTTTTTTTTTTTTCATTATTCTTTAGACCTTGATGGGGGACACCAGGAATGTTCCTGATACTGCCTCCCCAACAAGGTATGAATACAAAATAATAATGAAAAAAAAAACTCTTTGTGTGCAACAGGGGGTCCAACGCATTACTTTGCAGTGCATTGGGCACCCCTGTGGCATGCACAAAAAATGCCTCCAATCCCACCCCCCACATACCGTATCCCCCTGCCTGGTTCCACAGCCAACTGGCAGTCCCATTCCCCAGCCTGTTTCCACTGCCTACTGGTAGACTCAAAGTACCAGTATGCACTAGATTCAGGCTGGGAATCAAACTTTGCATGAGGGGGACATACAGTGCACACTGGTAGTCACAGATCCCCCATATACACTATTAGACACTGCCCTACCATCATCACCATCCTTGCTCCTCTGCTCATACCCACACACACTGCCTAATTCCTCACCCTCCCACACTGTTACACTGGTAGTCACAGGTCTGCACATACACCGGCTGACGCCATAGCTTCTTTCATCTGTTAACCATAAAATCACACATACACTGTTTGCTTTCCCATTCCTGTTTCACTGGTAGCTACGCTCCTGTCACCCAAATTGGTATGTCAACCCACAGCAGTGGGGTACCATTTTTGTTAGGCTGGCAAGAAGTCCTCCTAGGCAAACCCATGCCATTGAACCATTTTAGTATCTTTGAAGTGACTGATGAGTACCCACTTCAGCCCAGGGGGTAGTGCCACATCAGCCCAGGGGTTAGAAAGGCAAATGACCCCTCACTTGATGCGGGAGAATGTCTGCTTTCCAAAATGGTGTACCTTTTATACCTTTCCTTCATGTCTCTAACAGTTATGAACATTTTAGTACAAGCAACCATTTTCGAAGAAGCAAACAGGTAGGTGTAGTTATGTGCTTCTGACACCCCTAAGGTAGGTGAACCCAATACCAATGAGGTGTCATTTTTCTCCTAAGAGCACTAGCTAATGAATACAGTTGGAAATTCCATGGTTTTCACAGATTTATGTACAGATGAAGGGGCAGAAATGTAAGAAAATGACATTTTTTTCCTATAGTGCCACTTTATGGAAGCATTTGGGCACAACAGGATAGGGGTAAAAAGGCAATTCAGCCCTCATTAGATGTGGTAGGTTGTCTTCTTTACAAAATGGTATGGTTTGTGTACCCTTTCTTCACTTCTCTGGTTGTTATAACTATTTTTGTACAGACACGTAATGTTTGAGAAAATGTTAGAAAAATTAGAGGTTGCAATAGGTGTAGCTTGGTACTTGTAGCGCCCCCTAAAGTAGGTGAACTCATACTACTGAGGTGTCATTTTTCTCCTAAGAGCACTAGCTAATGAATACAGTTGGAAATTCCATGGTTTTCACAGATTTCCGTACAGATGAAGGGGCAGAAATGTAAGAAAATGCCATTTTTTCCTATAGTGCCACCTCCTGGAAGCATTTGGGCACAACAGGCTTGGGGTAAGAAGGCAATTCACCCCTCATTAGATGTGGCAGGTTGTCTTCTTTCCAAAATGGTAGTTTTATATAGTTATTCCACCGTTTTAGGGTAGTTTTACCACAAAACCCCTAGAATGAGCATATCCTATATAATAATTCGCTAAGTTGTGTGTAACGCCCGACATGCACAGTAGACACTGCTGCGCGTGCGGCAGTCATGCGCAGTACAGACTGCCCGCGCCGCGGCTGATACAGAGCTGGGTGCTCCGAAGGAGTGTCAAGCTCTGTATCAGCAGTGGCGCGGGCAGTCTCTGCTGCGCGTGACTGACCCGCGACCGGCTGCCAGAGGCACTGTGGCCCGTGTAACGGGCTGTTTAACTAGTTAGTTTATAAAGTTGAAAATGTCATTTTGCGCTGCTGGTGATTAGGGTTCTACGCTAGCCATGGAAGTAGGTAAAACTATACAAATTTGGTATTTTTTTACTCGGGGGACTTGGGGCTTTTTCAACTAATTGAAACTTTTTCAATCAAGGTAAATGTTTTTGATACATAGTATGTGATTGTAACGGAAGGTAGGTGCGAGGACTGGGTCGCCTTCCGTCTTAGTCCCCGGGTCTCTCCTCCTCGACGCCGGACTGGCGCCGTCGAGTGCACTGGTCGAGCAAATCAGCGTTCCGGAGGTCGACTCAAAGCGGCGTTGAACCTCGTGAAGACCGATTCTGCCTCGAAAGGATGCGGCTACCGGAGGGGTCACGGCACTCGAACAGCGTCGAACAAGCCCAGGACCGAATCAGGGAAAATGTAGCAAGAACCAAAGTGGATATATTCCCAGCCGTTCGAGCACTCCGGTGCTCGACTCGAAGGTTTGAGCTTAGGCAGGAAACCAAAGGGCAGAGTCCACGTTGCCGCCTGACAGGATACAAAGGTCGGTAGCGGGATCCTGGCAGCAGATGGATGAACGTACAGGAACCTGATTCGAATGGGCGGCAGAGTGGCCACTTTTACCACAGGAACAGACAGACTCCAGGACTCTGGTTCACTCCAAAAGTAACACACTTTATTGAACAAGACACTCAACTTTTATACAGTTTACAACATGGTACCACAATAGGGAGGGGAAGGGCCAGGCATTCTAATGCAGGCTTGGCCCGGGGACCAATCCAACACAATGGGCATAGACAACAGACCAATGGTGACAGTGAACAATGGACCAATGGCAGGGGGAACAGAGGGACCAATGGTAGCCAAGGGAAACAAGCCAATGGGAGATGGGCAACTGAACACAATATGGACAATGGTAGATTTAACATGATTAATCAACGTCTGGACAAAGACAATGGACTGATCTGAGGGAATACACATCTGAGGACTGGGCCAGGGGTTGAAGCACGTACACACTAGTTTGAATATGCGGCTTCAACCCTGGCCAATCAGTGTGCGCAGTGAGTCGTACGTTGGCAATCCGGCGTTGACTCACTGCTTCCGGTTTCCCGCATTTGAGATGGCGTGGATACCTCGAACAAAGGAACCGGGGAATCACCGGCTTCGGTGTTCGTGTATCCCTCGTACATTAAACCATACAATACATTAAACTTTCGACATTACACAATATACAAAACTTACAACATTCGACATCAATCCTTTTAACATAATGATAGGGAAACCCCTATCAGAGTTCAAATGAGGCCACAAGGCCATAGTCTTTGAGGAAATTGTTCGTGGTCCAGACAAGGGCCTAAGTAACGGATAACATCCGTTACACTTCTCCCCCTTTTGGTTCCAAGCCAGCGGGTGCGGTAGTAAACGCTGGCTTGGAGCTGTAGGAGGGCATGGAGGTGGTGAGGCACTTGTCTGGACAGTGCACTAGTCCAAAGGCCTTGGTCCTAGGCCAGTTTCCACTGAGGGGCCCCTTGTCCTGGGCCAGTGGTTAAAGTAGTCTTTCTGTACTGGGCCAGGGGAAAACATGAGCCCTTTGTCTGGGCCAGGTAGGGGGAAACACGGCCCTGGTCCTGGGCCAGGGAAGCAATTGCAAGACCCTTGGTCCTTAATCCTGGGCCGGAGGGTGAAGCAGACTCTTTGTCCTGGGCCAGGGGAAAACATGAGCCCTTTGTCTGGGCCCGGTAGCGGTGTACAAGGCCCTTGCCCTGGGCCAGTGAAGAAAATGCAAACTCCTTTGTCCTTAAACCTGGGCCAGGGGAACTGATGCTTGGTTGCCCTGACCAATAGCAAATTAGGGGGCCTCTCCTGGGCCCTTCTCCAGGCAGTGCTAACGTCAAATCCTTCTGGGTCTGGGGCCAGTGGCTCAGGGTCCAGAGCCAGTCTATAAGGGGGATCTCCCTGGGGCCATTGTGCCTCTGGCTTCTGGGCACCAGAGTTTGGGGAGAGAGACACATCTCCCCCTTTTAGTTGGGCCAGGGCCCCAGAGGGCCAGGAGCGGATGCAGTTCCCACGCTCCTGAGTCAAATCAGGTAGGGGCCTGATGGGGAACTCTTCCCCACCCATCAGGTCAAACAACATATCCAGGGGAGTTCCAGCAGCCCTACTTTCTCCCAGTCCGCTGGTGTCCTCCTGTGGTAGGCCATCACACAGGCCTTTCTTTTGCCTTGAGGGAGACCGCAGTCCCATCCCTCAAGGCGGCATTACTTGTACTCCTGGGGAGCACGCACGACTCCGCTCCCAGGCCATCTTCCACCCCCACCAGGGGCAACATTTTGTGGCTGCTGCTGGGTTCTCTCGCACCCAGTACAGCAGGGGTCTCAGGGGGACTAATGGGCCTGCTTCCACCCAACAGTTCACAGTCCATACTTGTAGGAGGGCCAGCGGCACTATGTTCTCCCAGCCCACTGGGATCCTCCTCCTGTAGGCCATCATACACAGGCCTTTCTTCTGCCTGGAGGGAGACCGCAGTCCCATCCCTCCAGGCGGCATTACTTGTAATCCTGGGGAGCACGCACGGCTCCGCTCCCAGGGCAGCAGGGGCACTGGTGGGGAACGTATTCCCACCCACCAGTGTAGAGTGAACAGGGGCAGCTTCATCCCAGTCCTCAGCTTCACTGAGGTCCTCCTCAGATGAGTGCCCCCCCCAACATTCTTCCTCTTCTCCTGCACACAGTTCGCGCATGTACTGGCCACGTACAATGTCCATCAGCCTATCAATCTTGGCCACTGATGGCTTGTATCCCAGAAGCGGCATAAGGTTCACCATCCTCCGATACACTGGGTCATCACTCGGTCCAATCCCGATAATAGTCCACTATTCCTTCACTAAAAAGTCAATGTACTTCCAGTCGGGCTCTACAGCTCCGAGGCGCTTGTGGAAGTCACTGAGACCCCATGGGGGTCCAACTGATTCGATAAGATCCAAGAAGTCCAGAAAACCCCATTCGGGCAATACTGCTCCGCCGGATCCGCTTGCCGCCATTCCTCATTCGATACACTCGATGAAAGAAGGAGAAATCCCACCGCTGCCACCAATGTAACGGAAGGTAGGTGCGAGGACCGGGTCGCCTTCCGTCTTAGTCCCCGGGTCTCTCCTCCTCGACGCCGGACTGGCGCCGTCGAGTGCACCGGTCGAGCAAATCAGCGTTCCGGAGGTCGACTCAAAGCGGCGTTGAATCTCGGGAAGACCGATTCTGCCTTGAAAGGATGCGGCTACCGGAGGGGTCACGGCACTCGAACACCATCAAACAAGCCCAGGACCGAATCAGGGAAAATGTAGCAGGAACCAAAGTGGATATATTCCCAGCCGTTCGAGCACTCCGGTGCTCGACTCGAAGGTTTGAGCTTAGGCAGGAAACCAAAGGGCAGAGTCCACATTGCCGCCTGACAGGATACAAAGGTCGGTAGCGGGATCCTGGCAGCAGACGGACGAACGTACAGGAACCTAGTTCGAATGGGCGGCAGAGTGGCCACTTTTACCACAGGAACAGACAGACTCCAGGACTCTGGTTCACTCCAAAAGTAACACACTTTATTGAACAAGACACTCAACTTTTATACAGTTTACAACATGGTACCACAATAGGGAGGGGAAGGGCCAGGCATTCTAATGCAGGCTTGGCCCGGGGACCAATCCAACACAATGGGCATAGACAACAGACCAATGGTGACAGTGAACAATGGACCAATGGCAGGGGGAACAGAGGGACCAATGGTAGCCAAGGGAAACAAGCCAATGGGAGATGGGCAACTGAACACAATATGGACAATGGTAGACTTAACATGATTAATCAACGTCTGGACAAAGACAATGGACTGATCTGAGGGAATACACATCTGAGGACTGGGCCAGGGGTTGAAGCACGTACACACTAGTTTGAATATGCGGCTTCAACCCTGGCCAATCAGTGTGCGCAGTGAGTCGTACGTCGGCCAATCCGGCGTCGACTCACTGCCTCCGGTTTCCCGCGTTCGAGATGGCGTGGATACCTCGAACAAAGGAACCGGGGAATCACCGGCTTCGGTGTTCGTGTATCCCTCGTACATTAAACCATACAATACATTAAACTTTCGACATTACACAATATACAAAACTTACAACATTCTACAGCAATCCTTTTAACATAATGATAGGGAAACCCCTATCAGAGTTCAAATGAGGCCACAAGGCCATAGTCTTTGAGGAAATTGTTCGTGGTCCAGACAAGGGCCTAAGTAACGGATAACATCCGTTACAGTGATTTTAGCAAAATGAGTAAATTTTCACTTTTTTGTGATTATGACATCATAGCTTTTTACACGATGTAAAATTCTCTTCATGTATGGTACCACAAGAGAGCTCAATTAATTCTGAAAAAAACAATATATAGTTTTCCATATGTAACTAAAAATCACCAGAGTAAATGAAGCCTAAACGGAAGGATAGCAAAAATGCTGAAAAAGTGTCTGGCCTGCAGGGTACAGGAAATGGCCCCAGCCTCTGGCACTGAAGGGGTTAAATGATAGCAGCTTGCCTCCGTCCACGCTGGTATCATTAATTCCAGGCTGGGACTGAGCGCTCTGAGACCAGGGTGTTCAGTCTCAGCCCTTCTTGCTTGTGCCGGTTCATGTGATTGCTGTAGCAACGATCACATGTACCGACATTCTGAGAAACAGAGGCAACATGCAAAGCATGCTGACTGAGTGTCTTCTCTACCTCTGTCTCCCTTGCTATCAAAGAAAAGGGGAAAGAAGTAGAGAGGAGACACCGAGTGGTAAAAGAAAATACAGCAGCTGGGGGTATTAACCCCTTCACTGCTGGTGCAGGAGGCTGGCTAAATGCAGGTCAATTTTTGACATGCAATGATATACTTTTTTTTTTTTTAACAAAAAAAAATTTATTTAAAAAAAAAACATATCATTAAACAATATTGGAAGTGTGATTGTTGTGGAGCCATGTAATACACTTATACACACCGCCAAATTTCAGGGATAAAAAAGTGTCAAAATAGGGTGGGAAAAAGGGACATGGGGATTTGTACCCGGGGGGGGGCAGTGGCCACTTTAAACTGCGCATTTTGTAGGTATGACTGACTGGTCATACTTTTCATGCAGTCTTCATAAAAATTTAACCCTTTGTGCCCAATTGATCCCAAGAGAAAAAACAAAAATGGTGGGTTTTTTTTACTTTTTTTTTTTTTACATTTTCTTTTAATTTTCATAAAGTAAATGGTGGGTTATCCATATAAGTGGGGTATCAAAAGAAAGCCCTATTTGTGCTTAAAAAAAACAGTATATAATTTATGGGAGTGGAATAAAAGACTTAGAGGGAAAACACTGTTGAACAAAGACATAGTCAAAAAGGTCAGAATTGCTCCGGTCCTTAAAGGGATAGTAATACTTCGTTTTAACTTTATATTATTTTATAGCCATTAAAAAAACATGAAGAATGATATAAGTCTTATGTCTCAAACCTTTATGGTTTAAGAGATATTCACAAGCAAAGTTTCCCCCTCCCGCCCCTTTTTCCTAGTGTAAGCCATCTCTTCTCAGATGTGAGTCTGGTTGTATGACAGTACAGATAACAGCAGGGGACAATCTTCTTTGTATGAAAAGAATGAAAGCCCTTCCCCCCTTGACAAGTTTTTCAGCTTTTTCCCTTATCTTAATTGAAGATTGTCCCACTCTGCAGTCTACCTGGGCACCTCCCTTCTGATCTGGTTGAACGGGGAGGGATACTTTGCTTGTGAATATCTCTTAAACCATAAAGGTTTGAGAGATAAGACTTCTATCATTCTTCATGTTTTTTTAATGCCTACAAAATAAAATAAAGATAAAATGAAGTATTACTATCCCTTTAAGGGAAAACGACCTCAGATTTTCATGGTCCTTAAGGGGTTAACTTTTCAAGCCATTTTTCATAACTAAAACTTTCCTTTCCCCTTACTAGTTTTGTAGGCCAAATCACACGATAACATCGCTCAAAAGAACATGTAACATAACGGCTGCCGTTGTCTAGCAACCCTGATTGATGCAAAAACAAATTCAAACACACAGCCAATCCCAAAGTATCAAAAAACTTCAAATACACCTATATATACCCAAAATAACTGTCACACACTGTCTGTTATCGAGTTCTTGAGAGCTAGATATCAGGAGCCAGGAGCGGAGGATAGTGATCAGAGCGATGGAAACAGAAGCGTTCATTGGAGGTAGAAGTAGATTTTTGAGTTTGGAGTTTGGAGAGAGGTGCACTAACTATACACATATTACACTTTTGCACATATTACATACACATATACAAGCACAAACACATACACATACATACACATAGTCCTTTTATTTTTATAACACCTTACACATTTTACATTTTATTTTTACAGTGTGAATCTGTGAGTGAAAGTGTGTGACAGAGAGTGAGTAGATCGAGTGTGTCTGTGGGAGTGCCTGGGTGTGAGTGGGTGAGTGATGGCAAGGAGAGGAGGACAGGAGAGAGGGATGGGGAGAGAAGTGGAGGAGGATTAAGGTCAGGAGGGCATCCCTGAGCAGAGCAAGGGTGGGAGAGGGAGATCCGCAGGGCAGTGGGGGACCCGGCCCACAAGAGCAGGACAGGGACAGAACCTGCAGTGGGACGAGGGGTAGTTGCTGGGGAGCACCACACACACAGTCAGGGTGAGACCAGGCAGGGCACTCCGGCTCTGAATCCTCCCATGCCGGAGGTGACGAGGGCAGGATAAGGGATCCTAAATTCACCAAGGAGGAGAACACAGCTCTCGTGGAGGCTGTCCTGGAGAGGCAGAGTGTTCTCCACCGGACGGCAAAGGTCCCTGGCCTGTCAGTGAGGAGGAAGGCAGCCTGGAACCAGATCTACAACCGGGTCAAAGCGGTGGCTCCATACAGGCGGGATGTGGAGTCCATCAAAAAGAGATGGGGCGACTGTCGCAGGGTGGTCAAGATTAAAATGTCCGGGCTCGCCAAGCATGCCTGAGGCACTGGAGGTGGCCCACCTGTCCCTATCACCTTCTGTGGCTGGAAGGAGATGGTGCGGCAGACCATGTCCCCGACCCTGATCGAAGGGGTCACTGGAGGAGCTGACACTGGGGATGAGAGGAGCCTCCACACTACCGGTAAGTGCAACACTACATAACAACACACTACATCAACAAACACCAGCTGCACACACAGTCACACCTCAACACATGCCCATCATTCATCCATACAACTGCACCAACACAGCACCCTGAGGGTTAAAAACAGGACACAACACCAGGACAAATGTCAAGGTCCAACTTGGGACAAACCTGTCAGAGTCCTACTACAACCCTCCTGTCACTGTGCTCATCACACACAATACACAAACAGTGATGTTCAAAATGTCGTCTGTTAAATATCATCACTTCACTTTGTCAGTTCAACATCACAGCTTACTGAATCACAAAAAGGGTGGATCAGGTCACACATCACAGTGTCCCAGAGAATAACTGCTTGTATGTGCAACACACAGGCCGAAAACTATTCCACAGAATTAAAGGTGGATAAAGTAGGCCTTGGTGTTGTGCTGCAATCATTTACTCTAACTTGAAATGACATATCCCACATCTGATTCCCACATGGATCCACAGGGGTGCTGATGCCATGGATGGATGGTACACCAGCCGCTGTTTGCAGGATACACATGGGAACCAAATATCAACCATTGTACCTTGGTCACCAACAGGCCATGACTGATGGATATCTAGGATTGAGTACGGTTGCCTCACACAGAAGGATGGATGGGCTCATACACAGAGAAAAACAGGCCTCAATCAAAGATATCCCTCACTACTGGCTTGATTGTTGCCCTTAGGTTTCAACTGCAACATACAACACGGAAGGGATCTTGTCAAATTCATCAATCTGTGATTGCCAGGGTGGTATCCCATGCATCACAATGTAATGCATATGATATCATCATGACAACCAGAGAGTCACCTGTCAAGTAATCCAAAATTGTGCATTGTATGGGATCAAATAAGGAGATAGGGTTGAATAATACCTGAATCCCACTGCAGATCAATTCACAAGAGATATGGACACTAATAAAAACGTTCAGATATGTACCTTTCAAATGTTTCAAAATATGTCCCAACACGATGTGAACACACAGATCAGTTCACTGGATGTGATTGCCTTACTCGCCAGATATGTGCACCCATCAAAAATCAACCTATATTGCTACCATCCAAATACACATACATAGTATATCACACTCTACGTAGATGGGATATACGAGGTATGTTCATATCCATCATATCAATCCAATGTTTTATTGGATGGGTGCATATATATAGCCAGTAAGGCAATCACACCTACTGAACTGCTCTCTGGCTTCACATCTTGGAAGGATATTTTTGTATCCATATGAAGGGTACATATCCACATACATATATGACAATTTCTACTTGTGTGTGACTGTAATGGGATAGCAATGGGTAATGTCATCATGATGTAATATCATTGGCATCGTAAAAAGATGTGTCTCCATGTAAGTCCTATCCCTCCAATCCTCATGGTTATACAGATACTGCTCTATGTGACAGGTGAAGATATCTGTCATTTGACCACACGGAGGCTCTTCAGCAGAGCCAAATTCGCAACATTTCGAGATAAATACCTCTTTGGAATGGTCCACAGAGTGTGCCTGCAAACCATGCACACTGTGTACACCATTCCAATTAAGTATTGTTCTCTAAATGGGGCGATTTGGGCTCTGCTGAAGAGCCCTCGTGTGGACAAATGACTGAAATCTCCATCTGTCACATAGAGCAATATCTGAACAACCATGAGGGTAGGAGGGATAGGACTAACAGCGAACAACATCTGTTTTCACAATGTCTACAATATGACATCAAGGTGGACTTAACCTTTGCTATCCCCCTGGAGGGATAGCCATCCCTAAAAGTTGTAAAGACAAATAAATGTTGTTGGATTCACACCCCGAGTTAAACAATGGTATTCCTACTGCTGAAAGGTGTGTTGATTCAAAAGGTATCACAGCTCAGACATGGATATGTCAGGGGCAATATCCCAGTGACCTGAAATTGTACAGTGGTGCTGTTACTACACTATCATATGTACAGCTCTGGTACAGGGACCAGATATCTACATGGGAGGGTGTTGCAACAGCCCCACTGTACTATTTCAGGCCACTGTGATATTGCACCTCAAAATGAAACCTTTACCCGTAATAACTCAAACAACACCTTTCAGCAGTGGGAGTACCCTTGTTTACCCAGGGGGATTAACCCAAACACATATATTTTTCTTCACCACATATCAAAGTATAACTGTCTCCCCAAACCTATGGCTAAGGTCACTAATCACATCATCTTATTTCTCCACACAGTTTATGGCCCTCAGGCCCAGCAGGAGCCAGTGGAGGAGGCTATGTCACCCCCCCAGTGAGGTGTACACAGAGGAGGGGACCAGCTGGTGGTCACCATCCCCACCATCCCCACCCCCTCCAACACAGGCTGCACCACCACCTTCTGCACCACCACAGGCTGCACTCCTCCAAGCTGGACCACCACAGGCTGCACCCCTCCAAGCTATCACGGTCCCCGTGATTCCTTGTCACTCTCTGTGGTGGCACTCTTCCATTGGAGGCGCTTGATTGGCCCGCCCAGGGTGTCCCTTTATGTACTGGGCCTATGGCATCTTTTGTGGTGTTCCTGTTCCTGCGCCTTTGTTGCTGTGCTCCTGCGTTCCTGTGTACCAACTCGGCTCGTCTGACTACTCTGCTGTTCCTGCTCCGTGATTGACCCGGTTCTGGCTGACGTTCCTGCTCCGTGTTTGACCCAGTTCTGGCTGACGTTCCTGCTCCGTGATTGACTCGGCTCTGGCTGACGTTCCTGCTCCGTGATTGACCCGGTTCTGGCTGACGTTCCTGCTCCATGATTGACCCGGCTCTGGCTGACTCTCCTGCTCTGTGATTGACCTGGTTCTGGCTGACATCCCTGCTCTGTGATCGACCCGGCTCTCATTGACTTTCCTGCTCCGTGTTGCTTCCAGTATTCCTGCGTACTCTGGGCTCTTGCCTGGCAACTATCTGAAGCTTGCTCACAGCTTGCACTGACTGATCACGCCCCCTGTGTTTACTGTGGCCTCCGTTATTGAGCCTGTCTGTTGCCTCCGTTATAGAGCCTGCCAGAGAGTACTTGCCGAGCTGTTGCCTCTGTACCGAGTCTGTCAGAGAACACTTGCTGTGCTTGTTGCCTCCGTTACTGAGCCTGTCTGTATACACTTGCCGAGCTTGTTGCCTCCAATCCTGAGCCTTTTAACACTTGTTGAGCTTGTTGCCTCCATCACCGAGCCTACCAGTTTACACTGCAGAGCATTACCGATATCTAGGTGCTCGTTCCCTAAGAGTGGTGCTATTGGGCGTTCCGTTACTCTAGCAGTGTGTTGCTCCATTCTGGCACCGGAAGGGTGCCTTGGCTCTGGTTTTCTTTTGCTCACAGTGTTGTTCTATCAGTTCGCACCTGGAGGTGCGTTTGGCTCACGGTATCTTGGCTTGTGCAGTGTCTCCTCCGTTACCACACCTAAGGGGTGCTTTTGGCTCTGGTTCCATTTGCATATGCAGTGTCTCCCCGGTTACCGCACCTAGGGGTGCTCCTGGCTCTGGCTCTATTGACTCTGGCAGTGTCTCTCCTCCGTTATCGCACCCCAGTGGGGGTATTCGCTCCAGCTTCAGTTGGTCCTTATTATACTATTGGGCATTACAATTCAGCTATCTGGTTGTGATTCAGTTCAGTCGCACTGCTTGAGCTTGCTTTCTTCACTACTCTGGGACTGTTTATAGCACCGGGCGTTGGCCTAATCACCACCACAGAGAGTATTTGTATTGGGTTTTAACCCTTTATCTTGTGTTTCTGCTCATGCTACCTGCTCCTGCTACATTGGGCTTGTAGTTCATCCATTACTTGCCTTACTGCTATTACCTATTCTGGCCCCCAGGGGCACTGTTCCTTATTTTTACCTCAATAAAACTGTGTTTTATTTCTAACCTTGGTCTGAGTGTCGTAAAAACCGTAACAGTACGAAAGGGCCATGACCTCAGATGCTAAGGGTGACGGTAACACACGGAACCTCCATTGGAGGATGGATGTCCATGAGCAATGCTTGGACCAGTTGGCACTGGCCATGCAGACATTACTGGAACGTACGGTACATCTCGATAAACCTAACCAAAATCCGGTGGTCCCCCCAGTTCCGACACCGGATAATCAGGCTGGGCAATTTGTTGCACATTCCAGAAGTCTAACAGCGGCTGCGCCGTTACTATTAATATACAATGGCGAACCTACACTGTATAGGGGGTTTATTAACCAATTAGATATATTCTTAAAACTGACACCTCATGCCTTCCCGGATGACCGTAGCAAGGTGGGGTTCATGATATCTCTATTAACGGGTAAAGCCCTGGCATGGGCAAACCCCTTATGGGATAATGCCAATCCATGTACTCTAATCTTCAATGAGTTTGTAAGGAAGTTTCGGAGAGTATTCGAGAAACCTGGGAGAGCCGCCTCTGCTGCCAAAAAACTGATGGAAATACAAATGGGCGATCGTACGGTAGGCGATTATGCCATAGAATTTCGGATACTGGCAGCAGAGGTAGGCTGGAATAATGAGGCTCTGGTGGCAGCCTTCGCTCAGGGGTTGTCTGTTTCCATTAAAGATGAGATTGCGGCCAGTGACTTAGACGAGTATATCGACTATGTCACTGGCCGGGCAAAATCCAGAAACTATGGGCACGGTAGTCCTTTAAACCCATCCTCACCTCCCAATCCTCCTGATCGTGTATCCGAACCAAGTGAGCCTATGCAATTCGGGTTTACTAGACTTTCAAAGGAGGAGCGGGCACACCGTAAAAGGCAGGGTTTATGTTTATATTGTGGCAAAGATGGGCACATACTACGCACTCGCCCGGTATGGCCGGGAAACGCACGCACCTAGGGTAGCTTGGGGGATAGGCCCTAGGTGGTGTACAATCGTCCCCAGACTCCTGTACACAAAAACCCACCATCCAGGTGAGTTTCCTCCTGGGTGACCAAGCTGTGGAGGTATTGGCTCTGGTAGACTCTGGTGCAGCAGGATATTTCATGGGCCGTTCCTTTGCTGAACAGCACAATATTCCGTTGTCTAAAAGAGATACTCCGCTAGCCATTGAGGCCATTGACGGTAGACTGTTAGAACCAGCTTTCATCACTATGGAAACAACTCCTATCTCTATGTTGATTGGGGCTCTCCACAGGGAGGAGGTGTGTTTCCAAATTATACACTCACACCATCATGCGGTCATTCTGGGGTTCCCATGGTTATTGCTGCACAACCTCCAGTTTGATTGGCAAAGATGTGAGGTTAAGTCATGGTCTGAGTACTGCACTAATCACTGTTTGTCACACCCGGTCAAGATTATGTGTACCTCTTCCTCCGTGCCAACTGAATATAGCAAGTTCAGTGACGTATTCAGTAAAGGAGAGGCTAGCGCATTGCTGCAGCATAGGCCATATGATTGCGCTACTGATTTGCCCCCGGGGGTGGTGCCTCCTAGGGGCAGGACATACCCTTTGTCCTGTGAAGAGAACAGGGCCATGGAGGAGTACATTGAGGATGCCATCAAGAGGGGAATCATTCGCACATCATCCTCTCTGGCAGGTGCAGGGTTTTTTTTTGAGAAAAAGAAAAATGGCGAATTACGACCATGTATTGATTACCGGGGACTGAATAAGCTCATGTCCAAGAATGGGTATCCCATACCACTCATTACAGAGTTATTTGACAGGTTGAAGGGCTCTTCTATATTTACTCAACTCGATCTATGGGCCGCCTACAACCTGATAAGGATCAGGGCCGGAGATGAGTGGAAAACGGCATTCAATACTAGGTCGGGGCACTATGAATACTTAGTGATGCCTTTTGGATTATGTAATGCACCTGCCGTATTTCAAGAGTTGATCAATGATATCCTCTGTGACATGCTACAGTTCTGTGTGGTCGTATACCTTGACGATATATTGATACACTCTGCCAACCTAACTCAACACATCCAGGATGTGTCGGAAGTGTTGCTCTGTTTACGCAAGAACAAATTGTTCTGTAAATTAGAAAAATGTGAATTTCACCATTCCAAAGTACACTTCCTGGGTTTTGTTATATCTAAGGATGGCATTGCCATGGACCAAGAGAAATTGGCAGCAGTCCTACAGTGGCCATGGCCCAAAGGGTTAAAAGCTATTCAACGGTTCTTGGGCTTTGCCAATTATTATAGAAAATTTATTCAGAATTTCTCTACCATTGTGAAACCTCTGTCTGACCTCACACACAAGGGCGCTAATGCCTCTCAATAGTCTGAGGCAGCTGAGATGGCCTTTGAGACACTTAAATCTTCTTTTGCCTCCGCTCCTATACTGTCCCACCCCAATCCCACCCTGCCGTTTATATTGGAGGTCGATGCCTCTGAAATTGGGGTAGGGGCAGTTCTTTCTCAACGCCCCAAAGAGGGTGGCAATCTGAGACCTTGTGGGTTCTTTTCCAAAAAGCTCTCTAGTGCCCTAAGCCATTACGAGATTGGTGATAGGGAATTGTTGGCTATCATCCTGGCATTAAAAGAATGGCGACACTTATTGGAAGGCACAAGAACCCCGGTGTTAATTCTTACTGACCTTAAAAATTTGATTTATCTCTCAGAGGCTAAAAGGCTGTCCTCCCTTCAGGCTAGGTGGGCACTATTCCTGTCTCTGTTTAACTTTATAGTGTCCTGCTTCCCAGGTTCTAAGAACGTTAGGGCAGACGCCCTATCCAGACAGTTTAGGCTGGACATTGAGAGGGATGAAGCCCCGGTACCTATTATTCAGCCAGATCGGATTCTGGCAACAGTACGCACCAGTATTACTTCGCCACTGGGGGAGCAAATTTTGGCCTCTCAAGCACAGGCACCTCCTGAAACCCCAGTTGGCAAGTGCTTTGTGGATGAGCCTTTCCGTACCCGTTTGCTCGAGACTTACCACTCATCTAAGGCAGCTGGGCACATTGGGAGGGATGAGTTGATATGGTCTCTCTCACAGGTGTTTTGGTGGCCCTCCCTTAAGGCCGATTGCTCCGCTTTTACTGCAGCCTGTGCCACCTGTGCCCGCGCTAAGACCCCCAGACATCTCCCAGTGGGCCTACTCCAACCAGTGCCTAACGGTGAACGCCCATGGTCCCACATATCTATTGATTTTTTTGGGAGAATTGCTGGTATCTAAGGGCTATACATTTATCCTAATGGTGGTAGACAAGTTCTCTAAGATGGCTCACTTCGTGCCCCTCTCTGGTCTTCCCTCGGCCCAGGAACTGGCAGTAGTTTTTGCCAGAGAGATGTTCCGCTTGCATGGGGTTCCCAGAGTGATAGTGTCGGACCGAGGGAGTCAGTTCGTGTCGAGATTCTGGAGGGCATTCTGTAGCCAAATGGGCATACAACTGCCCTTCTCCTCCGCCTACCATCCCCAGACCAACGGGGCCGCTGAGCGTGCCAATCAGGGACTGGAGCAGTTTCTGCGCTGCTTTGTGACTGATGATCATGACAATTGGGCCGACCTGTTGCCGTGGGCAGAGTTTGCCAGGAACTGTGCAGTTAATTCATCGTCCGGGAGCTCCCCATTTCTCATCAATTATGGGTACCAGCCGTGTCTGCTCCCGGACTCATTTCAGTCACAGCAGATTCCAGCTCTGGACGAGCATATGGAGCAGCTCCGCTCCACTTGGGCACAGGTGTAGAGGTCCCTCAGCCAGTCTTTCCAGCGACATCAGCGGCATGCCAATCGTAGAAGGCTGCCAGCGGTCTCCTTCCAGGTTGGGGACAGGGTATGGCTCTCCTCCAGAAATCTCAATCTGCAAGTGCCATCCAACAAATTGGCACCCCGGTTCATTGGTCCGTTCAAAGTTATCCGCAAGGTTAACCCTGTGGCTTACGCACTGGAGCTCCTGGCATCTATGTGCATTCACAATGTGTTCCATGTGTCACTATTGAAGCCCTTGGTATGCAACCGCTATACTACCACTCCGGTGGTTCCTGGGCCGGTGGATGTTCAGGGCCAAGAGGAGTACGAAGTACAGAGCATTGTTGATTCCAGGAGGTTTAGAGGTAAATTGCAGTATTTGGTCCACTGGAAGGGTTAAGGGCCTGAAGAGCGTTCTTGGGTCGACCAGAGGGACCTTCATGCTCCAAGTTTACTGCGCAATTTTCACTCTAAATATTCTCAGAAACCCAGTCCCTCGACCAGGGGAGGGGGTCTTTGAGAGGGGGGTACTATCACGGTCCCCTTGTCACTCTCTGTGGTAGCGCTCTTCCATTGGCGGAGCTTGATTGGCCCGCCCAGGGTGTCCCTTTATATACTGGGGTATGGCACCTGTCAGGTGCCCTTTCGTGGTGTTCCTGTTCCTGCACCTTTGTTGCTGTGCTCCTGCGTTCCTGTGTACCGACTTGGCTCGTCTGACTACTCTGCTGTTCTTGCTGCGTGATTGACCCAGTTCTGGCTGACGTTCTTGCTCCGTGATTGACCCGGTTCTGGCTGACGTTCCGGCTCCGTGATTGACCCAGCTCTGGCTGACGTTCCTGCTCCGTGATTGACCCGGTTCTGGCTGACGTTCCTGCTCTGTAATTGACCCGGCTCTGGCTGACGCTCCTGCTCCGTGATTGACCCGGTTCTGGCTGACATCCCTACTCTGTGATCGACCCGGCTCTGACTGACGTTCCTGCTCCGTGTTGCTTCCAGTATTCCTGCGTACTCTGGGCTCTTGCCTGGCGACTATCTGAAGCTTGCTCGCAGCTTGCACTGACTGATCACGCCCCCTATGTTTACTGTGGCCTCCGTTATTGAGCATGTCTGTTGCCTCCGTTACAGAGCCTGCCAGAGAGTACTTGCCGAGCTGTTGCCTCTGTACTGAGTCTGTCAGAGAACACTTGCTGTGCTTGTTGCCTCCGTTACTGAGCCTGTCTGTATACACTTGCCGAGCTTGTTGCCTCCGATCCTGAACCGTTTAACACTTGTTGAGCTTGTTGTCTCCATCACCGAGCCTACCCGTTTACACTGCACAGCATTACTGATATCTAGGTGCTCGTTCCCTAAGAGTGGTCGCACCGTGTGGTGCTATTGGGCGTTCCGTTACTCTAGCAGTGTGTTGCTCCATTCTGGCACCGGAAGGGTGCCTTGGCTCTGGTTTTCTTTTGCTCACAGTGTTGTTCTATCAGATCGCACCTGGAGGTGCGTTTGGCTCACGGTATCTTGGCTTGTGCGGTGTCTCCTCCTTTACCTAAGGGGTGCTTTTGGCTCTGGTTCCATTTGCATATGCAGTGTCTCCCCAGTTACTGCACCTAGGGGTGCTCCTGGCTCTGGCTCTATTGACTCTGGCAGTGTCTCTCCTCTGTTATTGCACCCCAGTGGGGGTATTGGCTCCAGCTCCAGTTGGTCCTTACTATACTATTGGGCATTATGATTCAGCTATCTGGTTGTGATTCAGTTCAGTCGCACTGCTTGAGCTTGCTTTCTTCACTACTCTGGGACTGTTTATAGCACCGGGCGTTGGCCTAATCACCACCACAGAGAGTATTTGTATTGGGTTTTAACCCTTTATCTTGTGTTTCTGCTCATGCTACATTGGGCTTGTAGTTCATCCATTACGTGCCTTACTGCTATTACCTATTCTGGCCCCCAGGGGCGCTGTTCCTTAATTTTACCTCAATAAAACTGTGTTTTATTTCTAACCTTGGTCTGAGTGTCGTAAAAACCGTAACACAAGCTGCACCACCACAGGCTGCACCCCTCCAAGCTGCACCACCACAGGCTGCACCCCTCCAAGCTGCACCTCCCCAGTACAGTGTCTGGATGCAACAGCAGGAGAGGTGGATGTATCCAGCCACCTCCACCAGCTACTACCCTCCAGCAGCAGCACCACCACCGCCAGGGAGGCACTGGCTGCCAGGGACAGTGACCACCACCCAATATGGGCCATATGCCTCCCAGATCAACCCACCCTCTAGGATGGCTCCACAGCATGCCCCAAGGTATGATCCCAGGTGGGGTCCAAGCACCTATCAGTGGCCACCATATGACCCTTGGCCACTGGACTACCCACACCTGGGCCTGATTGGTGAGCCCCAGCGCCCACTACCCAGGGACATATTCACACCACCAACTGCACACACACATCATTGGGCAGCTCGGAGTCACTTGATATGGTGGGCATATGCCCATCATCTGCACCAGCCACTCCAACAGCTGTCACAGCAGCCACAGCACCTCCAGCAGCAGCAGAGGAAACAGCACCTCCAGCAGCAGAGGAAACAGCAGCAGAGGAATCAGCGCCTCCAGCAGCAGAGTAAACAGCAGCACCAGGGTCACTGGGCACATCCACCTCCGGCACGGCACACCTCACAGGGATGGAGGCGGAGTGTATGGCCCTGCAGAGGAGACTACTCCGGTCGAGCAGGAGTACAGATGGCAACATCGACAGGAGCAGGAGGGAATCCAGGAGGAACATAGCCCGATTGGAGACCAGAATCCAAGCCCTGGAGTCGGAGGTGGCAAGGGTGAACACACACCTCCACCAGCTCAAGACAGGTATCATGGACATGTTGACACAGGTACTTGTGGAGTTGAGGGAGATCAGCCGCAGGCAGAACCTGAGGATGGAGAGGGAGAACTTGCGTTCCACGGAGGGGTCTACTGTATCCACCACCCCCTCCAGTGTTACCCCTGAAGCCACACCTAGGGGGCAGAGGGTGACCAGGCGATCAACAAGGGCATCCACCTCTGGCACCCAGTCTAAGGCCCCCTCCCAAAAAAAGAAAAAATGAAAGGCCCAACCTGTTAATTGCCCCCTCAATAAAGAAACATTGTGCTTTTGATTCCTGTCTGATCTGCTGTGTCTTCAGTTATGGATTGGGTGACAGGGTTGTCTCCAATTCATTGCCATACAATGCAGTGAACACAACCTCTGCCTGGGTGAAATGTTTGTGGGATGCTACAACATGGGTTCACACACACACACACACCGTTGTACAAATTCAACTGGAAATACATCCCTGGAGCCATATTACTCAACTGTGTTATATGGCGATATTGTGTGTTGAATTTGAACAACAAAACATACCCATTAGCACAACAAATGGTACAACATTGAACATTCGTCTACATCATATGTTTGTGTTTAACCCTTTGAGTGCCAGAGTTGTAGGCAACGCTTTGCAAAGAAATGCTTTGGGTACCACTCTGGCACTCAGAGGGTTAAGGGGATAACCAAACAAACAGCTATGTGACTTAGCGGTGACATTACAAGCAGGACAGATAAATGGGACATGTATCCATATTGTCTTGGATTCAAACACTCATTGTGCAACTGACTTACTGGAGAACCCAATGTTTTTAACCTAGGATTTCAATGTGTAGCACACACATTGATATCCTGGGGTGTGCATTGGGGTCTCCAGTTGTTGTTTCCCTAAGGGTGTAACAGACTTCACCAGTGATAACACGTCCACTTAGTCTGGTTGTTCGTTGATGTAGCCCATGTACTGAGATATGTCAAAGTGGAGCAATATCTCAGAACATTGATTATACTGAGCAACACAGAAACTGTGGACAGGAATTCACTGTAGAAGTATGTCCCCTGTATCACCTCTTTATCACTCCCACAACACTTAGTGTATCACTGCCATCATCATCTGTTTGCATGAATACATGACAGAGTCTACTCACTGGCAAACACGTGCTGGACTCCTGTGATGTGGGTGATGCCTTTCCATGTATGGGGGATACTCTATCCTGAGTGTGGATACGCATTGACAAATGTGTAATCTAATATATCCTCATACAGACACAGATAGAATAGTGATGGTTCATCTTTATTGTGTATCAAAGTACATTAGAACGTACATGTGTTTTCTGTGTGTATTGCCTATATGCATTGAACATTTGTATGAGAACACTAAATGTACTTTGAAACGAAATCATACTACTTTAGTAACACTGCTGTCCTGCTCATGTGTTGTCCACAAGGTTTGACAACTCTGTTGATGAGCATCCTAACTGTACAGGTTATTACATTAGTGAATTTGTGTTTTCTGTGTCTATATGAGAATGTTCCAGTACAGGTTGCTGTGACCCTCAGGTCAAACATTGCATCACCAACAAAATCACCAGAAACAGCAAGGGGTGATCTTCATAAAGGTGTTGTCAAGACATCAATCCAGTCACATGGAAGATCTTCAGTTCAAGGATGGATCATGTTATGGATGCCTGTGGGACAAGAGGACAGGATTTTGAGCAGTGGACCTGAACTGATCATCAAGCAACAACAATTTTGACTTTAAAATCCCCTCAATTTTCTTAATTACAGGTGAGTACACAAACCATTGCTTGGCAATGTGTTGTGTATACTCATCCGTAACCAATTATGTGTAGAACTAAGGACATGTGCACCAGCCCTATGGATATGTGCCCCTGACATGAATACACACACATCAACAAGTGTTCTGAGAGCTCCATGGAAGTAATGAATTTGGGCTGCCACTGTGAAAGTGACAGTGGCAGCCCAATGTCATTTGTTCCATGGAACTATTAGGACATATTTGTTGATGTGTGTATTCATGTCGGGGGCACATATGTATGCACACTTACAGGTCAGCATGGAGTCCCTGGTAATCTGATCTACGTTTCATGACCTCTACGTTGTGTAACAATACCACTGTAAATCCACCCCTCTGCTGCCCTTCTCAGCTCTAGCACAGTACAGGTCCCATATTGAGTCCAATGGCCCTTTAACCCCTGATGTGCCGGAGTATTATCCAATGCATAGCATTGGATAATACTCTTTCGCTACTGGGCTAGCATGGTTGCTCAGGCTATGATCATTGCAAATCAAGTTAGTTGCTGTCAATCAAGCCCTGTAAGGTGATGAACATGGGTTATGTGTTGTACCTTGTTTCTCCTGGGAGTGTGCGTGATATCCTTGGGGTCTGTATGTCAACGTGGAGAGGGGAATGGAGGATGGTTTTTGAACCCCCACACACAATATGCCACGTCCTTGGTATGGTTGATGTTTGGGGCCATGCTGCTGCCAGTGCAGTGCTGTGTCAATGTTCCTGTGGGGTGAGACAGAACATCATGTGCAGTGTGGTTAGTGTGTTGACACCAATTCATAGGTCTGATGGGGGACTTGCATGGATTGTTTGCATGCCTGTGTTATACTCACAGGTAAAGTGTTCCGTGGTGAGCGTGTCTCTGATCTGAGCCCCTCTCAAGGTCTCCTCATCATGACCAATGTCCATGGGCACTTCAGGTATGGGGGGGTCCTGGATGTGATCCAGCAGCCTGGTGTCCACTGCGATGTTGTGCAGTATTGTGCATGCCACACCTTTCGCACACCTTTCCAGGTGCATACTGCAGTGCTCCCCCCGAGTGGTCCAGACATCGAAATCTTGACTTGAGGAGGCCAAAGGTCCGCTCAGTGGCATTCCTCGTTCTGTCATGGGCCTGGTTGTACCTTTCCTGGGCATGTGTTTGAGGATTGGCCACAGGGGTCAGTAGCCAGGACTTGCAGCCATAGCCAGCATCACCTGTGTAATGTGAGTGACATGGTGAGACAGGGAGCACATGTTGTGGGAATGATGTTTTGTGTGGTGGACGTACTAGCTGTGGGTCAGGAGCATGCTGAGCAACGTTGTGTGTACGCCTCTGTATGTGGTGTGATTTTGTATTGTGAACTCACCCAAAAGCCACCCCCCTGTAAAAGTTCCATTCTCGAAATCTCTGTGGACTGAAGAGTTTTGTAGAATGTAGGAATCATGTGAGCTGCCAGGATACTTTGCACAGACATTCATAATCCTCATATGGCAATCACACACCATCTGCACGTTCATGGAGTGGAAGTTCTTCCTGTTGATGAATAGATGTGCGTCACATGCTGGGGCTTTAATACGGACATGGGTGCAATCTATAGCACCCATGACCCTGGGCATGCCTCCCCTTGCGTAAAAAAGGTCTGCTTGACGTGTATCCAGTCCATGTCGGTGGTGAGGAAATGTATATAAGTACTGGCCTTGCTTTTGAGGGCCAGCACCCTGGAGAATGTGGCCTGTGACATGCCTGATGCGTAACCCTCAGTGGATTGGAAGGCCCCATTTGCCATGAAGTGTATGGCACACAGTAGTTTTTGCAGGCCAGATAAGGCATGGTTGTGGATGTAGATGGGATCCACCTGATCCTTGTTGACCTCATAGAAGGCAATGATGTTGTCAGGCCTCAACCTGTAGTGATCAATGACCTCATCATCGGTCATTCCAAAGAGGTTGACCCTTGGGCGGTATACCCTGGGCCTTGGTGGTCGTCTATACATCCTCTGCTGCTGTGGAGCATCCTGTTGCTGCAGCTGTGCATCTGCAGGCAGGTGCTGTCCTACAGGTGGGGATGGACTCCTGTGTGGCTGCTGAGCCAGAGCCTTCTCACTTGCAACAGGTGAAGGCTGTTGATCAGGGGTGCCTGGGGGTTGCTGGTGTTCCCTAGCTCTCTCCCTTGCACGCCTTCTCCGCAGTCTTCGCAATAATCTGTAACCCAACATACTGATTGCGCTCTCTCTCTCTCTGTCTCTCCCTCGCTTAGTGGAAAACAAGCCACAGGTGAGTGTAGTGAGTTGTCCCTTTATGTACTTGATAGGGCGTTGTGGTAGGTGTGGTGATGAGGTGAGTGCTGACCAATGGGTAGTTGTTTTTGTCCAGGTAAGTGTTTGCAGGTGTGTGTGTATTATAAGATGTGGTGTGTTGTGCTTGGTATGTGTCTGCCATTTGCGGGTGTGTAGTTGTGGGGTGCAGGTCGCGTGTTGATGTTGCACAGGGGAGCTTGTATTTGCAGGTGTCCATGTCGTGTGATAACCCCCATTGTTCCGTGCCATGTTGTGTTGGTGTTTTTTTGGGGGTCCTTGTCCCTGTGGTGTTGCTTGTTGTTGTGTGTTGAGTGATTTGTGGTGTCTGTCCATGTTTTTGTGAAGTTTTGGCATTGCACGGGTAAATTTTTCCATTTACATGCTTGTGCGGTAAGCATTATGTGTATTTTCCTATATAATGGGTGTTTTGTTTTGACCGTTAAGTGTTTAATGGCTAAGAAAAGTGGGTCTTAACTTTTTCCCGTTAGGTGTCGCTTTTTTTCAGTGCTTAAAAGTACCGCAAGCCTTTGAATGGCTCTAGGGAATCTTGTTCCATGCATCTCAATGCACGTAAGTGTATCGGCCGTAAGGATTCTCAAACTGCCGTTAGCTGTTCTTTAGACGGATCTTTGAATTGCTACATGACACTTAACGCACCCGTTAGTGCTTTTTTTTTTTTTTTTTACTAACGGCTGCCTTTAAATCTAACATTTACAGTCTGTCCAAAACAAAATCAACAGCTTCCTTCCCCAGACTTCCCCACCCAGCACAGAGACAAAAACAGCAAATAGGTCCCTAGCTACCTGTGTCTTGCCAGTCAGTAACATGGAATTTTGGAGTACTTGTGGTCAATGTCCTTCTTCCCTTCTTCTCCCCAGAGTGCCCCACTGCCTCTCCTAATACACAGAACAAATGTCTAACCTAAAAGATTCCCTAAGCTAAACTTCAATTCTCCTATCTACTCTAGCTCAAACAAGGTGCTGCTCTCTCCTCTCACAAACACAGAATGACATGCTGTGAGACCCTGACACCCTTTTATATGGCTATAGAAATCTTGTGTGGTGGAGAAAAATGTTTCTTCCCATTGATTTCAATGGTCGAAAAAGGTGGGAAAAGCGGAAAACCTGCACTTTCCATGGGAAGTTATTCGCCAAGAGAAAAGTGCCATTATTCACTGATTTCAGTTTGAGGGGAAAATGTTCGCAAATCTATACCCATGACTGAAAAGTAGCGTCAAACAGCCTTAATCATTTATGAAGATTGCCTAATGTGTGGAAAGCCACTGCATTCATTATTCTTATGACCACTTATAATGAATAAAACCCAGTTGGTGGAAGGCATTGCTGGAAGAATACATTTGCCTCAAAGATATAAATGAAAAAACTGCACTTTTTGTCTTCTGTGGGAATTCCCACAAAAAGTGCAATTTTTCTGGGGGGGATCTGCATACACATAACCCCCAGCCTTGTCTTACTGTTTTGGTAACGATAGAAACACACATACTGCCCCCAGCCTTATCCCTTGATAACCATAGAATCACATAGGCTGAGCCTTTTCCCACTGCACTTGAATCAGTCAGGATGGGATGCTTGAGGCCCTCCAGCTGACACCAGACATCTGCTATTATTCCCTGTCAGCTATTCATTGTCAGGGAATTATGGGATTTATAGTAGGGAAGCAACTTTAGGGCCTCATGTTGCTCACCGCTGCTACAGAACAACTCATACTGACCCTTCTAGTATTGTCCTTCTGCAGTGATTCTCAATCATTTCACGCTCAGGGGCACCCTTAACAAGCAATCTAATCTTTGGGGCACCCCTAACATTTTGTGTCATTTGTCAAGGGCTCTATGAAGTGTTCAAATAAGTAATGTAAAATTAGTCTTGAATCAGTATAACAAAAACAACATATTGTATGTAAATATTACCATAAATTACACATTTGAAACTGAACATTCACATTTTGTCAAAGTCTTCATAGAGAAAATAGTGCACCCTGTGCGGATGTCTGTGGCACACCAAAGTGCCAATGCATCCTGATTGAGAATCACTGTCTTACTGCAATGTTAGCCATAGAAACACATACTGACCTTTGAATCTCAGCCTTGTCCCACTACACTAGTAGCCATAGAAAAACACACCAAGTCCTACCCCATGGTACACATATCTTGAGGTTTCTATGCTATAGAATTTTCACTTATCAGAGGGTGATATGCCCAGTTTAAAATAAACCAGAAGGGATGAAGTCATGGCATAGAACAGGACTTGGGGGGATGGATATGGGGAGCTGACATGTTTTGCTGTCTCTTAATTCAGATGTGCCTTTAAGATAGCAGATTTCATACCTTCCCTGTCTTCAAACCATGTAATGGCAAAGTACTGTAAAAAACGCAGTTGATAATTGAACCCTTTCACTCAACCTTCCTCCTGAGGGCGGGGCACTTCCAAACAGGTAGGGTTTTGAGGCAGAGTCTCTCCTCTTCCCTCCAGTTTTTACCCCCTGACCCCTCAGTTTGAAGTTACCTGCGTCTGAAAAAGTACAACTTGGCATCATTGTCTTAGTTTTAGATTTTTTTTTATTTTAATGCTTAAATTTGGGGCTGTATAATCCCCTATTAGTAGGCTTCCCTCGAGTTGGACTGACCACCATTTCACAGTTTCTGGATAATTTCTCTGTCTCACTACTGAACTTCTGCAGCTCTGTATTTAAAAATGGAAATCTGAAGACTGTTAAGTTAGCCTTTTGAATGCTATTGTTCTTTCTCTTATAACCCTGTTATTACTTGGCACTCACTAGGGAGCAGTGTACTTGCCTGTTTTGCACTCAATCCTTCCAATTTTCCTTGCATTTTTAACCCTATAAGTATCTGGGCTGTTATTACACTGTTATAACTGGGCTTTTTCCTTTTATTAGAGCAGATTGCTTTATACCATTTTTTAAATTTAATTTTGCTATGTATATATTTATGTTCCATTCTTATTTCTTTATTTTCTTTACTTTTGGTTTTAAGAGCAGCGGTCATCTTTGTTTCATAGAAGGGCATAGAGAATCTTTAGATGGACATATCTCTGCACTCATCTCATTTATAAGGGTCATAGTGGGCTCAGTATGAATATCTGGGCTTGCTCTATTTCATGGGGAGTATGTTTAGACAACTTAAATCTTGCCATTTTTATGTGCTGGGACATTAACGTTTGCTGGGCATATGCAATCAGAAACTACATTCTCCAGAATCCCCCATTTCGCGGGCATTCAGAGTGGTACTTTGGCAGCCATCCTACTCATCTCATTGCATAGGCCACTTAGAGGCTTCCACACACCTTTCAACTACTTGGACTACTTTGTCCTACTTTGTTGGTTTTTCTCTGAACACATCAGATGCCAAAGGTACACATGGAGAAATCCAAGCATGCTGTTCCTCATGCCAAGCTGGGCTTCCATGGGAATATTCAGGCACCCTGTATCCCACCTGCACTGTGGCTCTTACTACTTCCCCAGGGCCCTTTGCTGCAGAAAAAGAGCCAGTTTGGGTTAAGACTCTCCAGTTCCATACACATCTTTGCCCATAGGGGGTCGCTTCCATATTTTCCAAAATGTATGGCAGTTTTTAGTGACAAACAAATGTGTTTCTGCAGTTTAATTCTGAAGGATATCACATAGATCTGAAGTCCTTTCCACCTCACCATTTCTTTTTATCCCGAGTGCCTTGAGATATTGTTTGGGCATATCTATTCATAAATGCAGTATCCTCTCTGCTGGAAGAGGAGGTGTTGGTTCCTGTTCCAGCCCAGGAATACATCACTGGTTTTTACACCAATCTTTTTGTTGTTCCCAAGAATGAAAACACCTGCCTATTCTGGACTAGAAGTGTCACAATCATTACATGTTAGCTCTACTCTTCAAGATGGAATCCCTGCAATCTGTTTTCACTGTCATATGTCCAGGGGAATTTCTTGCTTCCTTGGATCTACAGAATGCTTGTCTTCAGTGCATCAGTGCTTCCTCAGCTTTGCCTTCGAGTGTGGTCATTACAAATTCCATGCTTTTCCCTTTGATCTATTATCTTCTCCTGGGATCTTCACAAAGGTCATGGCTGCTTTAGCAGCTCAAATCTGTGTTCAAGGAATATCCTCGACTTCTTATTTAAATGATCTTTTATTCAGGGCTCCTTCAGAGGCTGTTCTCTATTCACATATTGAAGACTTTGTTCAAATCCTTGAGCAACATTGTTGGTCACTCAGTCTCAAGTATCCTCTCTGGTCCCTTCTCCCGCATGAGATTTGTTACCCTCCTAGGGAGGGTATTTCCACTAGAGGGCAACATCTGGGTCCTGTCTCTACATATGGCTGAATCGATAATCCGGCTATCAGCAACAGTAAGGGAATATATTACAGTATTAGACCACCTGGTGTCCACTTATTACTAATTGTATCCCGCATTACTAAATGTAAACTGTAAAGTGCTAAGTACACCTCTTGGAGGTATATAAATAAAAATATACGTATATACATACTTTATTAATTTATTTAGAAAATGTTTTACCAGGAAGAATACTTTGAGATTTCTCTCTTTTTCAAGTATGTCCTGGAGAGTTTACAGTAAAGGGTTACATATTTACATAAATAGAGAAACATTATATATATACACACATACATACATAAGCATATGTACATACTAAGACATTATATACAGTTATATATTGTTTTTAGCTATAAAGAAGAAGGATTTTTGACTGGGAGAAGGTCTGATTTTTTTGGGCAGATCCTCTGACTTCTTTCTTGTAGTGTAATATATTTAGTGAGGTGTTAGTAGTGGAGCTGGGGTTATAGTTAGTATGGAGAGCTGGAGTAAGCTTACTGCTCAGTTAAGGCTCGATTCAAATGTTGGCCAGTTTTTTCTGCCGACTGTGGTTTTGTATTGCCAGTAAGCAACGCAAATGTTCCCACTTGTAAAAATAACAGTAGTTCTGAAACACACGTCGCCCATCGCCAGAACAGCAAGATCTCACCCATAGAGGATAATGTGCAAGCGACGCCAATAGCCATTCAAATGTTGGAGTTAGGGCTAACGCGAGTTAAATTGCAACATTTCACTCCAGAACTCTAACGCCTATTTTTTTTGTCAAACATCGCACAAGTCAGAGTAGAAAACCACCGTCGAGGAAAATAAAACAGAGAGTTAGGGATAACATGAGTCTGCTCTTCCCAACCCAGCCAGTAGGGGAACACAGAGATGGGTTTCAGCACCATGGACAGCTTTGAATGCCATAGGGATGTGCACTGCTCACCCCTGTGGCATTCGAAGGTTTAAACAGAAACAGTACACCAAGTACTACACAATGCCCCCCCCCTTTGACACCCCCTCCTTAGTATGTCGACATATATTGCATATATTTGACATACTAACTCCATCCCACGTTCACCTTATTGACTCATATAGTAGTGGAACCTGTCTTTTATTCGACAATTTACCTTTTGAGTACCAGAGAGGTAGGAAAGCATTGCTTAGCATGTTTCCTACCCCTCTGGTACCCAAAGGGTTAATAGGCAAGGTATGGACTACTTACATTGCCTGTATTTATGTATGTGTGTGTGTTTTAAACTTTTTTTTATTAAACAACTATAATTAAACATATATTTAGTTAGATCTCATTCATTTTTAATGCCCTACCTCCTGTGTCCCATTGCTATTAGTACTTTTGCTCCACTCTCCTTCAAACAGAGAGTGGAGCAAAAGTACTAATAGCAATGGGACACAGGAGGTAGAACATGTGATCTAAGTTAAAATACAATTGAGGGAGCAGGCTGCAATCTGACTGCAGCGCTTCCCTCATCTTAATTCATTAAAGTGCCTTTGCTGCGGGTGGCTGTGAAGCCCGCAGCATAAAAAAGGCTGGGGACAAGAGAGGCATTGGAGGAAGCGGGTGGAGGGGAGAGAGACATCGGAGAAAGCAGGTGGTAAGCTTGTATTTGCTGCCCGCTTCCTCCGATACCTCTCTCCCCTCTTCACTTATCGACATGGACTCGCACACTGAACAACTTCTTGCATGCAGGGAACAATGTCGACATTCAAACGGAGAGTGGAGCAAAAGTACTAATAGCAATGGGACACAGGAGGTAGAACATTATAAATGAATGTGATCTAAGTTAAAATACAATTGAGGGAGAAGGCTGCACTCTGACTGCAGCGCTTCCCTCATCTTAATTCATTAAAGTGCCTTTGCTGTGGGTGGCTGTGAAGCCCGCAGCATAAAAAAGGCTGGGGACAAGAGAGGCATTGGAGGAAGCGGGTGGAGGGGAGAGAGACATCGGAGGAATCGGATGGCAAGCTTGTATTTGCTGCCCGCTTCCTCTGATACCTCTCTCCCCTCCTCAGTTGTCGACATGGACTCGCACACTGAACGACTTCTTGCATGCAGGGGACAATGTCAACAATATATGATGAAATAACAAGATGAAAGTTAACTGCATAGATTATGTTGTCATCTGCATACATGTGCACAGAAGATGTTTTGCAAACCATGGGCAGATAGATCATTTATAAAAAGAGAAAATAGGAGAGGTCCAAGAATGGAGCCTTTGAGTACCCCACTTGTTACTTTCAGTGGAAGGGAAATATTGTCAGCAACAGACACATATTGCATTCTGTCTGCTAAATAGGATCGGAAGAGATTGATTACCCAATCCTGAACTTTGGAGTTTGCTTAGCAGAATATTATGGTCTACTGTATCAAAGGCCTTTGCAAAATCTAGGAAAATAGCTTGAATGAGTTCACCATTTTGTATGCCAATTTGAATATCATTGCATACTTTTAGGAGGGCAGTGACTGTTAAGTGATTTGGACTAAAGCCTGATCGAAGGGGGTGAAAAATCTGGTCTGTCAGTTATATAGTTGCACATGGACATATTTCTCTAGGATTTTAGATAATGTGGGGAGAAGGGATATTGGTTTGTAATTTGATATTCTATTTTTATCCCCACTTTTGTGGATAGGCACAACTCTAGCCACTTTCAGGGGTTGGACATACACCCGAATGACAGGGAGGCATTGATTAGGGATGCAATAGGATGAGCAGTGACCCCCGTATGTGTGGGGCTGGCTCCTTCTCTTGTTCAGAGTGGAATTGCCTGCACTTTGTTGCTGGACTGCCTTTTGGTAGGATCAGTATGATGTGCTTTGGGAAAGGCACTAGTGAGCTAAAAGAGATTGCACCCTGGATAGGATAATTATCCTGTAGAGCCTCATCACTTCGAGGGCAGGCTCGTTCCTAGTTGAGCGTCTCTAACTATCTCTTTGCACTGAGCTTTAATAACATTGCTGGTCCTTGGGCAGTGCCACATTGCAGTTTTTGGGTTGCGGAGGTGATCATATATTTACTGGCATGAAACTGAATTAATTACTATCGTTGGACCAGGTTGTGGGTGACAGGACAAATGTCTACTTCGGAACTACCTTTGTTTTGTGTAATCAGGGTGGTGGCACATCCAACAAAGTATCTGGTGTATGTATCAGGTATTGCTGTGGGGCACTGTATTGTTTCTTTACCTATTTTTATATTTGATGGGTGAAATTGGTTAGGGGGGTTGTAGAAGTTTTTAATAACATTCCAATAGTTGTCCAGTTTTGATATGTTACTGTTCAAGTTGTCAGTAAAATATTGCACTTTCGCTAGCTGTTTGATTTGTGCAAATATTCCATAATTGCCTGTATGCAGTATAGTCATAAGCTGAGACAGTTTGTTTACATCTTGTCCATAAGGCATCTCTTAAACTGCATAACTCAGTCAAGTCAGCCAAGACCCAGGGTAGATGCCCCTCCACCCCTTACCCTATTCTTCCTTAGTGGGGCATAGGTATTACAAACTTGTAAGGATTCAGAGTTAAAAAAAGTCAGTTGATGAGTCTAGATCTGGTCAATTTCTTGGCCTTGTCTGGAGCCCGTTTTGTCCAGAAGGACATTAGGCCATGGTGTCTGTTTAGGAGCTTTTTTCTTTTCTTTCTTTCTGAACTCTATTGGTTTTTGTTCTTGTTCAGTTGCTTGGTGTGCAGGTTGGTGTCTGTTGAAACCTTAGGTTTATATTGTGCCAGTTAGTCCTGTGGAATACTGGCCTACAGTGGAGGGTTTCTTCACTCCCTAGAATCTTGGTGGATGTTTTGGTATATCCCCATGTTTCCTGTGTTCCACATTTTGCACATTAAGAAAAGAGGATTTTAGTGAACTAACAATTAAATCATTTTCTCTATGTTGAACACAGGGCTCGCTACTGGAGAATAAAACATGTGGTTTAAGTCCACAGGCAGAGGTGGTCCTGTTGGGGTCTTTGTTCAAGGGATCTCCTTCTTTCCTCTCCCTTTTGTTTCTCTATGCTACATTGCTATATTTTGAAACTGAGCTTGGTGGAAGGGAAGAGGAGAGTCTCCACCTCAAAGGCCATTCCTTCTTTGAAGTGCCCTGTGCTCTGGAGGTGTGAACCTTACCCCCTCGTTCTTGTGTTCTACATTGACTAAGATAAAAGGATTTAATGGTAAGTTCACAGAAATCCTCTTTTTCTAACTGTATTAGGAGGAGTAACCTGCCTCTCTCACAGTCTTCAATCAATCAAGAATTTCACTGGCAGTCTCAGCACTGCACACATTTATTTTAGTGTCAAAGCAATAGCAAACACTTTGATTGCAAACACACATTGCTTTTATACACTTTAAATTGGCATAATTAATTAACTATGTTTTTTATATTAAAATTCTGTCACCAAAGAGGGTGGTCATTGTAAATGTAATAATACATTGAAACGGTCCAATCAGAAGCACATCTGAGTTTCACTATGAAAATCACTGGGGAGGGTTTTGGCCAAAGGGGAAATTACCTACACATTCTGTATCAATTTGTGGGTCCGAAGAAAACTAATTGGCTTAATACTACAGCTCTGATTATTACAGAGAAGTCCTAGCTGCAGAGGAAGGAAAGGAGTTAGAGTACCATATCATGACCATACACTCCTCTAGAGTGTCATGCCAAGATTCATGATTCAAATGTTTTCAGGTGCGTTATACCACTGAGTACTCTTCCCCTTTCATATTCACCAGGCTGTGGATGGCCGCCATATCATTCATGGAAGTGACCCCATGAACAATGAACTGCTTACGTGGGTTGACATCAACCAGAATCTGAAAACCATGCTTTGGTGAGGTAAAGTGGCCTGAACCAATGAACTACAGGGCCTGATGTGTGGCTAGCAGGGTTTTGACCTGGCTCTTCTCATTGGGAATGAGAGTGGGGCCTGTGGAGGTGAAGTCTACAGGACAACCCATTTGTAAAACAAAGTTCATTTCTCAGCTATAGATCATATATGGCCCATGTCCCAAGCTCAGTGAGCTCCTTAAGCATGTTATATAAAAGGTATGTTGGGTCTGGTGAGAAAGATAACATAAGCCACTGACCTTATTCTCCTGATTCATTTCTAGAGCCCTCCAGATGCATTGATGTATCAGGGTTCAAACCCAGGTGTGCCCACATAGAAAACTGCAGTTCTTCTGCCTTTGCTATTTTGATGCAGAACATTTCCTCATCAGTCATGGGCTGTCCTGCACTTCCTTACATTCCTCTGTGCCAGACTGAGATTTACTGCCATGATCTGGCAGTTCTGGCATTGTGCCCCTGATTTTCTTCTTTATACCAGACTTGTTGATCTAGACTATCATGGTTTTCTACTCCCTATGTCTAATCTCCAGGTCCTAGTAATATGATATATGTGTGTTACTATACCTGCTATCTGCTTTCTACTTACTTTAAGTGTTCTTGTGCAAAGTCCAGTGGCCTTTCGTATACATGGGTGAAGTTGCAATTCTGGCTTCTGGATTCTTTTCCCTGAAGCAGAGTCTGTGTCAGTTGGCAAGAACAAACACCTTTTGGTTAGGACCAAACTTTTTGTATGTTTATCACCATGTGTTCTGCTGTTGTTGAGCTGCTTTAAAAAAAAACCATCCCAGCTAACTATTATATCTTCACATAGAGCTACAACACACACAGTATTACAGGGATGCTATCAGCCAAATAATCCCCTCCCAGTATTCATTTAGTAGCTCTTAAGAATCATATACTTATTGGACATAAAACAATTGCAAGACAAAACCTAAAAGCTTGTACTAGTAAATAATTAGCAAAAGAATGACATACTGTTAGGTCTGGAAATATTTGAACACTGACACAAGTTTTGTTATTTTGGCCGTTTATTTTACCCCCTATTTTTCAAGGGAACAAAAGTAATTGGACAGTTGACTCAAAAGCTGTTTCATGGACATGTGTGGGCTATTCCTTCATTATTTATTCATCCATTAAGCAGGTAAAAAGTCTGGAGTTGATTCTAGGTGTGTCATTCACATTTGGAAACTGTTGCTGTGAATCCACAACATGCAGTCAAATGAGCTCTCAATGTGAAACAGGCCATCCTTAGGCTGCAAAAAAAAAATCCATCAGAAAGATAGCAGGAACATTAGGCATGGCCAAATCAACAGTTTGGGACATTCTGAGAAACAAAAGAATGCACTGGTGAGCTCTGCAACACAAAAAGGTCTGGACGTCCATGGAAGACAACAGTGGTGAATGTTCGTAGGATACTTTCCATGGTAAAGAAAAACCCCTTCACAACATCTAGCCAAGTGAAGAACACACTTCAGGAGGTAGGCATATCATTTTCCAAGTGTACCATAAAGAAAAGATATCACAAGAGCAAATACAGAGGGTTCACCACAAGGTGCAAACCATCCATAAGCCTCAAGAATAGAAAGGCCACATCAGACTTTGCCAGTTCTGGAACAGCATTCTTTGGACAGATGAAACTAAGATTAATCTGTACCAGAATGATGGGAAGAAAAATCTATGGAGAAGGCTTGGAACGGCTCATGATCCAAAGCATACCACATCATCTGTAAAACAATGTGGTGATGGTATGGTGGCATGGGCATGCATGGCTTCCAATGGCACTGGGTCACTAGTGTTTATTGATGATGTGACAGAAGCAGCAGGATGAATTCTGTGTATAGGGATATATTGTCTGCTCTGATTCAGCCAAATTCAGCAAAGTTGATTGGATGGCTCTTCACTTTACAGATGGACAATGACCCAAAACATACTGGGAAAACAACGCAGGAGTTTTTTTAAGGCAAAGAAGTGGAATATTCTGCAATGGACGAGTCAATCACCTGATTTCAACCCAATCAAGCATGCATTTCACTTGCTGAAGACAAAACTCAAGGTAGAAAGACCCACAAACAAACAACAACTCAAGACAGCTGCAGACAGCTGCAGTAAAGGCCTGGCAATGCATCACAAAGGAGGAAACCAAGTGTTTGGTGATGTCCATGCATTCCAGACTTCAAGCAGTCACTGCTTGCAAAGGATTCTCGACAAAGTATTAAAAATGAACATTTTATTTATGATTGTGCTAATTTGTCCAATTACATTTGAGCCCTTGAAATAAGGGGACTGTGTATGAAAATGGTTGCAATTCCTAAATGTTTCATATGATATTTTTTTCAACCCCTTGAATTAAAGCTGAAAGTCTGCACTTCAATTGCATCTCAGTTATACAGAGCCAAAATTATGCCAAGGGAGCAGTTAAAAGTGCTAAGCCTGTCCAGCAAGCTTCCTTGGAGTCCTCTGTCACGGATCAGTGGGTTTTGCAGGTAATCTAAGAAGTGTACTGCACAGATATCAGATCCCTTCCTCTTTATCATTTCTTTTTTGTCATGGTTGTTTCAAGAGGCAGTGGATTTGCTGATGGCAAAAAAGGTTCTGATTCCAGTACCTGTTCAGGGAAGTAGATCAGGTTATTAGTCCAACCTGTTTGTGGTACTGAAGAAGGACGGCAGCTGTCGTCCCATTTTGGACCTCAAATATCTCAACAAATATGTGGTGACTATGCACTTCAAGATGGTATCTTTTTGTTTGGTCATAGTGGTAATGTGCCCAGGGGAGTATCTGGCATCCCTGGACCTTGAGGATGAGTATCTGCACATCACTATCTACCCAGACAGCCAACGCTATCTGCCATTTGCCTTTGGCTCAGATCATTATCAGTTCACAGCTCTGCTAATAGACCTGTCTTCTGCCCCTTGTGTGTTCACCATGGTCATGGGGGCCTTAGTGTCCTTCATTCTCACCCGGGGCATCTCTATGACACCCTATATGGACAATTTTTGCTCAAGGCTCGCTCAAAAGAGCTCTTGGTTCATCACGTTTGTTACTGTGATTGGCTTTTGGTCCATCATGGGTGGATTCTGAACATGCCAAAGTCCTCCCCGTGTGTTCCCAGGATTTGATGTTCCTGTGGATGAAGTTCAACACCCACCAAGGAAAGATTTTTTCTACCGGAGGAGAAAATCCTTCTGGTGAGACAGGAGGTGTCTCAGGCCCTGAAGTGGCCCTCGGACATTATCAGGGAGTACATGATAGTGCTGGACAGACTAGTTTCAACACTAGAGACTTTGCCTTTTTCTCAGGTGCACACTAGAGAACTTCAGAGACATGTTGGCCCAGAAATCTGGCACACTTAAATCACAGATATCTCTCTCTCAACTCTGTTGTTCAGTTGTTTGAGCCTTGTTCGCTGCTGTCCTTGTGTGCTATGCATGTTCAGCATCCATTGACACTACTGCTTGGAGACACAGGATGGGAACACTCACAGATCCGCAAATATGCAACAGCCAGTCATCAAATTCTTTCTCTGCTACTTAGATTGTGTCATATTTTGTCCTGTTTTTAGGCCATCCAGCAAATTATGTCTGTTCAATTTTTGATTTGCAGTCTTTTATTGCAATTGTAATTTTATCTGTTCACCATTGGGCCAAAACATGTTTCTGGCGGACATTTGCATGTATTCACTGCTGTTCCTGTATGTATCATTGGCTTTTTTATCTTCAATAAATGCTGTTTTATCTTCAATGATTTGCTGTTGCATATTTGTTGATCTATGAGCATGACCATCCTGTGTCTCCAAGTTTGTTGAAGCCTTGCAGAGGTTGACTTGAGCAGCTCTGGATCCACAGGGCCAAGAGGCCGGGTGAGTGATTATGAATTGGTAGAGTGGTAGTGGTCCTTTCTCTTTTTTCCCACCTCTGGAAGCGTAGTGTTGGTGTATCCCCATCGTACCTGTGTTCCATATGGACTAAAGAGAAAAGGATCTAACAGGTAAGAACACTAAAATCCAATTATACATACACAACAAAAAGAAGGTGGTATTTTAAGAAATGACTAATTGTAATGAACTCATCCAGAATTTGTATAGGAAATAAATCAGTTCAGCAGTCACTAGAGAAATGAGTGTACTGTATTGACTTTTGTATGTGCTCAAATAAAATATAACTTTTATTAATCACAGTTTAAAATAAAAAGTTAAGGAAGCCCTGAAACTTGTATAAATTAAAAGTTCTATATTGTGTTCATCAAAAACTCCAGCTAAACACACTAGATTAAAATCAAGATTTAGTATATGGGGGTTCAGCATCCAAATTACGTTTAAATTATCACTGTTATTCACTCATGTTGTGCTTAATGCTGAGTTTAAAGCTGCAATTTTGTATGATATCTTCATTGATCCTCATAGAAAAATTTGTGAATATCCATTCGGGATGCAGAAATGAGCATGCCAAATGTATACTCAATTGGGCAATGCTTGGGGAGTCTTTGTCTTTGTTTTACCAAGGGTTCACTGAGTGGTAGAATTATAGTCTCACCTCGTGTGTGTGTGTGTGTGTATATATCTATCCTATATAATAATTTGCTAAGTTGTGTGTAACGCCCGACATGCGCAGTAGACACTGCTGTGCGTGCAGCAGTCATGCGCAGTACAGACTGCCCGCGCCACGGCTGATACAGAGCTGGGCGCTCTGAAGGAGCGTCCAGCTCTGTATCAGCCGTGGCGAGGGCAGTCTCCACTGCGTGCAACTGGCTGCCAGAGGCACTGTGGCCCGTGTAACGGGCTCTTCAACTAGTATATATATATAAAAGAATAAGCCTCATTGCATAATTTATGGTACCTCACAAAAAGAACATAATTTATGTCTCCTCATTAAAGAAACTGGCATTGAACAGAATGTCTCATTACATAATTTATGTCTCATTAGGAGACACAACTCCCATTGGGTGATTCAGTGGGGAGGTTACTGCTCTGATTGGGTGATTCAATCATGCTGGGACTTTGCCCGCCCCCACTTTCCAGGCCAGCCCCCACTTTCCAGGCCAGCCACCACTATATAACTGACAAAAAACAAAATGGCTGCCAAAAAAAAAAAAAACTTCCCCATCTCCGCTCCATAATGGATCCATCCACCTATGCCAGCACACTTCTCACCCTACTCTCACGGGATATGTCTCTGCTGGAGTAAATCTGCACGATTGGCAAAAAAACAAAATACCCAATATTCCCATCAAATGAAATGGGGCTTTTAACCTCTGTAATACAAGACGTTCTCCAATGCATGAACTGTCTTGTATTACAGGGGTTAAAAGCCCCGTTTCTATCAAGGTAAAATAAGCATAGAGCGCCTTATAGAGTATTAATGCCCTTACCCCATCACGTGCTCGCTTAGATCTTCGCACTCACGTCCCCTGCGTCTCGCAATAGTTCGATGCGAGCAGGGGACAGAGGCACACATACGCAAGGGGGTAGTGGCTGGATCGTCTGTCACTCCGGTTCCTATACCCACACCTGCAGCGACAATTAGGCTTTCTCTGCCTATGGTGGGAACAGTAGCGTCGCATGCCGGAATGCTTGGCCCCCCGCCCGCAATAGTCAGCCGTTAGCCTGGCCATAGCAAACGTGATGTCAGTCGGCTAAGTGCTGGTATGACGCCGCGGCTGAGTAACACAGTCCCTCATTTGTCTTGTGGCCATCCCTGAGGTGAAGAGCGGAGCCGTCTAGCGCAACAGTAATGTTGGTGCCGGCGGTTGGATGAGGGAGTTGAAATTATGAAGTGGTGATGATGACCCACTTCAAAGGCTGGAGGCTCTTTCTTCTGTCTATGTGGTAAGTTAACCACAAAGCAGGAGATGCACAGTGTTTGGGGTACAATGTGAGAGGAACAGTGTGTGGGGGACAATGGGAGAGGAACAGTGTTTGGGGGACAATGTGAGACAAACAGAGTTTGGAACAAACAGAGTTTGGGGGACAATGTGAGAGGACATGGGGGACAATGTGAGATGAACAGTTTGGGGGGCAATGTGAGAGGAACATGTTTGGGGGACAATGTGGGAGGAACAGTGTTTGGGGACAATGTGAGAGGAACAGAATTTGGGGTATAATGTGAGACGAACAGTGTGTGGGGACAATGTGAGAGAAAAAGTGTGTGGGGGACAATGTGAGACAAAAAGTGTTTGGGGGACAATGTGAGACGAGCAGAGTTTGAGGGACAATGTGAGAGGAACTGAGTTTGGGGGACAATGTGGAGGAACAGTGTTTGGGGACAATGTGAGATGAACAGAGTTTGGGGGACAATGTGAGACTAACAACGTTTGGGGGACAGTGGGAGAGGAACAATGTGTGGGGGACAATGTGAGGTGGACGGTGTCTGGGGACAGTGTGAGGTGGACGGTGTGTATGGGACAGTGTGAGGTGTGGGGGACAATGTGAAGTGGACAATGTGAGCAAGGTGGACAGTGTGAGGGGGACAATGTGAGGTGAACAGCATGTGGGGGAAAATGTGAGTTGAACAGTGTATGAAGGAGAATGTGAGGTGGACAGCATGTGGGGGGACATTGTGGGTGGGCAGTGTGAAGTGAACAGTGTGGATTTTGCCAGTATGAGGTGAAGTGTGGATGTGGACAGTCTGAGGCGGACAATATGGGTGGAGAGTGTGAGGCAGACAAATGTGGGTGGACAATGTGAGTGTGGATAATGTTCGTGGACTAATGTGGGTGGACAGTGTGATGTGGACAGTGTGGGTTAAGGTGGTCAGTGTGATGCAGACAATTGTGGGTGAACAGTGTATGTGTGTTGACGGTGTGTGAACAGTGACTAATATTTGTAATTTAAACCTCAATATGTAAATCAAAAAGGTAATTAATAACTTCTCTTTCAAATAGAACTATATGTGCTCACTGATCTTAGAATTTCAAACTTTTTGAAATTCACAGTTAAATGAGCACATATTGTTATTCATATGTGCTGACTGAAGAACAAATAAAACATGCTTCTATCATTGACATTAAGGTTTAAATATTATTGAATTAATTTTAAAATTTACCCATATGTGCTCAGTGTCTCGAAATGAACGTAGAAATTCATAAAACATGTTCTTTAGGTGATTCCATGGGGGCATGTTTATCGTACAGGGAGTTGGCCCACCCACCACTATCCAACTGACAAAAAAAATATAGCTGCCACTCGCTCCTGAATTAGGGGATATCAATAATTTCTCCTGGTCCACACACACTCTCACTCAGGATCATGACCCCACAAACACACTGTTTCACCTCCCACAGATAACTGTAACCCTCCATACACTCTGTGTCACCTCCCACAGATAACTGTAACCCTCCATACACTCTGTGTCACCTCCCACAGATAACTGTAACCCTCCACACACTCTGTTTCAGTACGAGGGTGTAATGTTTCCATAAAATACAAACTCAGGGATAAACTTAATAGCAACTCTTTTATTTAACTCTTTTCATCTCTTCAGTCACCTCACTAACTCTCTGTGTTCAACTGTCACTCCTCCACTTCATGCTTCCTGATTCCCGCCCTTTCTCCTTAAAGGGAGAGAGATGCTTTCCTGTATGTTACAGAGGGCAAGCCTCAAACACCACATTCTATTTGTTCCCTCAGCATATTGCTACACTGCCTCAACTGAAGAGCTATCGTGTGTTATACTGCTATGTTACCTCAACTTAACCCTTTGAGTACCAGAGGGGTACGCAACACATTGCAAAGCAATGCGTTGTGTACCCCTCTGGCACTCAAAGGGTTAAGTAAGGAGGAGTTACTGCTCCTATTGTGTGATTCAATGGGGGAGTGATTTAAATCATGCAGGGAGTTGGCCTGCCCCCACTATCCAGCCCGCCCACCACTATCCAAGTAACTGAAAAAACAAAATGGCTGCTACTCGCTCCTACACCACAGACACAAACACATCAGACAAAAACACACACTCACACTCAATCACACACACTCAATCAATCATACACACTCAATCACACTCTCACACACAATCTCACTCTCTCTCAATCACACACACTCATACTCGCTTTCAATCACTCACACCCTCTCTCACACCCTCACTCACACTCTCGCACTCACTCTTGCACTCACACACACTCACTCACACCCCAGGAGCCAGCACGATCCACCTTCCACCATAGTCTCACTCACACCCCGGGAGCCAGCACGATCCACCTTCTACATTAGTATGTGCAATTACCACATGCATTTCAACTACATGAATGAATGCCACTCATACACACTCACTCACACCCCGGGAGCCAGCACGATCCACCTTCCACCATAGTATGTGCAATTACCACATGTATTTCAACTATATGAATGAATGCCACAGTGGAGGCATCAGTACAAACACAGACTCATTACAATGACACATAAGTCACCCCCTTATGACTCACTTCTGTGTGTGTGTGTCTCTGTGCGTGCCTGTGTGTTCCTCACGGTGTGTGTTGCATGACTGTATCACACTCTATGTGTCTGCATGTTGTGCATTGCATGTATGTGTGTATGACTGTGTCGCTCTTTATGCATCTCAGTACATGCGCGTGCATTTGCGTGTGTGTCCCTGTGTGTGTGCATTAATTCCCTATATATCCTGACAGGCAACGCCGTCCCACATTGCTAGTATATATATATATATATATATATATATATATATATATATATATATATATCCACCAAACACTTCATACAACAGTATTTAAAAAGATGGGGATATATGCATGGAATAAGACTATAATTCTGCCTCTACCCATGGTAAAAGGGAGTTTTGGGCACAAATTGTTAAAAAAAATTATCAAACTGGAAAATTGCAACAAAGCTGATTAAAGGGTTAGAAGATATTTTAGTTATAAAGGGAAATGGGCTGGCTGGTTATTTTCAGCCATAACATTCCATGTTGCCATGTTTCGAATTTCTGATGCTTACATTGGAGAAGAGGTATCTAAGAGGGGATTTAATAGCTTATAAATATATTCAAAGCCGATATAAATAACTTACTAAGAAATTCTTTACTCAAATGGCAGCAAAGATCAGGAGACATCCATTAAGAATTAGCATTTCTAACCACAGCAAGGCCCTTATGGATGTAGTATGCATTGCCTCAGGAGGCTGTTAGCATATACAGTACATATTTTAACTCCTTAAGGACCCATGAGGGTCCTGGCAAGTGTTTCCTCTTCTGACTAGGCCAGGCCATAGACTCAATAATAACTTGCCAACCTGCCAGTTTATTGTAGGTGGGATTAGTCTAATATGTACATGGAAATTTCTCCTCTGTAATGGCACTAGAGAGTTAAAATGTGATGCTTCTGAGCAATGAATAGCTGTATGCTGATTATCATAGACTGGCCAGAGGTTGTAAAATTGTTAAAGGTGGTCTAGTTGCCATTCTACCTCATATACATGTGTCTTACTGGGTGTCCATCAGCTATGGCTGACAGATGGCTGCACATGAGAGCTGACAGGCACATTTATTGAATGTAAATTTAAGATCTTTCTGTAGTGCCCACATTTTTAATTTACTGATGGGTCATTTTCAGAACAAGGTACGCTATGTGGGGAGTCCTGGTATTCTGGATATTGCAGCTGAGGCCGACCTCATCTGCTGCAGTGAGATGAAGTACTTTGGTCTACAAGATGGTCAGATACTGGGCTCACTGGTCTGGGTCAGCTTGATTACAAAGAGTATTAGTTATTAATATTAATATTAGTATTAATAGGGGGCTGCCAATCAGTTTGGGAGCTAACTGTGGGCTATTTTATAGTCTCTCATTCAAGACTATTAGTTATCTCCAGCCTGAGTCAGGACAGGCTGAGATGATCAGCTTCATTTTCATCACAAATTGGTTACTCAAGAAGTTCTCTTTTTTTGACATGATGAAGGTTCAGTCATGTCTCACCATAATATTTTGAAAAATGCTATGTTTATCCACCCCAGTGCCACAGATATGCTTGTTGAACTTCTGCCTGGTAGTTAGGGATGGGTGAAAATTTTCACCTCTAACCAAAATCGGCGAATAACGGAACTTCCCGTTTGGTGAATAAGTGCAGTTTTTCCACTTTTTTTCGCCAAGCTCATTCCATTGAAATCATTGGGAAGAGAAACTTTTCCCTACCACATGAAAGTTTTCTCTACTTTTTTACAGCCATGTACAAGGTTGTCAGGCTCTCGCAACATGCCATTCTGGTTTGTGAGAGGAGAAAGCAGAGTGCTTTTGAGGTAGAGAAGATAAGTAAGGAGAATTGAAGCTTAGCTTAGGGAGTCTTTTAGGTAGGACATTTGTTCTCTGAATTAAGGGAGTCTGTGGGAGAAGAAAGGAGGTTGACCCCAAATACCCCAACATTTGGTGTGACTAACATGCAAGACACAGGCAACTGGAGTCCAAATTGCTTGCTGATTTTGCTTTTATTGTGTATGTGCTGGGAATTCTGGGAAAGATGTTATTGATTTTGTTTTTTAGTTATATATATTTGTTGGGGGGACTGACTGTCATAAGATTGAGTAGACAACTTAAAAAAATAATAATACATACATAATTAAACAAATAAATATATTAGGTGACAGACAGCTGACTGGGAGCCTGATGTGATCTCTGCGACTGAGGCAAACTTGATAGACAGCAGATGACATTGAGAATATTGTTGAGGGATAAGGCAAGACATCACAGGCCATCAGTTGTGCACTTAGAGAAAAAAACACACGCAGAAGTTGAATAATGTCCAGCAAATGCACAAGGGGGGGGGGGGTGGAGCAGTGCAGGGACGTGGGTAGGGATGGGCAAAAATATTTGCCTCAAACTGAAATCAGTGAATAATGGCAATTCCTGTTTGACAAATAATTTCCAGTGAAAAATGTGGATTTTCTGCTTTTCCCCCCTAGCTCATTGCATTGAAATCAATGGGAAGAAAAATGTTTCCCCACCATACAAAAGTTTTCTCTGCTTTTCTACAGCCATATAAAAGGGTGTCAGGCTCCCACAGCATGCCATTCTCTGTTTGTGAGAGGATAAAGCAGCACGTTTTTTGAGCTAGAGAAGATAGGGGAATTGAAGTTTAGTTTAGGGAATATTTTAGGTAGGGCATTTGTTCTCTGTATTAGGAGAGTCAGTGGAGGCACTCTGGGGAGAGGAAGGAGGTTAACCCCAAATACCCCAAAATTCCACGTGACTGACTGGCAAGACACAGGCAGCAAGGGACCCATTTGCTTGCTAATCTTGCTGTTATTGTCTCTGTGCTTGGGAAGTCTGGTGAAAGAAGTTGTTGATTTTTATTTTTGTTATAATTTTTTTCTTTGGACACACTGTGATAAGACAGGGTGGACAACTTAAAAATAAATAAAAAATAATAAAAAAAGAATAAAAAAATAAACAAAGAACTAAATATATTAGGTGGCAGACAGCTGACTGGGCTAAGGCAAGACATCATACTCCATCAGCTGTGCTGTGTACTGTAGAGTGTAAACACACAGAGTAGTTGAGTAATGTCCAGCAAATGCACATGGGGCAGGGGAAAGTTGAAGGGTGGAGCAGTGCAGGGACATGAGAATAAAGTAATACTTCAAAAACTGAATGCAGCAATAGTTGCTGTAGCTTGTGCAATAAATGATGATGATGCCTCTCCTCCAAAGGAGGATGCAGTTTGTCAAGGTCCTTGCAAAACCACCAGTGCCAGTACAAATAAAGAACCAAAAAAGACAAACAAAAATACAACTTGCCTAATAATTTTGCACACAGTGTACATTTTATCTTACTGCATTTCTGAAAAATTACATTCTTTATAATTATATTTTATCTGGCTCTAACATTAACACCTGTCTATTAGACGAACTAGCACATTCCCAGTCCCCAACCCCATGCCTCTTCTCTAATCCCATCTCCTCAGTTATACAACCTTCCCCATCCTTTGTTGCATTACTCACCCCTGCCCCCTTTCTAGTTTAAAGTCTCTAAGTGTAAATCCAGACTAATCAAACACCCAGACAGAGGAAGAACAGTTCTTCAGTCACAAACTGGTGGTAACTGTGGAATCACAACAGAAGCTACCAGTAGGGGAGGGCGAAAAGTGAGAAAAATTTCCTACATTGCTTTTTTCGCAAAAAACTGACAATTCTTCAGATACAGATTTCTTGCTCAATCAGTGGTAGAGGATGTGATTTAAATTGCATTCTTTCTCTGAGTCCAGGTATTTATGGTACCAGAGGGACTGTCGTAAAAGTTAATTCACAGTGTGGTAAGGTGACAGAAACTCTGTCTCGATTAAGTCCATAGGTCAAAGAGTCAAATTGGAGCATTAATTTTACCTCCCATAATTTTCTGTCCCTCTGATTATGAAATTGTCCCATTAGTACAGTCTGTTTAATGTCCCTGACATTGTTCCTGTGCCCACTTTAGCAAAAATGTTCTCCCACAGATCATATCCTCTACCATTGACTGATCAAGAAATCTGTATCTTATATGATTTCCATTATAAACAATGTAATTTGTACTTGTATTTAAGAAAGAAGTTTTCATACTTATCTGTATAACATGCCTGAGGAAAAGACCTAAGAAGTCTTGAAAGCTTGCATTTTAAATCTGTTTAGTTAGCCAATAAAGGTATCAACTTTACAAAAAATTTCTGCATCCTACATAAACATATACCTTGAAAATTTTGTTAGAATGCAGAGTGCATTTGTCCCTTGCCCACAACACTAAATTCCTGATTAAGTGACACTGGCACATATTCATGATGATATCAAGTGATAAAAAAAAATATAAAGTACAACCTACAATGTGGCAGATGTTTATGGTAGTGGAAGTAGGGGACTGCGTTGCGTGCACTGTAGGAGCGATTAAAATGAGCACAGATTTTGCTGCAATAGTAAGCATCTCTCTGAGGGTTTTGGATTTTGCCAAGAATCTGGTCACAACTAAATGTAGCACATGGGTAAAGCAGGGCACACACACTATATCACCTATTCTCAAAGCAGTTATTATGTTGGAGCCCTTAGCAGCAGGCACAAAACCAGCTTTTAAGGAGCGGGGTGCAAGCCATTCCTCTATCACCTGCTCTAGCTTACTTAAAACATTTATGGATTTGTGGGACTATCTCTCAAAACCCTGCATGCACAAGATGGTGTGATGATGGTATGGGCTATCCTGCTGCTGCCACCTTTTAATCACACTGCCAGTGAGCAGCCACAGTCATATAGTCTGTGCTCTGCCCACGTGTCCACATATCTGTTGTCAGGTGGATTTTCTTGCCATACTATCACGGTGTCCGTGATTGCTGCCTTTTCCTGTCAGTTATCTGAGTGGGCTCTCCATTGGCTGCCTGTCTTCTGCCTGCCCAGTATTGCCTATATAGACTGGATTTTGGCACCCTTTGGTTGCCCTTTCGTGGTGTCTCTTGTTGTTGGCCACCTGCACTATATCCCTGAGCTCCTGGGCCTTGACTTTCTACCACTCACCAGAGACAGCCTGTGTACCTGCCTGACAGCTTCCGTGGCTATGGTTCCTGCCTCCGTTCCTGATCCGTTGTGGGCTGTCGTTCCTGCTGCTACTCCTGATCCGGTTGTCTGCTGCTGTTGTTCCCGTTTCCTGTCCGGGCCTGGCTGTGCTCCTGCTCCGGGATCGCGTGCAGAGTGTCTCCTCCTTCATGTCGCCCTAGGCGACATTCTCATCATTTGAGTTACTTGTGTAGTCCAGTACGTGGGTACTGGTTTGCTCCATACATAACCGGTGGCTTGCCTCATTCCTTACCGCACCGGTAACGCTGTGTAGTCCAGTACGCGGGTACTGGTTTGCTCCATACATAACTGGTGGCTTGCCTCATTCCTTACCGTACCGGTAACGCTGTGTAGTCCAGTACACGTGTACTGGTTCGCTCCATACTTAACTGGTGGCATGCCTCATTCCTACAGCACTGGTAACGCTGTGTAGTCCAGTACGCAGGTACTGGTTCGCTCCATACATACCGGTCGCTCGCTACACTCCTTGTAGCGCCAGTAAAGCCTTGTGTAGTCCAGTACACGGGTACTGGTTCGCTCCATCATCCGCCGGGTGCTCACTGAGTCCTATATTAGCCCCGGTAAGGCCCCTGTGTCTCCCTCATAGGCGACTGGTTTGCTCCATCTTATATAGTCGCTGAGGCCATTACTACTTCTGCACCAGTACTCGACTATCTCAGGGTATTGCTAGGCTGCCTTGCCTGGTATTTGGCAGGGCCGGTAGAGCCTCCTCTCTCGTTGTGCCAGTGTCTAGGCTGCCTTGCCCGGTATATTGGCAAGGCCGGTAAAGCCTCCTCTCTCGTTGTGCCAGTGTCTAGGCTGCCTTGCCCGGTATATTGGCAAGGCCGGTAGAGCCTCCTCTCTCATTGTGCCAGTCTCTAGGCTGCCTTGCCCGGTATATTGGCAAGGCCGGTAAAGCCTCCTCTCTCATTGTGCCAGTGTCTAGGCTGCCTTGCCCGGTATATTGGCAAGGCCGGTAGAGCCTCCTCTCTCATTGTGCCAGTGTCTAGGCTGCCTTGCCCGGTATATTGGCAAGGCCGGTAAAGCCGCCTCTCTCGTTGTGCAAGCTTCAAGGCTGCCTTGCCCGTCATATTGGTAAGGCCGGTAGAACCTATTTCCAATATTGCCAGTCTTAAGGTTGCCTTACCCGGTATTGGCAAAGCAGGTAGAGCCTTTCTATCATCCACTTACCATTGTTCTCTATTGCACTGTACAAATAACTTGCTGTTATATGTGTATGCCCAACCCGCGAGGGTTCTCTTTAAAATTTCAATAAAGTTGTGTTTTTATCTTAACTCTGTGTCTGAGAGTCAAAACAAACCGTGACACATACTCACTTTTCAGTCCTTTGCCCACCACACTAAACACCTGCTTGCACAATTCAGGCACAGCCATTGTGGAAAAATAACTGCTGCTTGAGAAATTCCAGCGTTGAGCTACACATTACATCAGTTCTCCACTGCTAAACAACTTGTCAACCTTGCCATTCCACAGGCATACTTTGGGATTGTTTTTGTGAAGTTTTTGACTCCTTCGCAGGAACTCAGTCAGTGTGGGTTGGCTGGACATGGCAGAAGACACCTGGAACTTTATTGCTTTAACAACATGACTAGAGAAGGTGGTGGTAGTAGAGGCAGCATGCTTGGGCAGTCTTTCCATCTCCTACAGCAAAGACAGAGTCATCATACTCATCTGCAGCATGAGCCATAGGTGTTATTTGGAGTGAACTAACTGTTGGCAGTAGCACACTCTCTGACACATAAATAACTTCACTACTTCTTTTTTCTGTCCTATAGCCCTGGAAACTTTTTAGAGTGCTTTTGCTAGTTGTGGCATCTTTGGCCTGCTGATAGTGTGTCTCACAGTCAGACCTATGGTTGTGTGAGCTTGCTTTCCCCCTATGCATTTTGCACAGACAACAGATAACATCATGCTTAACATCATGCTTAGGAGAATATCTATGTGTGCACAATTATTTGACAACTATTAGTGTTCAGAATTATTATGCAACTAAAAGAAAAACGCTAAAAGATCCAACTAGCTCATCTTTGATAACACCAGCCCATACCAGTACCCCTCCTGCACCTTGCTGGCGTCTGAGTCGAAGTGACGCTCTGTGCCCATTACTGATCCAGCCACGGGCTGGACCGTCAAGAGTCAATATCATCTCATCAGTCCATAAAACCATTGAAAAATCTGTCTTCAGATATTTCTTGGCCCAGTCTTGACATCTTATGTGTCTTGTTCAGTGATGGTTGGGTTTCAGCCTTACTTACTGTAGCCATGTCTCTGAGCACTGAACACCTAGCACTTCTGGACCCTCCAGGTAGGTGTCAGTTCTGAAATATGACAGCACTGGAGGATAAAGGGTCCCTGGTAGCTTAATGTTTGATTCTTCTCAAATTTCTGGCAGTTAATTTGCATCTTTTTTTCTCAACACGTTTCTTGCGACCCTGTTGATTATTTGCAACAAAACGTTTGATGTTTCTGTGATCATGCCCCAATATTTTAGCAGTTCCAAGAGTGCTGCATCCCTCTGAAAGACTTTTTACAATTTTTGACTTTTCAGAGTCAGTTATATCTCTTTTTCTGCCCATTTTGCCTGAGGAAATGAAGCTGCCTAATAATTATTTACACCTTGGCATAGGGTGTTCATCGCCTTAGGCCACCCTCTCTCTAATACACAAATACACATCACCTGATATGCTTATATCCAATATGCATTCAAGTTTATATACAGCTTGGAAAATATGCATAAAAATGATGAGATGGTCAAAATACTCACTTTTCTAATAATTGTGCACACAGTGTATGCATATATATGTTTCTAGTATGGCTGGTGAGATTGGAGAACTTATTGCAATGTACGAGCAGTATGATCTAATTGGTGTGTCTAAAACCTGGTTAGATGATACATATGACTTGGCAGTCAGTCTAGAGGGTGATTCACTTTTTAGGAGGGATAGGGTTAATAAAAGGACAGGGTATGCCTATATGAAAAGCATGCCTTAAAACCTAATATAAGGGAAGCTATAAATGAAGGGTCCAGTGAAAATGTAGAGGCCCTCTGGATTAAAATACACACTGAGGGAACATATAATAAAAAGATATTAATGGGGATTTGCTACAAGCCACCTAATATTAGGGAGTTTGAGGAAACCCAACTGTTACTTCAAATAGAAAAGGCTTCTCAGTCAGGAAATGTAATCCTAATGGGTGATTTCAACTATCCTGAAACAGATTAGAGAAATATTACTTCCAGTACAAAAAAGGGAAATATTTTTTAACTATGATTAATGACAATTTCATGAGTAGAGTAGCCAACTAGAAAAGAGGCCTTGTCTGACCTTGTGCTTCAAGTAATTATGACATGATAAACCGTGTACAGTTAAAGAAACATTTAGGCAGCAATGACCACAATATGGTATATTTTGGGATTTGTTATAAGAAAAACATTCACTAAATATTAATTAAACTAAAACATTATATTTTATAAAGTCTATTTTTATAAAACTGAAAGCAGTATTAAATGATATTCAGTGGGATGTAATCTTCAAAGATAAAAATGCATAAGAATCATGTAATTTGTTCAAAATGCTCTTAGACAAATATTCGTCTCAATATATATGTACCATTGAGGAATAAGCAAAAGAGGAACAAATTAAGACCAATACAGCTTAATAATGATGTTTACAGAGAAATGAGAAACAGGCTTTTAAGTCAGAAGGGTCAGATGTATCATTTAAAAGGTTAAATAATGTAATAAAAGCTACAAAAAAAGCAAGTAGGCTAGCTAAAATTGAATATGAGAGAAGTATTGCAAAAAGAGCAAGAAAAACCCTAAACAATTCTACATATATATTAATAACACAAATATTAAGGTTGATTTGTCCTCTTAAGGCTGAGACAGGTGAATTGATTATTGAGGATAAGGCTATGGATGGCACCTATAACACATTCTTTTCATCTATATATAGGAAGGAAGCAACAAACACAGAATTTCCTCCATCATGTACATGACTTACTGAGGACAAAGTGCAAAAGAGACTGGAAAATGTTATAGTGAATAAAGCACCTGGACCTGATGGTATACACCCAAGGACACTTAAGGAACTTAGTTCAGTAATAGCAAGACCATTATACTTAATATTTATTGATTCACTCAGGCATAGTGCCCTGTGATTGGAGGAAAGCTGATGTTGTACCACTGTTCAAAAAGGGGGCAAGGATTACTAAGTGACAGTACTGAGAACTATGTGAAGACAAACAATATTATTAGTTGGAGCCGGCATGTTTTTTTGAATAATCGATCATGTCAGACTAATTTTCTTGCATTTTATGAAAGGTTAAGTATCAATTTGGACAAGGTTACTGCTGTTAATGTAGCATACTTGGATTTTTCAATGTCGTCTCACAACAGGTTACTGCATAATTTAAAAGGATTCAGTTTGAGAGGTGATATCTGTACATGGATTGAGAACTGGTTAAATTATAGCTGGCAAAAAGTTGTTGTAATTGGAACCTTTTCAAGTTGGTCTAAAGTAAGCCGGGTGCCACAGGATTCAGTTCTGGGCCCAATGATTTTTAATTTATCAATGATATAGAAGTGGGAATTGAAAGCACTGTCTCAAACTTTGCTGAAGACACTAAGCTGTACAAGGAAATATATACAGGGCTGGATGTTTTTTATTTGTAGAAGGATTTAGATAAACTGAGTGAATGGGCAGAAAAGTGGCAGATGACAATTCATGTAGATAATTGTAAGGTTGTAAGGCATTTGGGCTGTAGAAACAAATAAGCTACGTATACACTAAATGGGAAACAACTTGACAAATCCTCATTAGAGAGAGATTTAGGAGTACTGATGTCAGGTGAAGGCAAAAATTATCTTTCTGTGTGATTTAGCATGTGATTGGTTATATCTGAACACAGTTACAACCCCAGTTGTAAAGGTGAACCACAGTTATGTGGTGACTCTTTTTTTACTTTAGCTTTTACATCAGCTAAAGTTGAAATTTCAATAAGTGTGTGTAGACTTTTGATATTCATTAACACGTCCCATGTTATTCTATGCATTGAGGGACAGGCAAAAAGCTTTGCACTGACAGCTGATAATGTTCATTGTTTTATTCTTGATCCACAGATCAGTGTCATTTAGTGAATCACCTTCCATTGTCCTTAAGGAATTAGTCCCGTGACTCCATTTTTTGCCCTAGTACTTTTGTTACAGTATTGATGTCTACTAGTTTACTAAGAATTAGAATAATCCAGAAGAAGAGGCCTAAGCTATCTTAGACACCCTGTCTCCTGCTTTTTCTATGGCTAACACAGTGTCCCCTTTTACCTAGTTTACAATAAAAAAAAAATAGTCATAATCATGTATGTTATCTAGTTTTCTATTAATTTAGCAATTATATTTTAGTATTATAAGTATTATCATTAAATGTATCTACATAATTGTGTAATAATGCTTGATGCTTTATTGTGACTTACATTTGTAATACATAAAATAATTTAATTCGCTTTAAAATAGTAGGTGTTAATAGGTGTTATTTTGAAAAAGTTTCACATATATTTTCAGCCTATTTTACAAGTAGCATGCATACAGCAAGACTACTCTTAATTAAAATAGTCCATACATAGAAACATAGAATTTGACAGTAGACAAGAACCATTCAGCCCAACTAGTCTATTTTTCCTACTGTAAAAACCTCCAACCCTATTTAGTCCTTGGTCTTTTCTTATGTTCAGAATAACCATATGCCTTTCCCATGCATGCTTACATTTTGTCACTGTATTAACCTCTGCCACTTCTGATGGTAGGCTATTCCACCTATCTACCACTATCTCTGGGAAGTAAAACTTTCTTATATTACAGCTAAACCTCTGTCCTTCTAGTTTTACACTATGACCTCTTGTCCTAACATTTCTACTCCTTTGAAATTTAGTTCTCTCCTGTAATTTATTGAATCCCTTCATGTATCTGAATGTTTCTGTCATACCCCCATCTTTCTTCTCTCCTCCAAGCTATACATGTTTAGATCCTGATATTTCTTATCCTGCCAAACATTCTCCATTGTTGTAACCTTTCTCTGAATTCTCTCTAGAGTATCTATATCCTTCTGGACATGGGGACTCCAGTATTGCAGAAAATACTCTAGGTTAGGTCTAACCAGAGATCTGTAGAGTGGTATGACCACTTCCCTTTTTCTGTTACTACTTCCCCAGCTATAAAACCCAGCACCCTGCTTGCATTCTCGGCTGCTTTGTTAAATTGCCTACCTTTAAATTGTCTACATTTAAGGAGTAATTAATCCCAACTTTCTTTCCTCGTTGTCTCTGACAGCATAGTACCCTTAATACTATATTCTGCCATTTGATTTTTATGCCATAAGTGCATTATTTTACATTTATTAACATTGAACTTAAGCTACCACACTATTGACCAATAACTTATTTTACCTAAATCATTTGTCATTTGGCTTTTTCCCCCAGGAGTGTTTACCCTGTTGCAGATCTTTATATTACCTGCAAAAAGGAATACCTTACCTTGACAAACTTTTGCATTATTACTGATAAAAATATTAAAAAGAATGTTCCCCAGTACAGATCCCTGAGGAATCTTCTGTGAATTAGTTTTATGTGGGCTAGGTAGATTTTTGATTTGCAATATATATATATATATAATTTTTTTTCTGTTACATCCAATATGGAACACAAGAACCATGGAGTTGAGTCCCTCTTCCTGGAAGGCAGGACAAATCACAAGTAACAGGGTGTTTGGGATGGTGACTCCTTTCTCATCCTCCAGCTCATCCCTCTCCCCCCGCCTACCCAGGACTCATTTTCTTCAAGCAAGCTAGAAGAATATGTCCATCCTTTTAGTTTTTGTTAGGTTTTTATTATTTTCATTTTAGATATATGACTTGTATAATCTCCCAATAGGCTTCTTTGGATGATTTAGGGGGTCTTATTTTTGCTCTCCCACTACATAGATATTTGTTTTATTACTCCTCCTGATGTTTTCTGGGGTTTGGGGTCTTTTACAAATGTTTTATTTGTATATCAATTTTAGTGCGGTGGCCCCTTTAAGAAGGGGAGCCCACACAGGAAATTCTATACGTACATTTAAGCAGATTGTCCCTGTATCCAAGTGTCACTCTGAGTAAGAATTGCCCTTACAGGATGATGATGACAATAGGGATATGAGGACATGGATTCTTCCTACTCATATGGAGATTCCTATGAGGCTGTTCCACTCCCATCGGCCGAGAGACTCTTCAAGGCAGTCATGGAGACCCTCCAGGTCTGTGACATCTCTGATGTGGGAGGTCCCTCTCCAGGTATCCAGGCGTAGAATGTGTCGGAATGGTGCAGCATAGATTTCAAATCCCTTCCTCCATATTGGTTCTTTCTGTCAAAATGTTCCAAAGGATCCAGACAAAGCAAGACTGTTCCAAAAGGCCATGGAAAAACAGGTGCTGGTTCCAGTACCGGCCCGTGAGAGATCTTCAGGGTTCTATTCCAACCTGTTTGAGGTCCCCAAGAATGAAGGTAGGTGCCAACCCATTCTGGACCTTAAGAGCCTCAACAAGTGTGTGTTCGCTATGCGCTTCAAGACGGAATCTTTGTGTTCTGTCACTGCAGATATGTTCCTGGGGAGCACCTGTCCTCCCTTGATTTTCCCAATACACCCAAACAGTCAACACTAGCTGTGTTTTGCTTTTGGCTCCAATCATTACCAATTCACTGCTCTGCCATATGGCATGGCTTCAGCACCACAAATCTTCTCAAAGATGATGGTGGCCCTAGCCACATTCATTCATGCCCTGGCCATCTCTCTGACACTGTATCTTGATGATTTCCTCATCAAGGCTCCTACAGTAGAGCTCCTGACTTTCCATGCCCAAGACTGCCCCCGTATTCTGGTGCACCATGGCTGGATCTTAACCTGCAGAAGTTTTCTCCAGTTCGCTCCAAAGATCCTATTTTCCTGGACATTAGTAGTAGTGGTCAAACCATATAAAGAAAAAAAAAGCACCACGATAGTGAAATAATGTTAAGTTATATAAGCCATTATAACAATAGAAATACTACTTACATTTACTGATAGTCATAAAGTTGGATATTTGTTGTTTTAAGTTGATAAAGCTGCGGCTCATCCGTGAAACACGTTTATAGCCGAATTCTAACTATATTAAAGTTTGCATTGTAACATTGTATACAAGTCAACGTCTGTCCTTTCCAGAGGAATCTTTCAGATCCAATCGAATTTCTACATATGTGCTATTGTCAGAGGATTGGTATCAACTATCTGATCATTCAGTAAATGTGAGTATTTCTTTTTTTATTTTGGCTTAAATAACTTAACGTTATTTCACTATTGTGAAACTCACTTTTCTTTCTATGGTTTGACCACCCCTACATTTCATAGCTGCCTGGGGAGAGCGTGTGAAGGAGAGCAGTATGCCAGAGAGAGAGACCGCATCTGGGATCAGTGATATTTCCCATAACTGACACAATTTAATTGTGAGTGTACATCCTGAGGGTGTTTGTGATGGTAAATTCATTGCTCTTTTTGGAGACTGATGCACACAGGGGTGCCCTGTTTTGTTCTTTCCCTCTTCGGTTACTACAGTCCTGGGCATTAAGTTTGTCACCATTCATGGGAGGGTTTTTCTCCCACAGGAGAATATTCAGTTCTGTTCCTGGATGTGTCTCAGGCACTGGAGTGGTCCTCTGTCATAATTAAGGACTTCATGAGGATTCTAGGTTGTTTGGTGTCAGTCCTGGATGTGGTTTGGCTCTGTCAGTTCCACATGAGGGAGCTGCAGAGGGACATTTTCTATTCCTATTCCAGAAAACCAGAGCATCTCCTTCAACAGATGACTCTCTCTAAGGAGGCCAGTGAGGATGTCCTGTGGTGGCTGCATTGAATAAACCTAGAGTAAGGGAGGCTCTTTATGATCCTGGGATGCACTCTGTTCACCACAGATGCCAGCCTGAGGGGCTGGGGTGCAGTCTTGACACCAGGGAGTCCAAGATGGGTAGATAAAGTATAAAAGCCTGTTGTTCCTCATTGGTCACCAAGATCAGAATGGATGGGGCATTAGTCATTCAGATTGCTCTTTACTGGCCAGGAGGGCCTTGTTCTTAGACCTGGTCAGCCTATATGTTCTAGATTCGATCCATCTACCTCACATAACTGATCTGCTTTCTTTGATGGCATGTCTCTTGAAGCAGACATGCAGCTGTGATCCAAGTTCCTTTCTGCTGACTGTTCTCTCTGTTAGGAGAGTCTGGGTGTGTGTGTGTGAATGGAGCAAAGGATATTTAACACAAATACCCCAAAATGTTGTGTGACTGACTGGGAAGACAAAGGCAGCTGTAATCCAAGTTACTTCCAGCTGGCTATTCTCTCTCTTTCTCTGTATTAGGGGAGTCTGGGGGAAAATGCAGTGCTTTTGTTTTTTTGCGGGGGTTTCGACCATGATAGGCTAGCAATAAAATCCCAGAGAAAAATTTGTTTGCAGGCACCAGCCTTGCCCAAAACAAGCTCTGCAAAAAGTGTCTTTGTTCTGATGCTTAACCAAAAACAAACCATAAAAAAATTTGATTGTGTCACACTCTGCTGACTGATGTTATTCATTGCCTTACTCCATGTCTGGATTTATGCTGCTTCACAGTGCTTGCCAGATTCCTCACTCTCTTACCTGGATTTGTGCATGTTCCAGTGTCATCATTAGGTATCAGCCTCCCTGTAATGGTATGTGATCTTATCATTCCAGTGTGTTCGAGTTTCAGTCTCAGTCCTTGATTCCTATGTTAGTGATTCCCTTCTTTTCTGACTCGGGCTTTCCTTTTGACTACTCTACAGCCTGCCATTCTTTTTCCTTGCCTCTACTGCTGCGATACCCCCATTGCCGACCCCAGCTCTCTTATTTGACTACTCTTCAACCTGCCAATTCTGTTCCTCTCCTGCCCTCCAGTACCCGACTCTGCTTTGTCTGAAAATCTTTTGTCACTGTTCCTATTCAGTCAGAGTTCGACTCTTCAACCACCCGTCAGTTCACTGTTCCAGTTCAGTAGGTGTTCGACCCTTCAACTATCAATTCCTGCTCAATCAGTGTTCTACTCTTTGACTTTCAGTCAGTTCACTGTTCCTGCTTAGTCTGTGTTCGACTCTTGTACTATCAGTATGTCTGTTCATTGTTAATACTCTATGTTCAACTATCAATTTATGCTCAGTCGGTGTTCAACTCCTCGATCATGAGTCTGTCTATGGATTCTCAGCAGCAGCGATTTGACTCTGTCTCCATTTGGAACAAGGTACCTTTTGTCTCTATTGTATTCCTTGTGCGTTGTAACTCCAGTAGATATTACCTTCCCCTAGGCAGGTATTGTGGGTACGTGCTGGCTCCACCGGTCGACGCTAAACTAGTCTAGTTAGGACTAGCACCCCTAATCCGACTTCAGCCGCAGCACAACAGTTATAGGGGTAGACCACACAATCCAGCTGCACACTCTATACAGCATACTCTAGCCTCTTGCCTACTGGGGTTCCCTTATCTACCTCAGGGATCTGTGCTGGGCCCATTATTTTTAATATTTTTATTAGTGATATTGCAAGAGGTCTTCAAGGTAAGGTATGCCTTTGTGCAAATGATACAAAGATCTGCAACAGGGTAGACATTCCTGGTGGAATAAGTCCAATTACAAATGATTTCAGTAAAGTAGAAGAATGCACAAAACTGTGGCAGCTGCAGTTTAATGTTGATAAATGTAAAATAATGCACTTGGGATGTAAAAATCCAAATGAAAAATAAAGTATTAAAGGTACTGTTCTGTCAGAGACAATAGAGGAAAGGGATTTGGGAGTAATTATTTCTGATGATTCAAAGTTAGGCAGGTAATTTAACAAAGAGGATCAGAATGCAAGCAGAGTGCTGGGTTGTATAGCTAGGCGCATTAGTAGCAGAAAAATGTAAGTGGTCATGCTACTCTACAGATCTCTGGTTAGACCTCACCTAGAGTATTGTGTACAGTACTGGAGACCACATCTCCAGAAGGATATTGATACTCTAGATACTCAGAGAAGGGCTACTAAAATGGTGAATGGCTTACAGGAAAAGAAATATCAGGATAAACTAACTAAAGAATCAGAACATGTATAGCTTGGAGGAGGCAAAAGAGAGGGGATATGATAGAAACATTAAATACATGAAGGGATTCAACAAAGTACAGGAGGGAAGTACATTTCAAAGGAGGGCCAGAGGTTTAGATGTAATGTAAAAAAAGTTTTACTTCACTGAGGGTAGTAGATAACATAGTTATGTAGTAATTTAAAAAAAAGACTTGTGTCCATCAAATTCAACCATTTACCTATTCTTGTTTACTGTCATTGATCCAAAATAAGGCAAAAAAACCTTATTTCAGCAATTTCAAATTCTACTTTGAATGGGGGAAACAATTCCTTTTTGATTCCAAATGGCAATCAGATTTCTCTTTGAATCAACAAGCACTAAATAAATATTAAACCTGTTAATGAACAGGTCTTTGGAGACCCCTTTGTATGGGCCTTGAACATGTTTATATGTTAGCAAATCCCCTCTAAGATGCCATTTCTTCAGTGTTTACACATTTCACTTTTCTAACCTTTCTTCATAACTAAAACTTTCCATTCACTTTTTAGTTTTTTAGACCTTCTCTGCACTTTGTCCAGTTCCATAATGTCCTTTTTCAGAAAAGGCACCCAGAATTGAACTGCATATTCAAGATGGGGTCTTACCATGGACTTGTAAGAGAGACAGAATAATATCCTCCTCCCATGAGTCAATACACCTTTTAATACATGCCAATATCTTTTTGGCCTTCTCAGCCACCAGCTGGCTATGCACACTACTGCTAAATCTATTGTCTACAATTACTCCTGAATACTTTTCATTAGTGGATTTCCCCAAAGAAACACTATTTAAACTATACGTTGCATTTTTATTATTATACCCAAAATGCATAACTTTAAAGTTGTGTATATTGAATCTCATTTGCCATTTGTCTTCCCAGTTACCCAATTTGTCCAAATCCTCTTGTAACGAAGACACATCCAGTTCAGACTTTATTACCCTACTTAATTTTGTGTCATTGTCAAACACGGATACTTGGCTTCTTATGCCGACTGGGAGATCATTAATAAACAAATTAAAAATAAGAGGTACCAGGACAGATCCCTGAGGTACTCCACTTATCAAGTTTGTCCAATTTGAGAACTTCCCATTCACCACCAATCTTTGCATTCTATCTTTCAGACAATTTCCAATCCAATTGGAAATTTGTACAGTAATCTTTTGTGTGGAACCATATTAAATGCTTTAGCAAAGTCTCAACAGATCACATCAACCGCCACACCCAAATCTATATTTTTACTCACTTTTTCATAAAATGCAATCAAGTTAGTTAGACAAGACCTGTCTTTCACAAAGCCATGTTGGCTTTTGCTAATGATATTCCTGTTTCAACATGAATTCTTGAATATATTCCCTTAGCAACCCTTCAAACAGTTTCCCCACCACAGATGTCAAGCTTACAGGTCTGTAATTTCCTGGCTGGGATTTTGATCCCTTTTTAAATATGGGCACAACATCTCCTTGGGCAACATACCTGAAATAAAAGAATCCCTGAAAATCAAAAATAATGGTCAGGCCTGGGCCCGACTCTATAAGTACTCTTGGGTGTATACCATCGGCCAGGGGCTTTATTTACCTTAACACCATTTAATTAATATAATTTTCTGTGTCAGCTAATCCAATGCTTGATGTGACTGTTCTGTAAAAGTAGTTCGCAGGTTCTTGTCCATTGGGTCTTCCTTGGCAAAAAAAGAAGAAAATAAATTATTTTAAATATCTGCTTTCTCTCTGTCCACACTGACCATCTCACCCATTTCAGATAATAAAGACCCAATATTATCAGACTTTAATTTTTTGCCATTAATGTATTTAAAAAACTTTTTGGTATTGCTCTTGCTCTCCTTAGCAATTATTTTTTCATTCCCAAATTTAACTAATTGAATATCCTTTTTACAGGTGTTGTTGGCATCTTTGTATTTTGCAAATGCCTCTGCTGATCCCTTGGCTTTATAATGTTTAAATGCCACGGTCTTCTTATTTATTACATGAATCACTTTACTGGTTAGCCACAATGGTTTTAATTTATACATTTATATGTATATTTTTGTAATGTTGTTTTGAAGGTATTCCACTTACCTTCTGTGTTTTTTTCCAGAAAATATTCCATCCCAGTCAACGAGACTATGCGATGCATTAAGCCTGCTTAAGTTGGCCTTTATAAAATTCATTCTTTTGGTAGAACCCATACCAAATTGCTATTTTTAATTAATCTCAAATGATACCACGTTATGGTCACTATTCCTCAAGTGCTCCCTTACATGGATGTTAGCGATAAGCTCTTCATTGTTAGTTATTACCAAATACAGACATGCATTCCCTCTGGTTGAGATCTGTACTAGTTGAGACAAAAAATTGTCATTCAACAAGTTCAGAAATTTACTGCTTTTAGCAGAATTAGTTAGTTGTTCCATTTTTCCAGTCTATTTCTGGATAATTAAAAAACACCATAATTATCGTTCTCCCTATTTGAGAAGCTTTATCTGTTTGCTTTAATAGTAGTGATTCTTCAAGGTCACTAATGTTTGGTGTTTTGTAACAAATACCCACTAATATTTTCTGGGCAGTTTTACCCCCATGGACTATTTCAACCCACAAGGATTCCACATGTTCACTTCTGTTCTCACATATATATTCCCACAAATTAGGTGGTAATGCTGGTTTGACATACAGACAGACCCAGCCACCTCTTTTATTTGACCTATCTTTTCTAAACAACATGTAGCCCTCCAAATTGATTGACCAATCATGTGTTTCATCCCACAATGTTTCTGTTATGCCAATCAAGTCATAGTTTTCAAATTCTGCTACCAGCTCCAATTCCCCTATTTTTACCAGTTAACCTTATGGCATTTGCATACAAATAATTTCACCTCCATTTTCCATTTGTGATATAATTTGGATGTGTTTTATAGGCTTCTCCTTATTATCTGTACTAACCAAGCTCCCAGATCCACCCACCTGGGTACTATCGAAGTCGCCTTCCCTTTTTAAACTGTCTAGTCCAGTATTTATTGGCCCTTCCCCCCATCTAGCCATCCTCTCCCCAAGCACCTGAGACCCTCTTGCATTCAGGTGCAATCCATCCTGACTATAGAGATTATACCCCAAAGCAAAATCAGCCCAGTACACTAAAAACACAAAGCCCTCCTTCTTACACCAAGACTTCAGCCATGCATTAAGCTTCTTAATCTCCCGCTGTCTCAATGGTGTGGCGTATGGCACAAGTAATATCTCTGAGAGTACTGTGCTACCTTGGAGGACCAATTCCTAATCTTACTCCCTAAATCCCTAAAATTACCTTTTTAGGACTCATCTTCCTTTTTTTATCTTTGGTACCAATATGCACCAAGACAGATGGATCCTCTCCAGCCGCTCCCAATAAGCTGTCCACCCGGGAAACAGCAAACCATTCGGCACAGATTATGCTATCTGTTGTCTTAATATACAGTCTCCTACCACTACAACCTTCCTAGGCTTCTCTTTCTTCTGAATCCCCTCTATGTTAGAGGAGCTGTTATCCCTGCTGTTACGGAGGACAGTGTTCTCCAGCAATTCTACTTCTGAGTCTGCCTCCACAACATCTTCACTTAAATGAGCACATTTGTTGGGATGGAAAAACTCAGGACTGGCTGCTCTCTTCCTCTTCCCTCCCCAGCTGCTAACTTCTTCCCACTTCTAACCATCACCCAACTATGTGCCTAGTTCCCTTCTGGCTGATCTCCTTCCTCATTGCTTGGTGACCCAGCTAAACTCTGCTCAGTGAGCAAGAGACTCCTCTCAAGGATGTCAATATCTCTGTGTTGCGATACGACTCTCCAGAGCTGCAAACTGAGGGCTCGATCCAAATGTTGGCGTCGCCAGAAAAAACTGGAGACGCTGGTTTTAACGTCAATTGAGCAATGCAAATGTTCTACTAGAAACAAGCGACGCCAGTTCTGAAACAGACATCGCCCGTCGCCAGAACAGGAAGATCTCACCCATAGAGGATAATGTACAAACGACACCAAAAGCTATTCAAATGTTGGAGTTAGGGCTAACTCGCGTTAAATTGCAACATTTCTCTCCAGAAATCTAACGCCTATTTTTTTTGGAGTACAGCCCACAAGTAAGAGTAGAAAATTAACCCTTTGAGTACCAGAGAGGTAGGAAAGCATTGCTTAGCATGTTTCCTACCCCTCTGGTACCCAAAGGGTTAATAGGCAACGTATGGACTACATACCTTGCCTATATATATATATATGTGTGTGTTTTAAACTTTTTTTTAATTAAAATACTATTATTAGACAGTTTAACTTAGATCTCATTCATTGTTAACCCCCTACCTCCTGTGTCCCATTGCTATTAGTACTTTTGCTCCACTCTTCTTCAAACTGAGAATGGAGCAAAAGTACTAAAAGCAAAGGGACGCAGTAAGTAGGGCATGATGAATGGATGAGATCTAAATTAACCCTTTGAGTGCCAGAGTAGTACGCAACGCATTGCAAAGCAATGCGTTGAGTACCACTATGGCACTCAAAGGGTTAAATACAACTGAGGGAGCAGGCTGCCCTGTGACGGCAGCGCTTCCCTCAGCTTTATTCATACATTAATTCATAATTCTTTATTTATTAGCATTCTTTCTTATTATTTCTTTCCTATTCACCCCCTTGCTGCGGGCGGCTGTGAAGCCCGCAGCATAATAACACCATGCTCACTAGAGAGCTATTGGAGGAAGCGGGAGGAGGGGCAGAGACATTGGAGGAAGCTGGTGGTAGGCTTGTATTTGTTGCCCGCTTCCTCCAATACCTCTCCTCTCGCGGTGGCATTGTGCCAGGTTGCCTGATCGCCTTGTGCAATTCGTCCCTTTGCACAAGGCGTTGTACAAAGTTGTACAACGCCTTGTGCAAAGGGACGAATTGCACAAGGCGATCAGGCAACCTGGCACAATGCCACCGCGAGAGGAGAGGTATTGGAGGAAGCGGGCAGCAAATACAAGCCTACCACCCGCTTCCTCCAATGTCTCTGCCCCTCCTCCCGCTTCCTCCAATAGCTCTCTAGTGAGCATGGTGTTATTATGCTGCGGGCTTCACAGCCGCCCGCAGCAAGGGGGTGAATAGGAAAGAAATAATAAGAAAGAATGCTAATAAATAAAGAATTATGAATTAATGTATGAATAAAGCTGAGGGAAGCGCTGCCGTCACAGGGCAGCCTGCTCCCTCAGTTGTATTTAACCCTTTGAGTGCCAGAGTGGTACTCAACGCATTGCTTTGCAATGCGTTGCGTACTACTCTGGCACTCAAAGGGTTAATTTAGATCTCATCCATTCATCATGCCCTACTTACTGCGTCCCTTTGCTTTTAGTACTTTTGCTCCACTCTCAGTTTGAAGAAGAGTGGAGCAAAAGTACTAATAGCAATGGGAGACAGGAGGTAGGGGGTTAACAATGAATGAGATCTAAGTTAAACTGTCTAATAATAGTATTTTAATTAAAAAAAAGTTTAAAACACACACATATATATATATAGGCAAGGTATGTAGTCCATACGTTGCCTATTAACCCTTTGGGTACCAGAGGGGTAGGAAACATGCTAAGCAATGCTTTCCTACCTCTCTGGTACTCAAAGGGTTAATTGTGGAATAAAAGACAGATTTGTCCACTACATGGAAGTCCATGAGGTGGATGTGGATGGGGTTAGTATGTCACATATATGCAATATATGTGACATAGTAATGGGGGGGGGATGTGGAAGGGGGCATTGTGTAGTGCTTGGTGTACTAGTTTTATTGATTTTAACCCTTTGAATGCCACAGGGGTGAGCAGTGCACATCCCTATGGCATTCAAAGCTGTCCATGGTGCTGAAAGCCTTCTCTGTGTTCCCCTAGTGGCTGGGTAGGGAAGCACAGAGAAAGCTGTTCAGAACTGGAGACGTGGGTTTTGGATTTTCTGACTGAACTTGATACTTTGCAGTGCTGTGATTGGCTGTGGTGCTAAGTAACATTTTTATCGTGTGTTTTTAGGTAAGATTTTCTATGCGACGCGGGTTTAAGATTAACGTGTATTTTGTTGGTTATCGCTCGTTAGGCTTTCTAGGTAAGGAAGATTTGAATCTCACGTTACCTGGTCTTGCTTAACGAGCGAAGGCAGTTTTTTTCTTCACGTTGGTTTTAACGCCAACATTTGAATCGAGCCCTGAGTTTCTAGAGAAGCCACTTGCTCACACTTGCCATAGCTATATGGACCCTTGAACTGCTGTGCCAAGCATGCATACATATGACAAGATGTGCACTGAGTGAGAGGTCCAAGCTTGCTCATCACGTCTAGTGTGAATGTGAGTCCTTAAAAAAGTGAAACAATTAATTTACTTCTGCTTCTCTAACTCCTGTGTTGCACTAACTGCTGTGATGCACCAACTGGCCACTTATAAAAAGCACTTTGAAAAAGCACGCTTTCTGTGAGTTCTGCTAATTGTTTTATACAGAATGACACGTGATTGCTTACAAAAACCCAACCCTTAACCAATTGCACACACTGCCCAGACCTAAAAACCCTTTAAACTTCTTACTGCAGGTTAAGATACAAACCCAAAATCAGTATATTATACCACTTTTCAGCTGCTGTGATGCACCAACTGGCGACTTATGAAAAGCAATTTGAAAAAAAGCACACTTTCTGTGAGGTCTGCTAATTGTTTTATACAGACCAACACAGGTGATTGCTTACAAACCCCACTCGTAACTATTTGCACATACTCCTCAGACCAAATAATCCTTTAACCCTTTAACCTTATTACTGCAGATTAAGATACAAATCCAAAATAAGTATATTATACCACTTTTCAGCTGCTGTGATACACCAACTGGTTACTTATAAAAAGTGCTGTGAAAAATGCAATACAAAAATGTTGTAATACAACAGCAGCATTCTTGGACGATTTCACAAAAACATGTTACATTTTAACTCCTCATTCAAACCTTGAGGACAGACTATTCCCAGTTTATATATCCACTTACTTTCATGTTGCAACAGAGTTTTATCATAATCAAGCCTTCCTTGCAACATGGCATATCTCTATGGCTATAGCCTATGGCTATGGCTTATTTATGGTGTGGGATGGTTCCTTGGAGGAGTTTGATACATTGATATTGGATCTAAATCAAAACAACTTGAATATCCACTTAACAAAATATATAGAAACATAGAATTTGACAGCAGATAAGAACCATTTCTGCCCATCTAGTCTGCCCATTTTCCTACAGTAAAAACCTCAAACCTTTTTTGGTCCTTGGTCTTTTCTTAAGTTAAGGACAGCCTTGTGCCTATCCCATGCATGCTTAAATTCTGTCCCTGTATTAACTTCTACCACTTCTGCTGGTAGGCTATTCCACTTATCTACTACCCTCTCAGTGAAGTAAAACTTTCTTACATTACATCTAAACCTGTGTCCTTCTATTTTTAGACTATGGTCTCTTGTCCTAACATTTTTACTTCTTTGAAATATACTTCCATCCTGCACTTTGTTGAATCCCTTTATGTATTTGAATGTTTCAATCATATCCCCTCTCTCTCTCTTCTCTCCTCCAAGCTATATGTGTTCAGATCCTTTAGTCTATCCTGATATTTCTTTTCCTGTAAACAAGTCACCATTTTAGTAGCCCTTCTTTGAATTTTCTCTAGAGTATCTATATCCTTCTGGAGATGGGGTCTCCATTACTGTACACAATACTCTAGGTGAGGTCTAACTAGAGATCTGTAGAGTGGCATGACCACTTCTCTTTTTCTGCTACTAATGCTCCTAGCTATACAACCCAGTACCCTGCTTGCATTCCCCACCGATTTATTACATTACCTGCCTACCTTTAAGTCATTAGAGATAATTACTCCCAAATCCCTTTCCTCTCTTGTCTCTGAAAGTACAGTACCCTTAGTAGTATATTTTTCCTTTGGATTTTTATGCCTCAAGTGCATTATTTTACATTTATCAATGTTAAACTGCATCTGCCACACTCTTGACCATTCTTCTAATTTACCTAAATCATTTGTCATTTGGCTTATTTCCTCTGGAATATCTACCCTATTGCAGATCTTGGTATCATCTGCAAAAAGGCATACCTTACTTTGAAGATCTTTTGCAATATCAATAATAAAAATATTAAAAAGAATGGGTCCCAGTACAGATCTCTGAGGTACTCCACTAGTAACACTCCTTTCGTCCGAATATTCTCCATTGACTACCACGTCTGTCTCCTGTCATTCAGCCATTGCCTTATCCATTTAACTATTTTTGCATCCAGATGCAAACACTGCAGTTTATTTATGAGTCTTCTATGAGGGACAGTGTCAAATGCTTTACTGAAATCTAGATAAGCTATATTTACTGCTCCCCCTTGGTCTATTATTTTAGTTACCTATTCAAAAATCCATATCCATAGGGAAGAGGTTGATCTTTCAGGATAACTGCGTGCTGAAAACTAAAACTTTTCATAAAGCAACATCATTTAATACAATTTTACATGCTATAAGTTTTCACCCTAGGTCCCAGATAAAAGGAATACCTTATGGACAATATTTGCGCTTGCGGTGCAATTGTAGCAGTGTATCTGATTTTAAAGTACAAGCGGATGCACTAACAGATATATTGTTACAACGAGGCTATTCTTATGGCCTCTTGGAAAAAAGGATATCAGAGAGCTTTGGGACAGAGGAAAAAAGTATTGTAAAAAGCAGGACAGTAGGGTACGATTTGTCTTGAAGTTTCGGGCACATCTGAACATCTGAATTTTTTATTAAACATTGGCATCTCCTCACTCAAAACAATATCTTGAGAGAAATTGTGGGAGATAGTCCAGCTATGGTTGCAAAAAGAGTAGGGATGTGTGAACATTTTCACCTCAAACTGAAATTGGCAAAAAATGGCACTTCCCGTACGGTGAATAATTTTCTCAAATTGTCCATTGTAGCTGACTCAGGGAAATCCGGTCAGAGATCATCAGGAGGCTCTGCAGCAGAGCCGCGATCGCGTTAACTAAAAAAAAAAAAAATTTCACTAAAACGGCCTTCTAGAATGCTGACTACAGGGAAGGGGGAGGGAGAGGGCAACTTTAGAACCATTCATCTCTCAAACCATAAAGGTTTGAGAGATGACACTGGGGGCAATATGTTTTTTTTTTAAGTAGTACTTTGCTATAGGGATTAGTAATATTTAAGTATTACTATCCCTTTAAGCTTGTTTGGCACAAGCCCTAAGGAAACATTGATTTGTAGGACTTAGCCTTGTTAGAAACAAGCCTCCAATTTTTTTTTTGTAGGACTATGTTTTTTTTGTTTTTATTGTATTTTTAATTTTTTTTTAAAGCACAAGCCCTGAGGGAAAAAAAAACATGCCCTACTGCAGGTATGGATAGACTGGAAAGCACTGAGAAGGGAGGAAAGCAGAAAAAATTACAAATATCTAAGTATAGTAGTATCATAAAATTGCAGTGTTAATCAAAGCAAAGAACATATAGAGCATTAATAGCATTTATTGATGATAAATAAATGTTTCAGAATACGTATAGCGAAAAAGAAAAAACTGTAAAAAGCTGGTATTAGTCCCAATATAGCCTTCCCTTGACAAGAAGGTGAAATTTACTCACCGATATTTGTTTTTCCTCTGTGTCCTTACACGACAAGCGTGGGTGTTGTCTCCGCCTATCAGCTGGTAGGACCAATCAGAAACTTTAAAAGAACTGCCTGAAACAACATGCGTCAGTTAAAACTTGTGTCCAAGCTGGAAAAGAGAAGAGAGTTAGACATATGCTTATTATTTGACTTTTTTTTTTTTTTGCAAGAAGAACCGAATCTACTGACAATATAGGTTATATTATATACTCACCTCCGAATGCTGGGCGGGTGTGCCGTGTAAGGACACAGAGGAAAAACAAATATCGGTGAGTAAATTTCACCTTTTCCTCGGCAAGCGTGGGACTTACCTAAGCAGTACCACTTAGGGAGGGAGATCAGAAGTTCTTATTAAGGCAGCACTGCTTCTAACACTTTTCTGCCAAACTTCGCATCCACAGAGGATTGAATGTCCAGTTTATAGTGTTTTATAAATGAAGAGATGGACGACCAAGTGGCCGATTTGCATATTTCTTCAGGAGAGGCAATGGCCTTAATAGCCTAAGAGGTGGACATTGATCTGGTAGAATGGGCTTTAATTCCTGTAGACGGAACTTTCTTAGAGGATTTGTATGCCTGGGCAATACAGTCTCTAATCCATCTAGAGATAGTTGGTTTAGAAGCCGCCGAGCCTTTAGATTTCCCAAAGAAATTAACAAATAAGGAGTCTGTTTTCCTGAAATCTTTAGTTTTTCTCAAATAGACCAATAAACATCTGACTAGGTCTAAGTTGTGAAGTTCTGTCTCTTTATCATTTTGAGGATTAGCGCAAAAGGACGGCAAGATGATCTCTTGATTGATGTGGAATTCCGAAATAACCTTAGGTCTGAAGGTAGGCCTTGGCCTTAAGACGACTTTGTCCTGATGGAATATAAGATAAGGTTCTGAACAGGACAAAGCCTGTATCTCGCTCACCCTTCTAGCCGAGGTAATAGCTGTCAGAAAAGCTGTTTTCAAGGTAAGATATTTGAGTGATATTGAATCCACTGGTTCAAAGCAATCTGCAGAAGCTAGCTGCTTTAGTACCAAATTTTGATCCCAAGCTGGGATAATTTCTCTAAAGGTTGGCTTAATCTTTGAAATAGCTTTAATGAATCTCTTTATTAGGTATGCTTCAGCAAAAGGAGTAGCTAAGACTGCTGATAAGGCTGAAAGCTGGACTTTGATAGACGCTGGTTTTAACCCTTTCTGGAATCCTTGTTGCAGGAATTCTAGAATAGTTGCGAATGTAATTTCATTCCTAGTCAGTTTTTTCTCCTGCCACCATTTGTAGAAGATTGACCAGACTCTATAATAAATTTTGGAAGAGGATGGTCTCCTTCCTGATATAATAGTGCCTGCCACGGAGTCTGAAATGCCTTGTAGAGTCAAAGATCTCCGTTCAGTCGCCAAGCTGTCAACTTGAAGAAGCTCGGTCTTGGGTGCCAAAATGGACCTTGGGAAAGAAGGTCCGGAATGTCTGGAAGAGGTATAGGAGGGCAGACTGACATCCTGATCAAGTCGGCGAACCAGATCTTCCTGGGCCAATTCGGAGCTATGAGGATAACCTGGGCTTTGTCCCTTCTGATCTTCTGAATTACCTCCAATAGGATTGGAATGGGAGGAAACACGTATGCCAGTTGGTAGTCCCGTGTCCATCTTAGAGCTTCTTGGCCTATTGCTGCTTTTGTCCTCCATCTGGAAAGAAATTGAGGGCACTTCGTGTTCTCTTCTGTGGCCATGAGGTCTATGTCTGGAGGGCCCCAGATTTTTACTATGTAATCGAAGACCTGTTGATTCAGAGCCCATTCCCCTGGATCCAAGGTTTTCCTGCTCAACATGTCTGCCTGCTTGTTTGCTATTCCTGAAATGTGGGCTGATGACAAGGCTGTCAGATGCTTCTCCGCCCAATTTAGAATCCTGATGGAGCACCTGTTTAGGCCGGGACTTCTTGTACCCCCTTGGTTGATCAGATACCTGACCATGGAGATATTGTCTGACCGAATCATGACAGGCTTTCCTTCCAATTCCTTTCTTAGGATGAAGAGACTGTTCCAAGCTGCCTTCATCTCCAAAAGATTTATGTGAAGCTGTTTTTCTCTTTGTGTCCAAAGACCTTGAACCACCCGGTTCCTCCATACTCCTCCCCATCCTAGGGAGCTGGCATCCGTAGTGAGAATCTCCCATTTTCTTTCTTGGAGAGGGGTTCCTTTTTTGAGGTTTGACAGGTTCAACCACCACCTAAGTTCCAGCTTTGTTGACTGCAGAACTGGGATTAACTTTGAGCAATTCGTTGTATCCCTCTTCCATTAGCTGAAGAAGTTGGACTGGGTCTGGCGTAAGTGGGATCTTGACCAAGGCACTATCTGGATTGCTGAGTTTAAATGCCCCAGGAGACTGTTTAGCAATTTTTCTTGGTGAATCTGAGAACTGTATGTATTATCCTGGTTTGTCTGTCCTGGGATAATGAGGCTAGATTCTGTATGGTGTTGAAGCTGACCCCTAAAAAGGTAAGATTCTGAGAGGGCTTGAGATGACTCTTGTTGTAATTTATTATCCATCCCAGGCTCTCCAAATATAGCTGAGCAGCTTCCGTTGTTTGAGAGGATTTCTGTCCTGAGTCGTCTATCAGGAGAATGTCGTCAAGATAAGGGACTGCCCTTATTCCTTGCTGTCTTAGGTAAGCTATGGCGACCTCCAAGACTTTTGTAAAGACTCGAGGGGCTGAGGCTAGTCCGAAAGGAAGCACCTTGTATTGGTAATGTTTGTCCTGAATACAAAATCTTAGGAACTTTCGATGGGACTTCCTGACTGGTATGTGATAGTATGCATCCCGGAGATCCAGGGTTGTCAGGAACGATCTTGGAGTAATGGCTTTCATGGTGGATGAAATAGTCTCCATCTTGAATCTCTGAGTTTTCAGTAGGGCATTTAACCATTTGAGATCCAGAATCAGTCTTGTTTCGCCCGACGATTTCTGTACAGGGAAAATTATAGAGTAGATTCCCCGTTTCTTCTCTTCCTCCGGAACAGGCTCTATAACCTTGTTCAGTAATAAACTCTGCAAGGCTAAGGATATCTTCAATCTTGAATCCCGGTTCCTTATCCAAGAGGTCCTGAATCTTGAAAAGGTCGGAGGGGCAGAATTGAATTCTAGAGCGTACCCTATGTCCAAAATCTGTGATACCCAACGGTCTGGATGAGCCGATTCCCAGGCCTGTTCGGAATGATTCCAGCCTGCCCCCGACTGGAAGTGGAGATAGGGTAGAGGCCCCATCACTGGAAATTTTTTGTAAACAGCGCCCTCTTGTGGTAGTCACGTCTGTTACTACCCCTGGCCCTCTGTGATGATCCTCTGGATTTTGAGTCATAACCTTTTCCTGGTCTATATTTTCTGGAATCCTGAAAGGACTGCCTTCTATACGAAGTCTGACGCTGAGGAGATACTCTTGATTTCTTCTCTCTTGGCAAAAAAGCACTTTTCCCCCCTGAGGACTTGGATATAATTTCCTCTAATTTATCTCCAAATAGCTTTTTACCTTGGAAAGGTAGAGAGACCAGCTTGTTCTTTGAAGAAACATCCGCTTCCCAGGCTTTAATCCATAACGCCCTGCGGGCTGAGATGGAAAGAGCAGATGATCTTGCCAATAATTTAATGTTATCTAATGAAGCATCACAAGAAAAATTAATTGCTTCCTTGATTGAAGCCACTTCTTTTAGTAATCTGGATCTGGAGACTGAGTTCTCAATTTTGTCTTCCAATTCTGTTAGCCAAATCCGAAAAGTTCTAAAGATGCAAGCCATGGCTGTGGCTGCCTTTAAATTATGACCGATGGTGGTGAATTGTTTCTTCAAGGCGCTATATGCGTGCTTATCCATGGAATCCCTCAGGGTAGTTCCATCTACTAGTAGGATCGTGGTACGTCTAGAGATTTGGGCCACTGCCGCATCTACCTTAGGTGGTGTGATCCAGTCTGCGACTTCGTCTTCTGAGAATGGATATAACTTTAAGATTCGCCTAGTAACCGCTGACTTCCTATCCCCATGATTCCATTCAGTTTTGATGATTTCCTGGGTGGAATTATGAATAGGAAAAACAGGAGTCTGCTTCTTGTGGCCTAAAAATGCAGTATCCATAATGTTTAATTCTTTTTGGATATCTTCCAATCCTAAGGACTTTCTCATATTCTTTATTAAACCATCAAGTTTATCTAGACAAACTACCAGACTCCTCCACTAACTCCCCTTCTTCAGCAGAAGAAAAGGCGGACTCAATCTCCATCAGACTAGCTTCATCTTCATCCTGACGACGCCTGGAAGGTCCATCATCCGGATCCTCCAGTCTTTGCCTCTTTAGCAGACTCTTGCATGGAGTTGAAGGTTTCTTCCATAGAAGCCCTCATCCATCCTAGAAATTCAGTGAAACGAGAGGGAACCTCACTGCCGGCAACTTTTTTAACACAGTCTACACAAAGTTTGGTGGTATCAGCTGGAGTCAATTTTGCCTCACACCCAGCACAAATCTTTGGCTTGGGAGCAGACTTATCCTCTTTGGAAGTGGAGGGATCAGCTGCAGGCTTAGGCTTGTCAGGTTGACCAGACTTGGCAGAGGTAGACATAATGCCATTCAATTATTATACAGTATCTATAAAGAATACCATAAGAAAGAGGCACTCACTTTTATACCCTGGAGCCTCAGCCAGCGTCTACTTTCTGTGTTGTGGCCTTCGTCCGGTTCCTGCGTTCCACTGATGGAACGCACGCCACTGCGACTTCCTGGATGAGGTAAGAAAAGGAGACCACGTGGACCCGACGCGCACTTCCGGTTTCACGATCCGGGAAGCGCTGCGGCCAGAAAATGCTAAGACTCCAGACCTCCAGACCAGCATGCCATGCGACCCATTCGCAGGGTATCTGCAGCTGAATTATGCACTCCACAGCTGTTGGTAGAACACATGCCGGCCAGAATGAGCAGCAACACAAACGGAGTAACAAACATGATGGAGGTAACAAACCTCCGTCTACCAGCTGGTAGGACCAAAATTAACTGACGCATGTTGTTTCAGGCGGTTCTTTTAAAGTTTCTGATTGGTCCTACCAGCTGATAGGCGGAGACAACACCCACGCTTGCCGTGGACAGGACACAGAGGAAATATATTCTAAAACATCAATGTAACAGCAATGAGTGTACAACGCACAGTTCTTAAGCTGTGGTACGTAAATGTCAACACCCCAGATAACTTGCATTTGTAGCATTATTTGTGTGCTGTTTGTAATGTAACGTCTATGATGGAGCAACAGATATCTTCTTGTAAAATCACTTTTAATGTATGGTGCCATAAGTGTAGTGTGTTCAAGAATATATTAGTAAAGAACTGTGATTCTAATTACCGGATGGTGTTATTGTTATAGCTGGATAATGGAGTTATATACTCTTTGGCACTTTTTGGCAGGATTTTTGGCTCCCACCATGGCTGTTCACTTACTTGAAAATTTCTTTGTCAGTAGTGTATTTTAAAAAACACGAAGGTCCCTGCTGTGGAGCTCTGATATCCAGATGTCCAGATGCAATGTATATCAGCAATCGGTCTGGTTCTACTGGAGACCTCCGGCAGGTTGAATTCCTTGTGTTGTTCCTTCCAACGTGTTTCAAAGCGCTAATGACTTCTTCCTAAGGGAAAATGGTAGTGCTGCAAAAGGGCGCTACATTTCGCTTTCCCTCCTATTTGTAGCTTCCTTATGCCAATCTTAATTAACACCTCCTTTTTAGTTACAATGTTGACCTTGTTACAATGTGTATTAACAAAACATCACATAACAATTTGCAGATATGAATATGTACGATAAAAAAGCTTCAAAAACATAAAAATAATAAAATCCATTTTAAAGGGATAGTAATACTTTGTTTTAATTTTATTTTATTTTGTAGGCGTTAAAAAAACATGAAGAACGATATAAGTCTTATCTCTCAAACCTTTATGGTTTAAGAGATATGCACAATCAAAGTTTCCCCTCCCCGCCCCTTTTACCTAGTGTAAGCCATCTCTTCTCAGATGTGAATCTGGTTGTAAGACCAGACAGATAACAGCAGGGGACAATCTTCTTTATATAAAAACAATGAAAGCCCTTCCCCCCTTGTCAAGCTTTTCAGCTTTTTCCCTTATCTTAATTGAAGATTGTCCCTCTGTGCAATCTACCTGGGCACCTCCCTTCTGCTTTGGCTGAGCAGTGTTACGTCAGTAAAAGGGGTGGGAGGGGGACAGTTTGTCATTGAATTACTCCTGAACTACAACTCTGACAGAACTGAAATAACACTCTCCAAAGTCCAAATACTATGATGATTAATTAGAGTTGTTTTTATTATGAAATATTACTATGCCTTTAAATGCAAAACCTATTGTCGGCTAGGTTCTCATATTTAAATATAACACGTGTATCACTCTATTTATGTGAATGTGATGAATGTATATCTTACAGTTATAAAAACTGTAGGGTTAGTTTTAAACAGGTAATTCTTCTCGGACTTGAAGCGTATTTGTGACACTTTTGCTTCATAAAGTGGATTGGACTTGTCTGTTTTGCTATAATTTAGAACACCCCGCCCAATAGACTCTTCCCCCAGCCTTCAAATTTTCAGACGCTCCATGAAAACTCACCTCTTCAGGGAAGCCTATCAACTGCCTCCATAAACACTATCACCAAGACTCACCCCTTGCCTGGACCACTGCACTCTCCAGCTCTTCTCACTCCCATCCACTGATTGGCATTTCATGTGGCAGGAGGCACTTGCACCCAATATCACTTACTCCCTCTGTGTCAAACCCACCTTCCCCTAGACTGTAAGCTCTCACAAGCAGGGCCCTCTGATCCTTCTGTCTCCACATTTGACAGTACTATTTAATACGTCTGTCTATTCCCAATTGTAAAGCGCTGCGGATTAGTTGGTGCTATATAAATAAATAAATAATAATAACCGCATATATTGTAGTGTTATTAACTATAGTGCAAAGCATACTGTACTATATTAGTTTGGTTCCTGGTTATATACCTATACAAACCTGTAATTTGAAATACACTTAAATCTCTTTTAAATTTATTTTGGATGCCTGGACTGTCCACCTCTATTTACTGTTTCCTTTTTTTTTTTTTGGAAAGTTTGTTTATTGGAGGCACACGAGCACACGAATCATACAATAAGAGAAAGTAAAATATAAGGTAATGTGTAGTACAACATTACAACAAAGGAATAAACATGTTACAATAACAACAGAGTAGCTCTTTTTGTTCTTGAAAATGGAAAACGTGGGTGGAGGAGGGTGTATGTGCACACGTCTTGTAATATGGTGATAATATGGATTCTATACTCTACTTATGGAATATGTACAGTATAGAATCCAGATTATCACCATATTACAAGACGTGTGCACGTACGCCCTCCTCCACCCACGTTTTCCATTTTCAAGAACAAAAAGAGCAACAAAAATAACCCCCCAAACCCGTACCCATGCGTACAAGCAGACCCCCCCTCAACTGGCCAGGAACCAACTACCCCCCCAAAGAGGTGGCTGATACATGTCTGTTCGTGAATGAAGAGACAAGAAGACCAGCCTCTACACGTGAAATAGACCCACAAGGCATAATCAGCAGTCACCTCTACGTCTAGTGTGAAGTACTGACTATGTCTATACAGCGAGGATTTGCCGTACTGGCACCATAGGCCAAGGTAAGATGCGTTTTTTAAAAAAAAGGGGGAACTCCAACAGACCCTACAGTGATCTATTATACTCATCCCAGGAGAGGAACCTGGTCACCCAGTGTCCCCATATCAATCTGAATTTATTCTGGTTACCCCTGTGCAAATATACACCTTGATAATGTCGAAGTTTAGAATTAAGCAAGTTAATCCAACATAACTTAGTGGGTGGACCCACAGCCATCCACTGCAATGCCACCACCTTTCGCGCCATGACCAATAGTTCCCTCAGAAGTGCATGTTCGCCAGCTAAATGTAGTTGATCAGGTAAGACGGAAAGCAAATATATCTTACGAACAAAGGGAAGCTCCCACCCCAGCAACTGGGTCAGAACATTAGCTACATCCCTCCAAAATTGTTGAACAGGGGGGCATTGCCAAATAAGATGAAAGAAATAGTCATCCTCCCTCTGACATTTAATACATTTATTATGAGACAGGTTGCCCATTTTAAATAAGCGAGAAGGTGTGTAATAGACACGGTGTAAGATTTTTAGTTGTATGAGTTGATGTCTAGCTGTGGCGGATACCAGTCTAGGACTTTTAAACGCCAAGTCCCACTCCCAGTCTTCAAGTGTACCCATGTCCACCTCCCATCTGACTCTAAGGGCAATGAGATCTGTATGTACAGTTCTGCGCAGCTCGAATAAATAAGAGAAATTGGTTTATGGTAAGATCGGCTGTTAGCCAGCTTCAAAAGTGAAAATTCCATTATCTCAAATGGTCTCTCAGAACGTAATGCAGCCAGAGCATGTCGCTGCCTCAGATATGTATAGAAAAGCCTATGAGGAATGCCAAATTCTACGTGAAGTTGTTCAAAGGTCTTGAGAGTTGAACCGTCACACAACTGTCCCAGCTCAGTAATACCATACCTGGTCCACACTGGACCAAAGTCCAAAGCACGCAAATGGGAGAGACCCTCCGTCCCCATAAAGGGTATGCAGGAGCCAGTTCTGAGTACCCCCCAATACTCTGCAGCTTTTCCATCCTCATTCAAGCATGCACTAGTCAGACCGATACTCAAAAACCCTCACTCAACCCCACCTGTCTTTCAAATTACTGTCCAATCTCACTTCTCCCCTTTACATCTAAGATCTTGGAACGCCCTGTATTCTCTCGCTTAATCTCTTTTCTCAGTTCAAACTCTCTTCTTGACCCATTACAGTCAGGTTTCTGTTCCAACTATTCCACTGAGACAGCCCTAACAAAAATTACTAATGACTTATACACAGCAAGGGACAAAGGACAATTCAATATACTAATCCTACTAGATTTATCTGCTGCTTTTTACACTAACCATGCACTCCTACTGGACACACTGCACACCCTTGCCATCCGTGACACACCTCTAAAATGGCTTTCCTCCTTTCTCTCTGAACGCACTTTCAGTGTTTCTTTTGCTAATGCTCTCTCACCTCCCCACGACCTCACAGTAGGTGTTCCTCAGGGATCAGTCCTGGGACCACTTCTCTTTTCCCTCTACACTCTCTCACTTGTCGACTTCATCTCATCTCTTGGTTTTAATTACCATCTGTATGTGGATAACACTCTAATCTATCTCTCTGTCCTGACCTCACTCCAGCTGTGCAGTCTTGAGTCACTCAATGTCTGTCAGCTATTTCATCATGGATGGCCCACCGCCATCTTAAATTCAATATGGCTAAGACAAATCTGGTGGTGTTCCCTCCAAAAACCCATCCACAATCCCCCTTCTCCATCACAATAGACAACTATGCCATACACTCAGTATCCAAAGCACGCTGTCTTAGAGTCATACTTGATTCGAAATTAATTTTTCCCCCCCATATCCAAGCTGTCACTAGAACATGTCGCTTCTTCCTAAAAAATATTGCCAAAATATGTCCTTTCCTCTGCATGTCAACTGCAAAAACTCTATCTCAGGCACTCATTCTGTCCATACTTGACTACTGTAACATTCTACTCTCTGGTCTACCTGCTTCTCATCCCTCTCCACTTCAATCTGTTATCAATTCAGCCGCAAGAATCACCACATTTTCTCCCAGATACCTGCCCTCTCATCTCCTCCTGAAATCTCTCAATTGGCTCCCTATAAAGTATCGTATTTCTTACAAAATTCTCCTCCTCTCCAGTAAGTCTCTGTGTCCCTATCACCATTTGCCAATCATCCACAATCATCACTTTCAAGCATCTCCTCAAAACCCACCTACTGAAGGAGGCATCTCAATAGCAATATCCTCATCCCTGCACAACAATAGTGACATCAAAATTTTTCTGCACTTCCTTCGCCACACCTTGTACTTGCACTTATAATCATCCCCCTACTGTCTCTGTATGTCATCATGAACTCTAATTAGATTGTAAGCTCCTTGGGGCAGGGTCCCTTTCCCAGTGCATGTTTCCCTTGCTGCACTTTCCCCAAAAACGAACGCAATGATCGCACTTTAGCTTAATGCTCTTTACCCTGTTCTGTATTTTTGTATTGTATTATTTCAAATTCTGTTAAGCGCTGTGAACATGTATGGCGCTATATAGATAAAGATACATACATACATGTCCAAACTCGGGATAGGGACCAAATAGCCAGAACCAGAGAAGAATATATTCCTGCACCTACAGTTGCAAAATGTTCGATGCGATATTCCGATCTTAAGCATGAGTTCTCTATTTGCTCGAAAGTGTGGGCAGACTGGGGCGCTACATAGGCCAACATATATTGGGCCTGAGCTGCCAGATATTAGTGGTAGAAGTTGGGAAGTGAAATACCTTCCTCCTCCACGGATCATTGTAGAGTAGACAGCCTAAGCCTAGGTCCCCCTCCCGACCATAGAAACTTAGTAACAATTTTATCAAGTTCCCTGAAACGGCATTTAGGGATAGGAACTGAAACCCCCTGGAAGACATACAACAGCTTAGGTAGGAAAATCATTTTGATCAAGTTCGCACGACCGATAAGATTCAGGGGGAGATTAATCCAGGAGGAAGTTTGGTCCCTGAGTTGTGTAATTACAGGTTCTAGGTTGTCCCTAATATATGTTTCATGAGAAGTACATGCTACAATACCAAGATACTTGAACGAGATGCAGCAAGAGAGGGGGACATCCGGAGAGACCACATATTCATCCATCTGATTCAGTAGCATCAAAGTAGACCTAGTCCAATTAATCTTAAGACCAGAAAGTGGGCCAAATTGATCAACCACAGCCAAAAGCCTCAGAAGCGAGGCATCTGCATCACTCAGAAACACCAAAATATCGTCAGCATATAATGCAAGTTTCTCTTCCTGATCCCCTAGAAAAAGTCCTTTGATATCAGCCCTAATCCTCAAGCCAGTGGCTCAACTGCCAGAGCAAAGAGACCCGGCGATAAGGGGCATCCCTGCCTCGTTCTCCTGTTCAATGGAAAGGAGTCTGATAGTAATCTTCCCGCCGACACCCTAGCGCATGGCACAGCATAAAGTACCTGAACCCATTTCAGGAACATAGGTCCAAACTTGAATCTACGTAGTACAGCCCAGAGATAGTTCCACTCGTACTGTTTCCTTTTTAATAAATCATTAAGTCTACTTATAATTTATTGCAGAACATTGAATGGAATAAGGATGTTTACCCATTGTTTCTTGTTGTATTTTTTTATATTTATTTTAAAATATTATCAAGCTAGGTGGAATCTATAACTATTATTTTCTGGATCTTATCTGAACCCTTTCTGCTTATTTGTTTTGTTTTAAAAGAGAGATATTGTATTGCAAAACATACTTTTGATCTTTGAAGGTATCCTATTTATTTAGAGTAGTACAGTGTTTTATGGAACTCTTACTTTATCCTCTATTTTTTGTTCTGTTTAATTCCTTAAAAAATGTCAATTCTTCTTTGGTTTATATTTTCTAATTCTACTCAAAATAGTGTTTGGCTTTATGGCTGTATATTCATCATGTTTAAAAACACCAAAGGTCCATTTCTTCATTTAATCCTTTCAGGATTAAAAGATTGTAGTTTGTAAATCCAGTATGTTTCCTTTTGTGCCAATCTTTTGTATCTCTCTCCTCCTCTTGGAAGTGGTGGTATGTAATCAATAATCGCAAATGTTATACTTTTGTCATTTTCATGATGTTTTCTGTAATGATTAGGTATACAATGGTTATTGGGTAGTTTGTGAATCGTATTCCTGTGTTCCCGAAAGTATTCTTTTAGTGGCCTAGTTGTTCACCCCACATATTGTTTCTTTCAGGGGCATTCCAATAGGTATATTACATATGCTGTATTACAAATTGCAAAATGATTGATCTGGAAGGTTTCTTTTGTTACATTTGACTGAAATGTTGTTGATACTGTATCTATATGGTTGCAAGTTATGCACCTGTTGTGGCCACATAAGAAGTTTCCCTTCATTTTTCTTGATCCTTGATTAAAGTTGTTTTCACATTTTCACTGTCTTAGGGAACTTGGTGCTAATTTATTCTTTAGATCGTCCACTTTCTTAAAGACTATTTTTGGTTTATCTGGCAGTTTCTCTCTTAGGTATTTGTCTCCTTTTAAGATATTCCAATGTCTTCCTATAGTTTTTCTTATAGTGTCAGCTCCACTGGTATATTTAGATATAAAGGGAAGTTTTGGCTGCTGTGAACCGTGTTTTTTTTCCTCTTTGTGGCAACATCAATTGGCAACAGGCTCTGTCTGTCTATTTTGAGCAATCGTTGAGAAGCCCCTTCTATCACAGGTATTGAATATCCTTTTTCCTTGAATTTTTCTTTTATTTCTTCTGCTTGTATGAGGAATGTCTGTTCCTTACTGCAGTTCCTTCTGATTCTTTGAAATAGTCCCAATGGGGCATTGTTGAACCATCATTTTCAGTGATTGCTAGTAGCCTGAATGTAGCTGTTGGCTTCTACTTTCTTGTAGTGTGTTTGTGTTTCTATTTGATTAGTGTCACTTTTACTAATCTCTAAGTCTAAGAAGACAATGGCTGTGGTGCTAGTCGTGGATGTAAAAGTGAGACCAAGGGAATTGCTATTTATGTCCTGCAGGAAAGTTTGAAGCTTGTCTTCTGCTCAATCTTCTTTCCATATAATAAACAGATCGTCTATGAATCTCATGCATAGTACTAGATGATCCTTGTATTTGGTCCAGATGTGCATCTGCTCCCAGTATCCCATAAAGAGATTTGTGTAAATGGGAGCAAAACAAGTTCCAGTTGCTGTCCCACAGGTCTGAATATAGTGTTGATCCTCAAACATAAAATTAAAGTAGTATTGTATAAATCTGATCAAGATAAATTGTCTTTGTTTCACCCTGATATTAGGATCCTCTTTTAGAAAGTGGAAAACTGCTTTAATTTCTAGTTAGTGAGCTATAATACTATATAGGTATGTTAAGTCACATGTTACCATTGTGTATCCTTCTTCTCATGTAATTTTCTGTAGCTTCTCCATTACATGCCCTGTATATGAAAGTAGTTGGGTTACGTAATTTTGTAGGTGGAAATCTATTAACTGTGCTGGTTAATGAATTTATTCCGGAAATAATCAACCTGCCTGGTGGGTTTGTGTTGCTTTTGTCGATTTTTGGGTTATGATAGTATATGGGAATATTAGGATGTTCTGTTTTTAGAAAATAAAATTCTTGCTTAGTGACAATTGCTTCTTCCATTGCTTCCTTGATGAAGTCATGGTATTCTATTTGGTATGATTTCATGGAATTTGCTTGTAGTTTTCTGTAGAATGTACTGTCGTACAATATTCTCTTTGCTTATGTCAGATACTGTTCTCTACTTTGAATCACCAGAGCTCCCCCCTTGTCTGCTTCTCTGAAGACTAAATCTATGTTATTCATTAATATCTTCAAGCTGAGTTCTTTTTTGGTTAGGTTTTTCTTCAGTTTTATTTCCCTTTGAAAACCCTGTAACACCATTTCCATAAACTATTCAATAAAGGGACCTCTTGATTTGGTGGGATAAAACTTATATTATGCTCTCAACTCAATGTAGACGATTCTCTTCTCATCTTGAATTGTGTCAGCACACTGAGATAATGCCACTTGTCCTTCCTCCCATCAAATTTCCAAATTAGATAATATATAATTTTCTTTCTTGGATGCTGTAGATGGTAATTTCTCTTCTTGCGTCGCAAAGGGCCTCTCAATGTAAGTTTCCTTATAAACTTTGGACGTCCACATATTTTTAGAATAGATTTGGTTTACAGCTTGGCACAAATTTCAGTCCTTTTTGAAGCAGACTTATGTCTTCTTTGGTGAAGGTATAGTTTACTAAATTGTGGATTCCTCTGCTGGATTCTGGTTCTCAATTTCCTGATGCCTTCTTTTTGTGCCTCTTTCTTTCTCCGCCTCTTTCTTTCTCCTCTTGTCCCTCTCCTTCCTCCTCCTGTCTTTTTCTTCTTTTTGGAGGTTTGTTCTTGTCGAGTGGCATCGACTTCACTGTTCCTTCATCCACTTTTGAATTGGGGTGGGTGGCCCATGGGATAAAACATGATGGTGCAATTGATTGGAGCTGTTATTTGTAGGTATTTTTATTCTGCTTGAAGAAGTTTGGATTATTCTCAGATTATTTTCAAATATTAATCAGGGGCAGATGGTAGCAAAGCTTTAAATCCCTCCTCCTCCTTCTCAGTGCTGCTGTTAATAGTACATGTGTCATGGGTTTCCCTTTCAAGTGTGGCTTTGTCTACATCTTGCTACCAGATACTTGGACGTTATTAGGTGGTGGTCCCTTTTTAGAAATGTAGGTCTACCAACACTACTACTTCATATCATAGCAGTGTCTTACGGCATTTTCAATATGACCAGCTTGATTGAAATCCCATTCAGACTGCATGCTTGCTGGTGGGCAACTAAGCAGTAACGGTGTAGAAAGTATGCTGCTCAGAATCACAATCCACGTTGTTTTATAGACATAGAAGAAATAAAAAAGAGAAAAACAGTGCAAAGAAAACACCTCTAAGTGCCATAGTTTACAAACACTTATGTATATAAATGATTTTCCCCTTTCCCTCTGGTTTATCTACTCACATGTATGAGAGGTTTCACCTGCCTCTTAGTATCACACTCAATGGATATTAGAGCACCACTCCAGTCTAGTGGCAACTTGTAATGGCTCAGACGAATAAAAGTTGTTTAATTGTTGTTCCCAGTCCTTTGCCACATAAAAGTAAACTAATATGCAGTCTGTACTTGGAACTATTTAATAGTTAGTAAGAAAGGAGGCTATATGAATGATATATAGCCCTTTACCTATTATGTGAGTATAAGGGTATCAATAATTCATTTATATATTGAAAAAAATTTAATTAATAAAACTAACAAAGTAGAACAGACTGCAAATTAGTTTACTTTTATGTGGCTGGGAACAATAATGAAACAACTTTTATTCATCTGAGCCATAACAAGTTGCCACTAGCCTAGAGTGGTGCTCTAATATCCAGTGCAGGTGATTCATACTGAGAGGCAGCTGAAACCTCTCATAAATGTGAGTGGAGAATCCAGAGGGAAAGGGGAAAATCATTGATATACGTAAGTGTTTGCAAACTTCTGCACATAGAAATATTTTCTCTGTGCTGGTTTTCTCTTTTTTATTTCAACTAAGCAGTAAGCCTTAGCGGTGGCCACACACTGTTTTGAATGCCAGTCATCTATGAGGCCGTCATTTCTGCAGGGATCAAAGATATTATGCATATATGCCAAAACCATCTCACATTCAGTGGGACCACTCCTAGGAGCTACACGGTGTTCATCTCTATGAGTTCACAACCTACACTCTGGGAGCACGTCCCATAGAGAAATGCCACCAAAATGTTAGATTTATACCCCTGAAACACATGAGTTGCTTTCTATGATGATGATGATGATGATGTGTTCAGAAAGGTTTGTTGATGTTTCTGCTGATGCTACTTTTATAAACCTTTTTACTGACTTTTTTTCACTATGTTGTCTACCAGTTTTTTGGTGGCCCTAACTTTCTCTTGCTCATCCTCTACAATGCAACGCTTTGGTCTATAAGCATATCTTTATATTCTTTGACAGAATCCCATTCCTCATACAGAATCTGCTGATCGTCATGCCTTGTCACAAATTCGGAAATTTTGGGCTTGATTCAATTCCCCCTGAAGCAAAAAAAAAAAAAACCCAGCCAACAGCATTTCTATAAGCACGGTAATCAATGCAATTACATGTGCTATGAAGAAATACCGGCTAAAAGAACCACAACTTGGCCGATAACATTGTGGGTGTTTATGCCCATTGACACACAACAGAAATCTGAAATATGCTATTCAGTTCCATGCATTAGGCACTAAGATATGTTAAGGGACCCACTTTATCGTGTGAAAATCAGTTGTTGTTTTTTTGTCCCTTAACACATCTCCATAGTGCAGATGCAGGAATTGAACATGATAAAAAAAGCATAAAAAACCTAAGTCACCAGTAGATGTATTGATATGGGGCCCTAAGCCCCATATCAGTACATCCAAATAGATAGCACATTATTTGCCATTGTCCAGGTGACAAAGATGCTCCCTCCAAAACCTTCAAGTTTTGCATTGTATACTCACTAATGGCCTTATTCTGCTCATACAAATGCTCTAGCATGCACAATGTAAAATTCCACCTGTTTGGGATCTCAATTTTCAGCTGGTGATGGGACAAGTTGTTACTCTTCTATGGAATATAATGCACTGCGAGCACTGTAAGAGCAGCTAAAATGGGCACAAATTTTGTGGAAGATATTCAGCATCTCTTTGAGGGTTTCAGATTCTGAGAGGAATCTAGTCACAATAAATTCAAGACATGGGCAAAGCACTGTACATGCACCATATAACCTATTCTCAAGGCAGCTATTATGTTGGACCTATTATCAACAGACACAAAATCAGCTTTCAAGGCTTACAAGCCATTCCTCTATCACCTGCACTAGTTGATTTAGCACATCTATGGCACTGAGGGATTTTCTCTGAAAACTGCATGCACAAGAGGCGTGATGATGGTATGGGCTATCCTGCTACTGTATTTTAATAATACGGCCAGTACCAGGGGGTGAGATCACTGGCAGTGCCTTTGACCCCTGCTGCTGCATGCTATTGTTGTAACATGGTGAACAGTGACAGTCATATAATGTGTACCCTGCCCACTTGTCCACATATCTATTGTAAGGTGAATTTTCTTGCAGGTTTCCAACATTTGGCCTACCCTAAATACTGGCTTGTACAACTCTGGCACAGCCGTCCTTGAAAAATAATTGAGGCTTGGCATATGCCAACTGGGGGCAACACTACATTAGTTCTTTAACCTCTATTGTCTACAAAAGATTAAGGCAGCTTGTCAACTTTACAGTTCCACTGGTGTACTTTGGAATTATTTTTGTGAAGTTTTTGTCTCCATCCCAAGAGGATAGAACATATGAGTTGGCAATACATATGTAACTTTATTGCTTTTTCAACATAACTTGACGAGTTGGTGGGGTGGTGGCAGCATGTGTGGGCAGTACAAAAAAAAACAACAAACCCTGAGTCATACTCAGCAGGAGCCATAGGTGTTATTTCAAATGAAGGAAATCTTGGCACTTCTATAATAATCCCCGTGAACCTTAAGAGTGCTTTTGCTTCTGCAAGTCAAGGCACCACTTACATGTCAATAGTGTTCCTCCCAATCAGACCTGCGGTTGTGCTTCAGGTGCCGTCTCATTGAGGATGTGTCTAAGTTTGAGTCTGCTTTCCCCTGGTCACCTTCTTCTTACACAGACAACAGATGGCAACATGTTTAGCTTTTAGATCATGGGTGAAGTATCTCCGTACTGTATGATTCATGGACTGAAGGGTCCTGAAGGGCTACTACTACTGGGGTTACTTGTACTACTAGGGGTCAAAGGTGCTGCACTTGCAACAACAGCAGAAGGATAAAACATAGCTAGGGTTCTTGATGTCAGTGACCTATGTTTCTGATTATTTAGTGTTTGTGGCTGGGTGGGGGTTCGATTTGGAATCTGTGATTATGCTTTAAGGATTAGTGTACTTTTAGGCATTTACCTTGGCCAGAATCAGACTTTCCAACTAATCTTTCAAATAGTTTATAAACAGATACAGAGATCCTTTGTAGTGGTGGAAGATCAGCCTTTGCCTTTAAGATAATTTTACTGTTGTGTCATCCTCTCGCTAAAGTCCTCTAGGCTTTTTGAAGTCTCACCAATTTCTTTTTACTTTACCCTTAAAGAGATTTTCAGCACATTTTCCACTACTTTGAGGACTGGTGTTTTTTATCTCATTATTAAGCATAGCAGTTAGTTGAACTGCCACACATTCCCCCATTATGCCATCAGCACTAAAATGAGATTTGTTGTCACTTTCAATGTTTTATTAATATTACTGGTAGTGGTAGAACTTTTTATGTGACACAACAAACAGCCTCATCAGGAGAAGAAGGATAATCATTATTTCTAGTATCTGTCTGCCTCAATCACAGCTCACGCCATGGTCCCTTTCACCTATCAAACTATTTTATATTTTGTAAAGTATTTTTTTAAATAAACTGTCCCTATCATCATTAAAAAAACACGCATTCCTAGTGCAACTGCTTCTTCTCCCCACACTCCACTAACACAGGGAACAGCCAAGAGAAAGAACTGTGGATCATAGTTGCCTGTGTCTTCTTTATCACATAACTTTTTGAGGTATTAGGATAAATCTCATTTGGTCCCCCAAAACCCAGCTTCTCCTAACAAAGAGAACAACCAGCTGGAAGGATCACAGCTGCCTTTGTCATCTCAGTCACACAAAATGTTGAGTTATCTGGAGTAAATCTCATTTCCTGCCTTCTCACATCTTCAGACTCCCCTTAAGCAGAGATAACAGTCAGATCAGGCAGGAACTTAGATAACAGCTGGCTGTCTCAGTCAACCCAGACTTTGGGGTATTTTCAGTTACTCTCCTTTCTCCCTTTACAGTCCCTCCCGAGACCTCCAGACTCCCCTAACACAGATAACAAATTGACTGCACACAAGACTCCCTACACTCAGTCTTTGCTTTATTTGCATATCCTAAGTAGCTCAGAATTGTGCTGCTTTCTCTTGCTAACAAATACAGAAATGACATGCTGCAATAACCTCATAGCCCTTTTGTACTATCCTTGCTGAAAAGTAAGGAAACTTGACACTTGGTGGGGAAGTTCAGTCTTACCATTGATTTTAATGCAATGACCTAGGTGGAAAAAATGGAAAATTGGCACTGTTTGCAAAAAATTTCCTGCATGGTGGGAAATGCCTTTTTTTTTTTTACCTATTTCAGTTTTGAGGCAAAAAAGTTTTGTCCATCTCTAGTTATCATTATGGGGAACTTTAATCTTCCAGATGTGGACTGGAAAAACCAATACGTAGGTTCAGCCAGGAGTAGAGATATACTAAACTCTTTATAGGGATTTTCTCATAGTCAATTAGTAAAAGAGGCAACTAGAAAGGAAGCAATACTAGTATTATATAATGGAGATAGATGTAAGAGAGTGTATGGGCTGCAGTAATCATTAATCAATGTTGTTTAAGATAAGGAGAGAGGCTGAGGTGCAACACACTAAAACAGTTTCTATTGACAGGAGTTGTTCTTGAGGATTGGAAGATAGCAAATGTATTGCCACTTCCAAAAAAAAAAAAAGTGGCAGGGAAGGGTACATACCATTAAGTCTTACTTCATTTGTGGTAAAATTAGTGGAAACCATGTTAAAGGAAAGAATTGTTAAATATCTGGCTTGAAAGTTCCTAAGCAGCTGCATGAAGATCTTGTCAAACTAACCTCAAAGATTTTTTTTTTGATTGGGTAACTAAAACTATAGACTAGGGGGTGCAGTAGATAAAGCTTATATAAATTTTAGTAAGGCATTTGACACTGTCCATCATCAAAGACTAGTTAATAAATTGTAATGTTTTGGGTCTAGATGTAAAAATAGATGAATGGGTGTGGCAATGGCTGAGGGACATGAGGCAGAGGTTATAGTTATTGGAGAATGTATTACTAGTGGAGTAACTTGGAATCTGTACTGGGGCCCATTATTTTTAATATTTTTTATTAGTAATATTGCAAAATGTCTTCAAGGTTCAGGTATGTCTTTCTGAAGATGATACAAAAATATGAAAAAAGGTTGATATTCCAGGTGGAATAAACGAAATGGCAAATTATTTAGGCTAATAAGAACAATGGACAATGTTGATGAATGTAAAATAATTCACTTTGAATTAAAAATCCAATGCCAGAATTAGTATTTAGGGTACTGTGCTGTCGATGATAATTGAGGAACGGGACTTGGGAGGCAGATAATGTAATAAAGTGGTGGGGAATGCAAGCAGAGCCCTGAATTATATAGGTAGACGCATCTGCAGCAGAAAGAAGGAAATGTTCATGCCACTCTGAAAATCACTGGTTAAAACTCACCTAGAGTAACGCATACATTACTGGAGACCCCATCTTCAAAAGAAAATAGCTATTCTGGAGATAATTCAGAAAAGGGCTTCTAAAATAATAAATGGTTTACAGGATTGACTAAAGGATTTGAATATGTATAGCTTGGAGGAAAGAAAAGGAAAAGAGAGAGAGAAACATAAAGGGATTCAACAAAGTACAGGAAGGAATTACATTTCAAAGGAATAGAAATGTAAGGACAAAAGGTCTTAGCCTAAAACTAGAGGGACAGAGGTTTAGATGTAATGTAAGAAAGTTTTACTTCACTGAGAGGGTGGCAGAAGAGTGGAATAGCCTAGAAGCGCAAGTGATAGATGTTAATACCGTGAGGAAATTTAAGCATGTGTGGGAAAGGCATAAGGCTATCCTGAACATAACACAAATCCAAGGACCAAATAAGGTTTGAGGTTTTTAGAGTAGGCAAAATTGGCAGATTAGATCAGCAGAATTGTTCTAAGTTTCTACAGCCTACCAGCTAATCAACATGGCTGAAGAACTAAATTTGAATTCATAGTACAGACAAAAGTTCCAGAGAAAACATACACGGAAAAGCCCTAATGGCAATTCAACCAAAATCAAAATGCTATTGAAAAAGCATAAGAATCCTGAATGTGCACTGTCCAATTGCTTCAGGGAACTCCAAGAACTTCCAGGCACAGACATTTTACCCCACAATGACTATGTTGTTTAGACTGTCCTAGACACGGCCCATGACCTACTATGACACAAGAAAAAACAACCAGTTGCCATGGTGAAAAAGTGACATTGAAGCAAAACAGTAGAATATGTAGAAATGTGCAAGACCATAAGAAATGAAGAAATGCTCAAGTTCAGTACTTAGCTCATCAAAACACAAGAAAGCCAAGAGATAAAGAAAGCAAAACAAAAGATGGCCAAACATAGGAGCCAAATGCTTGAACAGCAAAAGCTGAAAAACAATTATGAAAATGAGTGTAAGAATTGTATTCAAATGAAGATCAACAAGTGAATGCAGTACTAGAGGCTGAAGCTGTGTCATAAATGTTGGTATCAGTAGGAGCTGCAATAAAATCAATAAATAAGTGGCAAAGAAGCTGGACATGATAAAGTCACTATTGAAATGTCGAAAACCAGAGGGCAACTCTTATTCAGTAGTCATCCTGCTGCATAAAAAAGATAATGCAGATCTAAAAATTACCGATCACTATGTCTATTGCTAGTTGTCTGCAAGGTTATCACAAAGTTACTATCAAGAATTATGGACAAAATACTTGATGAAGCACAACCAAAGAACAAGCAGTCTTCAGAAGCTGTCTAGTACAGTTAGCCATATCCAGTGCAAAAAGTTATAGAGCAGTATAATGAATATAACTTTCCATTATGCAAATGCATCAGTAAAGGTCCATAATGATAATGTTTATATCAACATATAAAAAGGTGTCTGACAAGGAGACACATTCTCCCAAAAATATTTTCTGTTTGTTTACCTTAAGTTTTTCAGATAATATGCTCTTTGCCAGTAATACTGAAGAATAGCAAGAAACCATTGAAGAATTACAACAAGAAAGTAAAAATGTTGATCTGAAGATGAACAGCAACAAAATGCAAGTCATGTTTAACAACTATACCATAACAAGGAAAAACACAGTAGATGGAAAAGAACTAGAATAAGTAGACAAGTATGCTGTTTACATTGGATAGGAAATGTAAACAGATGGAAACTGAGTGAGAAATAAAACTGGGATGGCAAGCATTTGAAAAACTTAGTAGTATTGTTTTAAGACAATTTTTTTACCATTGTGTCCTCCAATTTCTTACATATGGCTGTGAAACATGGACACTGAATGCCAAATCCATACAAAAACTTAAGGTTATGCAGAGAAGTCTGGAATGCCAAATTTTAAATATAACAAAAAAAGAGACCAAAAACATGTATATGGATTCATCTCCAAACAAAGGTTTATGACATCATTGAAAGGGTAAAGCACCTAAAACGGAAATGGGCAAGTTACATAAAAAGAAGTCCTGATGGTAGATGGACAAAACAAATTTTGGAATGGTTCCACTTCATACTGAACGCACAAAAAGAAGACCAAAGACAAGATGGGTTCATTAAATTTATTGTGGCAAAAGCAAGCACATGACTGAATTTGTTGGAAGCTTGCTGATAATGATTTATCTATCTATCTAATAATAAACATACTAGATACAAATACCACAATGATAAAGCTTCACTCAATATTTGATAAACAATGGTAAAAAGGTTTGATTAACCCTTTAAGGACCCATGACATGCCAGGACCATCACGGTGGTTCTGCACTTAACCCTTTGAGTGCCAGAGGGGTACGCAACGCATTGCTTTGCAATGCATTGTGTACCCCTCTGGCATTCAGAGGGTTAAGGACCAGTGATGGTCCTGGAATGTCATGGAATTCAGGGCTCCCCACATGGCTGCACGCCACTCTGAGACCCCTGAATCTGATGCTTCAAAAAAAAAAAAAAATGCTCAGTGGTCCTTAACTAAGGGGTCAATGAAAGTACATTTAGGAAGTATATGGTACACCTAAAAAAGTGACAATATAGTTATAATATGCAGTGTTGTAACAAATGGAATGCATTATACAAATTAATATTGTACTACTACTATACATTAAAAAAAGATGTGTATAAAGATTCCTAATAAATTAATAATTGTGAATTAATGATGGAGAAAAATGTAAAGATTTACAATCTTCAGAAACAGAGAAAAACTAAAAGTGCATTCAGTATAAGAGAGCACAAGTAAAAAATGTAAGCCATCAATCAGCTCTTTAAATTATGTGAATACAGTGATACAATTATAGTGATGCATGATTGAGAATGTAACACATATAGAGTCTACTCCAATGATGTGATGAATTAAAAGAATGATTAACCTTTTGAGTGCCAGAGAGGTACACAACGTACTCCATGGGTTAAATGGAATGCATCTGCTAACGTGACTACTACAGTTGTCTTTAAATAAGCAGCTGCAATTTTCACATACTGTATGTTTGAGACTTCAGTACAGGGGGGGGGGGCAAAATTTTCAAATACCCTTACAACCATCTTCACTCTGAGTCCAGCCATATATACATTTTTTCTTCTTCACCTGAATGTAATTTATGTTGTTTATTCTATTTTTATGCTTTTTTTGGGGGGGGGGGGTTGTGGTGTGTAATCATCCATATATTTTCACAGGAGATCATTAGCATTTAACAGATCCTGATATTGCAATGTTTATACTGGTAATTTCACTGGGCTATTCCAATTACTTTTTTGTTTGGTGTAAGGAAATAAGAAATATATAAAATCTGGAAAATATTTTCCTGGACTTCACTTATGGCAGAATGAACATGCATAGACACACTATCCAACATCACAAATAAGGATCCTACTGCACCCCTGTGGGACACCATTTTACCCAGCCTGAACACTCAATTAAGGACTTAAAAATCAAAATGCACAAAGGGAACTTTCGAAATACCCAAGAAAGAAAAAGTTCTGAAGCCAGAATGATTATACTTTTTAACAGCAATAATAGAGGACTAAATGTTGATTTGGGTTTCCTATCCCACTATCAAAGTTTCACATGACCTCTGTATCATTATCTTACTCTTCATATATATCCACATGTTAACATACATTTTAATTACAGGTTTCATATTATTATTAACATATTAAGTGTACATTTTGACATATGCTTTCCCATACTTTTATACATGCAGCCGTGTATATATATATATATATATATATGTATATGTGTGGGTGGATTATTCTATATGTATATATGGGTTTATGTGCATATATGTACATGTAGGTATGCGTGCATGTATGTATGTGTTTATGTATGTACTAGTACATATATATATATATAGGTACTTTTCTATAGATATATGTTTTAGTATGTATTCCTACATATTGTGTGTACGTATTTAGTTATATGCATATATGTATGTGTCCATATGTGTATATGCTATATACATGTATATATGTCTGTGTGTGTATATAGATATATTTTATGGGTGTGAGTATATGTGTATATAAATGTGTATGTGTGTGTGTATATGTGTGTGTGTGTGTGTGTATATGTATGTGTGTGCATGTACACGTGTGTATATGCATATATGTGTATATGTGCATGTATATGTGTGTGTGTGTGTTTATGTATGTGCATATGTATGTAAATATATATATATATATATATATATATATATATAAATATATATATATATATATATATATATGTATGTGTATGTATGTATATAGCTACCTATTTGGGCACAAGTTGTATATAGGCCTGCATGCCCATACTGGATTGTTGGTATTGTAGCATTCTTAATATGTGCAATTTTTTTTTAGCTCTCTCCCCTCCCATACCATCTCCTGTATTTTTCTTCTCTTTCTCCCCCCCCCCACGCATTTCCTTGCACAGGGTATTTACAACCCTCTGCAAGAAGAGTGTGGATTTTTTCTTGGTCCATGTCTTATTAGCAGTCCCGCTGTGTTAACCCCCTCCCAAAAGCTTGTCAATTCATAATTCTGTTAGTCCAATAAAAAAGGTATTACAAAATATTAATTTTGTTTGTTATTTTATATCATATTGTGTAGTTCCTGTATATGTTTTTAACTATTAAATATTTTATGTATATTGAATTTTGGAATACTGTGCCAGTTCTTTAGCAGTAAAATTGTTCTCCTTGACAGCAATGTCAAACTAGCTGTCTTTTTTTCAACCTCCATTTTTTTTTCTCTCTTACAGACTGCTGGAGTTGTTGCTGTGCTGAACTATTCATCATTAGAACATGTTATTTTCTTCTCTAATAACTACTCATTAAGAAGTATAATAACTTCATACCATGCAATTTTCATGCATCTCCTGGGAGTTACCAACACAAGGCCAAGAATATCTTTATACAGTCAGTCTAGTAATGTTTCTGCAGATTATTTCCAGCTAACTCTCTTTATTGTAACATTACTTCTATGGACTGGAATGGTAAGTAGGATACCTAAAATAACTGAATGTATAATCTAGTTTTCTCTCTTGATTTATCTCTAAGTTTATATAACTGCATATATTGCTTGTTTTTTTTTTTTTTTTTTGCACTGATATATACTTGATACATTCTTGCAAAAAGTGAAATGAATAAACAACAGCATACTCTTTCATGGCCTCTATGTTTTACGCCATATCATCATAGGCTTGATATTGTTAGATCTGGGTTGGTTTAAATGTTTGCTGCTTGTGAGGTACTGTAGGTATTAGGTGCTGAAAAAGTTTGATTAATATACCTATTAAAACAAAAAAAGTTTAAAAACTATAGACAGCTCTTGCTGCATGTCTAGTTAAATGTTATATATAGTGTTATATATCTAAAGTTACATAATGTTCTGAAATGTTATATGACATTTCTGATATCTCATTCTGAATATTACCTATTTGATTTATGATACATTTGTGATTTCAATTAGATTATGTTTTTTTATTCAATACAATTCCCTCCTCTTTTTAAAGGCTTAACTCTATCCATATCCAAAAAAGAATGCAAATGTCGAGCCAGAGCTAATAACTGTGACAATATACCTGACTTTTGCAAAATCTCTGCATTTATGCTATTTAGATATATATATATATATATATATATATATATATATATATATATATATATATATATATATATAAAATGTGTAAAATAATAAACAAAATTAATATCTTGTAATACCTTTCTTATTGGACTAACAGAATTATGGATTGACAAGCTTTCGGGAGAACCTCCCTTTCTCAAGTTTAAAGCATTTCTGAGCACAAGGACACAGAATTCACAGTTAATACATTGAATTCAAAGCTGAGTTGTTTGCTGAGGTTAAAGCACCGTGATTGCTGATAAGACAGGGGACTAAGAGAAAATCCACTCTCTTCTTGCAGAGGGTCGTAAATACCTTGTGTAAGGATCACAGAGTGGGGGGGGGAGAAAGAGATGAAAAATACACGAGATGGTATGGGAGGGGGAGAGAGTTAAAAAAGATTGCACATATTAAGAATGCTACATCCAACAATCCAGCATAGGCATGCAGGCCTATATACAACTTGTGCCCAAATGTGTAGATATATACATACACACACATACGTACACATACACATACATACATACACCCATACATACATATATACACACACTTACACACACACATATATATATATACACACACATACACATATATATACATACAATATATCCATATACATACACACACACACAAATATACATGTGTATATACACATGAACACATACATATGGACACACACATATACATAAATGCATGCATCTAAATACGTACACACAATTATTACATACCAAACCATACACAAGTACCTATATATACTAGTACAAATGCACATACATACACAAACACATGCATACATGCATACCTACATGTACATATATGCACATAAACCCATATACACATATAGAATAGTCCACCCACATATTAGTGTATGGGAAAGCATATGTCCGTACATCATACTTAATATACTAATAATAATATTAAACCTGTCATTAGAATGTATGTTAACATGTGGATACAGATAAAGAGTAATATAATGATAAAGGGATCATGTGAAACTTTCATAGTGGGACAGGAAACACAAATCAACATTTAGTCCTCTATTCTTGCTGTTAAAAAATATAATCATTCTGGCTTCAAAAGGTTTTCTTCTTGTGTATTTCTAAAGTTCCCTTTGAGCATTTTGATTTTTAGGTCCTTAACCGAGTGGTCAAGCTGGGTAAAATGGTGCCCCACAGGGGTGCAGTAGAATCCTTATTTGTGATGTTTGATGGAGTATCTGTGCATGTTCATTCTGCCATTTAATAGCTGTGTGGTTTCCCCAATGTAGCACCCTAGGTGGCATTTGGTGCAATGTATCATATATACCTCATTGCTAGATGTGCAGGAGTATGATCCTTTAATGCTGTAGGTTTTATTGTCCCAGCATATGTGCTGGCATAGTTTGCAGTGAGGTTTTTTGCATTGTCTGGTACCTTTTTCTGTATTCTTCTCATCAGTGTGTAGTTTCCTGTTGATTAATTTTTGCTGAAGGTTTGGTGGTTGTCTAAAGGCCAAACTGGGGTCTCAGGCGGTGGAACACTGTATAATTGCCTGGAACAGCTGCTGCTAGGATAGGCCCCGCGTTGTCATCTAGCCAATATTCTGTGATGCACGCTAATTCACATGTTTCAATAAGGTTGTTGATAATAACTGTTTTGTTCTTTATTGATCTGGCATTGCACAGGATTGATCTGATAGGACAGTCTTGGTGTTCTGAGTTCTTGCTCTGTACTTTGGAAACAATGTGTCTTCTTATGGGGATCACACAAAGAGGTTTCCTTGATTTGAATGTGCGCTTTTTGTGGCTTCTGGATTGAATCACTTCAATTGGGTTTGTATGTAGAAGTGGCAGAGTGGCTATGATAGTGTCAGGAGATTGAACTTTAAAGGGATAGTAATACTTCATTTTAACTTTATTTTATTTTGTAGGCATTTAAAAAACATGAAGAATGATATAAGTCTTATCTCTCAAACCTTTATGGTTTAAGAGATATTCACAAACAAAGTTTCCCTTCCCTGTTCAACCAGATCAGAAGGGAGATGCCCAGATAGACTGCAGAGAGGGACAATCTTCAATTAAGATAATGGAAAAAGCTGAAAAACTTGTCAAGGGGGGAAGGGCTTTCATTGTTTTCATACAAAGAAAATTGTCCCCTTCTGTTATCTGTACTGTCATACAACCAGACTCACATCTGAGAAGAGATGGCTTACACTAGGTAAAAGGGGCGGGGAGGGGAACTTTGCTTGTGAATATCTCTTAAACCATAAAGGTTTGAGAGATAAGAATTATATCATTCTTCATGTTTTTTTAATGTCTACAAAATAAAATAAAGTTAAAACGAAGTGTTACTATCCCTTTAAGTTTTGATTTTCCACCACAGCAGCCCCAGTGAGTGCCTTTGAAGATGCCAAGTGATTTTAAGGTAACCACTTGCAAGGGGCTGAGTGGAGAGACCACTTTTTGGGGTTGTAGGGAATACAGATATGAGGCCGAATAGGTGATCATTCCCTCAGCAGTGAGGGGGTTAAAATAGCCTCTGAGGTTTACAGGGATGTCAGCTGTGGGGGATGATCACATTGTCCTGTTCTTTAGGATGCAGGCAAGTGTGAGGTGTGGAATTTTGCACTTCAGGATGCTTTGTAGATAACAGATAAAAAAGCATGCATGTAGGTCAGATTACAGTGTTTCAAATATGTTTCAGTGAAATATATAGTTGATTTTTTTTCTTTTCGTTTCTTTGTTTTTTCATCAATAATTTTTCACAGTGTGTAGAAATTAAATCTGAGTATTGCTGAATAGATGACCAAATCCAAAACCCAATTAACAACTGGAGGTGAGTATAGGTGATCATTCCTTCAGCATTCATAGGGATAAATAGCATCTAAATTTTGCATGGATGTCAGCTGTGGGTGATGATCACATTGTTCTGTTGTACAGGATGCAGGCCAGTGTGATGTGTGGAATTTTGCACTTCAGGCTGCTTGTAGATAACATAGATAAGAAAGCAAGCATGCAGGTCCGATTACAGGAGTTCAAAACCAGTGTGCTTCAGTGAAATATATATATATATATATATTTATATATTTCATTAATAAGTTTTCTGAGCGTTTAGAAATGAAATCTGAGCATTGCTGAATGGATGATCAAATACAAAACCCACAAAACAACTGGAGGAGAGTCCGTTTTATAGTTTCAATGTACCTTGTTTGTGGTGTTCCAGTGGAGTTATCTTTTCTTAGCAGTAAGAGGGTCCAGGGGAAATATATTTCAATCCGCTGTATTTCTCAGTGTTAGAATGCCATCCGTTGAATTTTGGTAAATCCAGGTATGTGGAATGTGGAGTAGAGCTTGGCCCTTGGAATATATTTGGTGAATTTTGAAAGCAAGGAGGTTATAATGAAGGTAATTCCTGGAGAGGTCAGGAGCATGAGAAAAGTGTGGCAGCCAGCAGGGGTGCCTAATTCAACTATATATATATATATATATATATATATATATATATATATATATATATATATATAAAATATGTGTGTGTGTGTGTATCTGAGTGAGTGTGTGTATATGTATATATATTTGTATGTGTGTGTGTGTGTGTGTGTGTATGTATATATATTTGTATATGTGTGTGTATGTATATGTGTGTGTATGTATATTTGTATGTGTGTGTGTGTGTATGTATGTACACATATGGGCGCATGTTGTATATAGGCCTGCATGCACATGCTGGATTGTTGGATGGCAATTCTAGCATTCTTAACATGTGCACACTTTTTTAATTCTCCCCACTCCATTACCATCTCCTGCATTTTTTTTTCTCTCCCCCCCCCAATCCTTACAAAAGGTATTTATGACCCTCTGCAAAAAGAGTGTAGATTCTTTTGTCTTATCTACCGTCATGTTTTTTTTAACCCAAAACACAGCTAAACTTTGAATTGCATGTATCACTGTGAATTTTGTGTCCTTTTACTCAGAAATGCTTTAGACTTGAGAAAGGGAGTTTATCCTGAAAGCTTGTCAATCTAAAATGCTGTTAGTCCAATAAAAAAGGTATTACAAGATACTTATTTTGTTTGTTATTTTACATCTGCATCACTGGACTAATACGGCTACAATCTCCACTCTACCATATATATATATATATATATATATATATATATATATATATATATATATATATATATATACACACATACATATACATACACTTGTGTATGGATGTATGTTTTAATATATATCCCTAAATAATTGTGTGTACATATTTAGGTGTATGCATGTATGTATATGTGTGTGTGTCCATATGTATGTGTTTATGTATATATGTGTATATATTATATACAGGTATATTTGTGTGTGGGTGTGTATATAGATATATTGTATGTTTATGTGTGTGTCCATATGTGTGTGGGTATGTGTATGTGTGTATATGTATGTATGTATATATGTGTATAAATATGTATATATATTAGAAGATATTAGATTTATACTTTATAATAATTATTTTCAACTTCTGGATACCCATTACATGCAAGTAAGGGGCGCGGCCATGGGCGCCAGCTTCACCCCTAGTTATGCGAACCTATACATGGGTCACTGTGAGATGACCCATGTGTGGGGGGCCGGACTGGGGGCGGAGCTAGCATACTATGGACACTATATAGATGATCTTTTGATAATATGGCAAGGTAATATTGTAGATCTTACAGGTTATATAGAACAACTGAATGAAAATGATAGAGGTCTTAAATTTACATGTAACATCAGTAGAGAAGGTGTAGATTTTCTAGATCTTAATTTGACACATGAATGGAACCAAGTTATAACAAAAAACTATTTTAAGCCAATTAGTACAAATAACTATCTGCATTTTGACAGTTGCCACCTCAAACAGTGGAAGGCTAATATACCAGGAGGTTGGTTCAAAAGAATCAAAAGTAACTGTAAGAAAATAGAGGATTATGAAGTACAGGCTACAGAATTAAAATCAAAGTTTAAAGATAGGGGTTACCCTGAAAAGGATTTGGAAAATACTTACCTAGAGGTGAGAGTTCTAAATAGAGAAGAAATGCTGATACCTAAAAAAGAGAAGGTAATTAGTAAGGGGTTAGATAGGAATAAAACACAATTCATAAAACAATATAATGATAAACATTACAAAATTAAAAATATACTCAAAAAAATTGGTCAATATTACTTCAGGATCCATTACTGAGGGGGCAAATCACTGATGGTCCTGAGGTCATATTCACAAAAAATAGAAATTTAAAAGAAAGAGTGGAATTACATATATAGTAGCCGTCCTTGGAGAAACTGTGGTTGTGAGAAGACAGACAGGCTGGCACGGATACAGTACGAGTCATTGGAAAGAAGCAAGTCAGCACCCAAAAGGTGTGAATTTTGGGAAACTAAAAACGTGCTTGGAGAAGATGGGAGGTCCGGGTGGTGAAGGTGAACTCCATAAGAGGTGCGGTACGCATTAAAATAGGCGAGACCGCTGATAAATGAACAACAGGTATACTTGAAATACATCCTCCGTCTATAGGAATAGAGGAGACCAGGACTACCGCAGAGACCACAAGCGGTTGCTGAAAAGCTAAAGGACCCGAGGTAAATCCTGTTTGTCTATTATATACATCAAAGTGGACTTGAGATATCGTCCTAATATCATCACACAGTAGACCTGCCCGCTAAGCACAAAGCTATCATAATCCTTGCCCTCCATTCACAATCCATAACAATTGTATTAACATCCATACTACCAAAGACATTGAGGTGCCGCAATAAGAAGAGAGGGTTAATAGACATTACCCTGAAGAATTTCAATACTCTTCATTTCTGATTTAAAATACAACATTACATACTATCAGCACTCATTTACTCTGATTTATGAGTTAGATCTATTACATGGGATCTCTGAGTGTATCACTTGTCATTTACAGTAATATTACAGCTCAGGAGCATTTTTGTTAAAGGGATAGTAATACTTCGTTTTAACTTTATTTTATTCTCTAGGCATTAAAAAAACATGAAGAATGATATAAGTCTTATCTCTCAAACCTTTATGGTTTATGAGATATTCACAAGCAAAGTTTCCCCTCCCGCCCCTTTTACCTAGTGTAAGCCATCTCTTCTCAGATGTGAATCTGGTTGTATGACCAGACAGATAACAGAAGGGGACAGTCTTCTTTGTATGAAAACAATGAAAGCCCTTCCCCCCTTGACAAGTTTTTCAGCTTTTTCCCTTATCTTAATTGAAGATTGTCCCTCTCTGCAGTCTACCTGGGCATCTCCCTTCTGATTTGGTTGAACGGGGGGGGGGGATACTTTGTTTGTGAATATCTCTTAAACCATAAAGGTTTGAGAGATAAGACTTATATCATTCTTCATGTTTTTTTAATGCCTACAAAATAAAATAAAGTTAAAACGAAGTATTACTATCCCTTTAATTTACAATTAGTGACACTTTAGCGCTAATACCTGAAATCGTTAGTATCGATTTATTAGGTATTTTTTGTGATTTTAATAAATTTGTAGTTTGACGATAATAGATTGTACTCTCCTGCTTGCGTTCTTGTTTCTTTGAAGAAAAAAAAGAAATATATATATATATATATATATATATATATATATGTATGTATATATCTACACATATGGCCGCAAGTTGTATATAGGCCTGCATGCACATGCTGGATTGTTGGATGTAGCATTCTTAATATGTGCAATCTTTTTTAACTATCTCTCCTCCCATGCCTTCTCCCTCACTCTGTGATCCTTACACAAGGTATTTACGACCCTCTGCAAGAAGAGTGTGAATTTTCTCTTAGTCCCCTGTCTTATCAGCAGTCATGGTGCTTTAACCCCAGCAAACAACTCAGCTTTGAATTCAATGTATTAAAGTGATAGTAATACTTGTAAATTTAATTCAATAGATAATTTTAAAATACATTAATTGTGCCGTTTTTGATCTCCCAAACCTTTATGGTTTGGGAGATATAAGTCTGCAAAGTTTCCCCTTCCCTGCCCTTGTGCTGACGTCAGCTTTCAAACTTAGAGATGGAGCTCGCAGTTCATAGACCATCCTGCGACTCTTCAGCAGAGCCGTGATTGCGGCAGTTACAAAGAAATAATTCATTTTTACGGTCTACAACGTGTGCTTGGTTTGCAGTGGACCAAGTACTGAACCCTGAGATACTCCAATCTCAACATTAACTGTAATGGAGAATTTTTTTCATTTACAACACACTGCTACTTATCCTTCAACTAGTTTTCTATCCAATTGCAAAGGTTATCCCCTAGCCCCAGTTTCCTTATTTTATACCCTGTGGCACTGTATCAAATGCCTTTGCAAAATCCAGATATACCACATCCACTGCTTTGCCATTATCTAAGTTGTTACTTATTTCTTCATAGAAGCTTAAGAGATTTGTTTGGCATGCTCTTTTCTTCATAAAACAATTATGCTAATTCCTGCTAATAATCTTACTTTCTGCTGTGTAATCCTGAATATAACCCCTTATTATGTATGTATGGTGTATGTATATATATCAATCATATTCAAGGATATGATGAAGAGAGAGAGAGACCGAGCACCTGGATCAGCATTCTTTAGTCTGCAGATGCCAAAGGTCAGAAATGGAGAGGTCAGTGAGGCCAGGGTCAGGAATGCCAGAGGTCGGGAATGGAGAGGTCATCGAGGTCAGAATCACGAATGCCAGCAGTCAGGAATGGAGAGGTCAGCAGGGTCAGGGTCAGGTCAATGGTAATTGCTGGGAGGGATCAAACAATGCTGCAATACCTTCAAGACTTTGAAGGGACCCACGAGTCAGGGTCCCAGCTTCTTGAATGGGCAGGAAAGACATCGATGTGAGGTAGAAAGCCAGACCTTATCCCCAAGTAAAGGATTGGTGTCTGTCAGCATATTGTTTGTGCTGTGAGCAAGGACTGGTAGAAGTAGGAATTGGTATGGAGCATAGTCTGGAGCTGAAGAGACATCTCTGGGATGGAACAAGTCACAGGAGACCCTGGAATAGTGATAGGATGCCACCCATAATTGGCAAAAAAAGGGTTGGTGGTAGTGGAATGGTGGACCTGATTATTGTAGGCAAATTCTGCGAAATGTAGGGACTGAACCCAGTCATCTTGGAGGTGGGTAGTTAAACAACTGAGGTACTGTTTCAAAACCTGATTTGTGTGCTCCGTCTGCCCATTTATCTGCGGGTGATAAGCAGTAGAAAGAAATCATTGTACCCAGAGGACCTGATAGAAGGCAGACCAGAAACATGAGGTGAACTGCGTACTCCAGTCAGAGATGATGGTTTCTGGGAGTCCATGGAGATGAAAGATCTCTCTGGTGAAAGCATGCAGTCTGGGATGCAGAAGGTACTTCTTTGGTAGCAAGAAAGTGTGCCATCTTGGTGAACCAGTCCCATGTGTGGTCAGTGCACAACACGGTGTGCGATGGGTGGACACGGACTGCCACATTCTAACATCTACAGAGTGGCTATCATTTGGCGAGGGGTGTAATGATGAACGAGGTGGATTGGCAGAAGATGTAGTTACCCTAGAGGAAGAATGTGATGGCAAGCTAGTTGTTTTGCTCATCATGGAACTTCCCGTCTCTGCCTGGGTTTCTCTATTATTCCTCCTATTTGATCTCCACCTCGCCTCTTGTTGCCTTTTTGGAGAATCAGAGGGTACATCCACAGATGTGCTTGATTTCTGTGGTGGGTGTTTGGCTTAAACATGTTAAGCATAAATGTCATGTTGTCTGTGTTTCATGTGTGTTCTCAGGGCGGTTGTGCCAAGCTGTGTTCCCTCCTTTCCTCTTCTCACTGACGTGTCACAAATTATGCACAGTGCCATTGGTGATGACTGCACTGTGCCTGCCCCAAGAGAAAAATAATCCCACACCCATGACTTCAGGGGGTAAGGACAGGGAACAGGTGGAGAAGAATGTCCTCTTTCTTCTCGTCCTTCATATTCCCCTTTACTGTCTGGGACAGAGAATAATGTTGCTTCTGTTGCTGCTACTGCCTCAGAATCAGCACTGCAACTAGGACTAGGAGTATTGCTGCTGCTGGAAAGTGGAAGCTGTCCTAGTCCTGCATCAATTGTTAGCCCTATTTTCACTGTGTCCACGGTGGTATTTTGCACACTAGTCTGCTCCTCAGCATCCTGCGGCCCTTGCAACTACACCCTGTTCCAAATTATTATGCAAATGATATTTTTCTCATTTACCTAAATAATTGATGTAAATAACAGTCAGCATAATTCTCATGTTTTCAACTATTAAGAGTACAATTCAAATTTTATTGAACAAACCTCCTAATGATAACAGTATTTTTTTTTAAACATAAAAAACTTACAATGCACTGTTCCAAATTATTACGCACAGTAAGTTTCAAAACACTTTATAGGTTGTAAAGAACTGAAAATTTTCATTTGTTGTGTTTGCAGCATATTTACTGAAATCAAAAGCTATTTCAATCAAACTTTTAACAACATTTTAATTTTTTAAACACTTTAACAGGTCACGTTACATTTCAACATAGGACCCCTTATTTGATAGCAGCTTCACAAGTCTTGCATCCATTGAACTTGTGAGTTTTTGGACAGTTTCTGCTTGAATTTGTTTGCAAGATGTCAGAATACCCTCCCAGAGCTGCTGTTTGGATGTAAACTGCCTCCCACCCTCATAGATCTTTTGCTTGAGGGTGCTCCAAAGGTTCTCAATAGGATTGAGGTCAGGGGAGGATGGAGGCCACACCATGACTTTCTCTCCTTTTATCCCCATAGCAGCCATTGATGCAGAGGTATTCTTTGCAGCATGAGATGGTGCATTGTCATGCATGAAAATGATTTTATTATGGAAAGCAAAGTTCTTCCTTCTATACCAGGGAAGAAAGTGGTCAGTCAGAAACTCCACATACTTTGCAGAGGTCATCTTTACACCTTGGGGGACCCTAAAGGGGCCGACCAGCTCTCTTCCCATGATTCCGGCCCAAAACATGACTCAACTACCGCCTTGCTGACGTTGCAGCTTTGTTGGAACAACTAATCCATCCATCTGGACCATCCAGGGTTGCACGGCACTCATCAGTGAACAGTTCTGTTTGGAAATTAGTCTTCATGTATTTTTCTGCCCAGTGCAGCCGTTTCTGCTTGTGAGCATTGGTTAGTGGTGGCCGAATAGAAGGTTTATGCACAGTTGCAAGACTCTGGAGGACTCTACACCTTGATGTCCGTGGGACTCCAGAGGCACCAGCAGCTTCAAATAACTGTTTGCTGCTATGTAATGGTATTTTAGCAGCTGCTCTCGTGATCCGATGCATGGATCTGGCAGAAATCTTCCTCAATGTGCCTTTATCTGCACAAACCCGTCTATGCTCTGAATCAGCCACAAATCTCTTAATAGTGCAATGATCACGCTTAAGTTTTCATGAAATATCTAATGTTTTCATACCTCGTCCAAGGCATTGAACTATTTCACTCTTTTCGGCAGCAGAGAGATCCTTTTTCTTCCCCATATTGCTTGAAAATGGTGCTCTGCTTAATAATGTGGAACACCCACCTTTAGTAGTTTTTCCTTAATTTGGGCTCACCTGGCAATCCAATTATCACAGGTGTCCGAGATTGTTTTCAGTGATCAAAAGAGCCCTGAGACACAATGCCATCCATGAGTTAAACTGAAAAACAAAATATTTAATCTTTGTGACGCTTAAATATCATTTGCATAATAATTTGGAACAGGGTGTAAGCAGCAGCAGGAATTAGAGCAGTTGCAAATTCCAAAAGCTCACTGCTGGTGGTGGTGGTGATGCCCATTCCTTCTCAGTTTGGGTTAAAAAAGGCTACCAATGTCTCTTCCACCCCAGCTTCTTCACCCTCATCACCTCCACCAACACCACTTATCCCTACGGGCTGTTGCTGCTGCTGTATCACAGACATCTCACTTCCGCCTAGAAGAGGTGATGAGCAATGTGACAGCAGGTCTCCTAATGTCACACTTGCCATTTCTTGGTGATGTGAAGAAGGCAAACTGTCAGCAGTAGCAGCAGACACAGGCAGCTGATCTGTGCTCCTGGTGGTGGTGATGGTGGTGGTATTATTTCTGCAAAAAATAGAATTGATATGCACTCAGGTAGTAGGGTACACTCACCAGGATGTTCTGTGCTGCCATGTGAAAATGGATAACACCAGTCACTATCCACATCACTATATATATAGTAAAAAATATAGGAAAAGAAAGGCAGCACAACAGAAATTCTCTAAGTGTAGTAATCTTGCATAACGGTTGAATACACCCCCCTCCACCCTTTGAGCTATCTACTTACATGTACTGGAGGCGTCCCCTGCTTCCCAGTATCAATCACCTGTACTTGGACTCCTAAGATAGTTACTCCGGGCCAATAACTTTCTTGAATTCTCTTATGTCATAGTGTTGTTCCAAGGAATACAAGATAGGCATCATACATATGATGATAAAATATGTGAGTGAACCCATATGTATAAAACAATAATAGATTATTCCTCAATATCATAGGGTATAAAGGCACCTTAAAAGTGAAAATTACACACAATATAAATAAATGAATAAAAAAAAACTGGCCACAAGGCACATGAGGGTTAAAGTCAGGTTTCTTTTACCAGGTGTAGGTGAAATACAATGATTCTATATCCCACAACTCACCACCAGACAAGGTTCCAATGGCTTATCCTCAGTAGCTCTAGGCCAAACATATAAAACAACAACTCCAATAATATTGTTGATATAAAAGCAATAATTAACAACAAATACTCTTCTGGATCAAAACTCAAAATTCTTGAGTTATAGCTTAAAGGGTTTTGCGACCAGTGTTTTCAGTGTCTCTTCCTCAGGAGAAAAAATTTTAATGGAATAATACTTATTTATCTGCATATTTATCCTCTTTCTTGTGTCTCGATTTTTGTCCCATTTAGATGATGTCAGGCATCCTTCCGTGCGTTCCACGTCCTCTTTGAGGTTGCACAGTCCTAGTGTACTCCAGACGAGGAACGCTGCGTCCTTTACTTCCGGGTTTCTCCCCACGATTGATTATTGTGTAACAAGCATGCAGCAGCCTGGTGTCTCACCGGATCTGTGTTTTTGTATCCCTCCAGGCTCACCAGTCACCTATCCCATTGTCGCTTCGTGCACATAACTAAGCCAGTAATTAGGGAGATCTTTATCCCGGATACATGAACCATAGAAAATGGAGCAGGGGGACATATTTACCTCTGATGTTACTGCCGACATTTCAGTATCACTAGAGACCATTTTAGGCAACATAAGGGATAGCACATGGATAATAAATAATAAGTTAAATTAAAAAATAAAAAATAAGGGGGCGTGGCCTGGCAGCCGAGCTGAGCGGATGCACTCTGAGTTCTCTCCGCGGCTTTGGAGGTCAATCTGTGGACATCTGCATGTTCCAGCTTGTTCTGCTGACTTTCTGTATGTGGGATGCTGCTGTCTACACTTGGGACTGCCTGCTAGTATTGTTCATTTTGTGTTCCACTGACGCCCTGCTGAGTGTAGCGGTCTGGGGTATAGGCCGCAGGACCGCGGCCTTGCGTATTGCCTGCCTGGAGCTGCACTGCCGGATCGGGAGGTGATTTGCTCTGACAGCTTTCGGTGTCGGATGCAGGGTGAGGTGGCTCCGATGTGTCCTCTGCAATCTGGCGGCCGTTACTTCCGCCCGACGGGGTGCCGAATATTAGAGGAGGACGACGCAAGTACCGGAGGGATCGTTCCGACTGGTGCCGCTTGTTGATATGTACCTGTTGCTGATAATTAATGCTACCCCTGAGGGTCTGTGTCTTGGGTGTCTGACCAGGACCTGGGATCTAACGAGTGGATACTCCCGCTGTTTCATTTACCTCCACTGAGTAAAGTTTGGCCTAGCCATAGTCCCTTTCTCCTTAGCACACCCTCCGTTTATTATTTTCATTCCCAGTGTCCCCTTCCCTGCCATTAGCTTGGTTGGTCGCTCCTGTACTGCTGACCTCTCTGGGGGGCTCCTCTACTTGTGCAGTCCATTCTCTATGCAGTCTTGGGCTGTAGAACCCCCTGTTTGTCACCATCCCTGTATTTGCGTACCCTGCTACCTCATGTATGATTGAAGAAACAGCTGGAGGGCCTCATGGTGCTGTGCTGTTCCCTGAAGTTGAACCACATTTTTCAACTCTGTTCATCAGCTGACCAGTTTTGCATTATATGCAGCTAACTCCCCTGTCTGTCTGCTCTCCTTTATATGTTATCCCCTGCTACCCCATGTATTATTGAATTTGAAACAGATTGCTGTTATATTCTGCCTGATTACTTCTCTTTACGTACCAAGTCAGAGGATATCTGATACACCTTATCACCTGTCTGGATTTGGACTGGAGGGACTCCCTGTCTGTTGCCTTCCCTGTAACTGTTCTCCCTTCTGCCCCATGTACATCTGAAGACGTAGCTGGAGCTCCTCTCCTTGATGCGCCATTATATGGAAGTGAATCACAATACTCTGTTTGGATATTGGCTACTGTGGCCCTTACGCTGCTGGCTCCCCAGTTTGTCTCATCTCCTTTATATGTTTCCCCTGCTCTCCCATGTATGATTCAACATTACAAATGTTCAGAGTGAGAAGGAATATGTATGTCATTTGAATTTTGGGCGATCCTGTCTGCACCTACCTGTCTCAGCGATTGATGTCCACCCTGTGCTAGCCTTGAGATCCACTAATTTGGCCTGCGCTTCTCTCCTCATCTCCAGTATGGTTAAAAAGTCATCAGAATATAGGAAGAAGTTAAGTAAATTTGCTAGGAGAGCTATGGCGGCGGAGGAGGTTACAGCCATGTTGGAGGCCCCTTCTGTCGCTGCCTCGCCAGCTCAGTCTTCGGCCTCTGAGGAAGACGAAGCAAAATCCCAATTTGCGGAAATAATGTCTGCAATTGCTACTTGTCAGGCAGTTTTGACCAACAAGATTGATACTGTTCAGGTGGAAATAAATCTCCTACGTGCAGACCAACAGAACATGCGTGAAAGTATTACTGACGTTAGACAACGCATATCCACTGTGGAGGACACACTTCCCCCCATGGTTAACACTGTGGAGGAATTGAGAAACCAGGTACGATCCCTGCAATCTAAAGTGGATGATCTTGAAAATAGGTCAAGGCGCAGTAATATCCGCATACTCGGGATGCCGGAGGGCCGCGAAGGTCATGCTCCTGAGCAATATATGGAAACATGGATTAAGGAACATGTTGGCGCGGAGGGCCTCTCACCAACCTTTACTGTTGAAAGGGCACATTGTATACTGGCGGGCCCCAGACCTCCTGGATCTCCCCCCCGACAGCTGATTATCAAACTTCTGAATTATAGGGATCGAGATACCATTCTTCGCATGACCAGAATGAAACATCAAATTCTATTTGAGATTCAACGTATTTCCTTTTATCCGGATTTCTCAGCTGATGTCCAGCGTCAGAGGCGTAGATTTCAGGAGGTGAAGCGCAGGCTTCGAGAGAAGAATATTTCATACTCGATGTTGTTCCCGGCTCCCTTGAGAGTAATTCATGAAGGCAATACCATCTTCTTCTTGTCAGAGTCGGAGGCTGGAGAATGGGTGGATGCTCATTAATATGATTCCCCGATTCACTATCTTACAACACCGTTGCTATGGTCCTCACTTTTCCGAGACTTTGGTCCCTCGTCCTCGCTGCTCCGTATGGTCCCTCGGGCAGCTTATGGTCATTACCCGCAACATAGGAACTTTGTGTTCATACTTGGTGGACGTTGAACATTCGTGTCTCATGATGCACCACTTTGGAATTCCCGCTATAACAAGAAAGTTGGGGGAAGGGTTCATCTTGCTTGTATCACTGTAATGTTGCTTAAATATCTTTCATCCTATCATATGTTTGGGCATTTATGTTTGTCTGATGATGCGGGGGGAGGGGGTTGGCTTAGCCTTTTTTTTTTTTTCTCTCCATTTCCTTCCCCCTTCTGATTTGGGGCTATTGAGGGATCGGGTTCTCCCGCGCGCCTTGGGCGGTGATTGGATGCCTTCTGGCCGAGCCTTGGCACGCTATCCTTAGCGTGCCTCAAATTAACTTGACTGTTTTGGGATGCTTCCGCTCCGCCTGGGGTGCGCTGGGGGGGCACGGATGAACGGGTATTGGGCTGGTAGACTAAATATGATTTCTTTTATTGTTAAGTTTGATACTGTTATTGATAACATATACTTGTTTATTTTAGAGAATATTTATATATTTTGGGCTGGGGCCGTGGGTCTGGAATCCGATATGTTATTATTGGGCTGTCTCCGCCTCTCACGTTTTGGGCTGGGATCGGTTGCTCTAGAGGCCTTTCTATCTCTGGCATTTGGGCCATTGGGGCTGTCGGAGTCCACCTGATTGCTGCCGTATTTGCCTTGCCCGGGGGGTGCTGAGGCGGAGGGGGTGGATGGGGGTGGGAATGGGGAACTGCTGGGGACCGTATCATTGTTCTATGGGTGTTGATGTGCTCTAGGGGAGACTGTGGTGGTGTACTACATATGTGTGTCAGTCCTTTTTTGCTGATATGCTGTGACAGTATACCGCTTGATTGCTAAATACTGTTGTTATGTGGGGCGGGTGGTGTGGATGGGCTCGCTTGCATTGAGTTGCTCACTGTTTATTATGTTCATTTGGGTTGGGAGGGAGGGCAGGGGATGGTGTTTTGGCTGCCAGGCCACGGGTTTAGGTTGGTTTTGGGAAGAGATCTCTGTCAGGTTGGGGGAGATAGAGATAGGGTGGGATGTTTGGATAGGGATTAGAGTTCTTGGGTTCCTCTCTCCTCTGGACCAGGAGCTCCCTGTCCCCGGTGTGCTTGACCATGCGGGTGGGGCAGTAACTTGAAGTTTCTGTAATGACAGCGATTAACTGTAGGTTCCTATCGTGGAACGTACGAGGTTTGAATGATGCAGTAAAATGTTCTCTTGTTCTGAACCACATTAGAAAGCAATCTCCAGGGGTGGTTATGTTGCAGGAGACTCATCTGTCTTCGAGTAGGGTTTTGTCTCTCCGGAGGTCGTGGATTCAGAATCACTATCATGCCACATATTCAACATACGCCAGAGGAGTTTCCATTCTCATTACCAAACAGGTGTCTTTTGAATTTATAGACCTTAAATCGGACCCCCAGGGACGTTACCTTTTTTTGACATGCAAATTGCAGGGAGCTCTGTTTGTCCTAATCAATATTTATATACCACCGCCTTTTGACCCATCTACCCTCAGGGATGCACTTCTGTATATATCTGATAAACCACAAAATTTTATTGTCTGTATGGGTGACTTTAATATTGCTACTGATTCTAGATTGGATCGGTTGGGAGGAGGAGCTGTTGATTCCAAGGTACATAGAAGCACCTTTGTCAATCTCATAGACGATCTGGGATTTGTTGATGTTTGGAGGGCTCTCCAGCCGCAGACCAGGGAATATTCATGTCACTCAGCTACTTACAAAACATTATCTAGAACTGACTATGTGTTTGTTAATCAACTAGTCTTGAATTTGGTAGCGGAATGTATCTTTCTAACTAGGGTGGCTTCTGACCACTCCCCACTTTCTTTGCTAATACAGCGGGATTGGAGCCCTAGGTGTGGGATATGGAGGCTAAACCCTGTTTGATTGCATGATTCCCAGTTGGTGGCCCAGCATAGGGATAATCTAAACGAGTATTTTGTTAACAATGTTGACACTGCAGCTCAGGGCATTGTTTGGGAGGCAGCTAAGGCGTCCGCAAGGGGATCCCTGATCTCGCTTATATCTATGAAAAACAGGTCAGGGTCTAGAGAGGTTGCGGATCTAGAGGCGGAGGCTGCTGAGGCCAAACAACAATTTGTGGAAAAAAAAGACTCGGCATCTTATGCTAAATTTGTTTCTTGCTCCTTACGGTATTCCATGAAATTGTCGGATTTAAGCGCTCGCCGTATATTTTATCTGAAACAGAATATATTTGAAAATGGAGATAAAGCTGGTAAATTAATGGCTCATCTTGTTTCTCAAAGCGGGGAAATTCATTGGTTTCCTCTCTTCGGGGCCCTGGGGGGGAACTTCTCCTTGATCCCCAAATGATTAATTCACAATTTCGATGCTTTTATACTAGTCTTTATGAATCCCGACTGGCCCGTTTTGATTCTCAGATCTCCTGTTTTGTTGACCGGTGTGGCCTTCCACAGCTCTCCTTTGAGCACAAACAAATGCTTGATGCTCCGATTCTTCTGAGGGAGGTGGTGGAGGCTGTCCGCGGTTTGCTGTCGGGTAAGGCATCTGGGGTGGATGGTCTTCCTGCTGAATGGTATAAGACATTTGTGGATGTTTTGGCCCCACATTTGCTGAACACTTTTTACGCTGCTATAGATGATGGCTACCTTCCTGATTCTATGAACGATGCTTCTATTATTGTCTTGCCTAAGCCTGGGAAAGATCCAAAGATTTGCGATTCTTACAGGCCCATCTCTTTATTGACTACTGACGCTAAAATTGTGGCGAAGATTTTGGCTACTAGATTGAATGCGGTGCTGGATACGATCATTCATGAAGATCAAACTGGCTTCATGCCGGGGAAATCAACGTCCTATAACCTCAGACGATTGTTTCTGCACCTGCAACTTACACATGACACCTGTGGGTCTAGGGTGATTGCTTCTCTGGATGCCTCTAAGGCATTTGACTCTGTTGAGTGGCCTTATCTTTGGCATGTGCTCAGGGGTTTTGGATTTGGCCCTTCTTTTATTACCTGGATACGTATTCTATATTGTAAGCCCAGGGCTTCTGTGGTGACGGGAGGTATGAGCTTGCAGTTTTTCTCTTTGCAACGTGGTACTAGACAGGGGTGCCCGCTCTCGCCCGGATTATTTGCCTTGGCCTTGGAGCCTCTGGCTGTTCTTATCCGTGCAAATCCCTTGATTAAGGAGTTGAGGGTAAAGGATAGAGAGGAAAAGATTGCCCTATATGCTGATGATGTTTTGCTTTTCTTGGAAGATGATGGATGCTCTCTGGAGACCACTTTGAGGTTGGTAGACGACTTTGGTTCATATTCTGGATTCCAAATTAATTGGGCTAAGTCCTCTTTGCTTCCGGTTGATGGTAGATCAAACGGGTCTGCTGCGCCCTCAGCCCCACTTGGGTATGTGGAAGAATGTACGTATTTGGGGATTAGGGTGAAGGCGGCGTTGGATTCCTTTTTGGAGTTGAATTTGTTACCCAGTATTCAGCATTTTCATGATAAAACAACTTCATGGCTCTCCTTGCCCCAGAATGTCATTGGTCGGCCTAAATTTTTGTATATTTTTCAAAATACGCCAATTCCCATACCTAAAAAATATTTTCGACAATTAGACAAAATTATTACACGCTTTCTGTGGCGGGGGGGAAAGGCTAGAGTCAGACTAACTACACTCATGAGATCTAAACGCGAGGGGGTAATTGCGTTACCTAATTTTTATAGATATTATTTAGCGGCACAATGTCGATATGCATTAGATTTTGTTTCCTCCCGCCCTCGCTATCAGACTACCAAGGTTGATGCCTTATTGCTACACCCTACATATACCTTATCTCAGTTCTTGCACGGTGGCCCTGCGGTTTTTGTGACTCGACTCTCACTAATACTGGCTCTTTACGAGGCGTGGGAGGAATTGAAGGGGATATTGAGATACAATTCCATGGACCCGGATACTCCCTTGTGGGGTGCTGCGGGTTTAAGTCACTTATCTAATACTGATTGTGGCCCAATATGGACCAGGTATGGTGTTACTTGCCTCGGACAACTCTATCACGATAATCAGTTGAAATCTTTTTTGCAATTGCATGAAGAATTCCATATACCGCATACCTTCTTTTATTCCTATTTATGTATCAGGCACGCTCTATGTGCTCAATGGGGGGATTGGACTCCGGTGGTTTCTAGGTTTTTGCTGCTCACTAGAATGACATTTCTTGAGCCTCCGCGACCTATATCCTTTATCTATCGTTGGTTAGATTCCTGTGTAGATGGTGGGGAGCTCCCTTCTCGGGCCAAGTGGGAATTGGACCTGGGCCAATTGGAAGATTGGGAGTGGGATATGGCTAAGGCGGGTCCTACAACGGTGGTGACGTCGACTAGGCACCAAATGATACAGCTGAATATTCTGCACCGTATCTATTATACGCCGGTTAGACTGTGTAGAATGGGTAATTCCAGATCTGATTGTTGTCCTCGATGCCCTGATATTCAGGGTACGTATTTTCATTTGATCTGGGGATGTCCTGGGGTTGTGAAATTCTGGCATGCAGTCATGCGTATTGTGGCCCAGGTGTTGGAGAGGCCTATCCTGGTGACACCGAAGATATGTCTCTTATCTATTTTCCCTGATGAAATTGAGGGTGCTGCTGACAAAATTTTGTTGAGTGAGCTCCTGGTAATGGCGAGAAAGGTGGTGGCCTTGAATTGGTTGTCAGACAGAGTTCCCATCTGCAGGGCGTGGATAAATTTGGTTTCGCAGTGTGTCCCACAATATAGATTAGTTTATCTACACCGGGGTAATCCGAGCAGGTTTGATAAGATTTGGGGAAAATGGCAGATATGGTGGACAGACAGAGCGGATGATAATGAGGCACTTGATGATGGGCTGGTTACCTGTGATGGTTGAATCAGGCTTTTTCGTTTGGATTTTTGGTTGCTTGTGACGTGTGGTTGCTGTGTGCGGGCTGGGGGGGGGCGCCGCGGGTATGAGGGAGAGAGGACTTGGGGAATGGGGGGGGGTTTAGTTGTTGAGGGTAGTGGGGGTTAGACTAGTAATAACATTAAAAACCTCAGGTCGTTTCTGTATTTACTACTCACGTAACTGTGATTTTTTTTTTCCATGTCATGAGCACCTTTTTGTTTTTGATATGTTTGCATAATCTTTTTGTATTTGTTTGTACCTGTGATATATATGGAACGATCTGATAATAAAATATACTTTAAAAAAAAAAAAAATAAAGTAAAAAAAAGAAAAATATAATAAAAGTATGAAAAATATAAAATGTGTAAAGAATAATTAAAAAAAAGTATACCTTTAGGTAAATTATAAACAAATATATTATGAGCAAAAATGTTGATAAAACATGTTCTACTCCAATAACTCTGAGGTTTTCCAGTCCTCCTTTGTTGCAGTTATTGAAATGCTTGGGTACTCCATGACTACTCTCTTTCCTCTTAATTTTTCCACAATGTTCTCTAATCCGTACTTGTTGTTCAACTTATGTATCTGATATCACACCCACATATAAGCATGTATTGTACATTATTGGTGTTGCTCTCTATATGTTGTTTAATGTTAAACGTAGTCATGTCTTCTCCTTTTGAAAAAGAGTTAGTCCCATTTAACATGTATTTGCAGTTTTTACATTTTGATTGTTGACATGTATATGTCCCTCTCGACTTTAGTTGTACTTTTTTATTTTCTTCTAAGATTTTTGGATGACAGGGTGCTATGTGTGACCTAATGCTTTGGTTTTTCCTATAGGTTATTTTAGGGTAATCCCCTCTGCTCCCCATAAGAATAGGGTCCTGTTTTAGGATTCCCCAGTGTTTTCTCAAAATACCTTTGATTTTATATTATGTGCATTAAAGTGCATGATAAAAGCTGTGTTTTAGTCCCCCCATATTGTTTGTTCTCTAGTTTTCTTCTTTAAGATCTCTTTTCTGTCTAACTTTTTTGCCCTGTTATATGCCGTGTCCAGCAATGCATCTCAATAGCCTTTTCCATAAGTTGCATCTTAACCTGTGGTATTGACCGAAGGGCATGTTTTTAAATTGATAGTAATGTTTCAAAATAAAAGCAGCTCCAATTAATCTTCATAGTATTTGAGCCATGGAGAGTGTTATTTCAATACTGTCAGAGTTGTAGTTCAAGAGTAATTGAATGATAAAGTATCCCTTTCCTGCCCCTTTTACCTAGTGTAAGCCACCTCCCCTCAGATGTGGAATCTGGTCTTAAGACCAGACAGCTCAAAGCAAGGGACAACCTTCTTACTATGAGTACAATTAAAACCCTGCACCCACTTCAGAGGTTTTTCAGGTTTTTCCCTTATGATAATTGAAGATTATCCCTCTCTGCAAGTCACCTGGACACCACCTTTCTGTTCTGAGGTGAGCAGTGTTACATCAGTAAAAGGAGTGGAAGGGGGGTAATTTATCATTCAATTACTCTTGAACTACAACTCTGATAGTATTGAAATAACACTCTCCATGGCCCAAATACTATGAAGATTAATTAGAGCTGCTTTTATTTTGAAACATTATTATCACTTTAAGCCACTTGTGGTAATGTATTATCGTCTCCAGTATATAGGGTCACATCTAATAACTCTATCTGCTTATTATGTATCTGTGTTGTAAATGTTAGGCCTGATACCATGGTTTTCTAGTTTTCCAAACTGCCTCTCCAAATGATGAGAACATCGTCAATAAAGAGGCCATAGTACACAAGGCTCCCCCTCACAAGTTCTTAAGCCAGCCATTATGGGCCTCCCATTGCCCCATAAACAAATTGGCATAGAAGGGGCAAGCCTCATGCCCATGTCCATACCCATAACTTGGAGGTGCCATTTGGTTTGGTAGGAGAAGAAATTATGCTTCTGTCACAGAGCTGATGGTCAGGAAGGGGTGCGGACCAACAGCAGCAAAAGGAAACAGACAAAGTGAACCCAAAGAGCAAAGAAACCAGCAAACACACAATTAAAGGGAACACCAATGTAGTATACATATGCAAACATGGAACATTAAATAGCCCTGCACAACAAAGCATATAATAAAAGAGAAAAGGACAGGACCCCTGGGCTGAGGCCTTCTTTTCTGATGAATAAACCCTGAAACCAAAGCAAATGAGGTCCTCACAAAAACTGGTATTTCAACTCTTGGTACTGGAGAAAAAGATTTGCACATGAGAGACTGTTGTTCAGGTGTACGGTATGAACATGAAGTGTCCTGGTGTTCAGCCAGAGTATGTGACTGTGAAGTAGGGGACACTTCCCCTTTAAATTGAGAGTCAGCCTGACAAGAACTTTTTGTAGTAACAGATCTCTTACAGGTCTTTTTTTCAAGAGTCTTATTAGACACACAGTTCATGGGTCCTTTGGACCATACTGTAGTCTGGGGTTCTATACATTCCTCTATGTCTGAGGAGTAAACATCTTGTGATTATGAAGCAGGGAGCACTTCCCCTTTAAATTGAGGCAGTCTGAAAACATTTTGCAGTAACAGATTTCTTGCAGGTCGTTTTACCAAGAGACTTTTTAGAAACACAGGTCTGGGGCCCTTTCGACCATACTGCAGTCTGAAGTCCTATATCTTCCTCTGAGTCTGAGGGGTACTCATCTTGCAGTGAGGCTAAATACTGAGCACCATAATGATCATAGATGCGATCCATTTTGCTGTCCCCAGTGCTATATGCAAATTCATCCTCTGATTCCCAGTCAACAAAATATACAGGTTGCTGGGCATGAGTAACAGGTTTAGAATCCCAATCTGGGTGTTCAACAAGCCAATCTTCTAAATCAGAGAAGTCAGAGTCAGTAGAACAGGATGTAACATCAGTAGTGTGAATAGTCTGAAATTTGAGGTGCAGAGGAGTTGCTTTATTCCCAACAACAGGCACACATAGACACCATGGGGGGCTGGAGCACCTGCCTTTTTTGTCCAAAGTGCCCTCGTGCCCTTTTAACAAAAAAAAAATAATAATAATCAGTCCGATTTTATCGAGAAGTGCCCTTTTTTTCATTTCAGCCCCTGCCCCCCAAAATGTCTGTGCACGTCCCTACCCAACAGTACTCAGGACAGAAAAAGCAGAATCAGTAACAGGACAGAAATCAAAATGAGCCACAGAAGAGTTAACAGGTATATGGTTCAGTAAGTCAAAGTTTACTGCAGACTCTACAGGAGCTTTGAATGATGAAGGCTTTGAACATAGTGCTACAGTGGAATCAATAAGCTTAATTCTATCTAACAATACATCACCTAACCCAGGTAAGACAAAGTATATACCATTGCATTTGTTTAGAATATTGTGCATCTGAGATTTCATGCAAGACACAGAATGTTTAGCTAAAATGACAATTAAAGGAGCAGAAACAATATCATTCACCTGAAGCAAAGCAGGGGGTCTGCCTAAAAAATATTCAATGGTAGAAAAAAGCAAAGGCCAAGCATTACACAACTCCTTATAGTTCTTAGGTATGTCAGAAACTTCCTTAAAGATAGAACGCTTAGGGGTTTTCCAAGGTAACTCCAAATTGGAGGAATACATATTAGACATGCTGGAAACAACTTCTTGTAATATATATACATATATACACACACTATTAAAGGGATAGTAACACTTCGTTTTAACTTTATTTTATTTTGTAGGCATTAAAAAAACATGAAGAATGATATAAGTCTTATCTCTCAAACCTTTATGGTTTATGAGATATTCACAAGCAAAGTTCCCCTCCCCGCCCCTTTTTCCTAGTGTAATCCATCTCTTCTCAGATGTGAGTCTGGTTGTATGACAGTACAGATAACAGAAGGGGACAATTTTCTTTGTATGAAAACAATGAAAGCCCTTCCCCCCTTGAAAAGTTTTTCAGCTTTTTCCATTATCTTAATTGAAGATTGTCCCTCTCTGCAGTCTACCTGGGCATCTCCCTTCTTATCTGGTTGAACAGGGGGGGGATACTTTGTTTGTGAATATCTCTTAAACCATAAAGGTTTCAAAGATAAGACTTATATCATTCTTCATGTTTTTTTAATGCCTACAAAATAAAATAAAGTTAAAATGAAGTATTACTATCCCTTTAAAGGGAACACCAATGTATTATACATAGGCATACATGGAACATTAAATAGCCCTGCACAACAAAACATATAATAAAACAGAAAAGGACAGGACCTCTGGGCAAACTAGGCACAGGACCTCTGGGCAAACTAGGGACAAAGTCAGCTCTAGAAGTCCAGGGGAGCAGCTGGGCTCTGGAACACAGGGGTACAGCCAGCTCAAGAAACTCAGGATGTGCAGCCAGGCTCTGGAACTCAGGGGTATAGCCAGGCATTGGAACACGAGGGGTTATCAGCTTGCACTGTAACACAAGGAGTGTATAAGCCTGCACTGGAACCAGGAACAAAGGAGGGCAGCTGCCAGTTCTGGGTCACAGGACAGCTGCCAATTCAGAAACACAGGAGAGCAACTGCCAATTCAGCAACACAGGAGCGCAGCTGCCAATTCAGCCACACAAGACGGCAACTGCCAATTCAGCCACACAGGAAGGCAACTGCCAGTTCAGCAACTCAGGAAGGTACTGCCAATTCAGGAACTCAGGAAGGTAATTGCCAATTCAGGAAGGCAGCTGGCTCAAGGAACAGAACTGAACTGACCAGATAGACTGTTATAATCTGGCCCAGCGCAAAGGCAGAGACTGCAATAATAGGGAAGGAGGTGATTGCAAGAAAGGGACACCTGGGAACAGAATCAGGCCTCAGTAATTAGATAGCAGCAGCCTACAACAGCACCAAGGGAAGGTAGTGGCCCTGTGAGGTACTGCACCAGACCATGGAGAGGGCAGGATTGTGACAGCTTCAGCATAAATTCTGTGTATTCTAAAAGAGAGGTTTTTTGCACAGCAGGTATTTCTGTATCTTGGCCTATATAAAAACCTAAGGCTTCCAAGCCCTTATCATGCTCTATGTTGGTATATAGGGCTTCTACATCTAATGTAGCCCAGTAGAGATTCTCATGACATTCAATGGTTTGCAATTGTTCCAGAACATGCGGAGCGTCCCTTATGTAGCTTGGAAGCTGAACTATGTATTTTTGTTAAAAAAACAATCCAGATATGCTGATATATTAGATGTCATGGCATTTTTTCCTGCTATGCTCGGTCTTCCTGGAAGTTGTGTGATGTTTTTATGAATTTTAGGTGCATGATAAACAATGCTGGATCTGGCTGTTCTATATATAGATTCTTATAATCCCCTCATATAGTGTTGTCTGTAAGATGTCCTTAAGAATCCTTTGATATTGAATACTTGGATTGTATGTTAGGAGCTATCACGGTGCCCGTGATTGCTGCCTTTTTGTGTCTATCACCTGTAGGGGGCTCCCATTGGCTGTCTGCCTTCAGCCCGCCTCACCTTGCCTATTTAAACTGAGTTTAGGCACCCTTTGGTTGCCCTTTCGTGGTGTCTCTGTCTGCCTCCACTTTCATTATGTTACTAAAGATTCATGGGCCTATAGCTGTGTTCCTGTTAACCTGAGTTCATCCAGTTCCTGAGTCTCCTGCTCAGCCGTACCTGTTCCAGTGCCTGTTCCAGTTGCAGTCGTCCGACGTTGCTGTTTCCTGCTGCCAGCCCTCGTTGCCGTTCCTGATCCGGTTGACCATTGTTGTGCTGGTTCCTGTTCATCTCCTGCGTCCAGTCTCCTTCATCTGTGGCGACCTTGTTCCTCGGTCGCTCAGGTGACATTCCCATCCTGCTGGTTCCCAGCGTGCAGACACTGGTTTGCTCCACTGCCTTATGGCTTAAGATTCATTAGTCTGTTGGTTCCCAGTGCGCTGTCCAGTCCTAGACAGCTAGTTTCTCTCTCAGTACACGGGTACTGATGTGTGCGGACTACCTGGTATTACCACTACCTCTCGTAGCCTCTACATACCTTCTCCACACTGTCATTGTCATCTGACAGTCATTGAGTCCCTAGTGGTTGGCACCATTTCCTCTAAGGCTGCCTTGCCCGGTCTATTGGTAAGGCCGGTAGAACCTTCCAGTCGTTTCCATTTTGACGTTGCCTTACCCGGTACTGACAGGGCCGGTAGAGCCTACATCTATGGTGTTCCATTAGGCTGCTTTACCCGGTATATTAGCAGGGCCGGTAGAGCCTGAATCATATGGTGATCCGTTAGGCTGCCTTGCCTGGTATATTGGCAGGGCCGGTAGAGCCTGTATTCTCGTGATAGTCTTATAGGCTGCCTTGCCCGGTATATTGTCAAGGTCGGTAGAGCCTGGTTCTCTTTATTATCCTTATAGGCTACCTTGCCCGGTATATTGGCAGGGTCGGTAGAGCCACCTTCCCATTGCTTGCCCAGGCTGCCTTGCCCAGTATATTGGCAGGGCTGGTAGAGCCTTACTCGCTATTATCACGACCTACCCGTCATTTCTTTGTATTGTATGTATGTGTATGAAATCCTGTGGGATTATATTAAACTTTTCAATAAAGTTGTGTTTTTACCTAACTTTGCGTCTGAGAGTCTTAACAAACCGTGACAGGAGCTTATAAAATGTTTGATCTTCCAATATCCTTTACCCTTTCTGTATATAATCCTTGGTGTTTAAAACAACAATTTAGCCTCCCTTGTCCGCTTCCTTTATCTTTGCTGGTCTTTTTAGCAATAGTCTTTCTTGCTTAGATAGATTATCTGTATTTATCTTCTGGACCCTGATTGAATTGTTGTACTCTTCCAAGACCATCTGGTAAAAATCTCTCAATATATGGTCCCTTTTTGTGGACTGGATAGAAGCATGAAGCATGATGGAGGCTTAAATTTTGTTCTGACAAATGTTTTGCTATCTACAGGTTGTACTTCTTCCTCATTTTTAAGCTCCTCAAGTATTTTCAGGATTTCGTCATCTTCATCTTTTTTCTCAATTATAGATTTACATTTACTTTGCTCTTCCTTGTCATTAAAGAATCTTTTTAGTGTCAGTTTTCTTAGGAATTGATCTTAATCCACGGTGAATGCAAAGTCATCAGACAGCTGTATGTGCAAATTTGAGACCTTTATGGAGTAATGAGACTAGATTGGGATCCAAATCAATATCTGACAAATATAATATGCCCAAATTATGACTGTGTGCAGGGATCATTATATTTGGGTTTCTTTGGTGTGTTTGTTGAGCTGTTGACTTGTCCTTTCTTTTGTTCCTCCTCTACAGCCTCTTCTCTTTTTCTCCTTGTTGTTGCTGGTATTGTGATCCAACCTGGAAACCTCTCCAGTCCCTTAACTTCCCCGAAAAAGACATCTGTGTAGATGTTTCCTTGGGGGACTCTCTTTGTTCTATGGGCTGATGATTTTCTTTACTTTTATCTGTACTTTTGTTTGTCACTTTATGACCATCTCTCTTATCACCAGTATGTGTTGTTTTTGTCACTTTCTTTGGTTTGGCTCCCAATTCTGTCTCCTTGAGTTGGATGTTCTTCAATTTCCCTTATTTCTTTTTCTAAAGGCTCAAATTTGTTCCTTAAGGGGATATTTGCTTGAGTTATAAAATAACTACTAGTACTGGACATTTCAATTGTATCCTTTATAGGGGGAAATACTACTTATTTTCCATATTGGCTAAATTTCCCTGTGTTTTCCTACTATAATAGTATTTATTCTTGTTTTTGCTGGTTTTCCATAATGGGGTTCATTCGTTCTATTTCCTTGTTGATAGGTTGTGTACTTTGCTGATTTATTCTGTAGGGTGGCATTGTCTCCTATATCTCTATTTAATTTGCTCTCCTTTCTAAGTTGTAATTCCTTTACAGTTTTTTATACTGTTGTTCAGGCACATGCACACATAGACACCAAGGGGGGCTTGAGCACCTGCCCTTTTTGTCCAAAGTGCCCTCGTGCCCTTTTAACAAAAAAAATGAATCAGTCTGATTTTATTGAGAAGTTCCCTTTTTTTTCATTTGAGCCCCTGCCCCCCAAAATGTCTGTGCACGTCCCTGTTGTTGTTTACCCTTTTATCTAATTCTTTATATTTAGATGTTCCTTCAAATTGACCCAAATGTACTATCTACTGTAAACCAATAGCATCAAACCAATACATAAGATCGGACAGTGGACATTACCACAAGTGGCTTAATAACTGTCCTTCTGTCAGTACCACAGGTTAAGATGCAACTGTAGTAAAAACTTCGAAAAAGGACAAATTCTTAAATATCAATTTAAGGAGAAAGGCTATGGAGATCCATTGCTGGACACGGCATATAACAGGGTAAAAAACTTAGACTGAAAAGAGATCTTAAAGGAGCAGTAAACTTTTTTTTATTAAGAAATATATATATATTGTAGGGATTTTCCTGTTGAGTAAAATAAGGGTACTCCCACTGCCAGGAGATTTATATTTCCAGAGTAATTACAGTTTAAATCTGTTTTTTTACATTAGCAGTACCCTCAGTGGTCAGATTCTAATTGAGATGGAAGTCAGGAAAGTCAGAGACATACAGTTCTCAGTAGAATGTGATAGAAACTGTCTGTCACTTCCTGTCAGTTAGAACTATCAGGAACTAAAGCACAGTAAATTCACTTCCTCTTTATTTGAACTGATATGAATTTTGAATAAAACATCTGACAGCAGTAAGAGTGCCCTTGGTTTATTCAGCAGGAAATGCTCTATAAAGTGTGTTTTCATAAAAATACGTTTACTTCTCCTTTAAAGAAGAAAACTACAGCACAAACAAGGGGGGGTGAGACTAAAACACAGACTTTATCATGCAATTTAATGCACATGGATATAAAATCAAAGGTATTTTGAGAAAACACTGGGGAATCCTAAAACAGGACCCTGTCCTTAAGGGGAGCATAGGGGATTACCCAAACGTAACCTTTAGGAAAAAACAAAGCATTAGGTCACACATAGCACCCAGTCATCCAAAAATCTTAAAAGAAAATAAAAAAGAAGTACAACTACTGCCGAGAGGGACATATACATGTCAACGATCAAGATGTAAAAACTGCAAATACATGTTAAATGGGACTAACTCTTTTTCAAAAGGAGAAGACATCTACATTTAACATTAAACAACATAGAGAGAGCAACATTAAATATGAAATATTCATGCTTACATGTGGTGTGGTATCAGATACATAGGTCAAACAACAAGACCCCTCAAAGTATACATTAGCGAACATTGTGGAGCGAGAGTAGTCATGGAGTACCCAAGCACTTCCATAACTGCAACAAAGAAGGATTGGAAAACCTCAAAGATATTGGACTAGAACATGTCCCAGAAAATGTAGGAAGTAGAAATAAAAAAATATGTACCCGAGAGGCGTTTTGGATATACACAATGAACACCATGAGATTTGGTGATTTAAATGCAGAGATAGATGCGGCTTCCTGTTTTTGAGAAATATACATTTTTCCCTTTGGTCTCATATACTTTTGTGTGCTCATAATATATTTGTTTATAATTTACCTATAGGTATACTTTTCTTAATTATTCTTTACACTTTTTATATTTTTCATATATTTTTATTATTTTTTTATATTTTTTCACTTTTTTATCATTTTTAAGTTTATTTTTTATTCTTTCTTTTTTTTAATTTAACTTATTATTTATTATCCATGTGCAATCCCCTATGGTGCCTAAAATGGTCTCTAGTGATATTTTCTATGGTTCATGTGTCCGGGATAAATATCTCCCTAATTAATGACTTAGTGATGTGCACAATGCGACAATGTGATAGGTGACTGAATGGTGAGCCTGAAGATTTGCAAAAACTGTGATTCAGTGAGACACCCGGCTGGCGCATGCTCATTACACAATAACCAATAGCAGGGAGAAACCCGAAAGTAAAGTAAGCAGTGTTCCACGTATGGAGTGCACTGAGACTATACAACCTCCAAGAGGATGTGGCACGCACGGAAGGACGTCTAAATGTGACAACAAATCAAGATACACAAGAAAGGGAATAAATATGCAGGAAAATAGGTATTATTCCATTTAAATTTTTTGATCCTGAGGAAGCGAGCTGGTGAGACAGCTCAGTGGAAAAGTCCCTGACTATGGAGTCTATTCCAACCGCGAGGTTGCAGGTTCGAATCCCAGCAGGCTCAACCCTTCATCCTTCCAAGGTCGATAAATGAGTACCATTGATTAGGTAATAATAACATCTATTATTTCAGCTGCCGATTTGGTTAATTCCGAGAGCGTGTGCTGACAGCGCTTTGAGTCCTACTGGGAGAAATGCGCTATATAAATACTAGTTATTATTATTATTATTATTAAGTGACTTTGAAAGTGCTGGTCATGAAATGCGTTGAGCTATTGCTCAAGCATCTTGAGTTTTGATTCACAAGAGTATTTAGCATTGATTATCGCGTTTAAATCAAACATATTATCAGACAAACCGATCCAGAACTGGTCAAACAAGGACAGTTTGTTCCATGCCATCTCTACTGTACACTGTCTGAACTCTGTGATATACTCCTCAGTGGGACATCTGCCTTGTTTTAGGGCCCGTTGGGCCGTTTAAGCACCTGTGGTTTCATACTAGTTGATGTAAATCGACTCCATAGCATGACTGAACGTGATGCAGGAGTCCAATACAGGACTGTTGATCTGCAGAAGATGATGGATCCATGACTGGGGTTCCCCAGACAACAGTAATATTACCATACCAGCTCATATAAAGTCTGTGGAGTACATACAAGGCTTTAGGGAGAACAGCACCTGACATGCTTGATGAATGCCTGGTAGTGATTTCTATCTCCAGATAACTTTTGAAGTAAGGAGATCTGTGGTTCAGGAGTAACCACAGCACCCTCCTGAGGGGACAACATTTCTGTAGATGAAGGACCAGGGCCTTCTGGATGAGCATGTATGATAGTATGTAGCTCTTGGAGCTGATGCTGGAGATTAGTCTGTCCAGCTGTAGCTCCTTTAGGGTCTGGGTTAGCAGGAATATTTGCTGTGGGCACCATATACGGCTTGTTCTGTAGGGCCCTGTAGTGTGGTTGGTTGCTGGTGCCCAGACACCTGTGTATATATATATATATATATATATATATATATATATATATATATATATATATATATACAAGGAAGGAAGGGTTGGTTGGAAGCACTCGCTCTTTTTAGTTGAAATGCCCAGGTGCACAGTCCTCAATATAAGTAGGTAGTGAGAATAGTGAGAGGCAGCACCAGTGGGACTTTTTGAGAAGCTTTATTAGGCAAAAATAGCAAAGATCTGGTCAACGTTTCGGTCCTACATGAGGACCTTTCTCAAGACGTGTGTGTATGTATATATATATATATATATATATATATATATATATATATATATATATATATATATATATATATATATATATATATATATATATATATATATATAAATGTACTCAGCCTGGGCTGCAGTGAAGAGACAGCACTCTGGATACTTGATAGAAAATAAAGTTTATTGAAATGTGTATTCCATATGCCGAATGTTTTCAGTACCCAGGGGGACCTTCATCAGGGTTACCAGCACATCTGTAGCACCACAAATATATATATTTACACAAACTAAAAACCACCTCTTTTATCCAAGATGGCTGCAGGCACCTCTCCCACGTGTAACACCAGCACCGGAGATCGGGTCATGAAGTCACACATGGGAGGCAAAGCTTCTATCCTAAATTTGCTAAGATACAAAACCTATAAGAGTGATTAAACACTTATAAAAAAAAACACAGAAAATGGAAAATGAAAAAGACATATGCTACCAAAGAAACTAAAAAATAAGATATAAAAAAAGAAGCAAGAAAATACCAAAATAAACATAATGCTGAGCTGTAAATAAGTGGTGCAATATTCTTACAAAATATTCCCTTGACTTAACGCTCTTGGTAATAGGTCAGTCTGCTAAAGAGAGAGAAAAAGTCAAGTCTGAAATCATAGGTATACAAAATAAACATAGAGTATTTTAATAAAGAAAAGACCAGTGATCTTATTGATAAACTTGATTTGACATAAACTAAATATAAAGAATCTTTAGCAACATCTAAAAAGAGAAACTTTAGGTGGTATAGACAGACCACAAAGAGCTATGGGTTTATCCATGGCTTTTGGGTTTGTCTGACCGCAGACCCCCAGACAAGAAAGACAGGTTATGATGATTCAAGAGTACGGTTGAATCCCTCAGTGGAACAGAGTCCTCCCAACAATCTGACAGTGCCACTGAAGGAAGTTTTTTAGAAAAACAGGAAAGGAAAGGAAAGACCAGACATACAAAAGAAAAACCAGGTGAGGAGGCAGGAAACACAGGCCTCATCCCCATGGTACTACATCAACGGGCAAAATAGCAATTTATAATCTATCCAATCGTTCTCTAAACCATGCAGAAATGGCAGTCCTTAGCAAAGGTCTTAGCTATATCCTCACCTCTAAGCAGGACCCATTCCAATGGGAGGTTGACTTATTTAAATTACATAGGCAACTGAAATTGAGAGATCATTTTTATAATAATCCCACCAAATCCTTTCAAAAAATGCAGTTGCTTTGATACTAATTGCACCAATGAATATGTCAACACTTTCATGGAACTTGTGGCTAAAGAAACTAGGAATAGTGTCCGGAATTGTCCAACTAGTTTTCATAACCTTTCTAACACAGAACTTAGTGCCATTAAATATTTGGCCAGGTACCCCAATATCATACTCAGACAGGCTGATAAAGGGGAAGGTATTGTCCTTTTAGACTATTCCTATTATAGAGAAAAAGCCCTTACACAGTTATCAGATTCTCAAAATTATAAGAAACTTGAACGTAATCCTACTCTTTTCTATAAAGAAAGAAATTGACTCTGTAATCTCAGTTGTGAGACTAAATATTTTTCAATGCAGAACCATCCAAGAACTCCGGTATTATATACTATAACAAAAATACACAAATCCCTTGACCACCCTCCTCGAAGACCAATAATTTCACCCTGGGGCTCTTTTTGTCAACCTATTTCACAATTTACTGATTTCCATCTGCAGGACTATGTCACTAAAATACAGAGTTATGTCAAAGATTCTATGGATTATTTCAACAAATTGCTGAAAAACATCTCAGAGGACACTCTGCTAGTGATGCTGTTATATAGAGGGCTGCCAGTTGACTTCATGGTTTTGTTAATTGAATAGTGCTAAATAAGAATTAATTCAAATTTGAAAATTCTTATTATTTACAACTTCAAGGGACTGCCATGGGTTCGAAAATGGCGCCCTCTTGGTAAAATAGTAAATTAGGTTGAATAAAGACACAAGTCCATCAAGTTCAACCTTTGCCTCATACCCTACTGACATGAGAACTGTATAGCTTTGCTGCTACCAAATAAGTTTGTCTTTATCAGACCTTCCTGATTTGCCTACTAAGACACAGTATAAAACACAAAAGAAAAAGAATAACTACTAATTTATGCACTCAAAAAATCCTAGAGTAATCTGATAAGGCTTGTTAATATAGACCCAAACAAAAACAAAATTAAAATAAATAATTTTATTCATCAATCAAAAACAAATCCACGGTTGAAAGAAGTAATTCTAAGAATAAAAACATGCAACATGTGGATAATACAAAACAAATAAAGTGCTATTTCAATATGCTCGAAATCAGCTTAAATCGTACGGTAACAGTTGATTGATATCAGCTCCGTACTTTAAGTTTCCCATACCAGAATAACGGGACAAAACAAACTAGTATCCCTTTGGCATTGGCAACTCACCACAGCTTAGTTCCCGAGTTCATGTCATCAAATAGGTTAACTATCCCCATTATTAAAAAAAATGACGCGTAAGATCTATAACTCGATGTACAAATGAAAGGCACAGCCGCGTCCTTCCTCTCAACACCATTTAACCAAAAAAGATTTAAACATGACCTAAACAATTATGTAAATCTAGACAACATAGGGGTTAATAAGAGTAATATTCTATTAGGGTCCGCAGTACAATATACTTAAACCAAATCTATAAAATATCCCACCATGAATATATCCAGAAATAAACCCTAAAGTTTAAAGACAATAAAGTGGGTATCCATAATAGGTTCCCATAAGCACAACTGGTAGATGCTCATTCTCCTATATTTCACCAGCTAATGTCAAGTCACATAGTCAGAAGCTGGTCATATAGTCTTACGACCTGAGTCAAATCTATCATACCAGTCATCATATAGGAGGATACTGGAAAATGAAAAAAGTGGTATTACTAGTAAAGAAAAAATCCTACTAATCAAATCCCAACCCCTGTAATTAAACAAGTATATAACACTATGACACTCTAATCAGAGCATTTAAACCAGCAGTCCATCATTCATGGGTTAATGGGAGTGTGTTATGGCTCTAAAAACGTAACCCTTTTAGTGCCAGAGTGGTTCGAAGTGCATTACAGAGCAATGCGTTGTGTATGGGTCTGGCACAAAAAGAGTTAAGGACTTATACTAGAACCTATTGTGGGTGAACATAGGAACCTCTAAACATCGACACATAAGGAGTCACTCAGTTACAAGATTAACCCTATTGATGACCGATATCATATACAAAGCACCCTTTCATGTTCCCCATAAGTACAACTGGTAGATACTCATTCCGCTACATTCCACCAGCTAATGTTAGATCAATTATTCCAAAAGCTGGTCATATAGTCTTACAACCTGACTTTTAATAGTTCATACCAGTTATTATATCTGGTGATTAGGATGACAGAGACACCAAAGGAATTGCAAAATAACAATATCTCGCAACCCCATCAAGCAATCCCTGTCCCACAATATCTCCCTTATATTATATAAAAGAATTTTAGGTTCTAATAAGAGCAGATCTATTCACATACCCCCACACATCCCAGTATACTGACTGTGTAGCCCGGACATACTGAACAACGCATGGTCTAAATTTGAGTTCCACTAAGGCATCTCGACTCTAACTAATAATCTCAAGCATATCGAGTTATTATAGCACCTATAACCAAACTAAACTGTTAAAATACTATCATAGAAAAACGCCTAACATGTTTCGCCCATTACTCGGGCTTCATCAGAGGCAAACATTTAAAAACTCCAAAAAGAGCTGATTTAAATTCTTTTACCACCGTCCCTTCTGTTCATTACAGCCAATTACTTTGCATCAATAATTCAACTTAGCCAACAGTGGTCATCTCCAACACCGAGATTATTGGAACCAATCATCAGTCCGATGGAAGACAGACCAATCTCTCATCCAATAGCACGCTTCAATGAGAAACTTTTTGAGATTCTTCCGAGATACCTTTACAAAAGTCATAAACCAAGAGACGGCAATTAAAGGGTTACAACATCTGAGTGTAGCAAACCAGTATCTTTCACCAAACTGAGCTATTCTGTTAAATGAAAACACCAAAATTTAAGGTTTCATTAATACCACTGGGATGTAAGCTGTTCAAATTAAAGATCCACTCACACTCTTTACACAATAATGCATCCACTATGTTGCCACCTCTGATTCCTAAAGATATTTTTTCAATCCTCCATACCTGAAAGGAATCAGACTTGCTATCATGATTTACCAGAAAATGTCTGGCAATCGGTGACAACTTTTTACCATTTGCCAAATCTTTTTTAGAATTCTTTATATCCCTCAGATGTTCCATAGCTCTAACATATAGCGTCCGTTTCGTCATACCCACGTATCTCATTTCACAGCCACATTGGATGCAGTATATAACGCCAGTACTTTTACAGTTAATATACTCTTTCATTTTATGTATATATAAAAACCTATCTACAACCTCTTTCTTTTAACCATATATTTGCAAGTGCTACATCTGTAGCAGGGGTAAGATCCCACCACTGGTGGTCCTTTACGGGGTCTACAGTAGTGACTACTGACCAGTCTATCTTTTATATTAGGACACCTCCTGAAAGTTACTGGTATGTGATCTCCCACCACATTCCCTAAATCAGGATCTCTGTGCAACACATGCACATGTTTGTTTAGGATCTTTTTAATAAATTGGGTATCCCCCTTATAATCCTTTATAAAACGTATCACATTATTACTATTCTCCTTTTTATCTTTATCAACAGATCTGATCTATCCCTATGTGTTGCTCGATGATAAGCTTTCTTTATACATGTCCTACTGTACCCCCTCTGCAGCAACCTTTTTTTAAGGGTTTCACTCTGATATTTGAAAAGGTCAAATGTAGAGCAGTTTCTCCTCAAACGGAGAAACTCTCCTGTAGGGATATTTTTCTTTACTGATGAGGGATGGGAACTATCAAAGTGTAGAATAGAATTTGTAGCCGTTGACTTCCTAAATGTATCTGTCACAATTATATTGTTTTCACCTCTACGTAGATTGAAATCCAAAAAGTCCACACGATTACTATCTATGGAGTAGGTGAGATGTAAATTCAATGTACTATTATTCAGTTTGCGCATAAATTCTTCAAATAATTCCACAAGCCCTTTCCAAAAAGTAAATATATTATCTATGTACCTAAGGTACAAGATCATATGTTCTGTATACTCATCATTAGCCTCACAAAAAACGTGTTCCTGCTCCCACCAACCCAAATACAAATTGACGTAGGTGGGAGCACAAGCACTCCCCATTGCGTTTCCCCTTACTTGCAAAAAGAATGTATCATCAAAGGTAAAGAAGCTGTGGGTCAATACAAATGTTAATAATTTTAAGAGGAAGTAATTGATGTCCCTGCACTCACATGATTTAGTGTTTAGAAAATGTTCTACTGCTTTATTCCCCTCTGTATGATTTATACTTGTGTACAACAATTCCACGTCACAAGTGGCCAATTTAGATTTAGATTTGATTAGTGGGATTTTTTCTTTAGTAATACCACTTTTTCCAGTATACTCCTATATGATGACTGGTATGATAGATTTGACTCATGTCATATCACGGTGCCCGTGCTCTTTTTGCGACATTCTGTCAGTCTACACTCCTGCTTTACTCCTATTGGCTATACTGTGCTTGTCTCGCCCAGTATGGCCTTTATATACTGGCTTCTGGCACCTCTCCGGTGCCCTTTCGTGATGTTCCTGTACCAGCGCTTGTTTCTGATCTCAGTTGTTCTCAGTGTATCGACCCGGCTTGCCTGACTACTCTGCATCTCGTCTCCTGCCTGTGAACTGACCCGGACTGCCTGACCATTCTGTTTCTCCTGCTCCTGTGCACCGACCCGGTTTGGCTGACGTTCCTGCTCCGTGTACCGACCCGGCTTGGCTGACGTTCCTGCTCCATGTACCGGCCAGGCTTGGCTGACGTTCCTGCTCCGGTTGCCTCTGTGTCACTTTGGCGACATTCCTATTGGCTTGTCATTTGTGACGCTCCCGGTTGGTTGCCATCTCAGGGCGAGTTGCTCATTCCGTTACTGTCACAGCAGTGCTCAGTTGCACAGTCTCCATTACTGCCATGGCAGTCTCCAGTCGCTTAGTCTCCGTTACTGCTCCAGCAGAGTGCAAGTGGCCTAGTCTCTGTTTACTGCTATGGCAGAGTGCAAGTGGCCTAGTCTCCGTTACTGATCCGGCAGAGTGCAAGTGGCCTAGTCTCCGTTTATTGCTACGACAGAGTGCAAGTGGCCTAGTCTCCGTTACTGCTCAGGCAGAGTTCAAGTGGCCTAGCCTCCGTTTACAGCTACGGCAGAGTAAAAGTGCCCTAGTCTCCATTACTGCTACGGCAGAGTGCAAATGTCTTAGTCTACGTTTACTGCTACAGCAGAATACAAGTTGCCTGGTCTCCGTTACTGCTACGGCAGTGCCCACGTCTCAGTCTCCATTACTGCTATGGCAGTGATCACATGGTCTAGTCTCCGTTACTGCTCCGGCAGTGCTCTATGTTGCTCAGCCTCCGTTACTGCTCAGGCAGTTCACCATTGTCTGCTAACCTATTACTGGGCGTTACTCGTCTTTAAACTCTCTCTCCTAGGTAAGCTTCTTAACAGACCTCTCCTCGCATGGGGTTGTTTACACTCGCTGAAGACCATTAACCCATGCAGTACCGATACACTGGGATTCCTTCACATTCTGCCTGACCTGTGTCAGTATATTGTGTTATGGACTCTATGTTTATACTGGACCTGTCTTATGTCTGTATTATACAGAAAATATATTACAGGACCTGTGAGGGTTATTGTATTGCTGATTGCTTAATAAAACTGTGTTGTATCCTAACCTACTGTGTCTGTGTTTCAAACAAACCGTTACAGGTCATAAGACTATATGACCAGCTTTTGACTGTGGCTTGACATTAGCTGGTGAATCTTACGGGAACCTATTATGGATACCCACTATATTGTCTTTAAACTTTAGGGTTTATTTCTGGATATATTCTGGATATATTTTATAGATTTGGTTTAAGTACATTGTACTGCCAACCCTGATAGAATATTACTCTTATTAACCCCATGTTGTCTAGATTTACATAATTGTTTAGGTCATGTTTAAATCTTTTTTGGTTAAGTGATGTTGAAAGGAAGGACACGGCTGTGCCTAACATTTGTAAATCAAGTTATAGATCTCACCTGTCATTTTTTAATAGTGGGGATAGTTGACCTATTTGATGACATGAACTAGGGAACTAAGTTGTGGTGAGTTGCTAATGCCAAAAGGATACTAGATTGTTTTGTCCCCTGTTATTCGCGTACTGGCAACTTAAAGTACGGGGCTGATATCAATCAGCTATTACCGTACGATTTAAGCTGATTTTGAGCGTATCGAAATAGCACTTTATTTGTTTTGTATTATCCACATGTTGCATGTTTTTATTCTTAGAAATACTTCTTTCCACTGTGGATTTTGTTTTTGATTGATGAATAAAGCTATTTATTTTAATTTTGTTTGGGGCTATATTAACGAGAGCCTTTTTTGAGTGCCTAAATTAGTAGTTCTTCTTTTTCTTTTGTATTTTAATAATTTAGTTACTACTGGCACCTTCACCTATATTATCATATGATTAGGTGTTTCCAGTTATAAAAGGTGGTGCAGTGATCTCCTGTAATTGTGTATTGTGGTAAGACACAGTATAACCCTGTATGTTCCCTTTTGAAAGAAATGTATCTAATCTTCTGTTAACTGCATCCATTGTATCTGCCATGACCACATCCTTGGGTAAGTCATTCCACAATTTAACAGACCCTACTGTAAAAAAACCCTTCCTCTGCTGAAGTCTAAACCTCCTTTCCTCTAATCTCAAGGGGTGTACCTTTGTCATCTGATCAGGCCTTGGAATGAATAGCTCACCACAGATATCCTTGTATTGACCTCTCATATACTTCTATATGCTTATAACTTATGGATTACTATAAAAAAACTGCACACATTTTCGAGTGAGTATGCGTCAAGGATTCTCTTCTATAGTCGATACACTGATGAGCTTTTGGCTTTGGGATGGTGATGTTAACTCTGTACGTTCATTTGTGAATTATCTAAATGATATTGATTCAACCATTTGCTTCACTTTAACTTTTGATTAGTTTAAGGTCAATTTCCTTGATATGACTATATATTGTGAAAATGGTTGTCTGAATACCAAAATATACACAAAAAATACAGATCGCAACACTCTCCTGCATGCAGATAGTCATAATCCAGTGCCACTTAAGAGAGGCCTTCCATACTCACAGATGGTCTGTGTAGTCCGTACCACCTCTGACCCTGTCCTACATGACCAAAGATTGGTTGACATAGGCAATAAATTTAGAGAAAGGGGCTACGACTCCTTTGTTATTGATGATGCTATTGACAAGACCAGGGCACTTGACAGAGATACTTTACTCTCACCCCAACAGACTGATACCAAGAAGTTAGATAGATTTTGGATAGAGACCACCTTTTCTACCTCTTCCTATAAAATCAGTCAGTTTTAAGATTTTTGCCCATTTTGGAAGGAGACCCCAAGTTGGGCCAACATTTTTGCAGACCTCCATTATTCTGTTTCCATAGGAATAAAAATCCGAGAGATCTGCTGGTACAGGTGGACCCTACAGAGAAGTACAGTAACAATAAAGGGTGTAATTGACACCAATTATTAATACTAATGGAAGCCAGAATGATATACAGATTGAATACAATTCATCGCAATGGACTTAACTTAGTTCTTTTCTTTGAATTCTCTCATTGAACTGGGTAAATATAGTAGGTGAACCCTCTGTGTTCAGACATGAGGCTTTACACCCAGCCCAGCTTTTGAGTGATTTGCTTCAACTAATTCATGTATGACTGTGGCCCATTTAACTTGACTAATATGGCTCTTGGGCAAGGCTCTGATCTGTGGTTCGGGATATTATGGATTCATTTTTGCATTGACTTGGACGTATATGGATCGGGTTGACTACAACTAGCCACATGAGATCATAACCCTTGTGACTTTATGGATTTACCTCTGGAAATATCTTCTTTATGCACACTGGTGATGACAAGTGCACTATTTACTTGGTACTGTCCTTATCTAATCCTGAGTATTTGAAGTTTACTACCTTGGTACATATATTTAGAATGACTTTTGCCTCTGATCCTGTGTCACTACAGATCTAAGTCTGTTAGTATCTTCTTTATTTTCATTGAGCTTTGGCATTCTGATACTGGGTCTGTCTGCTCTAAATCCTTTGGACTTGAGCTTTTTGGAGGACTATTTTCAGTTGCTCTATAGATCCACTGTGCTGTGAACTCTTACTGTGTCATACTTTAAGTAATGCTACTTTGTATCGGATTCACTCACTTTCTTTCATTCAGCAGTGCTAGAGTACTCTAATGCGATGCTATTGATAAACTTTGCTTACATCCTCATCATCATTGGCAGTGTCCATTTGTGCCCGATGACACTCACATTATGTGTGTAGGCATCTCCTCTCTTATAACTTATGTATTTGGAGGATGCTTTCAGCTGGCAATCCTCCTCATACTGTATATCAAGATGCTTTGCAATGCGCCAGAGACCAGCCTGTGCAGTGATCGGACTCAGGTCTCTTGATGCTCTTTAGCGCAGCATTATGTTCATTTTTGTATTATCTTGCTTCTTTTTTTATTTCTTATTTTTTATTTTCTGTATCTTTGAGTTATTTTTTTTTTTAATAAGAGTTAATCACTCTTATAGGTTTTGTAGATTAGCAAATTTAGGATAGAGGCTTTCCTCCAGAGATGCCCAGATGCCCTCCTTCCATGTGTGACATCATGTCCCAGGATCCGGTGCTGGTGTTACACGTGGGGTCAGTGTCTGCAGCCATCTTGGATGAAAAAGGTGGTCTTTTGTTAGTTTATATGTATTTGTGGTGGTACAGATATGCTGATTACCCTGATATAGGTCCCCCTGCGGACAGAAAACATTGAATAAACCTTTAAATAAACTTCATCTTCTATCAAGTATCCAGAGTGCTGTCTCTTCACTGCAGCCCAGGCTGAGTACATTTTTATACACATTATATGGGATGTGCAACACATTTCAGATATGATCTGATGTATGATTTGTGCTTTGATACATTAATAGGGTTGGAGTGCCACTTCCTACTTCTGTTTTCACGATCGGTATATATATATATGTGTGTGTGTAAAGATATGGCGGAGATAGAGAAGGCAGATGGAGCACCTGCGGTCAGTGTAGTTGAGTCCACGGATGGCAAAGGTCAGAAATGGAGAAGTCAGCGAGGTCAGAGTCACGAATGCCAGAGGTCAGGAATGGAGAGGTCAGCAAGGTTAGGGTCACAAAAGCCAGAGGTCAGGAATGGAGAAGTCAGCGAGGTCAGGGTCAGGAATGCCAGAGGTCAGAAACGGAGAGATCAACAAGGTCAGGTCAAAGGTGGGAAGAATCAAACAATGCTACACGATTAAAGGCAAGGAAAATACAAACAAGCCCTGAGCAGAGGTTTGGCCAGGGTGTATATAGAGGTGCTGCTACTTGCAAGCACCTTGTCTGAATGGACCAGCCCTGCAGTCCCCACCCCTCTGCATGTCAATCTGCAAAAATGGCACATCCGGCCTCAGCCATACCCTCCCCAGCCTGCAGAGTGGATACACGCATTGGAGCGGCTCTACTACTCCAGAATGTGGCGTACAACAAGCAACAGGCCCAAGGAGTAGCACTTCCACAGGTCTGACACAGAAGCAGACAGGACAGATGGAGGCCCCCAAACTATCAGGGGTAGATCACGAGCCTGACACCTTCTAGCATTTTTACCACTACAGAGGTCAAACTCACCGGTCTATAATTCCCAGGTTCTGTTTTAGTTCCCTGATTAAATAAAGGCACTACATTGGCTTTATGCTAATCTTGTAGCACTGAGCCTGTGGTTAGAGAATCTTTAAAGTGTAAAAAGAGTGGTCTTTCTAACACTGCACTAAGTTCCTGACAAACTCTTGGATGTATACCATCAAGACCCAGTGCTTTGGCAATCTTCATTTTGTTCAGTCTTCCCATGACAACTTCACGTGTTAATCCAATATCTGGTAATGGTATGGTTTTATTGTTTACTTGTTGTGGAGGAGGATTATTCCATAAGCAGCAGTGAGTGTTCAAGGCCAGAGAGCTCAACAGACCACACCTGTGCCAGCAGCAGAAGCTGTCTGTGAAACTGTGTTATATATTGAAAAAATGCAGAGCTGGGCAATGTGCCCCCCAAATCCCACTACTGGCTCCTCCGCCTTGCCTCCCCTTGTCCCACCCTGACTCCACCACTGTCCGACTCTCCCCCCAGCCGATTAAAAAAAACAAAACAAAAAACAGGTGTCCTCATTTTTTCAAGCACTGTAAACTATTTAAAGATCAGTGCTATGACCAAATGCCAGCAAAAAGAAAACCTGTTGGACGCTATATTAACATGTGTTTTGGCCCACTGAAAAGTAAAAAAACACGGCAAATTGCCAATTAATGTACTGCATAAAATTTAAGAAACAGTTTTTTATTTTTTACCAAAGTCCCTTATCAGATGCAGCTTTTAAAAGGCATAAAAACCCTAAGTCCGCAGTGGATGTATTATATGAGGCCCTAAGCCCAATATCAATAGATTTAAAGGGCTAGATTTAAAGGCAGCCGTTAGTAAAAAAAATCACTAACGGGATTTAGAGGCAGCCGTTAGTAAAAAAAAATCACTAACGGGTGCGTTAAGTGTCATGTTGCAATTCAAAGATCCGGCTAAAGAACAGCTAACGGCAGTTGCAGAATCCTAACGGCCGATATACTTACGTGCATTCAGACGCATGGAACAACATACCCCAGAGCTATTCAAAGGCTTGCGGTACTGGTAACGGCTGAAAAAAAGACACACCTAACGGCAAAAAGTTAAGACCCACTTTTCTCACACGTTACACACTTAACGGGCAAAACAAAACACCCGTTACATAGGAAAATACACAAAATGCTTACCGCACAACCATGTAAATGGGAAAATTAACCTGTGCAATGCCAAAACAACACAAAAGCATGCACACACAACACAAATCACTCCACACACAACAACAACCAACACCACAGGGACAACGACACACAAAAAAACAACACAACATGGCACGGAACAATGGGGGTTATCACACAAAGCGGACACCTGCAAATACAAGCTCACCTGGGCAACATCAACACGCGACCTGCACCCCACAACTGCACGCCCGCAAATGGCACACACATAACAAGCACAACACACCACATCTTATAACACATACACACACACCTGCAAACACTTACCTGGACAAAAACAACTCACCATTGGTCAGCACTCACCTCATCACCACACCTACACAACGCCCTAGCAAGTACTTAAAGGGACAACTCAACACACTCACTTGTGGCTTGTTTTCCACTCAGGGAGGGAGAGAGAGAGATAGAGAGAGATAGAAAGAGATAGAGAGAGAGAGGTAGAGAGAGAGAGACAGATAGAGAGAGCAAACAGTATGTTGGGTTACATATTGTTGCGAAGACTGCGGAGAAGGCATGCAAGGGAGAGAGCTATGGAACATCAGCAACCTCCAAGCATGCCTGATTAACAGCCTTCACCTGTTGCAAGTGAGGAGGCTCTGGCTCAGCAGCCACACAGGAGTCCATCCCCACCTGGAGGGCAGAGGATGTATAGACGACCACCAAGGCCCAGGGTATACCGCCCAAGGGTCACCCTCTTTGGAATGACCGATGACGAGGTCATTGATCGCTACAGGTTGAAGCCTGACAGCATCATTGCCTTGTATGAGGTCATCAAGGAGCAGGTGGATCCCATCTACATCCACAACCATGCCCTAACTGGCCTGCAGAAACTACTTTGTGCCATACACTTCATGGCAAGTGGGGCCTTCCAGTCCACTGAGGGTTACGCATCTGGCATGTCACAGGCCACATTCTCCAGGGTGCTGGCCCAGGTCCTGCCAGCCCTCAAAAGCAAGGCCGGTACCTATATACATTTTCCCACCACCGACATGGACTGGATACACGTCAAGCAGGCCTTTTACACCAGGGGAGGCATGCCCAGGGTCATGGGTGCTATAGATTGCACCCATGTCCGTGGCTCACAGCTATTCATCAACAGGAACAACTTCCACTCCATCAACGTGCAGATGGTGTGTGACAGCAACATGAGGATCATGAATGTCTGTACAAAATATCCTGGCAGCTCACATGATGCATACATTCTACAAACTCCTCAGTCCACAGAGATTTTGAGAATGGAACCTTTACAGGGGGATGGCTAGTGGGTGAGTTCACAAAACAAAATCACACCACATACACAGGCATACACACCACGCTGCTCAGCATTCACCTGACCCACAGCTACTACGTCCACCACACAAAACATCATTCACACAACATGTGCTCCCTGTCTCACCATGTCACTCACATTACACAGGTGATGCTGGCTATGGATGCAAGTCCTGACTACTGACCCCTGTGGTCAATCCCCAAACACATGCCCAGGAAAGGTACAACCAGGCTCATGCCAGAACGAGGAATGCTATTGAGCGGATATTTGGGCTCCTCAAGTCAAGATTCCGATGTCTGGACCACTCTGGGGGAGCACTGCAGTATGCACCGGCTAAGATGTGTGACATCATTGTGGCGTGCGCAATACTGCACAACATCGCAGTGGACACCAGGCTGCTGGAGCACATCCCGGACCCCCCCATACAGGAAGTGGCTATGGACATCGGGCATGTGGAGCAGACCATGAGAGGGGCACAGATCAGAGACAGGCTCATCATGGAACACTTCACCTGTGAGTATAACACACGCATGCAAACAATCCATGCAAGTCCCCCATCAGTCCTGTGACACTAACCACACTGCACATTTTGTTCTGTCTCACGCCACAGGAACAGTGACACAGCACTGCACTGGCAGTGGACGTGGCAAATTGTGTGTGTGGACTCAAAAACCATCCTCCATTCCACTCTCCACGTTGACATACAGACCCCAAGGATATCATGCACACCCCCAGGAGAAACAAGGTACAACATATTACCCATGTTCATCGCCTTACAGGGCTTGATTGACAGCAACTAACTGGATATGCCATGATTATAGCCTGAACAACCATGCTAGCCCAGTAGCGAAAGAGTATCATCTAATGATATGCATTGGATAATACTCAGGCACATCAGGGGTTAAAGGGACATTGGACTCAATATGGGACCTGAACTGTGCTACAGCTGAGAAGAGCAGCACAGGGGTGGATGTACAGTGGTATGGTCACACAATATAGAGGTCATGAGACGTAGATCACATTACCAGGGACTCCATGCTGACCTGTGAGTGTGCAGACAAATGTGCCCCCGACATGAATACACACATCAACAAATATGTCCTAACAGTTCCATGGAACAAATGACATTGGACTGCCACTGTCACTTTCACAGTGGCAGCACAATGTCTTTACCTCCATGGAGCTCTCAGAACACTTGTTAATGTGTGTATACATGTCAGGGGCACATATCCATAGGGCTAGTGCACATGTCCTTAGTTCCCCACAGAATTGGTTACAGATGAGTACACAACACATTGTCAAGCAATGGTTTGTGTACTCACCTGTAATCAAGAAGATTGAGGTGATTAAAAAGACTAAATTGTTGTTGCTTGATGATCAGTTCAGGTCTACTGCTCCAAATCCTGTCCTCTTGTCCCACAGGCATCCGTAACATGATCCATCCTTGAACTTAAGATCTTCCATGTGACTGGATTGATGTCTTGACAACACCTTCATGAAGATCACCCCTTGCTGTTTATGGTGATTTTGTTGGTGATGCAAAGTTTGACCTGAGGTTCACACAAACCTCTACTGGAACATTCTCATATAGACACAGAAAACACTAATTCTTGAGTGTTTTAACCTGTACAGTTAGGATGCTCAGCTACAGAGTTGTCAAACCTTGTGGACAACACATGAGCAGGGCAGCAGTGTTACTGAAGTAGTACGATTTAGTTTCAAAGTACATTTAGTGTTCTCATACAGGTGTTAAATGCATATAGGCAATACACACAGAAAACAAATGTACATTGTAATGTACTTTGAGACACAATAAAGATGAACCATCAGCATTCTTTCTGTGTCTGTAGGAGGATATATTTGAGAAAAGAGTTGTCAATGCGTTACCACACCCAAGGTAGAGTATCCCCCATACATGGAAAGGCATCACCCACATCACAGGAGTCCACCACTTGTTTGCCAGTGAGTGGACTCTGATGTATCCGTGCAAACAGATGATGGTGGCAGTGATGCACCAATGTGTTGTGGGAGTGATAAAGAGGTGATACAGGGGACATACTTCCAGAGTGAATACCTGTCCACAGTATCTGTATTGCTCAGTATAATCCAAGTTCTGAGATATTGCTCCACTTTGACATATCTCAGTACATGGGCTATATCAACGAACAAACAGACTAAGTGGACATGTGTTATCACTGGTGAAGTCTGTTACACCCTTAGGGAAACAGCAACTCAACTTACTGGAGACCCCAATGCTCACCCCAGGATATCAACGTGTGTGCTACACATTAAAATCCTAGGTTAAAAACATTGGCTTCCCCAGTAAGTCAGTTGCACAATGAGTGTGTGAATCCAAGACAATATGGATACATGTCCCATTTATCTGTCCTGCTTATAATGTCCCTGCTAAGTCACAGAGCTGTTTGTCTGGTTATCCCATTAACCCATTGAGTGCAAGAGTGGTCCCCAACGCATTTCTTTACAATGCGTTGCCTACCACTCTGGCACTCAAAGGGTTAAACACAACATATGATGTAGACAAATGTTCAGTGTTGTACAATTTGTTGTGCTAAGGGGTATGTTTTGTTGTTCAAATTCAACACACAACACCGCCATATAACACAGTGGTGTAATATGGCTCCAGGGATGTATTACAAGTTGAATTTGTACAACGGTGTGTGTGTGAACCCATGTTGTAGCATCCCACTAACATTTCACCCAGGCAGAGGTTGTGTTCACTGCATTGTATGGCAATGCATTGGAGACAACCCTGCCACCCAATCCATAACTGAAGACACAACAGATCAGACAGGAATAAAAAAAAGGGTTTTTGTATTGAGGGGAAAGTTGACAGGTTGGGCCTTTCATTTTTTCCTTTTTGGGTGGGGGGCCTTAGCCTGGGTGCCAGAGGTGGATGCCCTTGTTGAACTCCTGGTAATCCTCTGCCCCCTAGGTGTGGCTTCAGGGGTAACACTGGAGGGGGTGGTGGTTGCAGTAGACCCCTCAGTGGAACGCAAGTTCTCCCTCTCCATCCTCAGGTTCTCCCTGCGGTTTATCTCCCTCAACTCCACAAGGACCTGTGTTAACATGTCCATCAGACCAGTCCTGAGCTGCTGGAGTAGTGTGTTCCCCCTGGCCACCTCCGACTCCAAGCCTTGGATCCTGGTCTCCAATTGGGAATTGTTCCTTCTGGATTGCCTCCTGCTCCTTGTAATGTTGTTGTCAGTACTCCTGCTCGACCGGAGTAGTCTCCTCTGCAGGGCCATACACTCCGCCTCCATCTCTGTGAGGCGTGCGGTGCTGGAGGTGGATGTGCCCGGTGTCACTGGTGCTGCTGTTTCCTCTGCTGATGAGGGTGCTGAGTCTTCTGCTGCTGAGGGTGCTGTTTGCTCTGGTGCTGAGGGTGCTGTTTCCTCTGCTGCTGAGGGTGCTGTTTGCTCTGGTGCTGCTGGAGGTGCTGTTTGCTCTGGTGCTGCTGAGGGTGCTGTTTCCTCTGCTGCTGAGAGTGCTGTTTGCTCTGGTGCTGCTGGAGGTGCTGTTTGCTCTGGTGCTGCTGGAGGTGCTGTGGCTGCTGTGACAGCTGTTGGAGTGGCTGGTGCAGATGATGGGCATATGCCCACCACATCAAGTGACTCAGAGCTGCCCAATGATGTGTGTGCTGGTGGAGTTGTGAAAATGTCCCTGGGTAGGGGGCGCTGGGGCTCACCAATCAGGCCCAGGTTTGGGTAGTCCAGTGGCCATGGGTCATATGGTGGCCACTGATAGGTGCTTGGACCCCACCTGGGATCATACCTTGGGGCATGCTGTGGAGCCATCCAGGAGGGTGGGTTTAACTGGGAGGCATATGGCCCATATTGGGTGGTGGCCACTGTCCCTGGCAGCCATTGCCTTCCTGGCGGTGGTGGTGCTGCTGATGGAGGGTAGTAGCTGGTGGAGGTGGCTGGATGGGTCCACCTCTCCTCCTGTGGCATCCAGCCACTGTACTGGGGAGGTGCAGCTTGTGGTGGTGCAGCCTGTGGTGGTCCAGCTTGAAGGGGTGCAGCCTGTGGTGGTGCAGCTTGAAGGGGTGCAGTAGGTGGCGGTGCAGCCTGTGTTGGAGGGGATTGTGATGGTGGGTAAGGTGACCACCGGCTGGTCCCCTCCTCTGTGTCCTCCTCACTGGGGGGTTACATTGCCTCCTCCACTGTCTCCCGCTGGGCTTGAGGGCCGTAAGCTGTGTGGAGAAATAAGATGTTGTGATTAGTGACCTTAGCCATATGTTTGTGGAGACAGTTATACTTTGATATGTGGTGAAGAAAATTATATGTGTTTGGGTTAATCCCCCTGGGTAAACAAGGGTACATCCACTGCTGAAAGGTGTTGTTTGAGTTATTATAGGTGAAGGTTTCATTTTGAGGTGCAATATCACAGTGGGCCGAAATAGTACAGTGGGGCTGTTGCAACACCCTCCCATGTAGATATCTGGTCCCTGTACCAGAGCTGTCCACATGATTGTGTAGTAACAGCACCACTGTACAATTTCAGGCCACTGGGGTATTGCCACTGACATATCCATTTCTGAGCTGTGATACCTTTTGAATCAACACACCTTTCAACAGTAGGAATAACATTGTTTAACTCGGGGGAGGGGGTGAATCCAACAACATATATTTATCTTCACAACTTGTAGGGATGGCTATCCCTCCAGGGGGATGCAAAGGTTAAGTCCACCTTGATGTCATATTGTAGACATTGTGAAAACAGATGTTGTTCTCTGTTAGTCCTATCCCTCCTACCCTCATGGTTGTTCAGGTATTGCTCTATGTGACAGATGGAGATTTCAGTCATTTGTCCACACGAGGGCTTTTCAGCAGAGCCCAAATCGCCCCATTTAGAGAACCGTACTTAATTGGAATGGTGTACAGAGTATGCATGGTTTGCAAGCACACTCTGTGGACCATTCCAAAGAGGTATTTATCTCGAAATGTTGCGACTTTGGCTCTGCTGAAGAGCCTCCGTGTGGTCAAATGATAGATATCTCCACCTGTCACGTAGAGCATAGAAACATAGAAACATAGAAGATTGACGGCAGAAAAAGACCACCTGGTCCATCTAGTCTGCCCTTTAGTATTCCTTTATTGTTATCTTAGGATAGATACATGTTTATCCCAGGCATGTTTAAACTGTGTTACTGTGGATTTATCAACCACCTCTGCTGGAAGTTTGTTCCAAGTTTCTACTACTCTTTCAGTGAAATAATATTTTCTAATGTTTTTCTTGATTTTTCCTCCAACTAGCCTCAGATTGTGCCCCCTTGTTCTTGTATTCGGATTCTTATTAATCACACTTCCCTCCTGAACCTTGTTCAGTCCTTTAACATATTTAAAGGTTTCAATCATGTCCCCCCTTTCTCTTCTTTCCTCCAGACTATACATATTTAGATCTCTGAGTCGTTCTTGATAAGTTCTATGCTTTAGACCTTCCACCATTTTTGTAGCTCTTCTTTGAACCCGCTCAATTTTAGTTATATCCCTTTGCAGATGAGGCCTCCAGAACTGTACACAGTATTCCAGATGTGGTCTCACTAGAGCTCTATACAGAGGGATCACAATCTCCCTCTTCCTGCTTGTTATACCTCTAGCTATGCAGCCAAGCATACGATTTGCTTTCCCCACCGCCTGGTTGCATTGGTTACTCATCTTGAGGCTGTCAGAGATGACCACCCCCAAATCCTTCTCTTCTGAAGTCTTTGCTACCACAGAACTGCCAATACGATAGTCAGATTGAGGGTTTCTTTTCCCCAAGTGCATTATTTTACATTTGGAAACATTGAACTGAAGTTTCCATTGTTTTGACCACTTATCTAATAGTGCCAGATCATTCTCCATATTACAGACACCTCCTGGAACATCAACCCTATTACACACTTTTGTGTCATCAGCAAACAAGCAAACCTTCCCTGCCAAGCCTTCCCTTATGTCACTTACAAACATGTTGAACAGAACAGGGCCCAGAACAGATCCTTGTGGCACTCCACTTGTAACCAGTCTCTGCTCAGAATACACTCCATTAACAACAACCCTCTGGTTTCTGTCCTTCAGCCAACTGCAGATCCACTGAACTATCCAGGGGTTAAGTCCAATTCTTGATAATTTATCTATCAGCTCTTTATGGGGAACTGTATCGAAAGCTTTACTGAAATCCAGGTAGGCGATATCCACAGCACCACCTTCATCCAGCACTTTAGTTACATAGTCAAAGAAATCAATGAGATTAGTCTGACAGGATCGGCCCTCAGTGAAGCCATGCTGGTTTGGGTCCATCAGGTTGTTTTTTGTTAGATGGTCAATTATCTTCTTCTTTAGAAGAGTCTCCATCATTTTTACCACTACAGATGTCAGGCTGACTGGCCTGTAGTTACTAGCTTCTTCTTTACTACCCTTCTTGTGAATGGGTACAACATTGGCCATTCTCCAATCATCAGGAACTTCTCCCGTAAGAAGGGACTGGTTATACAGATTAGTCAGGGGGCCAACTATGACAGATCGGAGTTCTTTAAGAACTCTAGGGTGGATTCCATCCGGACCCATCGCTTTATTTGACTTTAGCCGGACAAGTTCCTCTAGAACATCGGCCTCTGAAAACACTGGGGCTAAAATTATACAACTAGAGGCAATGCTGTGTTCAGCCATTTTCTGATTATGAGGGCCGCCGTCTGAAAAAACTGAGCAGAAGTAGTTATTCAGATGGTCAGCGACCGCCTTTTCCTCTTCTATAAACTGATTTTTTCCGTTGTTAATTTTTGTAATCCCGCAGTTTTTCCTCTTCCTGTCACTGATATATCTGAAGAAGGTTTTATTCCCCTTCTTAACAGATTTGGCCATTTCTTCCTCTTTTGAGGCTTTAGCAGCATTTATCATCTGTTTAGTCTTCTTCTGTATAGTTTTATACCCTTCTCTGTCCGCTTCACTTCCAGTCTCTTTATATCTCTTATAGGCAGACTTTTTATCTTTCACTATAGCTCTTACCTCTCTAGTAAACCATAGTGGATTTCTCTTTCTTTTCCTCTTGCTAATTTGTCTAACATGTAATCTTGTTGCCTTTAAGAGGACTTCTTTGAGTGTCTTCCACTGAGTACTCACTCTCGGTGTTTTATCCCACCCTTTTAATTCTTTCTTTACATATTCTCCCATATCCTCAAACTTCGTCTTCCTAAAGTCCAATACTTTGGTTGCAGAATGGGATTTCTCGTAGTCAGTCTGGATTCCGAACCACAAACATTGGTGGTCACTGGAACCTAGATTTTCTCCCACCTTCACCTCAGATACCAGGTCTCCATTTGTGAATACTAAGTCTAGGATATTGTCCCCTCTAGTTGGCGCCTTCACCAGCTGTTTTAGGGACATCCCCGTCAGGGCTTCTACGATGCTCCTACTTCTACATGTGGACGCACAAGGGATATTCCAATCAACATCAGGCATGTTGAAGTCTCCCATAACTACTATATCTCCCTTTACTGCCATTTGGGTAATCTCGTCCACTAGCATGTTGTCTTGCTCTTCAGATTGCCCCGGGGGCCTGTAGACTGCACCTATTCTTGTAACTGATCCCTTTTTATTCTGCAGACAGATCCAGAGAGTCTCCAACTCTTTACATGAATTCTGGATCGTTGTGGATTTTATGCTATCTTTAACATAAATGGCTACCCCACCCCCTCTTCTCTCAGCCCTATCTTTCCTATACAACGTGTATCCCGGAATGGCTATTTCCCAGTCATTACAGTCCCTGAACCATGTCTCTGTTATTACAATCAAGTCCAAGTCATCTCTACAAACTATTGATATTAGCTCGCTGAGCTTGTTGCCTAAGCTGCGAGCATTAGTACACATTACACGAAGAACATTACATTTATCACCAACAACAACTCTATCTACCGCACCATCATCTACCTCACCAACATCTGTATGTAAAGCACCAGCAACTTCCTGTGCACCAACATCTGTATCTATCACACTAACAAACTCAGAACCCTGGTTCACCAAAACTGTTCGGGGACAGAAATCAATCTTCTCAATGAAATTCCTGCCCCCTCCATCTAGTTTAAATGCCTCTCCAAGAAACACCTGAACTCTTCTCCAAGTACCTCAGTTCCTCTGTGTGACGGGTGCAGACCATCTCTCTTGAACATTTCTTTACATCTCCACCTTCTACCACTGTGACTGACAAATCCAAAACCTTCTTTTTTACACCACTGTCTTAGCCAACCATTGAACTCCAGGATACGAAGTCTCTTACTATTTTCAGAGCGGACTGGCAAAATCTCTGAAAAAGTGATAGAGTCTGTCATTCTGCTCAGCTCCAGGCTGAGACTTTGAAATTCCATTTTCACCTCTTCAACACTTTTCTGGGACAAATCGTTTGTACCGAGATGAATGATCAGATCAACTTCAGTCTCCTTTGTTGCAGCCTTGACAATATTTGAGATGCGTCTTTTATCCCTGCTTGCAGTAGCACCAGGAAGACATCTCACCTCCTTCAGTCCATCCTCATTCTGCCCTAAAGCAACACCTCTAACAATCGAGTCACCAACAAGGAGATGCTTTCTCTTCTTTTTAAGTCCATTTTCTGCTCCTGACTGCTTGTTACAATTCTCTCCTTTGGGACTCACAACATCCCGTACCTGAGTATCTGTGCTTTTATCTTCTGAAATCTCACTTTCCAATTCAGACAGGACACCAAAGGGATTACACACCGAAATACCAACAGTGTTGTGCTTCTGCTCCACAACTCTCAACCTCCCTGAACCAACTGTCTTCCACACAGCCCTTCTCTTCATGGGCCGTTGGGGCTGCAGTGGTGGATTACATGGTTGCTTGACTTCACACTCTAGCTGGGAAAGATTCACTTCTTTTGATTGCAGATAACACACCAAAGACTGCAGCCTGGAAATTTCACCATACAATGTGGACAGATGCAAACATACTGGACAACACCCCAAACTCCAGAGAGTACTGCGGAACACAACAGCCAGACAAGTGTTACACTGCACCAAACCAGACATCTTAGAATTAAAGCAGTTACTCACCAAACTGACAAAACCAATGCCTTCACCAAACTCCTGCCGTTTTCAAACTACTGCAGTTTTTGAAACTACACACTTCTGTCTGTCTGCTGCACTTGTGTCTGGCTGCAAACTACTTACAGAGTAAACTCACAGAGTTGAAACCTCCTATAAATACACCTACTGCAGTTGATACGCTAACGAAGCGAGCCAAGCCTTTTCTTATGCTAATCTAATGAAACCAGTTACCAGCTACACCCAAATAGACACCTATGCACACTATGCAGAAACCAAGACAAGCCAAATACAAACTTAAGCACTAATGATCCAAATTAACCAAAGTAAATAAACACACAATTCAAACTAAATACTAAATGCAACACAATTCCAAGTACTACAACATAAGCAGTATTAAAGAATGATAGTAAGATTTTTTATTTTTTTTTAAGTTTTTTGTCTACAATAGAAAAGAAGAGAGAAGTAAGAGTGAAGTAATAGTAATAGCCTGAGCTTACCTCAAGCTTGACTTAAGTACTGCAGTTTTTGAAACTACACACTTCTGTCTGTCTGCTGAGCAATATCTGTATAACCATGAGTGTTGGAGGGATGGGACTTAGATCAAGACACATCTGTTAACGATGGCAATGATATGACATCATGATGACATTACCCATTGCTATCCCATTACAGTGACACACAAGTAGAAATGGTCATATATGTATGTGGATATGTACCCTTCATATGGATACAGTAATATCCTTCCAAGATGTGAAGCCAGAGAGCAGTTCAGTAGGTGTGATTGTCGTACTGGCTATACATGTGCACCCATCCAACAAGACATTGTATTGATATGATGGATATGAACATACCTCGTATATCCCATCTACGTAGAGTGTGATATACTATGTATGTGTATTTGGATGGTAGCAATGTAGGTTGATTTGTGATGGGTGCACATATCTGGCCAGTAAGGCAATCACATCCAGTGAAGTGATCTCTGTGTTCACATCGTGTTGTAACATATTTAGTAACATTTGAATCCTAAGGGCAACAATCCAGCCAGTAGTGAGGGATATCTTTGATTGAGGTCTGTTTTCTCTGTGTATGAGCCCATCCATCCTTCTATGTGAGGCAACCGTACTCCATCCTAGATATCCATCAGTCATGGCCTGTTGGTGACCAAGGTACAATGATGTTTGCTATTTGTTTCCCATGTGTATCCTGCAAAGAGCGGCTGGTGTACCATCCATCCATGGCATCAGCACCCCTGTGGATCCATGTGGGAATCAGATATGGGATATGTAATTTCAAGTCAGAGTAAATGATTGCAGCTACAACACCAATGCCTACTTTTTCCAGCTTGAAATCTGTGGAATAGTTTTCGGCCTGTGTGTTGCACCTACAAGCATTTATTCTGTGTGACACTGTGATGTGTGACCTGATGCCCCCTTTTTGTGATTCGGTAAGCGGTGATGTTGAACTGATGAGGTGAAAATGATGGTGACTTCTCCAGTGATCTCCTTTCCCCATTTCCAGTGTTTTCCATGGAGTGTGTACAATGGGACCTTATAAACTTGATTCTTGTTTTTGCATATTCTCCATGCACTAACACTGGTATTGGTGAAGTGAGGGTGTGTGAGGGTTACATTGTGTCCACCATCTGTTTGTCACCGCTTAGTGAATGTCCCCTGTGTAGCATGTGATCGTTGTCCTATTGAATTGTTTGTTGTCTGGTTAACCCCTTGAGTACCAGAGGGGTTGCCAATGCATTGTTGATTGATGCATTGATGATCCCTCTAGCACTCAAGGGGTTAGGGTGGGGGTGGGGACATGGGTGACATTGTGTGTGAACACTGATGATATTTAACAGACGACATTTTGAACATAACGGTTTGTGTATTGTGTGTGATGAGCACAGCGACAGGAGGGTTGAAGTAGGACTTTGAAAGGTTTGTCCCAAGTTGGACGTTGCCATTTGTCCAGGTGTTATGTCCTTTTTTTAACCCTCATGGTGCTGTGTTGGTGCAGTTGTATGGCTGAGTGATGGACATGTGTTGAGGTGTGACTGTGTGTGCAGCTGGTGTTGGTTGCTGTAGTGTGTTGTTCTGTAGTGTTGCACTTACCGGTAGTGTGGAGGCTCCTCTCATCCCCAGTGTCAGTTCCTCCAATGACCCCCTCGATCAGGGTCGGGGACATGGTCTGCCGCACCATCTCCTCCCAGCCGCAGAAGGTGATAGGGACTGCTGGTCCACCTCCAGTGCCTCGGGCGTGCTTGGCGAGCTCGGTCATCTTGTTTTTGACGACCCTCCGGCAGTCGTCCCATCTCTTTTTGATGGACTCCACGTCCTGCCTGCATGGAGCCACCGCGTTGACCCGGCTGCATATCTGGTTCCAGGCTGCTTTCCTCCTCGCTGACAGGCCAGGGACCTTCGCTGTCGGGTGGAGAACACTCTGCCTCTCCAGGACAGCTTCCACGAGAGCCGTGTTCTCCTCCTCTGTGTATTTGGGGTCCCTGATCCTGCCCTCGTCAGCTCCGGCATGGGATGACTCAGAGCCGGAGTGCCCTGCCTGGTCTGACCCTGACTGTGTGGGGTTCTCCCCAGCAACTACCCCTCGTCCCACTGCAGGTTCTGTCCCTGTCCTGCGTGTGCCTCCTCTTGTGGGTCGGGTCCCCCTCCGCCCTGCAGATCTCCCTCTCCCACCCCTGCTCTGCTGAGGGATCCCCTCCTGAGCTTCCTCCTCCTCCACTACTCTCCCCATCCCTCTCTCCTGTCCTCCTCTCCTGGCCATCACTCACCCAGTCACACCCAGGCACTCCCACAGGCCCTCACAGACACACTCGATCCACTCACTCTCTGTCACACACTTCCACTCACAGATTCACAGAGTCAAAATAAAAAGTAAAATGTGTAAGGTGTTATAAAATAAAAGGACTATGTGTATGTGTTTGTATGTGTGTATGTAATATGTGCAAAAGTGTAATATGTGTATAGTAAGTGCACCTCTCTCCAAACTCCAAACTCAAAAATCTCCTTCTACCTCCGATGAATGCTCCTGTCTCCCTCTCTCTAATCACTATCCTCCGCTCCTGGGTCCTGATATCTGGCTCTGAAGAACTCGATAACAGACAGTGTGTGTTGGTTATTTTTGGGTATATATAGGTGTATTTGAAGTTATTTGATACATTGGGACTTTGTGATTGGCTGTGTGTTTGAATTTGTTTTTGCATCAATCATGGTTGCTAGACAACGGCAGCCGTTATGTTAGATGTTGTTCTGAGCGCTGTTATCGTGTGATTTGGCCGCCCGTTGTGCATTAACATGAGCGACAACGGCTTTTGTGTTACATGTTTTTTGTGTGCCTACGCTCGATAGCTATTCTCGTAGAGTAGCTATTGAATCTGCCGTAACTCCTGTATTATTTGCGAGCGATGTGCCTTTTTCACTTAGCGGCTGGTTTAACGGCTGCCTTTAAATCTAGCCCCAAGTGACTAAAAAGTGTCCAAAGTTAGTAGAATTAACCCTATGAGTGCCATTGAGGTATAATTACCCCTCCGGCATTCATAAGGTTAACCCGACTAAGTAAAGCAACATCGCATTACAAATAACACTTACCATTAATCCTGATATCCAGCGGAGTCCTCAGCACCCTGGTCATCTTCTATCCTCCTTTCTTCTCTTCAGCATTCTCTACTTTCTACTCTTCAGTATTCTTGCTGTAAAAAAAAGAAAGGTATAAGTACAATATCCAGAACTGTAATACATAGTTTAACCCCTTGTCTGCCAGAGGGGTACACAACGCATTGCAAAGCATTGCGTTGCATACCTCTCTGGTGCTCAGAAGGGTTAAAACATATATTATTGTGCCATTTGTGAATATGCCTCCATTTAATCAAATAAGTCTGTCCGACTTGTTAAAAATGCCAGAAATGCCATGATTAAAATGACAGAAATGTCTTAATTAAAATGCTATAAATAGCTTTATACTATAAAAAAGTACGTATCTTTATTGTATCATCTCTCCACCGCTGTGTGCGGCTGCAGAGGCGACAGTGATGCGTGGCACAGTCTTCATTCCTGTCCTGCATGGGCTGATACCTGTTCCACACTGAGGAATTGGAACTGAGACTGCCTTTATATATGGACAGTCTCAGTTCTCTTTCCCTTACAGCCATTGACTGGGAACTGCTTACGCACAACCCAGCCAATCAGATTTGAGCAGCTGTTCTTTAAACTGATTGGCAGTCTCAGTTCCAATTCCCTCAGTGTGTAATGGGCATTGGCCCATGCAGGACAGGAATGGAGGCTGTGTCTCGCATCACTGTCACCTCCGCAGCCACACACAGCGGCGGAGACATGAAAAAATAAAGCTATGTATTTTGTTATAGCATAAAGCTATTTATGGCATTTTAAACATGACATTTCTGACATTTTAATCATGGCATTTCTGGTATTTTTAACAAGTCGGACATATTTGATTAAATGGAGGCATATTCACACATGGCACAATAATACATGTTTTAACCCTTTTGAACCAATGTGTTGCGTACCCCTCTGGCACTCAAGAGATTAAACTATGTATTAGTGTTCTGGATATTTCTGCATTGTACTTATACCTTTCTTTTTTTACAGCAAGAAGACGGAAGAGAAGGTCGAAGAGAAGAAAGAAGAGAAGAGAATACAGAATGGAGGCAGAAGGAGACAGACAGTGGATAACACGTAAGTGTAAGACATATAAGTTAATGATCGGTGCTCGGCAGTATGTCAGGAGCCAATAGTTAACTTTTTTACTGTGACGTTCCAAATATCGCTGCTATTTAGCTGCATTTTGGTAACAACGCACAAGACCATTTCTGTGGACTATTGTCCACAGTGCTTTTAGCTTGTAAGGCCTTTAAATACAGGGTTAGCCGTTTTGTTATGTCGGCCGGTATTCACTTTGACCCTACTGGCTATTTTAATGCAAACTTTAAAATCTGGTCCTAGAAGAGAGATGGAGTATTTTGTAAAGGGCTGTCACGGTTCCCAGAAAAGTTCAGGAGTCAGTACGGTATAGTTAAATGCAATTTATTGATAGTAGTAGGTAAATATATACAGTAGTAACAAGCAGAGGGTTACAAGCCAGCAGGCACAGTTATCAGAAATAATAGGGTACCAGGCTTGACCACAGTGTTAGACACTAGGCCTCAGCCACTGGTAGTCTCTACCAGAATCAGGAACAGAACAGGAGCAGGAACTTGATCAGGAACAGTAACACAGGATCTTGCCATCAGTAAGGAGAGGACTCTGACTCCTGCCTGAAGTGAGAGAGGAAGTAGATAGCTGACTCAAGCCTGCAGTCATATCAGAGCTGGTCTACCAGAGCTGTCTGCTAGGTAAAGGAGCAAACATAAGAGTAGTCAGACAGAGCCACAAGTCAGCACCAGAGGGGGTAGTCAGATAAGCCAGGTCATGCACAGTTCAGGTAGTCAGCCAGAGCCACAGGTCTTGTCCAGGTTGGATGTCCAGTAATAGGAATTTGCAAAAGAATAGTCAGACAGAGACACCGGTCAGCACCAGGTTGTATGGAAGACTAGCCAGGTCATACACAGAGCTCAAGGTAAGAGAACTGCTAAGCACAACAACACAAGGGCAGCTGAGTCAGGACTCAGTCTGCCTTTTAAACCCCTCCACAGGAAGTAGATAGGAGGAGCAGCTCAGAGGGAGGAAGTAGGTAGGAGGAGACTACAGGAAGCAAACACATAAAACAGAGGCCTGCTGCATGCTTGAAGCCTCTCACCTGTAGATGATGCTGAAACTAAGGAAAGCTGTAACAAGGGCAAGACATCACACACAATCAGTTCTGTTGTGTACTTCACTGTTAAAATACATGCACTAGTTTAATAATGACCAGCAAACATTCGAGGGGCAGTGGAATGACAAAAGTAGTAGGAGCAGTGCAGGGACATGTAAGTAAACTGGAAGTCCAAAAACTGATTACAGTCATAATTGCTGCACAGTGTGCAATAAAATATGATCATTCTTCTCCTCCTGAGGACGCTCTTTGTCAAAGTCCCATAAAAATTCCATCAACACCATTAGTAATATTAATAAACCATCTTAGAACACTGAAGGTGACAATGACTCACATTCTAGTGTTGATGGCATAATAGAAGAAAGTGTAGCACATTTACAACACATATCCTGAAAATAGTAGTGAAAATTGTGGAAATCCCCCTAAGGAATATAAGAGTAGAAGGGAAGACATAATTATTGATGATGATGATGATGTTCTATAATATATTCCTCCCACACCCTCCTCTTGTTCAGATACACATGAAGTTGAGAGTAACAGAGATGATGATATGGCCAGAAAATGAACTTAAAGGCAAAGGCTCAATCTCCCACCACTGTGCTTGTTTAGAAACTAAGAAATCAACTGAAAACTCAGACTCTGGACAAGTAAAGATGCCAAAAAAATACACAATCATCCTCTCAGTCATCATTAGCATCATCACCACTTTCAAGTCCAACCCCTACTCAGACACATACACACTAATGTTGAGTAATCAGCAATGCAGGTCATCAACAGCATCCAGAACCCTAACTATGATGAGTGCCTCTGCCGCTGTTGAAAGTGCAGCACCTTTGACACAGATTAGTATTACTGCAGCAACATATAGCACCAGTAATAACAGCCCCTCAGGAACCCCTCAATCTATGAAGCCCACAATATGGAGATTAGCTCATTGTGGCTTGAAATTAAGTGGTTTGCAGACAAGTGGGGTTTGAAAGAATCAGGAGTTAGAACAGAAGCAGGAGTTCGAAATAACAGATCTATGTGGTAATATCAAGGAATTTGCTCTGGCATTAAGCTTAAGGTTTAAATTGCAGACATGAATTTTATTTCAGGAATTTTAAACATTATTTGTGTTTGAAAAAAGAAAGTTACTATACCCACAGATATAAACCAGGTTTACTTTATCTATGAGTGAGAGTCAGAGTATAGTATAATATTAGTTGTGGTAATTGTGAGCATATTCTCTTTCTAGAATCTAATATATACTGGATCTGGAAAAAAAATATTACAATATTGATACTGGAAACCTGGAAAGGAGTTTGGAGCTCACTGAGCAGGTAGTATGTGGGGATAGTGGTAAAAAGGGTGGAGTTGTACATGAACGGCAGGTAGGCAGCTTGATAACAGTAAAGAAAGGAGGTAGTGGGCAGAGGAAAAGGAAGACCAATTCTGAGTTAACACAATCTTACAAATATTTTGGATTGAGTCAAAATGAGAATAGTTTAGAACTGGCATTTCTGTTGAAGGCTGAGTCCTCTAGTCCTTCTTCAAGTCTAGATAGGATGCAGAGTAGGCACAAATCAAGGAAGATGGTGGTAATAGGGAAACTTAGTATTAGAAGAGTGACTAGGATAATCTGTCACTTTCTCTCAGGTGCTCAAGCTCTAAATATTGCAGGCATGGCTGACAGACGTTATTGGGAGGGACTGGAAAGGATCCAGCTGTTTTGGGACATATTGGTATCTATGATAAAGTTGGAGGAAGATGGAGACCCAGAGATTTAGAGTGAAAGCCAAAGAGAGGGAGCAGGATGATAACATCATTTTGCCACTGTACAAATTGTTAGTAAGATCTCACCTTAAATATGCAGTGCAGTTTTGGGCAATATTTCTGAAAAATGATATTCTAGGAGTGGAAAGAGTACAGCGAAAAATAACAAAATTATTTAAGGGAATGGAGGGCTTGAAGTATGCAGAACGTCTACACAAACTTGGCATATTTACACTAGAGGAAAGATGACCAAGAGGAGCTATTATTACACTGTATAAGTATATCTAAAGTCAATACAAGGATCTCTTGTGAACTTTTCATTCCAAGGCCTTTAAGATTAAAGGAAAGGAGATTTCAGCTTCAGAGGAAGGTGTTTTTTGTCTGTTATATTGTGTAATTCCTTGCCTAATGGCAAGAGCAATGGATACATTTAAAAGAAGATAGATGCATTTCTAGCAGAAGGAAACATGCAGGATTGTACTGTGTATTAGCAGGTAAACCAGGAAGTTCTGATAAACAGAGTAATACCCATTTAGGAGTCATGAAGGCTTATATAGTTCTTGTATGCTTGGTTATACTATACCAAAGGTTGAACTTGACAGTCTTTTTTAATCTAATTTAATATGTAACTATGGCTATATAGCTCCCGGTATTGTCCACCATTAGAGCAGATGGTATTGGCCTTCCAAATGTTTCTGTAGACCCCGATAGGGTCATCTTCCTCGTAAGACTTTTTTGAGCATTTTTCCATCAATCTGCAGCTCCATCACACGGATATTTTGTACTGTTCAGCTTATATACATAGACATTTAGAAGGACGGTGAACATCTGGATCTGGACATTGCTCTTACCGGCAGATGCAGAATCATCATTTGTCTCATCTACATTATCATCATCCTTTGATCATCCTTCTGATAGGTACTTTCTTTGCAACTAAATATTAGTACCATTGTTTTGTCTGAATATATTGGTACATTTGGACATTTATTGGGACTATTAAATGCACAGTGTTGTTTTTGCACTGTATTAATTTCTTTTGATTACTAAAAATGAACCAACAACTAATGCCATCTAAAATGTTCTCCTTTTTGCCAATGCAAAATTCTTGTTCGCCAATTACATCATTTTCGCCTATGTTTCCTATGGTGCAACTTTTCCCACCACAATATTACTTCTTTTGATGGCTGTAGTGGAGCCTTCCTGCATACGTGACACATATTCATGATGATGTCAAGAGATTAAAAAAAAAAAAAAGTACAATCTACAATGTGGCAAATGTGCATGGTAGTGGTGGTGAGGGACTGGCATGGTTTTATTGATGTGTGTATATATGTACAACATGAACAAAAGCACGCACAGGTCTTGAAAGGAGAGTTGGTGACAAAGTCAATTGTTTATTACATCAGTGTTTCTGGTGCCTTACAGCAGCCTTCATCAGGATTTTCCTTTTGTTCATGTTGGACGAATATCATTGCTAAAACATTAGCACCCAGGCAGATGTCCATCTGAAAATCTCCTGGAATTAAAATATATCTATATCTACACAGTATATATAGATTCCTACAGCAGTTTTTACCATTATTATGTTTTTGACAATTTTCTTCTTTTTATCTTTTTTTATTGAGTCTCATTTTTATATATTTTTTTTCATTATCATTATAATTTTTATTTTATCTTACATATATATATATATATATATATATATATATATATATATATATATATATATATATATATACACACACCAGCATTTTTTTGTTGGATACACAATATATTAGCCATCTGGGTTAGTGGTCTGATCTTTATTTGATTGTCTTTCCTCATAGTTCTGTTGCAGATTTTTTCATCTCTTATATGCAGAATTATAGTGCATGTAGGGCTCGATTTAACCCCTTAAGGACCGGACGTTATGGGACATTTCCGTCCCATAACGACCGCATAGGGGCACTTTGAGGCGCCGGTACACGTGACCTGTCACGTGTATCGGCGCGTCACTATGGGGCTTGAAACAGATCGCTCCGATCTTGGAGCGGTCTATTTCATGCCCTATTTTTACTTACAGCGCTCCCGGTAGAGCGCTGTAAGTAAAAAGTACGTGACGTACCAGGACCGTCAAGGGTCTTTCAAGCAAGTTTACCCTTGACGGTCCTGGTACGTCAAGGGTCCCTAAGGGGTTAAAGGCAGCCGTTAGTAAAAAAAATCACTAACGGGTGCGTTAAGTGTCATGTTGCAATTCAAAGATCCGTCTAAAGAACAGCTAACGGCAGTTGCAGAATCCTTACGGCCGATACACTTACGTACATTCAGAGGCATGGAACAACATACCCCAGAGCTATTCAAAGGCTTGCGGTACTGATAACGGCTGAAAAAAAGACACACCTAACGGCTAAAAGTTAAGACCCACTTTTCTCACACGTTAGACACGTAACGGCCAAAACAAAACACCCGTTACATAGGAAAACACACAAAATGCTTACCACACAACCATGTAAATGGGAAAATTAACCCGTGCAATGCCAAAACAACACAAAAACATGCACACACAACACAAATCACTACACACACAACAACAACCAACACCACAGGGACAACGACACACAAAAAAACAACAACACAGCATGGCATGGAACAATGGGGGTTATCACACAAAGCGGACACCTGCAAATACAAGCTCACCTCGGCAACATCAACACGCGACCTGTACCCCACAAATGCACACCCGCAAATGGCACACACAGAGCAAGCACAACACACCACATCTTATAACACACACACACCTGCTAACACTTACCTGGACAAAAACAACTCACCATTTGTCAGCACTCACCTCATCACCACACCTACACAACGCCCTAGCAAGTACTTAAAGGGACAACTCAACACACTCACTTGTGGCTTGTTTTCCACTCAGGGAGGGAGAGAGAGAGAGAGAGAGAGAGAGATAGAGATAGATAGAGACAGATAGAGAGAGCAAACAGTATGTTGGGTTACATATTGTTGCGAAGGCTGCGGAGAAGGCGTGCAAGGGAGAGAGCTGGGGAACATCAGCAACCTCCAAGCACGCCTCATCAACAGCCTCCACCTGTTGCAAGTGAGGAGGCTCTGGCTCAGCAGCCACACAGGAGCCCATCCCCATCCGGAGGACACCTGCCTGCAGATACACAGCTGCAGCAACAGGATGCTCCCCAGCTGCCACAGGGACCCCTGCAGCAGCCCAGGATGCATAGACGACCACCAAGGCCCAGGGTATACCGCCCAAGGGTCACTCTCTTTGGAATGACCGATGATGAGGTAATTGATCGCTACAGGTTGAGGCCACACAGCATCATAGCCCTGTATGAGGTCATCAAGGAGCAGGTGGATCCCATATGCACCCATAACCATGCTCTAACTGGCCTTCAAAAACTCCTGTGTGCCATACACTTCATGCAAGTGGCGCCTTTCAGTCGACAGAGGGTTACGCATCTGGCATGTCCCAGGCCACATTCTCCAGGGTGCTGGCCCAGGTCTTGCCAGCCCTCAAAGCCAAGGCCAGTACCTACATACATTTCCCCATCACCGATGTGGAGTGGACACATCTGAAGCAGGGCTTCTATGCAAGGGGAGGCATGCCCAGGGTCATGGGTGCAATAGATTGCACCCATGTCCGTATCAAAGCACCAGCACGTCAGGGAGATATGTTCCTGAACCACAAAAACTTCCACTCCATGAATGTGCAGATGGTGTGTGACAACAACCTGGTCATCATGAATGTCTGTGCGAAATGTCCCGGGAGCTGTCACGATTCACATATACTCAGAAATTCATCTGTGCAGAGGGATTTCGAAAATGGGACCTATACAGGCGGATGGCTTCTGGGTGAATTAACAGCACCAAATGACACCACATACACATGTGCTAGTACGTTCACCACAGAAAACATCATTCACACAATATGTGCTCCTTGTCACACCATGTCACTCACTTTCCACAGGTGATGCTGGCTATGGATGCAAGCCATGGCTCCTCACCCCGGTCGCCAATCCCCAAAACGATGCCCAGGAATGATATAACCAGGCTCATGCCAGAACATGGAATGCCATTGAGCGGACCTTCGACCTCCTCAAGTCCCAATTCCGATGTCTGGACCAATCGGGGGGAGCATTGCAGTATGTACCAGGCAAGGTCTGCGACATCATCGTGGCATGTGCCATCCTACATAATATCGCGGTGGACACCAGACTCATCGACGATGTCCATCCCCCACCCAGACCTGAAGACCCTGTGGATATCGTTGAGTGTGAGGAAACCCCAACAGGGATGCAGACAAGGGACAGATTGATCAGGGATCACTTCTGATGTGAGTATAATACATGTATGCACACAATCCATGCATACACACCCACCACAACACACATGTTCTGTTTCACCCCACAGGATCAGTGACACAGCCCTGACACTGGCTGCAGTATGGACCACCAGCATCAACTATTCCGTGGACCAGTCAGATTGGGCCTAGAGATTCCGAATACATCTGACAACCTGTCGTCCATGTTGATACTGCTACCTCAAGGATAGCATGCATGCCCCCCTGGAAACCAAGGTACAACACTTTAACCTTGTTCAGCATATCCCACAGCTCCCTAGGCACCAACTAAAGTGTTCTGCTAGGATCAGACCCATAGCAACCATGGTACCCCTGTAGCGAGGGAGTCTCATCCAAGCCAATGCATCGGATAGCACTCTGATATATAAGGGGTTCAGGGGGCATTCGTGGGGACATGGGACCAGTAGCTTGCTACAGTTGAAGAAAGCAGCAGAGGGGTGGATCGACAGTAATAGTGTGTTACACAACATGGAGCTCATGAAATGTGGATCACATCTCCATGGACACCATGCTGCCCTGTGTGTGTGTGTGTGTGTGTGTGCAGTGATATGTGCCCCAGAAAGAAATACACACATTAACAAATATGTCCTACTAGCTCCATGAACCAAACATATTTGGCCTGTCTCTGACAGTGGCAGCCCAAATATATTGTTGTCAGGAAGCTATTAGGACATATTTGTTGATGTGTGTAACCATGTCAGGGGCAAATATCCCTAAGGATGGTTAACATCCCCTTAGTTCCCCCCATGATGGTTCATAGACCAGTACACAACACATTACAAAGCAGTGGTTTGTGTAGACTTATGTAACGGGAAAGATTAAGAGGATCATGATGTTGTAGCTGTTGCATGACGATCACTTCGAGGGTGATGTTCCAAATCCTGTCCTCTTGTCCCACAGGCATCCATAGCACAATCCATCCTTGAACAGAGGAGTTTCCATATGACTGGACTGAAGTCTGGACAACACTTCCATGAAGCTCACCCCTTGGTGTTTCAAGTGATTGTGTTGGTGATGCAATGTTTGACCTGATGTTCACAGCAACCTCTACTGGAACATTCACATATGGACACAAATTAATGTGTGTACTAACATCCAGGTATCAGACCTGTACAGTAAGACTGCTCATACACAGATGCCAAACTATGTGGACAACACATGAGCAGTTCACTAGCATTTCTAATGTATTCCTATTTAGTTCAGATGTACCTTTTTGTGCTCATACAAGTGTTTAATGCATATTGGCTAAATACACAAGAAACATCACTACTCAATCCGTGTCTGTATGAATGAATGTTGGATCAAACACCTGTCAATGTGGAACCGTACCCAAGGCTAGAGTATCCCTCATACAAAGGAAGGCATGATTTACATCACAGGAGTCCACTAGTTGCCTGACCATGAGTGGACTTTGTGATGTATACATGCAATGACATGATGGCAGTGATACCCTGATGTGTGTTGTGAGTGATTAGCTGGTGATATAGGGGACACACTTCCACTGTGATGTGATGTCCACGGTTTGTGTGTTGCTCAATATAATCAATGTCCTCAGATTGCTGTAGGTTGCCATATCTCAGTACATGGACTACATCAACAAAAACAACCATGTGGACAAGTGTTATCACTGGTGAAGTGTGTTACAACCTTAGTTAGACAACAACACAACTTAAAGGGATAGTAAACCTTGAAAATAAGTTTATTTCACATTGTAGCCCTTTAAAAAACATGCAAAATGATATGTCTTATCTACCAAACATATATGGTTTGGGAGATAAGACTTTTATCATTTTAGATGTTTTTTTAAGGGCTACAATATAGAATGAACTTATTTTCAAGGTTTACCATCCCTTTAATACATAAGCCAATGCTCAGCCTAAGGTTCCAATGTGCGTGCTACACAATGAAATCTTAGGAAGATCATTGGGTTATGCAGTAAGTTAGGCTGTGATTCAAACTCCTGTTGTGCAACTGACTTGCTGGAGAACACAATGCTCACCCTAGGATCACAATGTGTAACACACACATTGAGATCCTAGGGTGTACATTGTGTTCCCCAGTATGTCAGCTGCACAATGGAATTTTGATTTAAAGACCATATTGATGCATGTTCCATCTGTCCTGCTTGTTATTTCCCTGCTAAGTCGCATAGCTGTTTGTTTGGTTTTCCCCTCAAACACAACAATTGATGCAGACGAATGTTCAATGTTGCACCAGTTGTTGTGCTAAGGGGTATGTTCTGATCAAATCTGACACACATCATGGCCATGTAACACTGTCGTGTTATATGGCTACAGGGATGGGTTGCCAGGTGAATTTGGACAACGGTGTGGGTGTGTGTGAACCCATGTTGTAACATCACACAAACATTTCCCCCAGGCAGGAGTTGAGTTCACTGCATTGTTTGGCAATGCATTGGAGACAGCCCTGCCACCCAATCTATAAGTGAATACACAGCAGATCAGACAGGATTCAAAAGCACAATTTTCATTTATTGAGGGGGCAGATGACAGGTTGGTCCTTTAATTTCTTTTTTTTTGGGGGGGGGGGCCTTAGACTTGGTGCCAGAGGTGGATGCCCTGGCTGATTGCCTTGTCACCCTCTGTCCCCTAGGTGTGGCTTCTGGGGTAACACTGGAAGGGGTGGTGGGTGCAGTGGACCCCTCTGTGGAACGCAGGTTCTCCCTCTCCATCCTCAGGTTCTCCCTGCGGTTAATCTCTCGCAACTCCACGAGCACCTGTGCAAACATGTCCATCATCCCCGTATGGATCTGGTGGAGTTGTGTGTTCCCCCTGGCAACCTCTGACTCCAGAGCTTGGATTCTGGTCTCCAACCTGTTTGTGTTCCTCCGGGATTCCCTCCGGTTCCTCGTGAGGTTGTCGTTGGTGGCGTGGGTTGCCCGGAGCTGTCCTCTTTGAAGGGCCATGCACTCAGCCTCCAGATCTGTGGTGCGTTGACTGCTGGAGATGGGAGTGCCCGGTGACACATGTGCTGTTTCCCCAGCTTCAGCTGTCTCCTCAGCCTCTGTTTCCCCAGCTTCAGCTGTCTCCTCAGCCTCTGCTTCCACAGGTTCAGCTGTCTCCCCAGCCTCTGCTGTCTCCTCTGCTGGTACTGGGTGTGCTGTGGCTGCTACTGCTGTTTGTGTTGGTGGAGTGGCTTGCACAGACGGTGTGTGGGTGCCCACCACATCAAGGGACCCACTGCTGCCCACTGATGTCTGTGCTGGTTGAGGTGGTGGGGTGAACAAGTCTCTTGGCTGAGGGCGCTGGGGCTCCCCAATCAGGCCCAGGTGTTGGTAGTCAAGTGGCCAAGGGTCATACCTTGGCCAGTGGTAGGTGCTTGGCCCCCACCTGGGATTATACCTGGGGCCATGCTGGGGAGCCATCCAGGAGGGTAGATCCATCTCGGTGGAATATGGCCCATATTGGCTGGTGGCCACATTCCCGGGCAGCCATTGCCTCCCTGGTGGTGGTGGTGCTGCTGCTGGAGGGTAATAGCTCCCGGTGGTAGTGGGATGCATCCATCTCTCCCCCTGAATCCAGCCGCTGTACATTTGTGGAGCATCCTGTGGTGGGGCAGGCAGTTGAGGGGCAGCCAGTTGAGAGGCAGGCAGTTGAGAGGCAGCCAGTTGAGATGCAGGCAGTGGTGATGCAGCCAGTTGGGGAGGAGGTGTGGTGGTTGTAGACGGTTCCCAGTGGCTAGTCCCCTCCTCTGTATACTCCTCACTGAGTGGTGTGGTCGGCTCCTCCACGGGCTCCTGCTGCGATGGAGGCCCATAAGCTGTGTGGAGAATTGAGATTGTGTGATTAGTAAACGTAGCCATGATGGGATTAATGGGATACTAATACATGAAATGCAGAAAGGGAAATATATGTTTTGTGGTTTATCACCCTGAGTGAAACAAGGGTACTCCCACTGCTGGAGGGGGTTTTTGTTCAAAAAGTCTCCCAGCTCAGAATAGAATTGCTTTGGTGCTATATCCCAGTGGCCTGAAATTGTACATTGGCACTGTTGCTACATTATCCTATGAGAATTTATTGCGTCTGGACGTAAGCTGTCCATAGGATGGTCTAGCAACATTGCCATTGTAGAGTTCCAGGCCACTGTGATATTGCCCCTGGAGTAGTCAACTATGAGCTGTGCTACATTTTGAATGAAACACCTTTCAGCAGTGGGAATACCCTTGTTTTGCTCGGGGGATGAACCCTGCAATATATTTTTCTTTTCACATGTTAGGTATTACTATCCCTTTAATGGAATAGCAATGGTTAATTTCACCATGATGTAATATTGTAGGCATTGTAAGAGATAGATGTGGATCGATGTTAGTCCTATCCCTCCAGCCCACATGGTTAGACAGATATTGCTCTGTTTGACAGTCATTTTGACATGTTTGACAGTCATTTCACCACACGGAGGCTCTTCAGCAGAGCCTAAATTGCCCCATTCAGAGATGTAAACTTCATTGGAATGGTGAACAGAGTGTGCTTGCAAACCTGGCACACTTTGTTGACCATCTCAAAGATGTATCCATCTCTGAATGGGGCAATTTAGGCTCTGCTGAAGAGCCTCCGTGTGGTCTAATGACTGAAATCTCCAGCTGTCAAATAGAGCGATATCTGTCTAACCATGAGGGTTGGAGGGATAGGACTAACATGGATCCACATGTTGGTGAAATTAACAATTGCTGTGCCATTACAGTTACATACAAGGAGAAATGGTCATATATGCATGTGGATGTGTACCTTTCATATGGATATGAATATATCCTTTCCAGATACGAAGCCAGAGATAATTTCAGTAGGTGTGATTGCCTTACTGGCTATATATGTGCACCCATCAAAATATACATTGGATTGATATGATGGATATGAACATACCTCGTATATCCCATCTACGTAGAGTGGGATATACTAGGTATGTGTATTTGGATGGTATCAATGTAAGTTAGTTTCTGATGGATGCACATGTCTGGCCAGTAGGGCAATCACAGGCAGTGAGATGATCTCTGGGTTCACATCGTGTTGGGACATATTGTGAGCCATTTGAAAGGTACATATCTGACCATTTTCCTTTGTGTGCATATCTTTTTTGAACAGATGTGCAGTGGGAATCAAGTGTTATTCAACCCTATCTTCTTAGCTGATCCCGTCCAATTCACAATTTTTCATTACTTGACAGGTCACTCTCTGGTTGTCAGGATCATATCCTATGCATTGCATTGTAGGGCATGGGATACCACCCTGGCAATCAGAGATTGATGAACTGGACAGGATCCTGTCCATGTCGTGTGTTCCAGTTGAATCCTGAAGGGCAACAATCACGCCAGTAGTGAGGGATATCTCTGATTGAGGCCTGTTTTCTTTGAGTATGAGCCCATCCATCCTTCTGAGTGAGGCAACCGTACTCAATCCGAGATATCTATCATTCATGGCCTGTTGGTGACCAAGGTACAATGGGTGATATTTGGTTCCCATGTGTATCCTGCAAACAGTGTCTGGTGTACCATCCATCCATGGCATCAGCACCCCTGAGGATCCATGTGGGAATCAGATGTGAAATATGTCATTTGAAGTTAGAGTAAATGATTGCAGACACAACACCAAGGCCTACTTTTTTCCCCTTTAATTCTGGGGTATTGTTTGAGGCCTGTGTGTTGCACATACAAGCAGTTATTCTCAGTGACACTGTGATGTGTGACCTGCTCCATCCTTTTTGTGATTCAGTAAGCGGTGTTGTCGACATGATGGAGTGTACATGATGCTGACTTCTCCAGTGATCTCATTTCCCCATTTCCAGTGTTTTCTATGGAGTGTATACGATGGGACCTTAGCAACTTGATTCATGTTATTGCATATTCTCCATAGGCTAACACTGGTATTGGTGAAATGAGGATGTGTAAGGGTGAATTTCTCTCCACCATCTGTCTGTCACCGCTTAGTGAATGTCCCCTGTGTAGCATGTGATCGTTGGCCTATTGACTTGATTGTTGTCTGGTTAACCCTTTGAGTCCCAGAGGGGTTGCCAAAGCATTGTTGATCGATGCATTGATGATCCCTCTAGCACTCAAGGGGTTAAGTGCTGACATCCCAGTGGGGACATGGGTGACGTTGTGTGTGAACAGTGATGATATTTAACAGTCGACATTTTGAACATAATGGTTTGTGTATTGTGTGTGATGAGCACAGCGACAGGAGGGTTGAAGTAGGGCTTGGACAGGTTTGTTCCAAGTTGGACCTTGATATTTGTCCTTGTGTTGTGTCCTGTTTTTAACCCTCAGGGTGCTGTGTTGGTGCAGTTGTGTGCATGAATGATGGGCATGTGTTGAGGTGTGACTGTGTGTGCAGCTGGTGTTGGTTGCTGTAGTGTGTTGTTCTGTAGTGTTGCACTTACCGGTAGTGTGGAGGCTCCTCTCATCCCCAGTGTCATCTCCTCCAACAACCCCCTCGATCAGGGTTGGGGACATATTCTGGCGCACCATCTCCTCCCAGCCGCAGAAGGTGATAGGGACAGGTGGGCCACCTCCAGTGCCTCGGGCGTGCTTGGCGAGTTCGGAGAGCTTGTTCTTGACCACCGTCCGGCAGTCGCCCCGTCGCTTTTTGATGGACTCCACGTCCCGCCTGCATGGAGCCACCGCGTTGACCCGGCTGCAGATCTGGTTCCAGACTGCCTTCCTCCTCACTGACAGGCCAGGGACCTTCGCTGTCAGGTGGAGAACACTCTGCCTCTCCAGGACAGCTTCCACAAGAGCCGTGTTCTCCTCCTCTGTATACTTTGGGTCTCTGATCCTGGCCTCGTCACCTCCGGCATGGGATGACTCAGAGCCGGAGTGCCCTGCCTGGTCTGACCCTGACTGTGTGGGGTGCTCCCCAGCAACTACCCCTCGTCCCACTGCAGGTTCTGTCCCTGTCCTGCGTGTTCCTGCTCTTGTGGGCCGGGTCCCCCTCCGCCCTGCAGATCTCCCTCTCCCACCCCTGCTCTGCTGAGGGATCCCCTCCTGAGCTTCCTCCTCCTCCACTACTCTCCCCATCCCTCTCTCCTGTCCTCCTCTCCTTGACATCATTCACCCAGTCACACCCAGGCACTCCCACAGGCCCTCACAGACACACTCGATCCAGTCACTCTCTGTCACACACTTTCACTCCCAGATTCACACTGTCAAAATAAAAAGTAAAATGTGTAAGGTATTATGAAAAAAAAGGACTATGTGTATTTATGTGTATGTGTTTGTGTTTGTATGTGTTTATGTAATATGTGCAAAAGTGTAATATGTGTCTAGTAAGTGCACCTCTCTCCAAACTCCAAACTCAAAAATCTCCTTCTACCTCCAATGAATGCTCCTTTCTCCCTCTCTCTGATTGCTATCCTCCGCTCCTGGGTCCTGATATCTAGCTCTGAAGAACTCGATAACAGACAGTGTGTGACGGTTATTTTTGGGTATATATATAGGTGTATTTTAAGTTATTTGATACATTGGGGCTTTGTGATTGGCTGTGTGTTTGAATTTGTTTTGGCATCAATCATGGTTGCTTGACAACGGCAGCCGTTATATTACATGTTGTTTTGAGCGCAGTTATCGTGTGATTTTGGCCGCCCGTTGTGCATTAACATGAACGACAATGGCTTTTGTGTTACGTGTTTTTTGTGTGCCTACGCTCGATAGCTATTCTTGTAGAGTACCTATTGAATCTGCCGTAACTTCTGTATTATTTGCGAGCGATGTGCCTTTTTCACTTAGCGGCTGGTTTAACGGCTGCCTTTAAATCTAGCCCGTAGTGCTGATTTTCTAGTCTTATTTTTGGAGTTGGGTATTTGGCTAAATCAGATCACATCTTTTCACTGTAGCACTCGGCATATAGTTGCATTGAGTAACATGATCATGATCCATGACAACTGCTTGGTACACAAGAGGTTAGACTATGGAATGCAAGTTTGATTACTCATCTTATTACATGATAGATATTTCATGACACATCTGGTGCAACAATACAGGCACAGTTAGAGTCTTTTAGCTGCTTTTGACCAGCAAACAATTGAAAGTAAACCTACGTGGACTGCTTAATATGAAGCTATCCACATATATTCACCTCATAGAGCGCCAAACAACATTCTCCCCAAATACACAAATATTAAATCTCACTTTCAATCTCAATCACTCAAATGACAGACAAATGAGATGAAATGAATGAATGCATCAATGAATCAATGAATGGATAGATGAATGGATGAACGGTGACACAATCACCCAAATGTCCCAGTTCTTCTCAACAGAGTCACTGAGCACCCTCTGATCCCTTCTGTGGCAGCCTTTTAAGTGTGCTTTTTCCTCACACAAACATCGAACAGTTCTGCAGAAACAAAGTGCAAAAATAGAAGAAATCTAAAAGCGGCGTTTATTCAGCACTCCCCCCTTCAACATAAGGAAATTGTAACGGTTTTATGTACACTCCGAAACGGAAGGTTTTTGATAAAACACAGTTTTATTAAATCACACAGAATAATAGTAACCCTCGCGGGTCCAGCATATAAATACAATATGACACTGACACAGGACAGGTTACAATAAAGTAAATAACCCACACAGGTCCAGTATATGTAAAACAATATACAATACTGACACAGGTCAGGTAAAGTTCATATGATTCAGTGAGACAATGGCAGATAGGTACTGGTAGGCCAGGAACAGCGGAAAGGCCCTAATACGCAGAGTGAAGCAATAGTGACTGTAGCCACCAAGGAACAAGCAGAGCCCAGGATATGCGACTGACTACTGGATTATCAATAGCTCAATGACTTATTGTATATATTGAATGTTGGCTACATAAACTTTACATTCTGTGACATTCTTAATCATAACATTAAACTAACACTTACAATTGTTTTTGCTAAATGGTTTATTATCTTTTGCTACCAATAGTGTGCCTTACAAACACAAGAAGAATATGATATTATTCATCAGTCGGAACAGAGTGGACTGTATAAACGTGCAAACAAAAGTTTTCAAATCATGATACTTTGTAAGATTGTTGCAATTAAGTAACACACAAAGAGAACTCTCATATATTTACAATGAGTGGTTCAAACTCGGTGTAATCCCAGACATAATGTGCGATATATATGTCCTAGCTCACTATGTTTTTGTTTTTGATTATGGTCATACTTCATAGCCATTGCACATCAGTAAGATTAAGATTGCACATTATTAGAGATACGCTATAGTTTATGCGCTAGTGTATGACAATGCCTAACATCTCTTGCATAACATTTGATTGGGTAAATTATTGGATTTGTATTAGGCGTCAAAACGAACTGATGCACTGTTCAGTGTGCACCGGCGGATGGATGCGCCTTAATAGTACTCCAAGGTATCTTCTTTTGAAATATAATTAACGGCTATCCAAATGTCTTTTGAAACTGCTAGAATCATCTTCTGTTTCTCATCTATTGTGATTCAGGGATATTGTAATTGTTAAATTGCCGCTTCGATTTTTAGGTGCACACAATGTGAGCTTATGATACGGAGCTAGGTACATCTCATTGTTTCTCATTTTGCTCTCATTGTCTGTTACTTTTACCTATGCGGAGCGTTTTACGTTACACTGTTGCATTTAACCCTTCGTGGTTGGTATCGCTCAATATAATTCATAGTGATACATGTCACATTTTAGCATCTATCCACTCTGTCTTATATTGCCTATAATAATTCCAATTTTTGATCTATTGGCTGTGGCGTTGAGAATGCGTTTTTATTATTACTTTGCAATCCTTTAACATGCAATGATGATATGTTTCTCTATTTTTTCTATTGTTTGTTTACAATCAGTTTGCCTGATCCAATCGGCAGTGTGACACCTTTGACCCGTGCGGGTCGTTCGTAGATCAATATGTACACCTATTTTTAATTTTCACAATGTGGATATTTGGTTTTATATGATATACACACATGATGGTGTTATATGTTTTGACCTTTTATTTCACTTTTTGGGTTTTTGTACATGTTGTTTGTTCGATTGGTTTATTGTTGGTAACAAACGGCGCTAACTTTTGGCGCTATGTGCACAGTGGGTATTTAAGGGTTGGTTCTATCAGTGTTTGTGTAATCTTGATAAAGGCCACGGTGGTTGGCCGAAACGTCGATTTCAATAAACATTTATGTGATTTCTTAGCTGTATGGAATTCCGAGAGTGCTTCTTCATCATCCATATTTGTATATATATATATATATATATATATATTTCTCATCAATAAATTTATTAGATCGACGTTTCGATCCCTCCTGGGATCTTTATCAAGACAGTCACCTCGTGCTCACATCCTCCATTTTATACCCTACACCTGGTGATGACCTCTATCCCTGAGGTCAAAGGTAAAATAAAACTAACATCAACAAACTTAAAATTAAAAACAAAATATGGAAGAATCAAAGGAATACAGTATCCATATACCCCTTTAGTTATTATCCACCCCAGTGGGTCTTTGATAACATCGCACCCGTACATCATCCAATGCCTTAAATTACAACATATATTGTACTGAAACAATATTAATACACATCATTAATACAGGTTCACTAGAAACCTACAAGTTAAATATTCAATCCATTCAAATGCTGTCAATGAGTAATATAATGAGAAATATACAATTAATTTATCCGGACACCCAGGCATTTACCCTAATATCGAGAGTGCTGCCTTTTGCTGTGTTTATATATATATATATATATATATATATATATATATATATATATTCCTACAGCAGTTTTTACCATTATCATGTTTATGTCAAATGTAACCTATCCTTCCTCTCAGATTACTGATACACATTAATTATCAATCTTAGCAGTGGTCCCAAATGTGGTAGATGGTTGAAACCTTTCTTCACATCCCTCCCCCTTATCTGTGCTGCTGCTGTTAATACCATTTTGGCCTGGCTTTCTCTGTCATGTGCGGTGTAACGTAAGCTGAGAAGGGGCCGCTTCGACTTCCGCCGTCGTTCCCGGGTCTCTCCTTCTCAGCGCCGGACTGGCGCCGTTGAATGCACCGGTCAAAGTATGGACGGTCACTGAAACAGTCGCGGGATCACTGGAGCAGGGACACACGGGCAGTAGAGAATGAAGCCTCTACTCCCAGGCTACGAAGAACAGGGAAAGTGTCGCAGGAACAAAGGGTAGCGGTTGCCAAGCCATTCAAGCACTCTGGTGCTCGAATTGAAGGTTCTACTGGAACTTGGAAGAAGCAAGGCAGAGTCCATGTTGCCGCCTGACAGGATCCGAAGTTCGGTAGCGGGATACTGGCAGCAGAGGGACGAATGATACAGGAACCTGGGTTCAGATGGGCGGCAGAGTGGCCACTTTAACCATAGGAACACAAAACTCCAGGACTCTGGTTCACTCCAAACATAACTCACTTTATTGACACAAACTACAGATATTTATACACAAATCTTTACATTGAACTTTAAGAGGGAAACCAGATACAAAAGGGTTTGATTGAACAAAGACTTGAGGGCTTGAACTAATTACCATATGGCAGGGGGTCTGACTGCAGGTCACAATGGCTTAATTACCATACAGAAGGGGTTCTAGCTACAGTACACATAGTCAAATGGCTGGAGTGGCTGCAATACACATCTTAGGCTATGGAAGATATTTGCATGCCTACTCCAGGGTTTTGAGTGACTCAGCTTTCACTTCTTGCCCCCGCCGCCAAACGTTCGATCCGGTGGCGCTGATCGCACACTGCGCCAGTCCCCGCCGACTGGTAATCGATGAGTGTGTAAACCCTCGAACATACTACATACAATAACTAAAACGTTCATACATTAAACATAGTATATGATCCAAAGTCTATGAATTTAAGTCTTTGCTCTTGGGTAATATCTGGACAGTTTGTACGACACGGCCCAGCATAAAGTCCAAACGGTAATAAATGTCCATAGTCTTTGGATAAATAATTTGAGGTCCAGACAAGGGCTCAAGTAATGGGTAGGATCCGTTACATGCGGTTTCTGCTACCTGATACTCAGATGGTATGGGATGTTGGTTAATTTTTATGAATGTTAGTCTCCCAACATTGTTGCTTGATAGCAGTGTCCTACGGTCATTGACAATGTAATCAGCTACACTGAAAACATGCTCAGATGCTTGCTGGAGAACAACTAAGGGTTTCCACTGCAGTACATGTCAATGCTGTCCACACACATTGCTTTGTTTGCCAGTAGTCCATGGGGTCCTTGTTTTCTGCCTAGAACTTATCTATCCTGCAAGTATGCAGAAACCATCTCATATGCAGTGGGGCCACTCCATGGAGGTACACTGTGTTCTTGTGTGTCAGCTACCAACCTGTACTCGGCGTTCAAGTCCCAAAGTGATGTGCCGCCACCAGTGTTGGATTTTTGCCACCCCTGCTTAGACCCATGAATTGTCCTATGTTCAGAATGGGATGTTCTAGTTGATAATGTTGGTGCTCCTGCCGATGCTGCTGCTTTAAATGCTTCACTTCCTTCTTTATCACTATGCTGTCTAGATATTTTTTGTGACCTAATGTTCTCCCTCCCATCCTCCACAATGCAACCCTCCATTCAATCGATAAACATATCTCTAAATTACTTGACAGAATCTGATTCCGCAGAGAGATGCTGCTGATCATCATGACTCCTTGTTGTGACAAACTTCTGATGGTCCTTTGGCAGAAATTCTGACATTTTGTGTTTAAAAACGGGGGCCAAGCAAAGTGGCAAGAATGTATTCCTCATTACTTTTAATTGACACTATGCAAGGATCTTGCTCAAAGCACAATAACGTCCTTTACCAGCTGGTGCATGTCTTTGTTATCATTATAGTAAGATTCCTCAGCTGTGCTCCTTATTTTTTTCTGCAATAAAACATCTGTGGTAGAATTTCACTAATTCCTGCCCCTATGCAACTGTCACGGATACCCAGAAAAGTTCAGGAGTCAGTACAGTATAGTTAATGTCATTTTATTGACAAAATGAACAAAGAAAATATATACATACAAAGGAACAGGCAAAGGGTTAAAGCCAACAACCCTGCTATCAGAAATAATAGGATGCAAGGCTAAACTTCAGTGCTAGAGACTAGTCCTTAGCCACTGGTAGTCTCAGCAGGAGCCAGGAACAGGAGCAGGAACACAGGATCTTGATCCAACATAGCGGGCGTACAGACTCAAGCCTGCAGTCAGTAGGGAGCGATATCTGACTCACGTCTGCAGTCAGAATGGAGTGAACTCTGACTCACGCCTCCTTTCCAGGAACTCAGTCAGTGTGTCAGAAGAACCCTGAAACTTTATTGCTTTAACAACATGACTAGAGGAGGTTGTGGAGGTAAATATATTTTATTTTTTTTAAATATATTTTTTATTATCAGATCACTCCATACACATCTTAAATACAAAAGTGAAAATGGATACATGTAGAACGTTCAAGTACATCAAAAGTATGAAGACATTTATAACAATGAAAAGAACATATGCATATTAGTAAGTCGTCCTGAGCTTTTTTTTTTTTTTTTTTTGAGTATTGCAACCTTCGATAACCCAAACCCCTAAAAACTAATCTAACATAACCTTTACTATACCCCACAATTCCGCTCTCCCCCGAGCCCGCAGTACCACCCCTCCGCTGTGCATCAGCCAGTGATGTCACAAAATCCCGATATGTACAGGATTCATTCACAATATTACACATGAAATATGCATCACACCCATTCACACAGCAAGCAGGTATGATCGCAGTCAACCATTTCCAGTAAGTTGCACATCATCAGGTGTCATAGGTGTATCTTCTCTAGCTGTCCACCAGGTCTGCCATCTACCCCAGATCCTAGCAAACCTAGTCGGAGTACCCTGGTGCAGGTAAACCAATTTATAATGTGGAATACACTGTAAAACCAGGTTTATCCACGCTCTACAGTTGGGAACTCTGTTTGACATCCAGTTCAAGGCCACCACCTTTCTCGCGATCACCAAGAGCTCACTTAATAGAGATCTGTCATTTGCATCCTCAATCTCATCAGGGAAAATAGACAATAAACAAACCTTTGGAGTCACAGGAACAGGTCTCTCCAACACCAGGGTCACAATACCCATTGATTCTGTCCAGAACCTCCTGACTCCAGGACACTCCCAGATCATATGCAAGTATGTGCCTTGAACATTATCACATTGAAGACAATAATCAGTGCCAGAATTCCCCATTTTAAACAGTCTGACTGGTGTATAATAAATTCTATGTAGAATATTCAACTGTATCATTTGATGTCTAGTCGATGTCACAACCAGTGCTGGTCCCGCTTTAGCCATATCCCATTCCCAATCCTCTAATGGGCCCACATCCATTTCCCATTTGTTCCGTGAAGGAAACTCCCGGTACCTCATGTGAGATTCTAGCCACTGGTAAATGAAAGAAAGAGGTCTCGGAGGCTCAAGAATCTTCAATCTAGTAAGAAGTGGAAACGTAGAAATCATCGGAACTCAATCACCCCACTGAGCTTTAAGAGCATGCCTAATACATAAATACGAATAAAAAAGATTATTTGGTATACGGTACTCATCATGTAGTTGTGCAAAGGATTTCAGCTGATTATCCTGGTATAATTGTTCAAGGGTATTAATCCCAAACCTAGCCCTCAAGGGACCAAACTCACTACCAAGTAAGTGGTGTATCCCCACAGCGCCCCATAAGGGGGTATCCGGATCCATGGCTATATATCCCAGCAACTTTTTTAACTCCCCCCACGCCTCATGTAGGATTGCTGCTAATGTAGTTCGAATTTTGAAATCTGCGGGGCCACCATGTAAAAATTGGGCCAACTTATAAGCAGGCCGTAATAGTAATGTATCTATTTGGGTAGTTTGGTATCGAGGTTGAGGAGAAACAAAATCTAGCACATACCGACATTGTGCTGCCAAATAGTACCTATAGAAATCGGGCAAGGCGATTCCCCCCTCACGTTTTGGTCTCATGAGAGTAGTTAACTTGAGTCTAGCCCGACTTCCTCGCCATAAAAATTGCGAAATAATTTTGTCTATTTGTCGGAAATATTTTTTAGTAATGGGGACCGGCATATTTTGAAAAATATAAAAAAATTTGGGTAAAAAGATAATTTTAATAAGATTCGATCTACCAATAACATTCAAGGGCAAATTAAGCCATGCCATTGTTTTTTCGCTGAAGTATTGGATAGCAGGAATCAAATTCATCTGCAAAAAGGAGTTAGTTGTCGCTGTCACCCGAATCCCCAAATATGTACATTCAGCCACATAAGAAAGTGGGATATCCATTGAGTGAGACTCCCGTAGACCACTGTCAATCAGAATCAAAGAGGACATATTCCAATTAATTTGCAATCCAGAATATGTACCAAAATCGTCCACCAATTGTAACGTGGTCCCCAATGAGTTCCCATCATCACCTAGAAAGAGCAGGATGTCATCAGCATACAATGTGAGCTTTTCCTCTCTACCCTCTACACTGAGTCCAAGAATCGTCAGATTAGCACGAATTAGAACAGCCAGAGGCTCCAGGGCCAAGGTAAACAGGCCGGGTGAGAGCGGGCAGCCCTGTCTAGTGCCACGATGCAAGGAAAAGGGCTGTGAACTCAGTCCACCCGTCACCACAGAAGCCCTGGGATTACTATATAAGATATGTATCCATTTAATAAAGGATGGGCCAAACCCAAAACCCCGGAGTACTTGCCAAAGGTATGGCCATTCGACAGAGTCAAAGGCCTTAGGTTCCAGTGGTATGGTGAGGAAGCTGCAGGTGCATAAATAGTCTTCTAAGATTGTGTGACGTTGATTTGCCTGGGATAAAGCCAGTTTGATCTCCATGTACAATGGTTCCCAGCACTTTATTCAATCTGGTGGCCAAAATTTTCACCACAATTTTAGCATCCGTAGTCAACAAGGAAATGGGCCTGTAAGAGTCGCAAATCTCCGGATCCTTTCCTGGCTTGAGCAATACAATAATGGAAGCATTATTCATTGAATCCAGAAGATGTCCATCATCGATAGCAGCATAAAAGGTGTTCAAGAGACGGGGGGCCAAGACATCCGCAAATTCTTTATACCACTCAGCTGGAAGACCATCCACACCCGACGCCTTGCCCGTCGGCAAACCATGAATAGCCTCCACCACCTCCCTAAGAAGTATAGGAGCATCTAGCATTTGTTTATGTTTGAATGAAAGTTGCGGAAGGTCACATTGATCAACGAAATAAGAAATCTGTGACTCAGAGCGGGTCAATCGAGATTCATATACATGAGAATAAAAGCGCTGATACCGCGAGTTAATCATCTGCGGGTCTAGTATCAGTTCACCTCCAGGATCTCGGAGTGAAGAAACCAATGGGGTCCCCCTGTGTTGACAAACAAGATGGGCCATTAGTTTCCCTGCCTTATCCCCATTTTCAAAAATATTTTGTTTCAAATAAAAAACATGACGGGCATTCAGTTCAGACAATTTTATAGAATATTGTAACGAGCAAGAAACAAACTTAGCATAAGAGGCCAAATCCCCGCTTTCCACAAACTGTTTTTCCGCCTCAGCAGCGTCCGATTCCATTGCCTCCACCTCCCTAGATCTAAGTCTATTTTGCATAGATACAAGAGATATTAATGAGCCCCTTGCAGATGCCTTGGCAACCTCCCAAACGATGCCTTGAGCAGCAGAATTAACATTATTAACTAAGTATTCACATAAATCTTCTCTATGCTTAGACACCAAATGTGTATTAGACAACCATACAGGATTAAACCTCCAGACTCTAGACCTAGGTCTCTGGTCCCGCTGTAGAGACAGTAATAGTGGGGAATGGTTGGAAGCTACCCTGGTCAGAAAGCGGCAATCCGTAACCCAATTTAAGGTCAGCTGGTTAGCAAACACTTAATCAATTCTAGATAGTGTTTTATAAGTAGCTGAGTGGAACGAGAATTCCTGGTCCTGCGGATGGAGAGTCCTCCATACATCTATAAATCCCACATTACCTATGAGACTGAGGAAGGCATCTCTATTCAATTTGGAGTCAACCGCCGTCCCACCCAATCTATCCAAGTCAGGATTGGTAGCCATATTAAAGTCACCCATACAAATTATATGGTGTCGTGACTTGTCAGAGACATACATAAGCATGTCCCTGAGAATTGAGGGGTCGAAAGGCGGTTGTATATAAACATTTATTAAAACAAACAGAGCTCCCTGTAGCTTACATGTTAAGAAGAGGTAACATCCCTGTGGGTCAGACTTGAGGTCAATGAATTCAAAAGAAACTAGTTTAGAAATAAGAATGAAAACACCTCTGGTATACGCAGAATATGTGGCATGATAATGATTCTGTATCCATTGCCTCCTAAGAGACAAAACTCGATACCTGCAGCAAGATGAGTCTTCTGTAACATGACCACCCCTGGAGTCTGTTTCCTGACGTGGTTTAAAACTAAAAATCATTTTACGGGATCATTCAAGCCACGCACATTCCATGACAAAAACTTACAATTTAGTGAAGTCATTTCAGAAATAACCAGTATGTGCTACACCCCTGGCCACACAGTAGGTTCTTGTGGGAGCAAGGAGTGCCTGGCCTGGAAGAGAGAGGAAAATTAACATCTAACCCAACCCCTATCTGAACATCCCTCCCTATCTCCATCACCCCTAACCCGATAGAGATTTTATCCCTTAACCAACCCATTCCCGCGGCCTGGCAGCCAAAACTTTTTTCCCTTCCCTCCCACCCACCACACATAAACCAATCAACTAGTAGGTAAATAGATCACTTACAATCCCACCTACACCCCCCGCGGCGGCAGAATAAAGCAAATGTAAACACACCATCACTTCATAGCAGCTAGCAAAAGAGATCCCAAGGACTGTACCACCATAGTCATCTCTAAAGCAAAGCATCTCTCACCCGGTAGGAAGCCAATCCCCCAGACGCAACCAGATGCCATACTCATTCATTCCCCCTGTCCCAGCGCCCCCTGGGCAGATCGGAGGCATCATTTAAAGATAAGACTCCAATAAGTTCAAGGGGATCAAGTGCCGATCCACGGCAACCCAGCGTCAAACCACTGCCCAAAGGATGCGAGACAATAGCAACATAACAAAAGCACCCCAGAACAGTAGCCCATATTCCCATAATTAAGTATATAAACACATATAAACACAGACAGATATATGATAGCAATAGCAAAATTACAACCCAGTAACAAAGCAAATCCCCCCCAAAGCCACAAGTTATGCCCCCCCGCTTATTCACTTCATCTCAGCATCCCCCGGGTGGGTCAGAGGCATCATAAAATATGGAAGCAGGAAGTAACAATCTGAAAAAAAGAGAAAAAAAAAATATTCAAATGCCGACTCATGGCAATGCAGCATCCAACCACCGCCCAAGAGATGCAAGAGAGTATCAGCAAATTAGTACCACTTCAAAACAGTGCCCACAGTATTAGCACGGTGAGGAAGAGAGAGGAAGGAAAAAAAAAAGGGGGGGGTCCCCCTCCCCCACATAATCACGTACACATAAATATACGTTCACATTGGCATTATCAAATCAGGCATATAATCAAATTAGTAGAATCATAACATGGCTTCCCTCCCCCAACCTCATCAGCACAGTAGAGATCTAAGAGCAGTTCATTACAGAGCGTAAGCCCAACAGGGGTGGAATCCAACAACTCCACTGCTCCATATCCATATTGTGTAAGGGCCACTTCACCATATTCCACTGAGCTCAGCCTCTGTTCAAGTAGATTAGCAGGAGAAGGGCCAGTCCAGATATCAACCATGTCCCTCAGGATCCGCCCCATTGTCCAATGAAAACCAGGGAAATAAGAGATATAAGAACTCATGTATTGACGACCACGGCAGCTATGTCAGGAAATGATGAAGTGGCTTCAATGAGTGTCCACCCATTCTCTAGCCTCCGATTCTGACGTAAAGAAGATGGTGTTACCGTCATGAACAACTCTCAATCTAGCAGGAAATAACATAGAGTAGGAGATGTTTTTCTCTCAAAGTTTGCACTTCACCTCTATAAACCTGCGTCTCTGGCGTTGGACATCAGCCGAGAAATCTGGACAGAAGGAGATTTGTTGATTTTCAAAGATAACTTGACCTTTCATCCTGGCCATACGATGTATGGCATCCCGATCTCTGTAATTTAGCCTTTTAATAATCATCTGACGGGGAGACGATCCAGGAGGTCTCGGACCTGTCGACAATCGGTGCACCCGCTCAACAGTAAAGGATGGTGAGAGTCCCTCCGTGCCAACGTATTCTTTTATCCAGGACTTCATAAATTGCTCAGGAGCATGACCCTCGCAGCTCTCCGGCAGCCCAATTATACGAACATTACTTCGTCTAGACCTGTTTTCAAGATCATCTACTTTGGATTGCAGGGATCATACCTGATTCTTTAGTTCATCCACCGTGGTAACCACAGGGGGAAGTGTGTCCTCTACAGTAAAGATATGTTGTCAAACATCTGTGATACTTTCACGCAGGTTTTATTGGTCCGCACATAGGAGATTAATCTCCACCTGTACTGTGTCAATTTTGTTGGTCAGGACTGCCTGGCAAGTAGCAATCACAGACATTATTTCTGTAAATTGGGACTTGGAATCATCTTCCTTGGAAGCTGAGGACTGTGCTGACGAGGCCACCGCAGAAGGGGCCTCCATCATGGCCGTGACCTCCTCCGCCGCCATAGCTCTTCTAGTAAACTTACTTAGTTTCTTCCTATATTCTGATGACATTTTAACCATAGTGGGAGCGGGAAATCAAGTATAGGTCAGATCAACACAGGCCAAATTCAGTGTAGGGTGGGCAACTGCCGCTAAGGTGGGTATGTACAGACGGGGCCTCTCAAAAGTTCAAATAGCATGCATATCTGGACTCATATCTTCACATCAGGTATTCAAGTACCACACATACCATGGACTGAAGCATCATGTGTGGCTCATTTAGATATACATGGGGCAGAGGAGAGAAACATATAGAGGAAAGGTATTAAACAAACAGGGGGAATCCGTAGCAATTTAGTGATTTAACTGAAGAGTGGTGGAGCAACTAGAAATCTTCCAATAATTCTTGTAGCATTTGATCCATAGACCCTGGAGGTATCAGGGATAAATTACAAGAAAGAAGCATCGTCCAGTATCTTGCATCAGCGTATTCAATACTGGACCCTTATGCACAGGATTCAGCCGTATGACAGAATATGTACAGGTCACATGTGTGAATTGGAATAAGCAAGCAATAAGCAACAACTGGAGCTTCAGTGTTCAATTATACATGGGGTAGTAAGGTATAACATATGCAGGAAAGAGGACAAACAGGGGAATTTTGCAGCATATGAAGGTTGCTGGCCACAGTAATACAGTAATACAGCAACAGTAGGCTCTCCAGCCACCCCTGTGTCACAAAGACAGTCCCACTAGATGTATAGCTCAGAGCTTAAGTGGATAAATATACACGGGGCAGAGGGGGGAACAGATATAGGAAAAACGACAAACAGGGGAATCTCCAATCCAGAGCCACACAGTGGGCACCACTGTGCAAGGCAACAAGCTCCCCAGGGGCCACAGTGGGCAGCAGGCTAGTTAAATACACCTATTGGCAAGGAAAGGGGACTAGGAAAAAAATAATAAACAGAAGATACACTAATAATTTTTAATAAAAGGGGCAGTATATGGCAAATCTATGCCCTCTGGGGCCAGGAGCAGCAGCAAAATCAGGCACTTACTGCATACGAAGGATCAAGCCGTGTACAGTAAAACCAGCAGGGCCTCCACGTTATCTCCGCACCGCTGTTTCGTGCTGCTCTTCTCCGGCAGGATACGCTCAAACAGGCATGGGTGCCTCTAATCAGTGTCTCCAATCAGCAAGAAATTGAAAAAAAAAAAAAATCAAACGCCGCCTCCCGCAGTCGTCCGGCTCCCCGCCGGGAGGAAATGGCACACAAGGCTGCGGCTCCAGGCCTAAGCATTCTGATGTCGCCGCGTTCAATAAAAAAGAAAAATAAAGATTCCTCCAGAGAGCTCAGCAGCTGGGCAATAAGACTCAGAGAGAAATAATGCAAAAAGTTGGCTGTAGAAGTAGTATGGCAGAGGATAGTTAACAAAAATAGCCGGAGGTAAATATATTTTTACTTTTACTTGTTTGTCTCACTGTCTGATGCAGCAGTTGGTTCAGCTGCTACACCTTCCTCCATTATGACATTGCCATCATCAACACTAGAATGCAACTTGTTGTCATCTTCAGTGTTGTTTTTTTGTTTTATAGTACTGTTGCTGGTGGTGGTTGTGGCACTTTTGGTGGGGCCTTGATAAACTGCATCCTCCCTGGGAGGAGAGGGATCATCACCATTTATTTCACATGCTGCAGCAACCATTGCTACAATCATATTTTTCAATTACAACTTTACTCCTCCTATCTCCCTCCCCAGCCCCTTACATAGTAACATAGTAACATAGTAGATAAGGCTGAAAAAAGACATGCGTCCATCAAGTCCAGCCCATGCCAATAACACTCCTGTTGATCCAGAGGAAGGCAACATAAAAGCCCTCTGGAGCAATTTCCAGTGTAGGTGTGTGTGTGTGTGTGTGTGTCAAATAGTTCCCCGGCACAATATCCTATTTGCTTTGAAGCCATCTGTCATAACTGTCAATATTGTTCTGTGCTAGATAGGCATCCATTGCTTTTTTGAATGCAGTTACATTATCTGCAATCACAACATCCCGAGGCAAAGAATTCCATAGCCTTACCGCCCTTACTGTAAAGAATCCCTGCCTGTGTTTTAGTCGAAAGCGCCTTTCCTCAAGTCTTAATGGATGACCTCTTGTTCTTAGCTCAGCTCTTTGCATAAATAATTCATTGGATAGTTCTTTGTATTGACCTTGAATGTATTTGTAAATGGTAATCATATCACCCCTTAGACGTCTCTTTTCTAATGTAAACAAACCCAGTTTGGCTAGTCTCTCTTTGTAACTCAGATCCTCCAATCCCTTTATCAGTTTTGTTGCACGTCTCTGCACCTTTTCCAGTTCAGCAATGTCTTTTTTTTAGAACAGGCGCCCAAAATTGTACTCCATATTCTAGATGAGGCCTAACCAAGGATTTATACAGAGGTAGGATAATATTAGCATCCCTTGCTTCTACACCTCTTTTTATGCAGGCTAGTACTCTATTTGCTCTTGCAGCAGCTGAGTGACTCTGCACACTGCTGTGAAGACTATTGTCTATCAGTACACCTAAATCTTTCTCTAATGAGGATTAGAGTTGTTTCCCATTTAGAGTATATGTAGCAAGTTTGTTTCTACAACCCAAATGCATAACCTTCCATTTATCTACATTAAATGACATCTGCCACTTTTCTGCCCATTCACTTAGTTTATCTAAATCCTTCTGTAGGGAAAAAACATCCAGCTCTGTATGTATTTCCTTACATAGCTTAGTGTCATCAGCAAAGATTGAGATGCTACTTTCAATTCCCACTTCTAGATCATTAATAAACAAATTAAAAAGCATTGGGCCCAGGACTGAACCCTGCGGCACCCCACTTATAACCCTAGACCAATTTGAAAAAGTTCCATTTACAACAACTCTCTGCCATCTATCATTTAACCAGTTCTCAATCCATGTACAAATAACACCACCCAAACCGAAGCCTTTTAATTTATGCAGTAACCTGTTGTGAGGCACTGTGTCAAAGGCTTTTGCAAAATCCAAGTATACTACATCAACAGCAATTCCCCTGTCCAAATTACTACTCACTCTTTCATAAAATGCAAGTAAATTAGTCTGACATGATCTGTTCTTCATGAAACCATGCTGATTCCTACTAATGATATTGTTTGTCTTCACATAGTTCTGAATACTGTCAGTTAATAACCCTTCTAGTATCTTACCCACTATGGAAGTCAAGCTCACAGGTCTATAATTTCCTGGTTTGGATCTTGCTCCCTTTTTAAACAATGGAACTACATCAGCTTTCCTCCAATCACAGGGCACTATGCCTGATGAAAGCGAATCAATAAATATTAAGTATAATGGTTTTGCTATTACTGAACTAAGTTCCTTAAGTACCCTTGGGTGTATACCATCCGGTCCAGGCGCTTTATTGACTATAACCCTTTCCAGTCTCTTTTGGACCTTGTCCTCAGTAAGCCATGTAGATGTTGGAGGAAATTCCATGGTTTTGTCTGTTTGCCCACAGCTTGTCATTTCTGCTTCCTTTGTATATACTGAAGCAAAGAACGTATTTAGGGTGTCAGCCATAGCTTTATCCTCACTAATCAATTCACCTGTTTCAGTCTTAAGAGGACCAATATCAACCTTAACTTTTTTGTTGTTAATATACTTGTAGAATTGTTTAGGGTTTTTCTTGCTCTCATTTGCAATGTTTCGCTCATTTTCTATTTTAGCTAGCTTAATTGCTTGTTTGCAGATTTTATTACATTCTATATATTTTTTAAATGATGCATCTGACCCATTTGACTTAAACACCTTAAAAGCCTGCTTTTTATTTCTCATTTTGCCTGCTAACCACATTATTAATCCACATTGGTTTTGCTTTACTTCTCTTGTGCTTATTCCCCAATGGTATATATTGATGTGTATATTTGCCCAAGAGCATTTTAAATACATTCCATGACTCTTGTGCATTTTTATCTTTGAAAATTACATCCCACTGGATATCCTTTAAAGCTTCTTTTAACTTTGTAAAATTAGCCTTTTTGAAATTGAATGTTTTGGTTAAACTCTTGCTATTGGGTTTCTCATAACAAACTTCAAAGGATACAATATTGTGGTCACTGCTTCCCACATGTTCCCTTACCTGCACATTGTTTACAATGTCAGAATCGTTTGAGAGCACTAGGTCAAGCAAGGCCTCTTTTCTAGTTGGCTCCTCTACTAGTTGGGACATAAAATTATCATTTATCATACTCAGAAAAATATTTCCCTTTGTTGTGCCTGAAGTCATATTGCTCCAGTCAGTTTCAGGGTAGTTGAAATCTCCCATTATAATTACCTTTGCTGACCTAGCAGCCTTTTCCATTTGCAGTAAAAGTTGGGCTTCCTCCAACTCCCCAACATTAGGTGGCTTGTAGCAAACCCCCACCAATATCTTTTTATTATGTGTGCCCCCAGTGTGTATTTCAACCCACAAGGCCTCTACCTTTTCATTGGACCCTTCATTTATATCTTCCCTTAAACTAGGTTTTAAGGCCTGCTTTACATATAGGCATACCCCTCCTCCCCTTTCATTAACCCTGTCCCTCCTAAAAAGTGAATAACCCTCTAGATTGACTGCCAAGTCATACGTATCATCTAACCAGGTTTCAGACACTCCAATCAGATCATACTGCTCATGTACTGCAATCATTTCTAGTTCCCCCATCTTACCAGCCAGACTGCGAGCATTTGCATGCATACATGTTATCTTTTTGCCATTCTTAAAGATTTCTTTTTTCAGATGTATTTGTCTTTTATCAGGCTGTAACAATGGCAACTCCCTATTAGATGAACTAGCCAATTCCCCCTCTCCGTCCCCATGACCCTTCTCTAATCCCATTCCCTCAATTATACTATCTTCCCCAGCCTGTGTTGCAGCTCCCTCCCCCCCCCTTTCTAGTTTAAAGTCTCCTCCAGCCTTCTAGCCATCCTATCACCCAGCACCATGGCCCCCCTTCCACTAAGGTGCAATCCATCACTACTATAAAGATTGCGCCCTTGTGTGTTTGCTGGACATTGCACAACGACTGTTTGTGTTTTTACCCTACAGTACACAACATAACTGATGAAGTGTGATGTCTTACCTTGGCCCTCCAAAAAAATTCTCAATCTCCTCTGCTTTCTATCAAGTCTGCCTCAGTCACACAGCTCACATCAGGGTCCCTGCCATATATATACATATACTAGCAATTTGGGACAGCGTTTCATTTATGTTTGTTTGATTTTTTTTTTTAATAAAAGTGTGTTGTGAAGAGTGTGTTGTTGTAGTACAGAGTGCACACATACATAGACACATTGAAACACAGAGATATACACACATACACACACACACATATACATACATGGAGAGAGAGAGAGACACACACAGCAAAACACAATGATAAAAAGTATAGTTTAACCCTTAGAGTGCCATAGGGGTATCCAAGGCATTGAGGAGTAATGCATTATGCACTCCTCTGTCACTCAAATGGTTAATGTGGGTGGCAATATAGAGTGCAGCTCAAGACTGAGGAAAAGCAAGTATTGTTTTGACAACATTTGAAAACAGTGGAGGCAGAGGATGCATCGGCCTTCCAGCTGTGCTTGTAATGTGTTGGTTATGACTGAAAATAAAAGCATAATGTTGCAAGGGTAACATTGTATGTTATCCTTAGAGGATTGTGTGTTTCTTTTCAGTCATAACCAGCACATTGCAAGAAGAGCTGGAAGGCCAGCACTTGCTCTGACACCACTACCAGCATTTGAATTGTTTGATCCCATTGGTGATTTGTGTAGACATTTAATGTAGCAGCCACCCACCTACCCTCTGCCTGGATGTGACATAGCTGTCCTACCGGGCTTCATAGTTGCACAGTGGAGATGGAGTGGGTAAGCAGTAAAGCAGCTCATACAGAGAAGTAGCTTCAATAAATGTGATAGAGGAAGAGGCCTGGATGTAGAAAGATGGACCACGTCCAGGACAAAGTGTTGATCATGAGATGTGAAAGGTTAGGACAAAGTCCGGGTGAACCACAGATGGCTGGGCTGCGTTATGTTGTGGTGAACCACACAAACACGGTACAATACAGATATGGGCACCATGGTGTGTTTAATTTCGTGCGTACCTCCCCCTTGTTACTCACTGGGGAATGGCTGCAGGAAAAGTTTGTGATCCGTGTGGATGTGCTCCAAAAAGCCACCGGATCTGGGCCCTGTGTGTGAGAGACCGATTGAATGAGGGTGTTTCATGTGTGGACATTTATATATGTGAGTGGCACAATGCGTTGGGCTGTTGGCGGAGGTTTATCAGTGCCAGGACATGAGGATGTACAGCAGCTATGCTTTGTTTCCATTGCTCTGATTTCTAATACCACTGAAAGCCTACATTTGTGAATGGAGGTGCAATTGGACTCCATTTGTTTGTGTGTGTTTGGTAATTACTTCAGTCCCCGTGCAGTACTGTGTGCTTCCTAACGTACTGAGTGACATTTTCCATACCTCTCTGGCACTCAGTATGTTTATGGAACACACAGTACTGCACGGGAAGCTGAAATAATTACCAAACACACACGAACATATAGAGTCCAATTGCACCTCCATTCACATATGTAGGCTTTCAGTGGTATAGGAAATCAGAAGAACCGAAAGAAAGCATAGCGGGGAAAGAGGTGGGAGGTGGGACTGACAACAGTAAAGGCTCCTGTGGAAGTTGCATATTATACAGGCTGAGCCGGTTGGAGTTCCAGTGGTTACTGATGTTGGGCAGTTTTCTGCGGTCTTCTTCACGATTCCCCGACATGGCTTTCCTTCACTATATGGTTCAATCAATAGAATTGCAAATCCAAAGATGACAAAAATCAGCATAAGTTCAGCAATTGGTAGGGGAAAGCTTTGAAATGGATGTGTCCTCCACTGCCTGTGTGTGTGTGTGTCGCTTTGCTTGTGTGTGTGGCTCCTGTGAAAATCACGCGCCCATTGAATCACCCAATGGGAGCAGTAACTCCTTCTTCTTTTTTATTTTTTTAAAACTTTGTCCACCTTATCTTTTCACTGTACAAACAAGAAATTATAACTAAAGAAACAAAATCAGCAACTTCTTTCCCCACACTTCCCCAGCACACAGACAATAAGAGCAACATCAGTAAAAAAGATTACTTGGACCCCAGCTTCCTGTCAGACAGAATATTGGTTTATTTGGAGTCAACCTCCTTTGCTCCCTTCTCACACCCCAGACACGTCCAACACAGACACAATAACAGCAAGAGATCAGTAAGGAAATTGCTTGGACTGCAGCTGCTTGTGTCTTTCAAATCAAATCAGTCAGACAGAATGCTGGGATATTTGTGCTCAACATCCTTTGCACCCTTCTCACACCCCAAGAGATGTCCAACACAGTAATAATAATAACCACAAGATCAGTCAGGAAATTGGACCCCAAGATGCCTGTGTCTTGCCAATCAATCACACCAAATTTTGGTGTATTTGGGCTCAACCGATTTCCTCCATTCTTCTTATAGAATTTGAAACATAGAATTTGACGGTAAATAAGAACCATTTGGCCCATCTATTCTGCCTATTTTCCTACTGTAAAAACCTCAAACCTATTTGATCATTGGACTTGTCTTATGTTCTTCCGTTTCTTCTGGTAGGCTATTCCACTTATCTACTACCCTCCCATTGAAGTAAAACTTTCTTACGTTAAATCTAAACCTGTGTCCCTCAAGTTTTAGACTATTGCCTCTTGTCCTAACATTTTCTATCATATCCCATCTCTATCTTCTCTCCACCAAGCTATATATGTTCAGATCCTCTAGTCTTTCCTGATATTTCCTTTCCTGTAAGCCAGTCACCATTTTAGTAGCCTTTCTCTGAATTTTCTCTATAGTATCTAAATCCTTCTGGAGATGGGGTCTCCAGTACAGCACACCATACTCTAGGTGAGATATAACCAGAAATCTGTAGAGGGTCATGACCACTTCCCTTTTTCTGCGACTAATGCCCCAACCTATACAACCCAGCACCCTGCTTGCATTCCCCACCCCAGAGTGCCCCCAGACTCCCCTACGTCAGAGAACAAATGTCCTACCTAAAAGACTGTAACGGTTTTGTAAGACACTCAGGCCAGGAGGTTAGAATAAAACACAGTTTTATTAAAAGACAAGGAACACTGCCCACTACAGGCTGGTAAGGAATGACAGGTAAATGATATACAGGTATATGTATGCCTTCTCAGGCCCAGTATATAGAGCAAAAACAAACACTGTCACAGGACAGGCATAATAATGAAGTAACAGTAGCAAATGGATTAAAGTTCTAGGTAGGTAATCAGTCTCTGTTGTGGTGTGTTTGACAACGCCCAGTAGATGATAAAGTAGCAAGAGGCTGTGGTGCAAGGTGTGGAAGCACCTTTGCAGTGAGGCAGACTGACACACTCCCAGGTCAGGCAAGGAGAGGAGATAAACAACACTCTGCAAGAGCTAGCGCTACTTTTGAGCCGTGGGCACCCGTGCGGTGCCGTAACGGAGGCAATGTACACTGTAAGAGCTGAGGGACCAGAGTCATTAGCACCCTTCTGGTGCGGTAATGGAACCCTGTACACTGCGAGAGCTGATGGAATCGCCCAATAGCACCACCCGGTGCGGTAACAGATACACTGCTCGTAATAAGGGTTAAGCGGAAGAACAGTGCTAACGAAGGCCACAATGCTCTGCAAGTGTAACCAGGAGGCTCGGTATAATGGAGGCTGCAATGCTCTGCAAGTGTAAACGGAAGGCTCAATAAATCGAAGGCAACAGTGCTCTGCAAGTGTTAACGGAAAGGCTCAGTATAACGGAGGCAACAGTGCTCAGCAAGTGTTAACGGAAAGGCTCAGTATAACGGAGGCAACAGGCTCTGCAAGAGTTAACGGAATGTTCAGTCTGCACAAACACTGCTACTAAGAAAGTTCAGAATGTCGCCAAGCGACACAGGATCAGGATCGCAGCTGGAACACTCTAAGGATGTCAGGATAGCCGGAATCAGGTCACGGAGCAGGAACATCAGCCAGGCCGGGTCAATCACAGAGCAGGAACGTCAGACAATCCAGATCAGATAACGGAGCAGGAACGTCAGCCAGGCCGGGTCAATCACGGAGTAGGAACCAATGAGAGTAGTCAGACGGGCCAAGTCGGTACACAGGAACGCAAGAACACAGCAACAGTAGCACTGGTACAGGAACACCACGAAAGGGCACCTGACAGGTGCCAGAGGCCCAGTATATGAAGGCCATACTGGGCGGGCCAAACAAGCTCAGACAATGGGAGCGCACCACAGCAAAGAGTGACAAAGAGATCACGGGAACCATGATAAAGGCTCACTAAACTAAGCTTCAAATTCCCTTTATTTGCCTATATTCTCTAACTCAAAAACATGCTCAGCTTTCTCCTCTCATGCACACAGAATGGCATGCTGTGAGAACTTGACACCCTTTTATATGCCTTCAGGAAAAGTAGAGAAAACTGCCATGTGGTGGAGAAAAAAAAATCAGTCTTCCATTGATTGTAGCGCAATGAGCTAGGCTAAAAAGGGGGACTTTTTTTCACTAAGTAGGAAGCGTTGACACAACTTTGTGTCAGCTTGTCACATTTGTCACAAGACTCCTTGACATCGATCATCAGGATTCCTGTGGTCTCTTTCAATTCCCTCTTCCCCATGGACTCACATAGCCATGGATTTTTTGGTGGACCTCCCAATATCTCAAGGCTCTACTGCATCTTAGTGGTGGTTGATAGCTTTACCAAGCAAGGCCACTTCATCCATCTGACTAAATTGCCATCTGTGCCTGAGCTAGCTATGATATTTCTAAAAGAGATCTGTCACCTTCACGGCTCATCTTCTCATATTGTTTCTGATCCGAGGGTACAATTTGTTTCCAGATTTTGGCTCGCCTTTTGCTCTCGATTAGGGATCTCTTAACAGTTCTCTACAGCTTACCACCCACAGACTAATGGCCAATGTGAGCGTATTAACAGTCATTATCAATGATCCTTAGTCAATATATGACTGCTGATCTTTCCAAATGGGTCAACTTATTACCTGGCTGAATTTTATTTTAATAATCCACTTCACAACTCATTGCAGTGCTCCCCATTCTTCGCAGTTTTAGGATATAATTCTCACACTATTCCTTGAAGGGTCCCCGCTGATGTTCCAGCTTCTGACAAAATGGCCGACAGTCTTCAGTTAATTTGGTTAACTATCCAGACACGTCTGTCTCTAGCCACAGCTGCACAAAAGAAAGCAACGGATTAACGATGAACCAAGGATCCTGTCCTACTCTACTTTCTGACAACAAGGTCTGGCTATCTACAAAAAAATCTTAATCTTAGGATTCCCTCTTTTAAATTTTGTCCTCACTTTGTGGGCCCATACAAGGTCCTTCAGTCCATTACCTCTGCATTAGCTTTGCCAACTTCTTTTTGTATTTCGAATACTTTTCATACCTTGTTGCTTAAACCAGTAGTCCAGAACTGATATTCCCCATCATCCCAATGCCCCCCCTCTGCCGGTTCAGGGAGATCCATTCAATACATTATAGACTGGAAGAGGTATGAGCCAGAGGACAGGTATTTGGTTCCTGATAAGGAAGTGCATGCCCCATCTCTAATTTCAGGTTTTCATTGGGCATTTCCAATAAGTCTGGTTACCTAGTGGGCTCATAATTGGGTGGGGGGTAGTGTAAGGATTACCTTGTTTCACTTGCTCTCAGTTCCCCTCTCCATACCTGGTTCATCCTCTCTTTCACTCATTGGAACACTCTCTCAATTATTTGTTCTAAGTGCTTGTTTGTGGTTTTGGGGTTTCTGTTTTTTGGGTAATCAGTTATTGACTTGGCCTGTTTTTTGACTCTGCAGAAAAAGTGAATGGGAGAAAACACCACAGGCGCCCCTGTATATATCAATCTCACTTTGAAAATCACCACCAACACCCTTAAAGGGATAGTAATGTTTCACAATAAAAGCAGATCCGATTAATCTTCATAGTATTTGGGCCATGGAGAGTGTTATTTCAGTACTGTCCGAATTGTAGTTCAAGAGTAATTGAATGATAAAGTATCCCCTACCACCCCTTTTACTGAGGTACCACTGCTCACCTCAGAGCAGCAAGACTGTTCGGATGGCTCACAAAGAGAGACAATCTTCAGTAAGCATAAGTAAAAACCCCTTAAGGGGGAAAGGTTTCCCTTATGCCCACAGTAAGAAGATTGTCCCTTGCTGTGAGCTGTCTGGTCACAGGGGAGGCAACTTACACTAGGTAAAAGGGGCAGGAGGGGTATACTTTATCATTCAATTACTCTTAAACTACAACTGCAACAGTATTGAAATAACACTCTACATGGCCCAAATACTATAAAGATTAATTGGAGATGCTTTTTTTTTTGTGAAACACTACTATCCCTTTAATTTGTGCAATCACAAGAATATATATGTATATTTTTTTTTTGGCTATTTTTATAAGCAGTCATTGGAGCGCTATTTGTGTAGTTTTTCCTCTTTTTACTGTGCTAGAGAACTTAGGGCTTGATTCAAATGTTGGCGTCGGCAGAAAAAACTGGCGACGCTGGTTTTAACGTCAACTGAGCAATGCAAATGTTCCACTAGTAAGAAGCGTGTTGGAACCAAATAATCATAATAATAATAATTTGTGATTTTTATAGCGCTTTTCTCCCTGTGAGACTCAAAGCGCTTTACAGATCTATAAACAGACATAAAATTTAAGGGTTCCTTATGGTCACATGAGTTGACTGAATGCCTGATAAAAGAGATGGGTCTTAAACTTTTTTTAAAAGTCTGTAATGATGGTGCCTCTCTGACTGAGGACAGTAAAGAGTTCCAGAATATGGGGCAGTGTGGCTGAATGCCCGGGAACCTGAGGTTGTCTTTATTCTGGGCACTGACAGGAGGGATCTGTTGGCTGACCGCAGTGAGCGGGATTGAATATAGGGTGTCAGGAGCTCTTTCAGGTACTGTGGGCCTTGATTATTTAAGGCTTTGAAGGTCAGCAGGCCAATTTTAAAATATGTTCGCCATTTAATTGGAAGCCAATGCAAGGAGTGGAGAACGGGTGTTATGTGACATGAGCAGGTTTTATTGGTCAGTAGTCTGGCTGCTGCATTTTGTACTGTCTGTAGGCGATGGAGTTCTTTTTCCTGGGAGGCCCAAGTAAAGTGCATTACAGTGATCTAGACGAGAAGACACAAATGCATGGACTAATGTTGGCATATTATCCGGAGGAATTAAGTGTTGTATCCTGGATATGTTTCTCAGATGAAAGAAGGCAGATTTTATTACAGAAGAGACCTGCTGTTTAAATGACAGTCCAGAGTCAATCATCACTCCGAGACTTCGTACCTCTGTTGAACTAATGAGTTCAGAACCTCTAAGTTCTAGGCCAGTTGGGTGATCCTGATATATTCTTGTTGCCCGGGGTCCCCTCACCAAGAGTAACTCTGTTTTGTCAGGGTTCACTTTAAGACAACTAGCATTCATCCACTCTATGAGGTCTGCTAAGCAACTGTTGATGAAGCATGTTGAGTCTTTAGTATCTGGAGCAAAGGAGAAGTAGAGTTGTGTATCATTATCAAGGTGCCTGTGATTCTCTGTGCAACATTTCTACTTCCGGGTTTGTTTTTGGCTGTCTCTTATTGGTGCTAGCTGGCTAGCCCCTCCCAGGGCTAGCCTTTACATACTCCCTCCTGTCACTAGGCCGGTGCCCTTTTGTGGTGTTCCTTACCTTATGTTATTCTGTGCTCCTGTTCCGTGTTGATCCGGTTTTCGTCTGACCTTGTTCCTGTTCCGCTCTCTGTGTACAGATCCAGGCTTTGTCTGACTACAGCTCTCTGTGTACCGATCCAGGCTTTGGCTGACTACCGCTCTCTGTGTACCGATCCAGGCTCTGGCTGACTACCGCTCTTTGATACTGATCCAGGCATTGGCTGACTAACACTCTTTGTGCTGCCCTCGCTAAAGTTGTCAGTCCTCTCATATTTGTTGCCTCCGGTTGCTCTACTCTCTGCCTGTGTATCTGTGGCCTCCGTTATGTATACCCAGTCTGTGCTCTCCGGTCACTAGCGGTTTCTATTGTCAGCTCATTACACTACGCTCAGCCTGTGATTCAGTGGGGCCTTTGTCAGTACTACTTCCTGAGTGCACCGGTCTACGGTGTTACTACCTGTCAGTACTCTCTCTGCTACACCAGATACCAGGCTGCCTTACCCGGTATTCTGTAAGGCCGGTAGAGCCTCCTCTGTTCCTTGTTGCACCAGTCACTAGGCTGCCTTACCCGGTATTCGGTAAGGCCGGTAGAGCCTCCTCTGTTCCTTGTTGCACCAGTCACTAGGCTGCCTTACCCGGTATTTCGGTAAGGCCGGTAGAGCCTCCTCTGTTTCCTGTTGCAACAGTCACTAGGCTGTCTTACCAGGTATTCGGTAAGGCCGGTAGAGCCTCCTCTGTTCCTTGTTGCACCAGTCTCCAGACTGCCTTACCCGGTATTTGGTAAGGCCGGTAGAGCCTCCTCTAATTACTGTCGCACCTTTTACCTGGCTGCCTTACCTGGTAATCGGTAAGGCCGGTAGAGCCGCATTATTTGTATTGCTATCTGTATGCCCTGACCTGTGTCAAACTATCTTACTGCTGCTTGTAGAGTTTGGACCCATGAAGGGCCTTGTTGCACTTTATATTGCTTAATAAAGCTTTTCTATTTTATCCTACCAAATTGTCTGAGTGTTCAATAAAACTATGACAGTACGAAAGGGCCATGACCTCAGACAAGGCTGGTGAGGCTAGTTCCCAGAATATCCTTTGGAGATTGGGTGCTCAGGAACAATGGTTAGACCAACTGTCTATGGCTATTCAGACCATTCTTGAATGCACTGCTTGTCTCGAGAGACCTGTACAATCTTTGGTGGCCACTCCAGTTCTGGCACCATTGGCACAGGTTAGTGTACCCAGCTCCTCCTCTAGAGGGCTCTCTGCTACTGCTCCACTTCCTTTGAGATATGATGGGGAGCCAACACTCTGCCGTGGGTTCTTGAACCAACTGGAGATTTTTCTTGAACTGGTGCCACAGGCATTTCCCAGTGACAGAAGCAAGGTGGGATTTATGATCTCACTACTCACAGGCAAGGCCCTAGCCTGGGCAAATCCGATTTGGGAGACTGGTAAACCAATTACTACTAATTTTGCCGAATTTGTGAGGGCCTTCCACAGTGTGTTCGAGGTCCCAGGGCGTGCCACCTCTGCTGCCAAATGCCTTATGAGAATCCAGCAAGGCACACGTACTGTTTCTGATTTTGCCATTGAATATCGTACACTCTCAGCAGAGAACGATGAGGCGCTTGTTGCTGTATTTGCCCAAGGCCTCGATGATAAAATTAAAGACGAAATTGCGGCCAAAGATTTACCGGTGGGTCTAGACTAATTTATTGAGTACACTATTCTGATTGACTCCCGTATAAGGGAGAGGAGTCTTTACAAGGATCGTAAGGCAAGATCCACTGGCGAATCTGGCACCAGGGTTAATTTCCCACCCATGCCTCCCTCTCTTCCCACACCTCCGGGTCCTGCTATAGGGAGTACGGAACCTATGCAAGTGGGATTTACACGATTGTCCAAGCAAGAGCGTTTCTTCCGTCGCAAACAGGGGCTATGCCTGTACTGTGGCAAGGCAGGTCAGATGCCAAAGACAAAGACCTAGGTTCATATTGGGGACAGATCCTAGGTGAAGTATACCAGTCCCCAGAAGGCACATTAAGTAAACCAGTGATCAATATTGTGGTCTCTCGGGCTTCTGAATCTGTTAAGACGCCTGCTGTAATTGATTCCGGCGCAGCCGGTTACTTTATGGACAAGAACTTTGCAATGTTGCATAACATTCCACTAGTAAGCAGAGACTCTTCACTCGACATTGATGGAAGGCCGCTGGTACCACCTCAAGTCACGCAGGAGACATGCCCTTTATCAGTGGGCATTGGAGCACTTCACAAAGAGACCCTACAATTCCAGATTATACTGTCCCCTCAGTTTGAGGTCATTTTGGGGTTTCCATGGCTATATAAGCATAATCCCACTGAACACTGTAAAACCCACTGTCTGAATCAGCCTACCAAAATCTTGTGTACCTCTCCCTCCTTACCAGTGGAATACCAATCATTCACTGATGTGTTCAGTAAGGGTGAGGCTAGCACTTTGCCGGTACATCGTCCCTACGATTATTGATCTTGTGCCAGGCGCTATACCCCCGAAGGGTAGGACATACCCATTGTCTGGTGATTAAAACAGGGCCATGGAGGAATATATCAGTGACGCCCTGGCTCGGGGTATTATATGAAAGTCTTCCTCGCCCGCGGGGGCTGGATTCTTTTTTGTTAAAAAGAAGGACGGGTAACTTTGACCCTGTATTGATTATAGGGGTCTTAACAAAATAATGATAAAGAACGCCTATCCCATTCCACTCATCACCGAATTGTTTGATCGTTTAAAGGGCGCTTCCACTTTTACCAAACTGGACCTGAGGGTGGCGTATAATTTAGTTCGGATTAAGGATGGTGATGAGTGGAAAACAGCTTTCAATACTCGTATGGGGCACTACAAGTATTTAGTCATGCCATTTGGTCTGTGCAATGTCCCTGCGGTATTTCAAGAATTGATTAATGATGTCCTAAGAGACTTTTTACAATCCTCTGTGGTCGTGTACCTAGACGACATTTTGATTTACTCTCCTGACCTGGAGACTCACCGTGGACATGTCTCGGCTGTTTTGCAGAAATTAAGGGAGAACAAGCTGTATTGCAAACTCGAGAAGTGTGAGTTCCATAGGTCCTGTGTGGCCTTTTTGGGGTTTGTGATCTCTAAAGAGGGCTTCACGATGGATAAGGACAAGCTTGCAGCTGTACAACAGTGGCCGCGGCCCACGGGCCTCAAACCCTTACAGCGATTTCTAGAATTTGCGACTATTCCAGTATTGTTAAGCCACTCACCGATATATGACCCACAAGGGTGCCTCTGCCTCAGAATGGTCCCCAGAGGCAATTAAGGCATTTGAGACTAAAATTGGCATTTTCTACTGCTCCAGTTCTGTTGCATCCTATTCCTGGGTTGCCATTTACTTTAGAGGTGGATGCTTCTGAGACTGGAGTCGGGGCAGTCTTGGGCCAAAAACCAGGTCCTGATAAGACTTTGAGACCATGCGGGTTCTTTTCAAGGAAGTTGACCAAAGCGCAGAGTCTTTATGACATTGGAGACCGGGAACTCCTAGCGATTATTCTGGCCTTACGTGAATGGCGACATTTGTTGGAGGGCACTAAGGTACCTATTTTGATTCTGACTGATGATAAAAAACCTCATGTATCTCTCAGAAGCTAAAAGGCTTTCTCCGAGGCAAGCGAGATAGGCGTTATTTTTGTCTCGCTTCAGTTTCATTGTCTCTTACTTGCCTGGTACTAAGAATGTACGTGCTGATGCCTTATCCAGACAATTTGGCTCGGATCCTGAAGCTGACTCTATACCTGTGTCTATTATTCCTCTGAACCGTATACTTGCCACCCTACGAACCAGTATCACTTCTCCCTTAGGGGAGGAGATCTTGGCATCCCAGGCCAATGCTCCTCCAGAGAAACCTGTGGGCAAGTGCTTTGTGGCCAAGCCTTTTCGGGCCAAACTAATGGATACCTACCATTCCTCCCGGGCGGCTGGTCATGTTGGGAAGAATCAATTGATTTGGTCATTGTCCCATATGTTTTGGTGGCCTGGCATGAGGGATGACTGTGCGGCATTTACAGCAGCCTGTGCCACTTGTGCCCATTCCAAGGTCCCCAGACATCTTCTTGTGGGTCTCTTACAGACTGTTCCTAATGGGGACCAGCCTTGGTCACACGTATCTACTGATTTCGTGGGAGAACTGCCGGCCTCTAGAGGGTTTACTGTAATCCTAATGATAGTTGACAGGTTCTCTAAAATGGCTCATTTTGTGCCACTCCCTGGCTTGCCATCTGCTAAGGAGCTGGCAGTTGTATTTGCCAGGGAGGTATTCCGACTCCACGGCGTACCCAAGGTGCTTGTCTCGGATCGTGGGAGTCAATTAATCTTGAGATTCTGGAGGGCCTTTTGTTACCAGATGGGGATTCAGTTGTCCTTTTCCTCGGCATATCACCCCCAGACTAATGGGGCCGCTGAACATGCTAACCAGGTATTGGAGCAGTTCTTGCATTGTTTCATTTCCAATCATCATGACAATTGGGCTGACTTGTTGCCGTGGGCAGAGTTTGCCATGAACAATGCGGTGTGCAGCACGTCTGGGAGCTCACCCTTCCTGATCAATTACGGGTTTCAACCATGCTTGCTCCCAGATAACTTTCAGGCACAGCAGATTCCGGATCTGGATGAGCATATTAGGCAGCTCCGCTCCACATGGGCACAGGTCCAGGATACCCTACGTGATTCTTCTGCACAAGCCCAGTGGCATGCCAACAACAGACGCCTGCCGGCTCCTGTATTCCAAGTGGGGGACCGGGTCTGGTTATCCTCAAAGAATCTCAGGTTGCAAGTTCCTTGTCTCAAGTTTGCTCCTCGGTTTGTGGGTCCTTTCCGGGTGCTCCATCGAGTTAACCCTGTCTCCTATGCGTTGGAATTACCGGCTTCCATGAGAATACATAATGTGTTCCATGTATCACTTCTTAAGCCATTGGTGTGCAACTGCTTTACTACCACTCCTGCTGTCCCTGGTCCTGTGCGCATACAGGATCATGATGAATATGAAGTGCAGAGTATTCTGGACTCACGTAGGTTCCGTGGCCTGGTCCAATACTTGGTGCATTGGAAGGGTTATGGTCCAGAGAACGTTCATGGGTTAACCACTCTGATATTCATGCTCCAGTTCTGTTGCGCAGATTCCATGCCAAGTTTCCTAACAAACCTAGACCCCCTCAAGGCAGGAGGGGGGGGTCTTTGAGAGGGGGGTACTATCACGGTGCCCGTGATTTTCTGTGTGACATTCCTACTTCCGGGTTTGTTTTTGGCTGTCTCTTATTGGTAATCAAACTAGCAGGTGGAGGCGCAATGATCTGTGTCAAATAGTTCTTGTTCTAAATCAGAAAATTAACAACGGACTTCTGACCTAAGATCGTCGGGGTTTGAGGAAATGGTCCTGCAGCCACAAGCCACGCGGGTCCAACCACTCCCGCTCCTCCTCCTCCTCCTCACCACTATAGAAATATATCCAAGGGCTTGGCGCTGACCCCTCTCCAAAGCAACCCGACCTAGATATAAAATCACCACAAATAAAGAAAATAGATCAGCTGATCTATTTTCTTTATTTGTGGTGATTTTATATCTAGGTCGGGTTGCTTTGGAGAGGGGTCAGCGCCAAGCCCTTGGATATATGTCTCTTATTGGTGCTAGCTGGTTAGCCCCTCCCAGGGCTAGCCTTTATATACGCCCTCCTGTCACTAGGCCAGTGCCCTTTCGTGGTGTTCCTGACCTTACGTTATTCTGTGCTCCTGTTCCGTGTTGATCCGGTTTTCATCTGATCTTGTTCCTGTTCCACTCTCTGTGTACCGATCCAGGCTTTGGCTGACTACCGCTCTCTGTGTACCGATCCAGGCTTTGGCAGACTACCACTCTCTGTGTAACGATCCAGGCTTTGGCTGACTACCGCTCTCTGTGTACCGATCCAGGCTTTGGCTGACTACCACTCTCTGTGTAACGATCCAGGCTTTGGCTGACTACCGCTCTCTGTGTACCGATCCAGGCTCTGGCTGACTACTGCTCTCTGATACGGATCCAGGCATTGGCTGACTAATGCTCTTTGTGCTGCCCTCGCTAAAGTTGTCAGTGCTCTCATATTTGTTGCCTCCGGTTGTGCTACTCTCTGTCTGTGTATCTGTGGTCTCCGTTACGTACACCAAGTCTGTGCTCTCCAGTCACTAGCGGTTATAGTTGTCAGCTCATTACACTATGCTCAGCCTGTGATTCTCTGTGGTCTCCGTTACGTATACCCAGTCTGTGCTGTCCGGTCACTAGCGGTTTCTATTGTCAGCTCATTACACTACGCTCAGCCTGTGATTCAGTGGGGCCTTTGTCAGTACTACTTCCTGAGCGCACTGGTCTACGGTGTTACTACCTGTCAGTACTCTCTCTGCTGCCTCCTCTGTTCCTTGTTGCACCAGTCACTAGGCTGCCTTACCAGGTATTTGGTAAGGCCGGTAGAGCCTCCTCTGTTCCTTGTTGCACCAGTCACTAGGCTGCCTTACCCGGTATTCTGTAAGGCCGGTAGAGCCTCCTCTGTTTCCTGTTGCATCAGTCACTAGGCTGCCTTACCCGGTATTCGGTAAGGCCGGTAGAGCCTCCTCTAATTACCGTCGCACCTTTTACCTGGCTGCCTTACCTGGTAATCGGTAAGGCCGGTAGAGCCGCATTATTTGTATTGCTATCTGTATGCCCTGACCTGTGTCAGACTATCTTACTGCTGCTTGTAGAGTTTGGACCCGTGAAGGGCCTTGTTGCGCTTTATATTGCCTAATAAAGCTTTTCTATTTTATCCTACCAAATTGTCTGAGTGTTCAATAAAACCTTGACAGTCATCTGCGTAACAATGATATCTTAGGCCGTGTCTTCTGATGATGTCTCCCAGTGGTAGTAAGTAAATTGCAAATAGCATAGGAGACAAGATGGAACCTTGTGGCACTCCGCATACTAATTCTGTTGGTGCTGATGAGCAAGATCCTGATGTTACTCTCTGTGATTTACCAGTGAGGAAAGATTTAAACCAGTTAAGAACTGTGCCGCCTAGACCACAGATGTGCTGCAAGCGCGCTATTAAAATCCCATGGTCAATGGTGTCAAATTAAGCTGAGAGATCTAGGAGGATTAGGATGGAGTAATCACCTTTGTCTCTCGCCAAAAGGAGATCATTTAGCACTTGGACTAGCGCTGTTTCCGTACAGTGGCGGCATCTGAATCCTGACTGGAAAGGATCAAAGATATTATAGCTTGATAGATGGGCCTCCAGTTGAGTTGCCACTACTTTTTCAATGAGTTTCCCCAGAAATGGAAGGTTGGATACTGGTCTGTAATTTTCTATACAGTCTGAGTCTAGTGAGGGTTTCTTTAGGAGGGGTTTTTACGTATACGTATCACTATAATGCCCTTGGGATGCAGCTGTAGTCCACAGTGTCTTATGCAGCACCAATCGCTTGTAGAAGTTAATATTGTGGAAAAACAGACAGGTGCAAACTTCCAGGGGCAGTTCAAATATAAATATATAATGATATAATAGAAAAATAAAAATTCACAGGATGCCCTCCTATAGGGGCTACGTGTGGTGAGTCTTACTCTGTATGGTCAGTGATGGATGGTATAACAGTCCTAAGCGGAAGAAAAGAGAACAGACCTAAGGGTGAATCTGTGGAGGATGTAGAATAGGGCCCACATATAGGACCAGACTCACCAGATCTGTACTCTAGACTATGCAGAAAAAGCCTGACCCGGCTGTGTGAACCAATATCCACTGTGGTGGAAACCTTGGAATGGAAGAGAAGAAACAGAAACCCAATCTGAGAGAGTATTTGTGTGTAGAGTGTAAAATAAGTGCTTTGCCAAAAACCGCACTCACCGGATACATGTAAAATACACGAATCAAATAACCCGACCCGGCTGCAGTGCAGGGGTAAGAAGAGACCCATGGATTGAATGTAATAAATGAATAACTTTATTCTATAAACGTCCCTATGCTATGCGTTTCGTAGAGCTATAGTCTACTTCATCATGGGATAAAAACCAATGCAATAATGCTCATATATATAGATGTATTGCACAATTAATTAAGTGGACATACTGGGTATGAAGATGGAGGACGGCATCTGCCTCGTGTGATTCTGGCTCAAACCGAGGTGAGAAAACCGCCCGGGGCTGTTTCACGCCTCATTCCGGATAGGCCCCGTTCCATCATTGCTATGGCAACTGGAATGCCCTCCATGACTTCTGTGTCTCAATGGAAGAAACCTACAGTGAGGTAAATATGTTGTAAAAAACACTAATCCATGATACAATCAATCCAAACCTAAATGACAATATACCACAGTAAAGCAAAACAAAGATGTAATAAAAAATAATAATAAAAAGTGTAAAAAATATATTGTGAAGCAATTAAAATATACATTTGTTAATGTGGAAGAACCTATATGGAAATACACAAACCACATATAAATGTATGTCACAACTCCATGTATATATCCATAAAGTTGTGACAACCACATAACGATAGTCAAATTAACATGTACATATAAACGTTCACTTATAATCTTGTATATATGGACCAATTTAAAAAAGATGCATATGTGCAAATGAACATGCATAAATCTTTTCTCTTCTCTTGTTCTTTTTCTTCCTCTCTCCTTTCACCCCTTTATTTCTCTCCCTTCCCTCTTGTCTTTCTCCCCCTTCCCTTACCCCCTTTCTCCTCTTTCTTCCCCTTTCTCTCCTCTTCCTTATATTGAAAGTGTATATTTGTTAAGATGGTCTAGGATGACAAAGAGGAAAGAAACTGCTGTAAAATCACAACAGAACTGTGGTGATCACTTGTGGAGAAAATTGCTGACTTCTAATTCTTCATTAAGCCCTTTGGGTTGTAGTGTATCCAATGTATATATCCAGTAGGCTTCTCTGTGACATAATGTAGCAAATCTATTGGAATTAGATGTAGAAATTTGTTCTATCCCAGTCACTTTGAAGTTGTTTAACCCTCCACGTTCACAAATAATAAAGTGTCTTGGAACTGCGTGATCTGCTGATTTTTTGCTTATAAGATATCTGTGTTTGCGGGCTTGGTCTCGTAAGGTTCTGGTAGTTCTCCCCACATATTGGATACCACATACACACGTAATGGCATAAATAACAAACTAGGTTTCACATGTAATAAGGCTCTTGATGTCATACATTTGGTGATTAGAGAAGCTCTTGATGATCCTAATTTTATTTGTTAGAAATCTGTAGTTTGTACTTCTGCTATGTAAACATTTGTAATTACCCACTGGGGCACTGTAATTAAAAATGTCCTTTTTCTCTGAGAGATTCTTCATCATCTTAGGGTGACTTGCAGCTATATGGCCTCTTAGGTTTTTCTCTCTCCTGTAAGTAATTCTGGCCTTATTGGTCAGAACATTTTGGAAGAGGGAATCTTGTTTGAGCTGTAGTCCACAGTGTCTTATGCAGCACCAATCGCTTGTAGAAGTTAATATTGTGGAAAAACAGACAGGTGCAAACTTCCAGGGGCAGTTCAAATATAAATATATAATGATATAATAGAAAAATAAAAATTCACAGGATGCCCTCCTATAGGGGCTACGTGTGGTGAGTCTTACTCTGTATGGTCAGTGATGGATGGTATAACAGTCCTAAGCGGAAGAAAAGAGAACAGACCTAAGGGTGAATCTGTGGAGGATGTAGAATAGGGCCCACATATAGGACCAGACTCACCAGATCTGTACTCTAGACTATGCAGAAAAAGCCTGACCCGGCTGTGTGAACCAATATCCACTGTGGTGGAAACCTTGGAATGGAAGAGAAGAAACAGAAACCCAATCTGAGAGAGTATTTGTGTGTAGAGTGTAAAATAAGTGCTTTGCCAAAAACCGCACTCACCGGATACATGTAAAATACACGAATCAAATAACCCGACCCGGCTGCAGTGCAGGGGTAAGAAGAGACCCATGGATTGAATGTAATAAATGAATAACTTTATTCTATAAACGTCCCTATGCTATGCGTTTCGTAGAGCTATAGTCTACTTTATCATGGGATAAAAACCAATGCAATAATGCTCATATATATAGATGTATTGCACAATTAATTAAGTGGACATACTGGGTATGAAGATGGAGGACGGCATCTGCCTCGTGTGATTCTGGCTCAAACCGAGGTGAGAAAACCGCCCGGGGCTGTTTCACGCCTCATTCCGGATAGGCCCTGTTCCATCATTGCTATGGCAACTGGAATGCCCTCCATGACTTCTGTGTCTCAATGGAAGAAACCTACAGTGAGGTAAATATGTTGTAAAAAACACTAATCCATGATACAATCAATCCAAACCTAAATGACAATATACCACAGTAAAGCAAAACAAAGATGTAATAAAAAATAATAATAAAAAGTGTAAAAAATATATTGTGAAGCAATTAAAATATACATTTGTTAATGTGGAAGAACCTATATGGAAATACACAAACCACATATAAATGTATGTCACAACTCCATGTATATATCCATAAAGTTGTGACAACCACATAACGATAGTCAAATTAACATGTACATATAAACGTTCACTTATAATCTTGTATATATGGACCAATTTAAAAAAGATGCATATGTGCAAATGAACATGCATAAATCTTTTCTCTTCTCTTGTTCTTTTTCTTCCTCTCTCCTTTCACCCCTTTATTTCTCTCCCTTCCCTCTTGTCTTTCTCCCCCTTCCCTTACCCCCTTTCTCCTCTTTCTTCCCCTTTCTCTCCTCTTCCTTATATTGAAAGTGTATATTTGTTAAGATGGTCTAGGATGACAAAGAGGAAAGAAACTGCTGTAAAATCACAACAGAACTATGGTGATCACTTGTGGAGAAAATTGCTGACTTCTAATTCTTCATTAAGCCCTTTGGGTTGTAGTGTATCCAATGTATATATCCAATAGGCTTCTCTGTGACATAATGTAGCAAATCTATTGGAATTAGATGTAGAAATTTGTTCTATCCCAGTCACTTTGAAGTTGTTTAACCCTCCACGTTCACAAATAATAAAGTGTCTTGGAACTGCGTGATCTGCTGATTTTTTGCTTATAAGATATCTGTGTTTGCGGGCTTGGTCTCGTAAGGTTCTGGTAGTTCTCCCCACATATTGGATACCACAAACACATGTAATGGCATAAATAACAAACTAGGTTTCACATGTAATAAGGCTCTTGATGTCATACATTTGGTGATTAGAGAAGCTCTTGATGATCCTAATTTTATTTGTTAGAAATCTGTAGTTTGTACTTCTGCTATGTAAACATTTGTAATTACCCACTGGGGCACTGTAATTAAAAATGTCCTTTTTCTCTGAGAGATTCTTCATCATCTTAGGGTGACTTGCAGCTATATGGCCTCTTAGGTTTTCCCTCTCCTGTAAGTAATTCTGGCCTTATTGGTCAGAACATTTTGGAAGAGGGAATCTTGTTTGAGAATATCCCAGTATTTTTGTATTATATTATGAATTACATTAAACTGGGTAATTATAGACAGTGGTCTTTTAGTGTTTTTTGTATTATCTTTTTGTTTATTGAGAATATCTTCTTTCTTCATATTCAGAGCCCTTTGATAAGCCGAATCTACTACTGTAATTAAACAACTTCAAAGTGACTGAGATAGAACAAATTTCTACATCTAATTCCAATAGATTTGCTACATTATGTCACAGAGAAGCCTGTTGGATATATACATTGGATACACTACAACCCAAAGGGCTCAATGAAGAATTAGAAGTGAGAAGTTTTCTCCACATGTGATCACCATAGTTCTGTTGTGATTTTACAGCAGTTTCTTTCCTCTTTGTCATCCTAGACCATCTTAACAAATATACACTTTCAATATAAGGAAGGGGAAGAAAGGGGGGAAGGGAAGGGGAAGAAAGACAAGAGGGGAAGGGAGAGAAATAAAGGGGTGAAAGGAGAGAGGAAGAAAAAGGACAAGAGAAGAGAAAGGATTTATGCATGTTCATTTGCACATATGCATATTTTTTAGATTGGTCCATATATACAAGTTTACAAGTGAACGTTTATATGTACATATTAATTTGACTCTCGTGTGGTTGTCACAACTTTATGGATATATACATGGAGTTGTGACATACATTTATATGTGGTTTGTGTATTTCCATATAGGTTCTTCCACATTAAGAAATGTATATTTTTATTGCTTCACAATATATTTTTTTTACACTTTTTATTATTATTTTTTATTATATCTATGTTTTGTTTTACTGTGGTATATTGTCATTTAGGTTTGGATTGATTGCATCATGGATTAGTTTTTTTTACAACATATATATACCTCACTGTAGGTTTCTTTCATTGAGACACAGCAGTGATGGAGGGTGTTCCGGTTGCCATGGCAATGATGGGACGGGGCCTATCCGGAACGAGGCGTGAAACAGCCCGGCCAGTTTTCTCACCTCGATTTAAGCCAGAATCACGCGAGGCAGATGCTGTCCTCCATCTTCACACCCAGTATGACCACTTAATTCATTGTGCAATACATCTATATATATGAGAATTATTGCATTGGTTTTTATCCCCTGATGAAGTAGACTATAGCTCTACAAAACGCATAGCGTAGGGATGTTTATAGAATAAAGTTATTCATTTATTACATTCTACCCATGGGTCTCTTCTTACCCCTACACTGCAGCCGGGTCAGGCTATTGGATTAGTGTATTTTACATTTATCCGGTGAGTGCGGTTTTTGGCAGAGCACTTATTTTATTTTACACTCTACACACAGATACTGTCACATTGGAGCTGCTGTCTGCCGCTCAATCGCGGCTTCTTCCTTGCTCTGTCGGGCCGCGGCATCATTCCTAGCAACGGGTCAGCTGACCTCTCGTTTCTAGGCGTGCCGTGTCTTTTCTTCCAGCTTGCGGCTTTATATTGAGGCTGCTTCCGGTGTCGGACGCGTTAGTATAGCGTCCCTTGCTCTGTAGCAGTCAGCCTTAGTGTAGTTAGCGTTTCCGGATTCCTGTGTATGAACCAGCCAGTTAGCGACTATCCCTTTGTCTCTGCCCAGCGCTCTAGATTACTGTGTATGACCCTGCCTGTCTGTGACCATTCTTCAGTCTCAGCCCAGTACTACCGGATTCCTGTATATGACCCTGCCTATCTGTGACCATTCTTCAGCCTCAGCCCAGTACTGCCGGATTCCTGTGTATGACCCTGCTGCCTGGACCTATCTTCTGTCTAGCCCTGCTCTTCTTGGACCTCTGGTCCTGCCTCCTGCCTAGTCTGAGTGAGTACCCTGTTAGTTTCCTGTTGGAGATTGTTCCTCCCTGGGTATCTGGTAGTATAGTTTGTCTCTAAGGGGTTCTCGCTGGTCTCCTCTGGCTCAACCGGAGGGTGCTAATCTAGCTTTGCGGCTAGTAACTTTATACGGTTAGGCCACAGCACAAATCCTTTGGGGCAACCACCGTTTCTTGTTGGAGGATTCTGACCTTGGTTCATGTTGTCTGCCTTGTATGTGACAGATACTCTCTCAGATTGGGTTTCTGTTTCTGTTCTTCCATTCCAAGGTTTCCACCACAGTGGATATTGGTTCACACAGCTGGGTCAGACTTTTTCTGCATAGTCTAGAGTACAGATCTGGTGAGTCTGGTCCTATATGTGGACCCTGTTCTATATCCTCCACAGATTCACCCTTAGGTCTGTTCTCTTTTCTTCCACTTAGAACTGTCATACTATCCATCACTGACTGTACAGAGCAAGACTCTACATTCATCATTTATCCACAGAGGTTGGAGAGATCACCACACATGGCCCCTATAGGAGGGCATACTGTGAATTTTTATTTTTCTATTATATCATTATATATTTATATTTGAACTGCCCCTGGAAGTTTGCACTTGTCCATTTTTCCACTCTCTAGCATAGTATAAATTGTAATGCAAGGTTGCTGTATTCTATTCTTGGAGCGTATAGCCCCATGAGCACACAGAGAGAGTAAGCCCTAGATTGAGTCTTGAGTACAGCTTAAAAGAGCTTGCAGTGTGAGATATAGCTTTGTTCTGCCAATAAACTTAACCTTCTAGTCAGAAGAACGGCAATCAAATATTATGTCTAAGTAGAACGCTTTTTTGCTCATCAGTTGCTGGATTAAATAAAGCTGTCTGAATTAAAGGATCCCACTATGGAGCATTACCTCTGATTCCCACTTAACCCCCAGTATCTTCCCAATCAATAAAACATTTGGACATCAAGACATTATTAAAAAGAGAGGGGAGAGAGCTTATAATCACGATATCAATTACATTATATCATAGAGAATTGGAATTAACCATTTGCCCATGTGTTTATCACACCTGGTATACTTAATAAATATATTAGGAGATAAGGAATTACACACAAAAAATTGGCTTTAGACATTTATCAGATATATACAAATGTCATTAATTCATAGGACATAATTCCATTGAGATGAAAAGAGAAGAGAGTAAAGGTACCTAGTCATGAATCATTTATCTTTAATGGTAAATCCATACCATTGCATCACTAGTGTATGAGTGAATATGTCATACAGTGATGATACAGTAATGATCTCATTCTTAGTATTTATTGATTAGAAATCACAACAATATATGAAATATCAGCAAGACTGGAGTGTGAAAGAATGTATTATATGTCATATCCACTCAGACACTAGGCGCTCCAGTAACCCAATGCCCCTAAAAAAGTTTAGTCTTTTTGCAAATTCATAGTCTCTAGAGAATTCTGAATTGTATCTAGCACAGGCTGTGGTATCTTTCGTACAGGGCCGATCTACATCATTCCTAGGAGCTTAAGGTGAGCAGGTCCTTGAATCTTTATTTATGGCCCATCCCCTTCCGGTCATGTAATTCACTAGAAAAGGTAATGCTCCTTCTACTTCCTCTTTAGATCCAGAGATCATGATATCATCAGTATAGTGAAATACTGGAAGCTGTAGGGTGAGGTGGCTTAGGTTTCGAGCAACCAGTCCAAGGCAAATCGTAGGGGAGTTTACATACCCTTGAGGCACAACTTGGGAGGTATATTGGCATCCTTCCCAGGTAAATGCAAATTGGTCTGACGACTCAGGTGCAATAGGAATCCAAATGAACGCACTAGCTAAATCTATCACCGCATGCCACTTCCTGCCTGTTTGACGATATTTGCCACAATTGTGATAATATCAGGGACAGAAGCACTCAATGGTAGCACTACCTTCTTGAGTCCCCAGTAATCCACAGTCATTCGCATTGAGCCATCTGGATTATTTACAGTAAATACGGGAGCATTAAACGGGCTGATTACTGGACAAACTACACCTGTTTTCAATAACTTGGCAATGGTCTCTCCAATCTCTTGATGTCCACCGGGCAAATGGTATTGCTTCAGCCTTACTGGGTTGCTTGAGGGAGAAATGACCATGAGTGCCCAGTTTGCATCCCCTAGCACAATATCATTTACTGGTCTGAGATAGTATAGCTTGTGAGGGAATCCAAAAGTGTACAACCCCAACTGTGTCTCTATACTCTGCCCTAATAAAACATCTATCCTAAAGATATTATCTGGCAACTATGAAATCAACACATTAGCATTAAGTCGGGGTTCTTTATTAATTGACATAGCAATTACAATTTGTACTGCTGTGGTAATTTTACCTCCTAAAACCTCTATCCTCATGCAGGGTCCTGATAGCTTCGATGGATTACCATGTAGTACTGTCACTTCTGCTTCTGTGTCAACTAAAGCTAAAACGTTTGTCTCCCCCCCAAATGGTCAAAGGTGCATGAGGAATGTGGTTAAAGGGGACACGTACCCCCGGAGGCCTGCCATTCTGTCACTGTAATGTATTATTATCCCAACTAATCAAATCATGTGCCATCAGATCTCTTAATGGATACAAGGATCTGACTTCATCATTGCTCTCTGGTGGTGCTTGTTTCTAAATAGGCAGGGGCATGTCATGAGAGTATGAGCAAGCCCCTTATTGTGTTGGGATGAGTGGTGACTTATGTGGGTATGAATGTAGATGAGTGTTATTTTGGTATGGAGGTGGTGGTGGAGTATAGCAAGCACAATCTTGAAATAGGGGCGTTGACAGAAGAAGAGTGGCTATTGGCATGTAAGTCTTTTAAATAGCTAGGGGGAGGAGACTTTGCAACAAGTGGGGCAGAGGGCATGGTATTGGTAATCTGATCCTTGCATGTCAAGTATACATGTACCTTTTTATTACCTCTTTTTTTTAACCTTCACCCATTTTTTTTAAACATGGCAGATGTTGAAATTCCATCTATTTCTTTCTCAGGTACACCTGCATCAGTCAAATTATTCCACATTTGTTTACATGTATCACGGTGCCCGTGATCTATGCTGTCCGACATTGATACTTCCGGGTTTACCCAGGCCTTATTCTTATTGGCTCTGTAGTGGTGACTCCTCCCAGGGCTTGCCTTTAAATACATCTTTCTGTAATTCTACCAGGGCCCTTTCGTGGTGTACCCGTATCTAGCGACTAGAAGCTCTTGTTCCTGATTCCGTGTATGACCCGGCTCACCTGACTACGTTTTGTTTGTGACGCTACTGTATCCGATTCCGTTGCTGACCTTGGACTGGCTGACTAACTCCTAGTGTACCGATCTGGCTTGGCTGAGTATCTGATTCCGTTACTTACTAAGGACTGGTTGACTAACCCCTTGTGTACCGAACCGGCTTGGCTGAGTATTTGATTCCGTTACCAATTAGGACTAGCTGACCAACTCCTTGTGTACCGATCTGGCTTGGTTGAGTATCTGATTCCGTTACCAACTAGGACTGGCTGACTACTCTGTGTAATCCAACCTGGCTGGGCTAGTGTCTGGTCGTCCATCTAGACTGGCTTGTATCCTCCCTGTTTGCCGACCTGGTTGAGTTGATGTTCCCGTCGCTAATGGACAGGCTGATTATCTCCGTGTTCCGATCAGGCCTGCACCGGTTACTAACTGGCTATGTTACATGCTTGCTTACCGTATATTGCCGGTCAGGCCTAATTGCTCCTATAGCCATCTGGAGCTTGCGTGGGCCCAATCACTCACCAGTGTCTGTGTTGCCTCCGGTGACCTTGTAGCAGTAGAGTCCAGTCTGAGCCAGACTTCTGCCCAAGTTTCCTATACTTACCCTAGTGGTCTAGGGTCCATATACTGCCAATGTCTGGTTTCTGTTGCCTCCGTTAACCCTAGCATTCTAGGGTCAAGCCACTGCCAGAGTCGCTTCCGTGTTGCCTCAGTATACCCTAGCGTGGTAGGGCCATATCGCTGCCAGAGTCCTGTCTGTCTTGCCTCCATTAACCCTATCCTAGGGTCAGTTCTCTGCCAGAGTCTGAGCTGTGCTGCCTCCGCTACCCGTAGTGCTCTAGGGGATTACCCTTAAGCTACCCTTCGCTTGTGTCACCTATTGCGGAGTGGGGCTGTTGAGGAGTTTCTCGTTCCTGAAGCTTTCCATCGTATCCTGCCTGCTAGCCCAAGTTATTCACAGTTATCTCTTATTATTACTACTGTGTGTATTCTCACCCTGACCTGTGTCAGATTTGGAAGGTACTTGGTATGGACCTTATCTGGACCTGAGTGGGGTATTTGCTTTTTATTTTTCAATAAAACTTTTAACCTTACCTGACTGTCTGAGTGTTCTTTACAAAAACCGTGACAGTACAAAAGGGCCAATAACCTCTGACAATTCAGGTGAAGGTAGCTCCCAGAGCATCCATTTTAGAATGGATGCGCATGAGCAACGTCTAGATCTGTTGTCGCTGGCAGTACAAACCATCCTGGAGCGTACCACTCACCTAGACAAACCTGTGCAGGCATCGGTGGCCACCCCAGTTTTGGCACCAATGTCACAAACGTTGAACCCTAGTACGCCTAATAGAGGATTGTCGGCTACGGCGCCTCTCCCATTGAGATATGATGGGGATCCCACCTTATGCCGGGGATTTCTAAATCAGTTAGAAATTTTTTTGGAACTGGTACCCCAGGCTTTTCCAAGAGAGAGAAGTAAGGTGGGATTCATGATCTCGTTGTTGACTGGTCGAGCGCTAGCCTGGGCGAACCCAATATGGGAGATGGGCAAACCTGTCACGGCAAACTTTAATGAATTCTTAAGGGCCTTCCGTAGTGTATTCGAGGTTCCTGGGCGCGCCACCTCTGCAGCAAAACGATTAATGAGAATCCAGCAGAGTGCACGAACAGTTGCAGATTATGCAATAGAATTTCGCACACTCGCTGCAGAGGTTGGTTGGAACAATGAGGTGTTGTGGCAGCGTTTGCACAAGGTCTTGATGACAAAATAAAAGATGAGATAGCCGCTCAAGAGTTACCAGATGGGCTGGACAGATTCATTGAGTTCACTACATTAATTGATACCCGCATAAGGGAGAGGAGTCCCTTTAAAGACCGCAAACAGAGGCTAAATACTGGTGGGTTGCCTAACCTAAATTTCCCACCCATACTTCCCTCTCCTCCCACACCTCCGGGCACCACGAACTGTAGTAGCGAACCTATGCAGTTGGGGTTCACACTCCTATCCAAGGAGGGACTATTGTTCCGGCGCAGACAAGGCTTGTGCCTGTATTGTGGCCACCTTTTTCGCTCATGTCCAGTACGCCTGGGAAATGAATGCACCTAGGATTTTGTAGGGGACAGATCCTAGGTGGAGTATACCAGTCCCCAGAGAGCACCCAGAATAAATGGTGGAGGTCCAGGCATCCTGGGCTGGGTCGTCTTTTGTTGCTTCTGCCCTGATTGATTCCGGTGCGGCAGGTTATTTTATGGACAAGGACTTTGTGAGCTATCAGAATATCCCATTGGTGGAGATGGAGTCTCCATTGAATATTGAGGCCATTGATGGGAGACCGTTGGTGCCTCCACAGGTCACCCAGGAGACCTGTCCCTTGGTAATCCGCATCGGAGCCCTCCGTACGGAGACCCTGAAGTTCCAGATCAGGCAGTCTCCACACTATGCCATTATTCTGGGCTTCCCATGGCTGCAAACACACAATCCCAAAATGGATTGGAGATCCTGCGAGATTCTGGCCTGGTCTGAGTTCTGTGCGACACATTGTTTACACCAACCTACCAAACTTCTGTGTACCTCTCCCTCCTTACCGCTAGAATACCAATCATTCAGCAATGTATTCAGTAAGGGAGAGGATAGCACTTTGCCACAGCATCTTCCTTATGACTGTGCTATTAATATTGTGCCCGGTTCTATGCCACCTAAGGGTAGAACCTATCCATTGTCCTGCAAAGAGAATCAGGCAATGGAGGAATATATATCAGATGCCCTAGCCAGGGGTATAATTCGTAAGTCTTCCTCGCCCGCGGGGGCTGGATTCTTTTTTGTGAAAAAGAAAAATGGGGAACTCAGACCCTGTATCGACTATAGGGGTCTGAATAAGATAATGATCAAGAATGCCTACCCCATTCCACTCATAACAGAATTGTTTGATCGGCTCAAGGACGCTTCTATTTTCACCAAACTCGACTTAAGGGTGGCATACAATTTAGTCAGAATAAAAGAAGGTGACGAGTGGAAATCTGCCTTCAGTACTCTGACAGGGCACTACGAGTATTTAGTGATGCCTGTTGGGTTATGTAATGCCCCGGCGGTATTTCAAGAATTCATCAATGACGTCCTCTGAGACACACGTTACATTCCTGTGTAGTGGTCTACCTGGACAATATTTTGATTTATTCCGCTGACCTGGAGACACACCAGGTACAGGTTAAAGCAGTGCTACAAAGGCTGTGAGAAAATAAGATATTTTGCAAACTGGATAAGTGCGAATTTCATAAATCCGAGGTACCGTTCCTAGGCTATTCGATTGGCAAAGATGGCATTGCCATGGACAAAGACAAACTCTCTGCTGTACTGCAGTGGCCTCGTGTCACGGGCACCCAGGAAAGCTCAAAACTCAGTACGGTAATGTAATGCAAAATATTTATTAGACTAAATCACAGCAATAAATATGTAGTACAACAAGCAAAGGGTTACTAGCTGGCGACACTACTACCAGAAATAGTAGGCCTCACTCTAGCCCACAATGCTGGAGACTGGGCCGAAGCCCCTGTGAGTCTCAGCAGGAAACAGGAATACTAGCACTTTGTCGACTGGAACAGTAATCTTGATCCGATGAACAGGAACACAAGGACTGCTGGACTGGAGAACTGACCCACGCCAGTAATCACCGCTAAGAGACCCTGTGACTCACGCCTGCAGTCACTATATTGAGACCCTGTGACTCACGCCTGCAGTCACTATATCGAGACCCTGTGACTCACGCCTGCAGTCACTATATCGAGACTCTGTGACTCACGCCTGCAGTCACCAATCAGATTCTCTGTCCACAACAGTGGTCTTTCTTAGGCTAATAGTACAAATTGATCACAGTAAGGGGTACTCGTGATCACTGGGTCATACACAGAGAGGGTTCTCGTACTTAGTTGGATCATACACAGAGAAAGGGTTCTCATACGTATCTGGGTCATACACAGAGAGTGTTCTCTTACTTAGCCGGGTCATACACAGTGCGGGTTCTCATAAATAGCCAGGTCATACAAAGAGTGGGTTTTCGTAGATAGCCAGGTCACACACAGAGCCCAAGTACTTCACCTAAGAAAAACAATGCAAGGGCATCTGAGTCAGGCCTCAGTGTACCTTATAAACCCCTCCACAGGAAGTAGGAGGAGCAGCTCAGAGGGAGGAAGTAGGTAGGAGGAGACTACAGTAAGCAAACAGATAAAACAGAGGCCTCTAGCCTGCTTGAAGCCTCGCGCCTGTAATCATGCTGGAGTCAAGGTAAGCTGTGACACCTCGTCCCATTGGTCTTAAGCCCTTGCAGCGGTTCTTGGGCTTTGCAAATTATTACAGGAAATTTATTTGTGACTACTCCATGATAGTAAAGCCTCTGACTGATATGACGCACAAGGGTGCTAATGCTTCTGTGTGGTCCCCTGAAGATATAAGGGCGTTCGAATCCTTAAAGTCTGCATTTTCCTCTGCACCAGTTTTGTCGCATTCCATACCTGGCGTGCCATTCACTCTGGAAGTGGATGCCTCCGAAACTGGTGTAGGAGCAGTACTGTCACAGAGACCAGGTCCTGGGATGACCTTCATGCCATGTGGATTTTTTTTTTTAAAAATGACAAAGGCCCAGAGTGTCTACGATATTTGGGATCGCAAATTGTTGGCAATCATTTTGGCACTTCTTGAATGGCGTCATCTGTTAGAGGGCACTAGGGCGCTGATTCTGATTCTCACAGACCACAAAAATCTTACCTACCTCTCAGAGACTAAAAGGTTATCTCCTAGACAAGCCAGGTGGGCCTTGTTCCTGTCACGTTTCAATTTCATTGTGTCATACTTACCGGGCACTAAGAATATTAAGGCGGACGCCTTATCCAAACAATTTGGTACTGATCCGGAGTACGAGTCTGTGCCTGTGCCCCTTATAGCTCCAGATCGTATCCTTGCCACTTTACGCACCAGTATCACATACCCATTAGGTCAAGAGATTTTGGCAGCCCAGGCCAATGCTCCTCCAGAAAAGCCCATGGGAAAGTGCTACTTAGCTGAACTCTTTTGGGCTAAGCATATGGAGACTTATCACGCATCCCATGCTGCCGGCCATGTAGGCAAGAATCGGTTAATATGGTCTTTGTCCCGAATGTTCTGGTGGCCTACCCTAAGGGCAGATTGTGCAGCATTTACGGCAGCTTGTACAGTTTGTGCTCTTTCCAAGTCTCCGAGGCATCTCCCTGTGGGGCTCTTGCAAGCTGTTCCTAATGGCGATCACCCATGGTCGCATGTGTCAATCGACTATGGGAGAATTGCTGGCTTCTAACGGTTACACAGTCATTCTTATAGTGGTCGACAGATTCTCGAAAATGGCCCACTTTGTGCCACTCCCCGGTTTACCCTCAGCTAAGACATTGGCCACGGTTTTTGCTAGAGAGGTGGTTCAGCTCCATGGGGTACCCAAGGTAATTGTTTCCGATCGTGGGAGCCAATTTGTATCCAGGTTCTGGAGGGCATTCTGTGACCAAATGGGCATCCAGTTGTCATTCTCCTCTGCATATCACCCCCAGACGAATGGGGCCGCTGAACGCTCCAACCAGGGGTTGGAGCAGTTTTTACAATGTTTTATATCCAACCATCACGATAACTAGGCTGACTTGTTGCCATGGGCTGAGTTCGCCAGAAACTGTGCTGTGTGCTCTTCCTCCGGGAGCTCACCCTTTCTCATCAACTATGGGTTCCAACCATGCTTACTTCCAGACACATTTCATGCACAGCAAATTCCAGCTCTAGATGAGCACATTAGGCAACTCCACGCCACTTGGGCACAAGTCCAGAATTCTCTCAGTGACTCTTTTCAACAAGTTCAGCGACATGCCAACAACAGACGACTGCCAGCACCCGTGTTCCAAGTGGGGGACCGGGTGTGGTTGTCCTCCAGAAACCTTAAGTTGCAAGTTCCATGTGGCAAGTTGGCCCCCCGATTTGTGGGTCCGTTCCGGGTACTCCGCAAAGTTAACCCTGTTGCCTATGCCTTGGAGTTGCCTGCCTCTGAGGATTCATAACGTGTTCCATGTATCCCTTCTCAAACCCCTGGTGCGTAACCGCTATACCACCTCTCAGGCAGTTCCAGCTCCTCAAGATGGGGGGGTCATTGAGAGGGGGATACTATCACAGTGCCCGTGATCTGTGCTGTGCGACATTGTTACTTCTTATTCTTATTGGCTCTGTAGTGGTGACTCCTCCCAGGGCTTGCCTTTAAATACATCTTTCTGTCATTCTACCAGGGCCCTTTCAAGGTGTATCCCTATCTAGCGACTAGAAGCTCTTGTTCCTGTTTCCGTGTATGACCCGGCTCGCCTGACTACGTTTTGTTCCTGACGCTACTGTATCCGATTCCATTGCTGACCTTGGACTGGCTGACTACCTCCTAGTGTACCGATCTGGCTTGGCTGAGTATCTGATTCCGTTACCGATTAGGACTGGCTAACTACTTTGTGTACTCCGACCTGGCTGGGCTAGTGTCTGGTCTTCCATCTAGACTGGCTGTATCCTCCCTGTGTGCCGACCTGGTTGAGTTGCTGTTCCCGTCGCTAACGGGACAGGCTGATTATCTCCATGTTCCGATCAGGGCTACACTGGTTACTGACCAGCTACATTACGTGCTCACTTACCGCATAGCACCGGTCAGGCCTAATTGCTCCTATAGCCATCTGGAGCTTGCGTGGGCCCAATCACTCACCAGTGTCTGTGTTGCCTCCGGTGACCCTGTAGCAGTAGGGTCCAGTCTGAGCCAGACTTCTGCCCGAGTTGCCTATACTTACCCTAGTGGTCTAGAGTCCATAGCCAGTGTCTGGTTTCTGTTGCCTCCGTTAACCCTAGCGTGCTAGGGCCAAATCGCTGCCAGATCCCTCTCTGTGTTGCCTCTGTTAACCCTAGCTTTCTAGGGTCAAGCCACTGCCAGAGTCGCTTCCGTGTTGCCTCAGTATACCCTAGCGTGCTAGGGCCATATCGCTGCCAGAGTCCTGTCTGTCTTGCCTCCATTAACCCTAGCATTCTAGGGTCAAGCCACTGCCAAAGTCCTGCCGGTGTTGCCTCTTTAAACCTAGCATTCTAGGGTCCAGTTGCTGCCAAAGTCCTGCCTGTGTTGCCTCTAACCCTAGCGTTCTAGGGTCCAGTTGTTGCCAGAGTCCTGTCCGTGTTGCCTCCATTTACCCTATCCTAGGGTCAGTTCTCTGCCAGCGTCTGATCTGTGCTGCCTCAGCTACCCTAGTCCTCTAGGGGATTGCCCTTCAGCTACCCTTCGCTTGTGTCACCTATTGCGGAGTGGGGCTGTTGATTTCCTCGTTCCTGAAGCTTTCCATCGTGTCCTGCCTGCTAGTCCAAGTTATTCACAGTTATCTCTTATTATTACTACTGTGTGTATTCTCACCCTGACCTGTGTCAGATTTGGAAGGTACTTGGTACGGACCTTATCTGGACCTGAGTGGGGTATTTGCTTTTTATTTTTCAATAAAACTTTTAACCTTACCTGACTGTCTGAGTGTTCTTTACAAAAACCGTGACAACGTGTTACCCTCTGCCTATTTTTACTCTTAAACTTTCCCTGCTTCTCTCCCTCCTCAGGTTCCATCTTCTCTTCCCTCTCCCTGTTAGCAACAAACACACCTTTCCTAGGTTTAGATTCTGACTCTAACTCCCCAATCTCATCAAAAAACGCAACAATCTGGCATACCTTTCCACCATTCTTCAAACTGCCTAGCAAAGACAATAAGGATGCCTTCATGGCCTGTGGTGCTGGCTTTCAAAAATCGAGTCAGCATGCTGGCCTGAATTTCCTCTGTGTCTGGGCCTTCCAAACCACCCTTGTTTAATTCAGCAATACATTCATTTGCTTCTGGGTAGAGGTGGTATAGCCAACTTCAGCATGAGAGGGGTTAATTTGATTGTATAGAAAGGTGATATTGGAAGGTTGCACATTCCTTTTGAAGCTGGGACCCCTCTGCAAGGTTTGAAATGTCACTGCTGAAGTGCCTCTCAGTCTGGCTTTAATCTAAACTAACTGGCTAAGGTACCATTTGGCAGCATCCCTGCACAGATAACTAATTTGTTGGATGTGCTAATTGAATTTAACAGTCAAGAGACACTATCTTCTGGGTCATATCTAAAATATACCTTAATAATATCACACAGATTGATAATCCAGCCTCCTGGTGTACATATTTGGAACGGGGAAATCACATCCTGCAATAAGAGTACCAACATGCGCCAATACAGTGATGGGCGGGAAATTATGAAGTCTATAAAGTTGAGTGATAAGTAGCAAGTGTGACCTATGTACGGACTCCATAAATTGCTACAAATTAATAGATACAAGAAATATCTTGGTGTCAGGTACAGGAGAAAAATTACTGGCCGAATTTGATTTCTGAATTTTGGTTTCCCCAACACACAAGGGAGATGACTTATTGTACTCGCCTCTGTCTCTGCCCATAATTACCTCTGGGCCAGCTTGGAAACCTGAGATGAACTGAAATTGTATAAATCTCTGGATAAAAATATGTCTGGTGTGCTTACTAGGGGACAAGATCTAATTTTGAGTAAGTGCCCATCTTTCCTTGCCGGAGCCCCTTCGGACAGAAAATACTAATACTTTACCTTCCAAGTGAGTAAGTTAGGATTCCTGTTATTTTCTCCTTTTTATTTTTATCTGTTTGGTGTAAATAACTTGTCATCTGTTTCATTTTTCTGCACCTCGCTGCTAAGGACCTGCACAATTATCCACCCTTACACTCTTTCTTAGAGTAAACTCGCAGGTATAAAAGTAACACATGCACACCAAGTTTGGTACCAGAATCAGGATAGACTGGAACTACATATTTTATCAGCTTCCGAGTCCTCAGCAATGGGCTTCCAGTTTGCTAAACTGGACCACAATGGAATTGTCCCACACTTGGATGCCTCCTTCTCTCTCATTCTATTATGTTTCCCAAAAAGAGTATGCGTCTCTACTCTCGGGGGAACATAAAAATGCAACATACAATGAATGACAATGCTTGTTAACTCTATCTCTTGTCACAGCTCCATGTGACTGTGTTTAGGTCTTACTCACTAACTGGTCATCATATACAGTTCAGGAGCCATTAAATGAATAATCCTTCTATTTAGTTACACTAACCAATTCAACAGAGTCAATCAACTGCATGTAGGGGCAGATCTACTAAATGGTTTTACTTAAAAACTTCCACAGTCAATGCACAGCATAGGGGATAATCCCACACAACCCCTATAACACAGTATTTCCCTCAAATATTCTATACTTAGTGACTGTGTGGTATTCTTCCGACTACGCCAGTTGTATTATATATGTGCAACTTTTTTATATTTATGAAGTTATGACTTTCATAAATATGAAAAATAGTTTAACATAAAATAAATCCCCAAAAAATTGGGATGAGGTGAGTTCCGTGCCACGTGTTCAGTGATAAATAAGTCCCTCAAGAGACACCTGGTTTCTTCCTCCACAGTCCTGGAACTCCCCCCCTCTGGCTACTATTTTAAACTTAAATAACCTTCCATTTAGTATCCACCCACAGGGTCTCTTGACCAATTCCTCTAGTATCCTCTTCTAGGGGAAGATACTACTTTATTTACCTTTACCTTTATTTACTTTCTTTATTTCTGGAAGGAGGTGACTTAAGAATCATCATTTCCTTCCTTGAGCATATGTCTCATTAACTATGCGGAAGCCATGTTTTTTCACTCAATGTCACAGCGCTCACCAGGCCACCTATTGGTATCATAAAGTATTGCACATGAATGGAAACAACTATTTGATTATTGTCCCTAACCAATACACTCACAGAGCATAACAAGCTCTTTTGTTGTACTCAAGACTCGATCTGGGGCTTACTGTCTGTGTGCTGTAACTTGGGGCTAGACACTCCAAGAATAGAATATAGAGAATGTGGAGTATTGAATGGAGTATAGCATTTTGCGTATATCGTTTTGCGACTGGTGTATAACGTTTGGCAAATTGCGTCTAACATTTGGCATATAGCATTTGGGGTTCTGCAGTCATGCGCAGTAGAGGCTCGCCGAAAGCGCTGCCCCGCTCTGGACAGCTCACGTCCTGTCTCTGCTCCTGGTTCTGGGGCAGCAGCTGGGTGCACTTTAGCCCGTGTAAACGGGCTTTCATACTAGTGTGTGTGTATATATATATATATATATAGAGTTTGTATGTATGTATATTGTGTGTATGTGTATACACACACACACATATATATATTTGTGGTCAGACCAGCTTACGATGAGAAGTACGAGTCAGATGATGTGTGCTCTATTCTGACGTACGTGTGGGCCTAAAGAGAGGGCCCATCGTGAGTATAAAAGGAAAGAAAAATAAGGGGGGGAGAAAAAAGGGGTGGGAGGACTTCACGATCCCTGCGTCATACCCTGCAAACCCAGCTGCCGATCCTTTAACGGTAAGCTAGGTCCTCCCACAATTACAGGCTAACCAATAACCTTTCCATTTGTGGTCAGACCAGCTTAAGATGAGAAGTACGAGCCAGATGATGTGTGCTTTATTCTGACGTACCTGTGGGCCTACAGAGAGGGCAAAAAATAATAACCAATACCAGAAAAATACTGCATGCCAAACTTTATTCAGTGCAGACACCAAAACATGAAGACTCTGTTTACCTGGCTAATACTCGGAAAACCTGCCTAACTTCAGTGATAGGATGTGGAATGTAGGACATGTAACTTGATGACTTCCATCTGCCGAGTCTCTTGATAATGTGTACCGGAATCCGGTTATAGGAGGCAGAAGTAGCAGCCCCTATCATAAAGAAGTGTCCCGAAAACCCTCGCGGATCTAACCCTAACCTGGCAACTATCATTCTGATGTATCTTACAAAAATGGTTGTGGTAAGAGGTTTACCACAGAAAGGGGGTAGAGGACTGGTAAGTGCTTTCCCTGCCAAGGACTTAAGGTAAGCGTCTAAAAACAGTACTGGCACCATGTGTTGTATGTAGGGTAAAGGCATATTTACGTAGGTGGACCCACCTGATTGGTCTTGGATTTGTGAAGTAATAGAACATAATGGTCAGACCTGCATTTTAAATCTGCCAATTGCAAAAATTTCCCGGATGTTTTTGAGGCCGTGACTTCCCCTTGTTTCAAGAAACCATAGAAAGCTAAGAAAATAGCAGCTTTCAAAGTATTGCATACTATGCCTTCTACTATGCCAGTATTGAGAATATTACAAATGTCCCTGAACAACTTCCCATCTATAGGTTGTCTAGAAGGAGATTTGGGAGGAGATGATTTTTCAATACCTTTGAGGATCATCTTTATAGGGGGGCAAGAGAGAAATGACCCAAAGTTGGCATCTTGAACCTGGCAAAAATGTTGGATCCCTACTAAATACACTTTAATAGTATTATATGCCAGATGTAAAGCGAAAAAACAAAAAGAGATAAATGCCAAAATGGTATTGACTGAAAACGGGTGTGTTGGTCTATATGTCTCTAAAAATCTAATAAATAGCTTCCAAGCTCTATCGTAAGACCTTCATGTATTATCAGCCAAAGCCTGGTGCATCAGTGCTCTAGCACCCTGTAGATATAAACCTAGTCCATCATTAATGACTGTATGTCTGGAGCCTGAGTAAGAAGGGGGTCTGCTGATGGTTGGAGTCGATGGAATTCCTGCAAATTAAAACAAGATGGTGCATCAGCTTTTAAGTTGTCCCTACCTGGGAGATACTGACATTCCATGGCAAAATTGAAATATAAAGACAACCAGGTCAACTTCCTTATGAAAGGCATGCAATATGCTGAAGAGGCTCTACCCTTATTTACCATGTGAGAGGTAGCTTCGTTATCTACGTAAAATCTGTCTGTCCCGTCCATAACTGATCCCAAGTGAATGTGGCTGCCACTATCGGGATTAATTCGAAAAGTGATGATGTGGCAAAGAAATTAGGTATGCTCCGAACCTCGGGAGGCCAGGAAGCCACCACCCAATGATTGTTGTAAATGGCTGCGAAACCTCTCGAGGCTGCCGCATCAGTAGTCACTTAGAGTGATGCAAAAGAAGCCCTAGGGATGGACATAGCACACCCGTTCCATGTCCTCAGAAACCGTGCCCACATCTCCAAATCTGATTTATCAGCATCATCCAGACTCACGGTGTCCCCTGCCTCCGGATCCCCAGAGTGCAGTTCCAGCAAATGTGAGACAAAGGAGCGCCCCTGAGGAATGATCCTCATGGTGAAATTTAGTGTTCCCAACAAAGACTGAAGCTGAAGTCTCTGGCAGGTATCCAGGGTGGTGAAATGCAAGATTAAGCTCTGGATGTGGGCCAATTTCTCCAAGGGTAAACTAGCCTCCATCCTGACAGAGTCAAGAAGGATGCCTAACAAACAGATGCTGGTAGCTGGTCCTGCGGTTTTGTGAGTGGATAAAGAAATGTTAAGATCGGTGAAGAGTCTGGAAATCTGTGTAAGTCCTACCGGTGTGCACTGAGGAAGTTCTATCATCAGGAAGTCATCTAAGTAGTGGATAACTATGTGACAGTGGTAAACATTCAACAATGCCCAATAAATAGTGTCAGCAAATAAATCGAATATCTTTGGGCTACTTTTTGCGCCAAAGGAAGCTGTATCGAAAAATAAAACTTCCCTCTCCATTTGATCCCATGGAGATTCCAGAGAGATGGATGTAGGGGCAGTAATTTGAAGGCATCTGTCATATCTGGCTTGGACAACCAACACCCTACACCTGTTTGTAAGATCAAATGAATGGCATCATCTACCGTGGCATAGTTTAGGGAGAATTCTTCAGATGGAATAAGAGAGTTGATGGAAACAGATTGAGGGGCTGACAAATCATAGATTAAACGCTGTTTATTTGAAAATTTACTGGTGGCCAGACCTATTGGATTGATTCTACAATTGGCAAACGGAGGATTATCAAAAGGCCCTATCACGTACCCTTTAGTAACTTCCTTGAGTAACAACTTGTCTACCGTTGAAGGGTCTTGTAAGGCTGAAAGTAGATTAGCGCATTCAATGGATACATCTGGAGTGGAAATGAGACCTGAATGGAACCCCCTCCAGGAACCCTTTTACTAGGAAATCCACTAATCCGGGGGAGGGGTGGGACTGAAGGACAGTGATTAATTTGGGAATATGCACCAAACCTAGTCATGACCTAGGAAACAACCGTTTAGGGCATATCGATTTGGGGTGAGCATTCTTACATATCACATATAGGTGCAATAACCGACAAACTCTAAACAAACAACCAGTGTAGTTAGAATTATTGCATATCTGAGATTTCCTGAAATGCACAATAGGTCTACCCTGACGGTCTGTTTTCTGTATAGGGGGAGCTAGCGGATGACCTTGCTCCTGTGCGTAGTCATGGTTGACGGAAGGAGTGGTGGTGGTCGACATGGGGCACAAGTTGGTGGAGTGTTCTGCGGATTGGCACACCGAGCATGATGGTGCTCTCAAGCCGGCAAAAAGTCGACAAAAAAAGCTCCATGTCCAGCTGGCTCCAATCCATGGTGTAATTAAACTGCGCTAGGGCCGCAGCTGCCTTTGCGGAAAAAGAAAGATGGTAGTCAAAAAAGGTACTTCCACCTTACTTGTGTCCAAGCTCGACCACCCTATATAGATAGTGATCTTACTCTTCCCTACACTGAGGATGAACCGAGCAGATCACGTCCCTAAATAAGCTAAAAGCCAAAACGAACTCTGGCACGGATAACTTCCTCCCTAGCCTAGGGTCTTTTGATTTCAGTACCACTGACACCTGTTCACATGAGAAAGACTTGTTCTCTACCTGATCTGTGGATGACACTAATAACGACACTAAATTGATGTCCTTACCTTCTATGATATCTTTCCTCAATTGCCCTGGAATGAAATGAGCTGGAGAAATGGAAGGGGGATCCATGCCTAAAGTACCAGCATGGGGGATCCCGCTAGACAAATCCGGTTGTGCCATAAGCATGGTTTGAGAGCTTATGTGTGGCGTTTCCATGCCATCCAGACGAGCATGGATAGAGGCCACTGATTCAGCCAAAGTCGCTAAGGATGATTGAAATCTATTATATCTGAGATTGGGAAGGGACTGGATTTTGGCTTGTACTAGGCCTGGGAGTATGATGTGTGGAAAAGAGTAATTTATATAACTCAGCCTTCCGGGCTCAAGCTGAATAGGGGATGCCTCTGTTCTGAAGTTCCCTAATGATCTTAGCTACAGTCCATGTTTTGTATGATGAGGGGCTAGAAATGGAGAATCTTGCATGTTGGGAAGGTCCTCCTGATCTGATCTCATCAACATGTTGAAAAGAAAGATTCGAAAACCTAAAAAACACAATACTCATAAATGTGAACAGGTAGTGCTTAGGTGATGCTGCCAGTCCCAGTGACCTGCTATCTAAGAGAAAAGAAAAGATAGCGAAAAGTTTAAGTAGCTGAGAGCTAAATCATGCATGGCAGGTGGAACCTCACTGATGCCAACCAAGGCTGTACCAGGCGCTACCTATGAGATGGGTCGAGGGGCGTGTAGTCTAGTTGAGAGGCTGGGATCGTTGGCCTGATGGTGACAACTAACTAAAGATAGAGAAACTAAGTCTGAAATGTGGGTGAGAACGAGTGATGCCCTAAGGTACTAGAAAGCCACATGAGGAGTAACTAACTATAATTTGGCCCGAGGGACCTGAAAAGTGTTTGTTCCGGGAATTCTAACTCCTCCTATGCTAGCCTAAAAAGAAGGGACTGACAGACTTTATTTATGCTAACAACTGATTATAATAGCAGAGAAAGCTTAATGAAACTGTAACAAACTGCACCTGTCGGAAACTGTGTCCAAATGAGTGAACAGAGATCTTGCAGGTCATGTGACCACAAATTCTACTTCCCTGCCTCACACATCCCGAGGAGGCAGCTAGGATGAGATCTGTATATTTCCGCTACACTGTCTGAGCCCAGAATTACACACTAAATTATAATGCGCACACCCTGGGGGGCAGCTAAAAGGAAATATGCAGATCTCATCAACACTGCCTGAGCCTGACATACACACCCCAGTGTGCAGCTATGAGGAGACCTGCATATCTCCAACACACTGCCTCAGGCTGACATACACTGGGGCAAGGACTTGGCTCCTCACTATTTCCGCTTCACAAATAAAAAACATGGCAGACCTGCTTCTGCACCAATAAACAATGCTCCAAAAAAAAACAACCCTCCTCACATATAATAACTTAGCAAGTCACAGTGCTCTCAAACACCTGCCCTCTTGACTATTGCCACCATATTGAATATCTACTCAAGCAGCAACTTACACTGCTTACATGCACCGCATCACCCAGAAAGTCACATCGCTCTCAAACACCTGCCTTCCTCACTATTCTGCATGTTTTCAATACATTTTGCCCAAAAACTTAAACCAGCAAGGACAATGATGATGAAGCAGACAGCTGTTTGTTATTCACACTCCTGTAAGAAGTCCGGATTGCGAGAGCCCATCGCCACTTCTGCAATCAAACTGTAATCTTCCTCACACCTATCATAAACCTTAACCCTTACACTGGCACAGAGGTAGGCAAGCCATTGCTCCGCAATGCCTTCCATAATCTTCTGCAATTGAAACGATTAACTGTTTCACTGTGATAGGCCTATGTAAGTCATTGTTTCTCAGTGCCTTCACTCACACTGTGACACCCCCTACTGTCACACATCCAACATCTGCTGCCTTCTTCCACTCTAAATTTCTTTGTCTAAGGTTAAAAAAACACAACTACAAAAGCACACACCACTCCTCTGAGGTCCAGAAGCCTACCCACCACACACACACACACACACACACACACACCAACCAGGTCCAGCCATGCTGCAATATAACATAACACACAAAAAGCACCTATGCAACCTTTAACCCTTTGTTTGCCACAAGTGTTAACTGATGTGTCATTGCAGACATTATATTTACATAAATAAATGATTTGTTATGCTCCACAATATCTCCATTTCTCTGTCAAACACAGCATCATAGTGCAAAACTCGCACTTCACAAACCACATGATACAAGACAAGAGCTTTTCATAACCCTCTGAATGTCTCTCTGTCACTCAAAGGGTTAATAAAACTACTTTTCAATAATGCAGCATGTTGAATAGGGAAACCCACCGAGAAAGGGTCATTTGGCTACCAAACACTTAAACCTTTGAGTGTCGTGATGCATTCAAAGGGTTAAACTGTGGCCAAAAAGTTTTGACCCTTCAGCGGATTTGCTGTCACAAGGCAGAGGGGTATGCAAAGCATTGAAAACCAATTAATTCCTTAACCCCATGCCACTCAAAGAGTTTATATTTCACATGTACCATATGTTGTAAAGTTTTTTCCCAACAGCCAGAGGGTTAAAAATAAGAAAGGAAACAGAACCAGAGCTACTTGCTCTGTTAACTGTTTGAGTGCCAGAGCTCCACTCCGTGCCTCCTAAACAATACGTTGACAAAAATTTCAGTCACCCAAAGACACCACCTAACACTAATTCACTGCCCTCCTAGCTTCAAGTACTCAGAATTTCTTGCAGTACAGTCCATTTGTACTCACATTGGCTGAAAATGAACCCCTTACTTGCTTGAGACATTTCCATTTCATCACTCCCACTCCTGCCCACTTCTCCTCCTTCCCCAGCCTATTCCTTAAGCTTTTTTTAAGTTTTCTAAGTTCCTCTCCCGACTCGCTATTAAGCCCCTCCCCTTTGGACACAAATTGCGTCATTGATCTCTTACACCAGCAACACCACAGAACTCCCCAAGAAAAAGTTCCCAGGTATGTTTATTATGCTCTTCAATACTTACAAGTTTCACGCAATTCACACCACCTGTAGGCAGCTATAATCAAGATCATCCATGGACCTCTCAATACTACTATATATGTCCATAAAATTATTGCCTTCACTCTGTTTCTATTTCCATGTTTCACCACCTTGCCTGTTCCACTCATATGCTTCTGGTGCCATCCCACCTCCCCTCCTCACCCCACTAGTTGACTTACTGAACCAGTTACCAAAATATATCTTCCCCCTTGTGAGGCTGTGCTGCACACAGGGAGGACAAGTGTGTCACTATAAAATGTTAACTAGGTTGAAGCTCAATGCTATTCACATATTTCTCTCAAGGCTCCCTCACCACTGGTTTGCCATACACCACTGTAATCACTAAAAACTCCTTCCCACTTTGGGTCAACTCCAACAGTTCACAATGCAGGGCACAACATGTTAATGATGAAATGGAGAAGGGTACACCAGTACACGTGGCTTCATACATTTTTCATTTCTTTTAAATCTATATTTTACAATATCTATACTATAAACGTACTGGATAAATAAAGATTACAATTTATTTAAATTAATCTTTTAACCATTTGAATGCCAGTGTGTTACACAACACATTGGTTTGCAGTATATTACATACCCTTGTCAATTGTCACAGAGTCAACAAAGGGTGAGGAAATGCTTTACTTACAGACTGCCAGAACATACGAAAAGAGAATGGGGATGTTCTAATAATAGAACCCCTGGAAGTCAGGTCAGTCTCCTCCAAGAAAAAGAGAAAAGAGGTAGGGGGAAGAGTTCATAGTTTGCATGCCAACTGCAGAGCGGGGCCCCGGCCTATCATCCAAGTATTGGTAAATGGCATCTATGCTTCAGCACTGCTAGATAGAGGGTCGCAGGTGACCATAATATACCGGTCATTCTATGATCAGCAGCTAAAGAATCTGCCCTTACTGCCAGTTGAGGAGATGCAGCTGTGGGGCATGGGAGCCCAAGCCTGCAAGATTGATGGGAGCTTCAATGTTACCATCACTATCCCCCAGCTGGATACCGGAATGGATTGCCCAATGGTGTTGGAGGCTATCATCTGTCCAGATGTGAAAAGAGTTTGTGCTCCCATCATCCTCGGAACCAACACTAGGGTGGTTCAGGATGTATAAAGGGCCTACCTCCAGGAAGCAGGTGATATCTCCATAGATCGCCTGATGGAAATCAGTCCTCCCCTTGGAGAAGAATGCCTTCAATTGACACTACAATCTCAGACTGGAAAATGCCATTATATCAGCAGTAGAGCTGTGTTAACAGAACAGGTGAAACCCAATCTCTCCAGACCTCAGCAACCCTCCGTGATGGAATTTTAGGTGGAGGACAACAGTATTTAATTGAATCCCTTCCAGAGGATGATGCCATGAAAAGATGGATGGCCATATCAGAAGTCAAAGACTGGAGGAACCAGTGGGGCCAAACCTTTCCAGTGATGGTACAAAACCTAACTCCCACTGAAATTTGTATAGACTGGGGTCAACAGCTGGGAGTGATCCACCTGCTAGATCAAATATCCTGTGTTATGCCAGTAAAGGATGAAGTGGGGAATACTTCCATAGACTTTGACCTAGAGGATTTTTCCCTGTCCCAGAAATGGAAGGATAATCTCAGAAATAAGCTACAAGCAGGAGAAACAGTATTCTCTAAAGAAGAGATGGATGTAGGATGTGCAAAAAGTGTCACCCATGCCATTCGATTATCCAACAATACGCCCTTTCGTGAGAGATCTCTACGCATTCCACCCCATGACATAGAAGATGTCAACGATATTCTCCATCAGATGGAAGGGGCGGGGATCATCACACACTCTCATAGCCCCTATGCCTCCCCAATTGTAATAATATGAAAGAAAAATGGATCCGTCTGACTGTGCATAGATTACAGGACATTAAACAAGTGTATCATACCGGACCAGTATACATTGCCCCGTACTGAAGATCTGTTGAATGACCTGTCTGGGAGCCAGTGGTTCAGTATACTTGATCTGAGGTCTGAATATTACCAGGTGCCCATGAAGAAAGAGGATCAGGAGAAGACCACCTTTATCTGCCCTCTGGGATTCTACCAATTCATACGGATGCCCCAAGGGGTCACCGGAGCCCCTGCCACTTTCCAACGTCTCATGCAGAGAACCATTGGAGATATGAAACCTCAAGAATGCCTGGTATACTTGGATGATCTTATAGTGTTTGGAAAGACACCAGAGGAGCATGAGTACAGATTATTGAAAGTCTTGGATAGACTTCAAGCAGAGGGATTAAAACTGGCCTTAGACAAGTGCAAGTTCACCAGAAGCTCTGTCACCTATGTAGGGCATATAGTTTCTGCACAGGGAGTCTCTACGGACTCGGCTAAGATAGAGGCTGTAGTGAACTGGCCCAGGCCTGATAATGTCGGAGAACTAAGGTCATTCCTCATATTCTCTGAGTATTATCGCAGGTTTGTGGAGGGCTACTCCAAGATAGCCCATGAACTCCATAACCTCCTTAAAAGCTCCCCGGGATCAGAAGGTTCTAAGATACTGCATCCTAAAGATTCATTTGAGGAGAAATGGACTACTGGGTGTGAGGAGGCGTTCATCACCCTGAAGAAAGAGCTCACAGTCGTCCCAGTGCTGGCTTATGCTGACCCAGAAAGGTTATATGTGCTCCATGTGGATGCTAGTCTGGAGGGCTTAGGTGGTGTACTACACCAGAGTTATCCTGAGGGACTGAGACCAGTTGCTTACATTAGTAGAAGACTCACGGGAAGTGAGAAGAACTACTCTGTCCACAAGCTAGAGTATCTAGCCTTTAAATGGGCAATAGTCATCAAACTTCATGATTACCTGTATGGAACAAAATTTGAAGTGAGAACGGATAACAATCCCCTCACTTACATGCAGACTACAGCTAAATTGGATGCCACAGGACACCGGTGGTTGACGGCATTATCTAATTACTGTTTCAACTTGAAGTACAAACCAGGCCCCAAAAATGTCAGTGCTGATGCACTATCACGTCGACCTGGACTTCCCCCTCACCAAGAGGAAGAGGAGTGGGAAGAGGTCCCTGGCCCTGGAGTGAAGGCTCTTTGTAATATGGCAGTAGTCATCGAGAAAACAGAAGATTTGACTGAGCTCAGAGGAGCAGACTCTATCAGCTGTTCTCCTGGAGCTCTACCAGAGGCGTTCAGTGCTCCCATTATTTCATGACAATGGTTATCTACATACCTGGGAACTTTCAGTTGAGGGCTACCCGGAGGGTAGTCCTCTGTTCAGCAGGGGGTAACAAAAATGACGCTAATTGCGTCAAAAAGGGGCGGGGCTTAACGTGAGTGTTGGGGGGGGATTTAATCCTTTGAGTGCCAGAGTGGTACGGAATGCATTGCAATGCATTCCGTACCACTCTGATACTCAGAGGGTTAAATGTGTCACACAGAAGGCTGGGGACGGAGGCACAACGGGAGAAAAAGCAGATGTGGCAGAGTTTCAATAGAAACTCTCCACATCCGGAGGAATCTGCCTCTGCCCCGGAGACCCGGTAAAGCTCTGTCAGAACCGGAGTCTCCGGGGCAAATCCGGAGAGTTCCCAGGTATGGTTATCTATCACAGCTACAGACAAACGGAGAGCTCAGACTCAGGACTGGCATATAGGAAATGTCCTCAAAGCCATAAAGGCAAAGAATCCTAATCTCATAAACAGTCTTCCTTTGGACCAGAAGGAGATATTCCAGAGAGAATGGAACAAATTGCCTCTGGAAGATGGGTTGCTGTATAGGATTGTTGAGTACCACGACCACCCTGATCGCAAACAGCTGGTGCCTCTCCACTGATTCAGGGGTATGGTGCTGAGAGCACTACATCATCAGCATGAGCATCTTTGGGTGGACAAAACTTACGGTCTAGTGCAAGACAGATTTTATTGGCCCAAGATGAGAGAGACTGTGGAGCAGTACATAAAAACTTGCAAAAGATACATACAGAGGAAGACTCTACCAGTAAAGGCAGCTCCCATGGGCCATCTTAAAAGTACTGGTCCCCTAGATCTAGTCTGCTTGGATTTTCTATGTATTGAAAATGAATCTGCTGGTATTGGGAATAATCTAGTCGTCACAGATCACTTCACCCACTACACACAATCATTTCCCACCAAAGACCAAAAGGTAGTGACAGTAGCTAAGACCTTGTGGCAAAAGTACTTTTTGCATTATGGACTGCCCAATAGGATACACTCTGATCTGGCTTATCAAAGAGTTCTTGTGCATACTTGAAGTTAATAAGTACTACTCCCTATCATCCAGAAGGCGACGCTCAGCCTGAGAGATTTAACAGGACACTTCTGAATATGCTGGGTAATCTGCAGAGCATAGAGAAAAGGGCTTGGAGACGACATGTGGGAGCTCTGGTGTATGTGTACAATGAACAAAACAGGAGACAATATAATGCCAGAATAAAACATAGAGAGATACAGCCCAGGGACAAAGTTCTCCTCCGAAACCTGGGGGTACCAGGAAAACACAAGCTTGCAGATAAATGGAAAGACACTGTGTTTGAAGTGGGGTCTCCAAGTTACCAAGAATTCCTGTTTACAGGATCAAAGGGCTAGAGGGTTGCATCAAAGCCTGGCACAGGAATGAACTGTTATCAGTGCTCTACTCCCAAGATGAAAAGAGTGAGCAAAGAGTCTCATCACCTGTGAGGGAAACAGAGGAGATGGTGCGAGACAGTCATGCGGAAGGAGCTGAAGAAGAGATCCCAGAATCCCAGTGATAAGTGGTGGATGGCTCATGAAGGCCCCTCTTAGCAGTTGCCTCCCTCTCCTCCCTTAGCCCCTTTAAATTGAATCCCAACAGCCCCAGTTTTATGCCTGAGTCTCTAGAAAGTACCCCTTGTATCATGGGAAAGCCAAGGCCTCAAGCATCTGGAGACCTCCCCAACCAAGTGGTAGGAGCTAAAGACTCCCAGGCACACCATGGACTTCCTCAAAGAGAACTGAGACAGAGTACTAGAGAATGGCAACCTCCCAGGGTTCTTAGTTTGCTTTGCAATGTGTTGCGTACCCCTCTGGCACTCAAAGGGTTAAGTTAGTCTTTATCAGACCTTCCCGATCTGCCTACTGATAAACAGTATAACTCTGTATGTTCCATTTTGAAAGAAATGTGTCTAATCTTCTCTTAAATATATCCATTGTATCTGCCATAACCACCTCCCTTGGCAATGAATTCCACAATTTAACAGACCTTACTGTAAAAAACCCCTTCCTCTGCTGGAGTCTAAACTTCCTTTTCTCTAATCTCAAGGGGTGTCCCCTGGTCATCTGATCAGGCCTTGGAAGAAATAGCTCACCGCAGAGATCCTTGTATTCACCTCTCATACTTGTACAATGTGATAAGGTCTCCTCTTAGTCGTCTTTTCTCTTGAGAAAATAAACCAAGTTTGTTTAGTCGTTCCTCATATGTCAAGTCCTCCATTCCCTTAATTTTGTTGCTCTTCACTATACCCTCTCTAGTTCTTGTATATCCTTTTTCAGAACCAGTGCCCAAAATTGCACTGCATACCTCAAGGTGAGGTCTTACCAATGATTTGTATAATGGCAAAATAATGTTATCCACTCTTGCTTCAATACCTCTTTTTATGCAAGACAGGATTTTGTTTGCCTTTGCTACTTCTGTTTGACTCTGATCACTGTTTCCAAGTTTGTAGTTGACAAGGATACCCAGGTCTTTCTCTAGCAATGAGTCCCCTAAAATTATTCCATTTAGTTCGTAAGTAGCCTTGGGATTGTTTCCTCCCAAATTGGGCAGACTAGATGGGCCGATTGGTTCTTATCTGCCGTCAAATTCTATGTTTCTATGTTTCCAAATGCATGACTTTACACTTCCCAACATTAAACTTCATATTCCATTTGTTTGCCCAATCTGACAGTGTAAATAAGTCCCTCTGTAGAGACAAAATATCCTGTTCTGAATTAATGACCTTGCATAATTTAGTATCATCTGCAAATATTGATATTTTGCTTTCTACATCTATTTCCATGTCATTTATAAACATGTTAAAAAGCAGCGGACCTAATACTGAACCCTGAGGTACTCCACTCTCCACTTTAACTGTGTTGGAGAATTGTCCATTTACAACCACACACTGTTCCCTTTCTTTCAACCAGTTTTGTATCCAATTGCAAAGGTTATTTCCTAGCCCCAATTTCCTTATTTTATACACCAGCCTTCTGTGTGGCACTGTATCAAATACCTTTGCAAAGTCTAGATATACTACATCTACTGCCTTGCGACTGTCAAGGTTGCTGCTTACTTCCTCATAGCAGCTGAAAAGATTAGTTTGCCATGATCTATTCTACATAAAACCATGTTGATTCATGCTAATGACCTTATATTTTTGTGTTGTAATCCTGAATATAGTCCCTTATTATACCTTCTAGCAGTTTTCCCACTACAGAGGTCAAACTCACAGTTCTATAATTCCAGGTTCTGTTTTAGTTCCCTTCTTAAATAGAGGCACTATGTCAGCTCTTTGCCAGTCCTTTGGCACTGAGCCTGTTGTGATAGAATCATTAAAGAGTAAATATAGGGGTTTTGCTAACACTGCACTAAGTTCCTGAAGAACTCTTGGATGTATACCATAAGGACCCGGTGCTTTGTTGGTCTTGATTTTGTTCAGTCTTCCCATGACATCTTCTTGCATTAACCCAATATCTGATAATTGTACTGTTTTATTTGTTACTTGTGGAGACTCTTCTACCATTCCTTGCTCCCTTGTATATACTGATGCAAAGAAAGTGTTTAAAACATTGACCTTTTCCTTATCCTCACTAATCAACTCACCCATCTCATTTTTGAATGGTCCAATGCACTCCCTCTTAAGTTTTTTGCTATTTATATATTTGAAAAACATTTTTGGATTAGTCTTGCTTTCCCTTGCAGTTCGAGTTTCATTATCTATTTTTGCTACCCTAATTGCCTTTTTGCAATCCTAATTGCCTTTTTGCAATCTTTGTTGCATTCCCTGTATTTTAAGAAAGATTGTTCAGTTCCTTCAGACTTAAATAATTTGAATGCATTTTTTTTCCTTGCAATTTCCTTCTTGACATGTGTAGTTAACCACATTGGCTGTGACTTACTTCTTTTGCATTTGTTCCCCATTGGTAAATACTGTTGGGTACATTTCTGCAAACCTAAATTTGAATTCTGACCATTTTTCCTCAGTATTTTTGCCTTTAAATAAAATATCCCAGTGTATATGTGGCAGTGAAGCCCTTAACAATTTCCTGAAACTTTTGACAGGAAATTGCTTGGCAGTTTCTATTATAGTCTATGGAGAACTTGACTGCGAAAGATGTTGGTCATGTGACTAATCCAGCCAACAGGAAGAGCTCTGGGCTGGAACTTTCCAGAACAGGATGAGAGACAGAGGAAGAAGGATTTGCTGCAGCTGTGAAGGTGTGTGTAAGGCAGTGGTTCTCAACTCCTGTCCTCAGGACCCACTAAGAGGCCAGGACTTAGGGATTTCTCTGTGTGGTGTGGTGATCAGAGGCTCATTCACATTGTTTAACTCACCTGTGCTCTAACAAGGAAATCATCATATCCTGGCCTTGAGGACAGGAGTTGAGAACCACTGGTGAAAGGCCTAAATCTACTGATCCAGTGTCCACTGCTGTGCTGATCCAGTGAAAGAGCTGTGGAGCAGGATGCAGACACCGCAAATGGCTGGAGCTTTTCTTCTGTTCTGTGAATCTGAGTGGTACGAAATATCTACTCCTCCTGTCCCACTGACAGGGCAGTCTTTCCATCACTGACACTAATAAAACATATCACAGACACTTCCTGTGGATATTAGCTGGTTAAAACTTCAGGATTCCCTTAAAGGGCCAGAACACTTCTGTGCACCAACTGGTACTCTTCAGCCATTAGGGTGAAGCCAGAGGGTGGGTCTGCAGGTGGTTTGGGGAGGGTGCTGGGCCTGGTTAGATAGATTTAGGTGTGTTAATCAGTCACTGTATTACCTGCCTTACTCTATTCTTTTAATACATGTTTATATTGTTTTGACTGTTCTCTCTGTGTGCTGTAATTGTTTACTATGTTCCTGCATGGGATACCTGTCCATGCCCTGCATTCCCATTCAGGTGGAGGCACTGCCAACACTATGTATCCCAATTCCAACAAAAAGAAGGCTCAGGATCCCCTTGTAAAGCAGGAAGATGTAACCACATATAAGGGGCCCAAGGGTATCAGCCCCCTGGGAGGAAGTATTTGCTGTATTGATAATTTTCTAATTTAGTTTCCATTTTCTATACATATTTTCTTTAGGGGTTCGTGTTGTCTATTGTTTACTTATGCACCTATGCATTTTATATATAATATATTGTATTCTGTATATGTAAAACAAAATAAACAGCTATCCCCTAAACTTGCACACTAATAATAACTCGAAAAAACTATTCAAGGGGAAATTTCACCTCAAGTTAAGTTTTTTGTACTAGTAATATTAGAAGAGAGCCATACATCTTATTTACTTTTTTATTGTGATTTTTCTTCTTATAACGATTTGAAAAATCAATATTTATTTTTTTTATTTATTTATTTAGAAAATGTTTTACCAGGAAGAATACATGGAGATTTTGAGATTTCTCTCATTTTCAAGTATATCCAACAGTGTTTACAGAAAAGAGTTGCTTATTTGCACAAATTCAGAGACTATATATATATATATATATATATATATATATATATATATATATATATATATATATATACACACACACACACACATACTAAAAATGTTATATACAGTTGCATATTTGTTTTAGATATAAATAAGCAGTTATTTTTTAAGGATTTTAGACTGGGTGAAGATCTATTATTTCAGGCATATTGTTCCAGGCTTTTGGAGCTCTAAGAAAAAGGCAGATTGACCTGATTCTTTCTTGTATTGTGGTTTACACAGTGGATTGTTAGCAACGGAGTTGAGGTTATAGTTAGTATGGAGAGCTGGAGTGAGCATAGTGCTCAGGTAGTCTGGTAGCTTTCTAGAGAACTGGTTATAGCAGAGGATATATTTATACATGATAGATCCACTTTAGTGGTTGCTAAACTGGATAATCTCCCCACTATAGAAGACATAAAATAAATATATCCAAATAATATATGGAGCTGCACAAATAGTGAAATATCTACATTGGCCAGACTCAATTGCAATTGACGCCAGTTATGAACTATTTATTTGATTGTGTGTATCCTGAATCACATACCTCATCTCATTTGTATTCATGTTTTCAGGAATGATTTACCGTCTTGTTTTTCACAGTATTATTTGATTCACTGAATATCATCATCACATTATTATACTATTTGGACATATTCAGCTTGTCCCCTCATACTTTTTTTACTTTTCTCTTCTGGCGCCAGTTTAGTTGCACTTTAGTATAGGTGTCATGTTTTTATTGCACACTTTTGTAGGGTGGGATAGTTGGGTTTTGGCTTCCTCATCCACAGAGGTTTATTAGTTATCATTTTGTTTAGGAATATATTTCTTTTTTTTTAAATAAATGTATATTTTTTTGTACTTGATCATTTGACCATTGTGGTTGAGAGCTTTATTTGAATCCCTATCTTTTGATGTCTTGAGTATTATATGGTATTATATATGGTATTATAGCACCCCATGCATGATGTGCATGGTTTAGCCTAAGTTGGTATATTTTTGAGAGTGCTTCTTAAATTTATTATATATATTTTCACCCTTTGTGTACTGCATCTCTGGGCTATAAGTTCCATAATCGAACAGAGTAGCACTGTAATAAAATTTGTACCGCTCTACTTTAACACTAGATGACTGAGTCATTTAAATGAAAATCTTTGTATACTCTTTTGGATGTATACAAATATTTTTTTTAATTAAAAATAAAGATTGATGTTTTAAATTGGAAGAGTGCCACAAATGCAGGTTCTTTCTCCTTGGAATTCTTTCCCAGTTTCTTCCATATATTGCTTTCCCATTAGCACCACCTCTAGAGGCTATATATTGAGATATTAGCCTCACAACTGTTAGTGCAGGTTCACTCTGTTTTCTATAGCAAGGACCTATTCCTTGCCATCCCCACTTATCAGAATACATTTGATAACCAAAAGCTCAACCACTGTAGGTCGCTTCCATCAGTGCACAGGATCCTCTGAAGCTGGTCAGTCAGTGAGTGCCAGGATGCTATCCCATGCATTGCAATGCATGGGATACCATCATGCAACTCAACAGCTCACATGTCAATGGCATCATCTTGCATCCCTCCCTTCTCATAGCTCAGCTTAATAATCACACTCATTTCCCCACAGAGCTTCCATGTCTGCAGCATAGCAAGTGGAGAGTGAGGAGGAGACCCATGCCACCACCCCCAGTGACACAGCCCCTGAGGAGCCAGGAGAGGGCACCAGCTGCAGAAAGCAGCACCACCAACACCACTACCATCCACATAGTATGGCCTGTCACCCACAACTGGCACAGACTGGATACCGCATGGAAGGTGGATGACTCCTACCACCTCAGGCCACTACTGGATGGTTCCACCAGCACCACCACCAATGTTCTGGATGACCACTGGATGCATAGCATGGTGAGCATACCACAAAAAGGGGCATATGGCCCCACAGCAGGAGCCCAGCCACCTACCTTGATGCCACCATGCCAAGAGGTCAGCCATGACCCAACACCCAGATGGAAAGCAAACACATACCTGTGGCCATGGTATAAACCATGGCCACTGTACTTTGAACACCTGGGTCTTATAGGTAAGTCACAGGTCTCCCAACCACTCTCTGACTTCACACCCCCAACACAGAGTGAACCAGGGGAACAACCATCTGTGGTCAGTGAGGAGTTGATTGTTGTAGCAGAAGCATCATCCATACATTCCTCACATGCAGGCCCCCTGACACCTACCTTTCCACACACCTCACCACCAGCTGCAGCATCTGACCATCATCCAGACCAGAAGGAACACAACAGCCAATAGGCAGAGCCTGAGAAAGGAGAAGAGCCATCCCTAGCACCACAAAGTCCACCATCCATGCTCTTATCCTCTGCCTCAGGTACTCAAACTATGAGGATGGATGAGGAATTTATTAGCATCCAGAAGAGGCTGCTGAGGGAGGCCAGACGATACTTGCGATACTCGAGGAGGTGTAAACAACCTATGAAGAGAACTACAGCCACCCTCAGCACAACTGAATGCCAGCAAGCCATTCTAATCACTGAGTTATGGCACAGTGGTACTGGACTGACTGATATGCTTGGCCAGATGCTGGTTCGAAATGAGACATCAGAATCGCCTTCAGAGGCTGCAGATGGAGAGGGCACAACAATCTCTACAGCCCCTTCCAAAGCCCTCCCCCCAAAAAAGCCACATTTGTCATATTTCCCCCAGATAAAATTGCACTTATTGATCCCATTTATGTCTGTGATTCCTTCTGGTATCTAAAAAGGTCAGTGGCAAAGCAGTGCAGTGAACACAAACTCTGCAAATATTACTTGGTTGTAGGTGTTGGATCATTAGTAACCACACACAGCACATACACTGTTGTCCAATTTCAACTCACATTTGACCTAGCAAAGCAAAATAACATAGTGGGGTTGTTTGACCATGATGTGAGTTGAAGTTGAACAATTCACACCTACTCCTTACTATGTTCAAGACTGTCCCCATTTAGTTTGAACCACTGGTGTGGTTATAACAGTTTTAGCCAACCCTGCTTTTTATTTCAATTATTCACTGCAAAGATAGAATAGCAAAACCAAAATATGCTGTGATTCATACTCTGATTAGGAACAATCCATAACACAGCAAATCATTTTAGGTTAATGATTGAAAAATGTTGTGTTTGGAGCATGAAAAAGCCACTAGTTAGCTCTGTTGATTACACAGTGCAGGGAGAACATCTCCATGCATCTCTACATTTCAAAGTCCACTCATGTCCTCCATTTATTTAATAGACCCATAAGACAAATATATGCCTTCATAAGAATAGTGGATACATAACTCATAACTATTTTGCTAGATGAATAAATGGCTAGTACAACATCAAAATCACCAGACAAATTTTTGAGGGTGATAGGGTTCCTTTGATATGTTGAACGATACAATAAAGCATAAACTTGTTTGTATTGCAACTAAATGCTTTGCAGATTTCTGGTAAGCACCCAAAGTGTACGTTTAATATGAAAACAGCCTACTGAAAAACCAAGTTGACCTGTCCATATGTTTTCCAAGAGGTCTTTGAAAAAGAGCAGTATAGCTGTAAAGTTTTTTTCCTGTTAGATCTTAGGCACGTTATACATATATACTTGAGCAGTTACCAAATATGTGAAAATGTTGGCAGAGGTAGATACTTTGAGTTTTTCTATTAAATAAACAGTAGCACTAGGGAGCAGCAAGAGGTGTGCTTCATGGAAGTGGAGTCAGTGTTTCACCAGGGTCACTTGTACATTTCTCTGTTCCACGGTGGGTCATGCCATGGATGCCTGGGGGAAGGCATGACAGTAGTTGAAACTGCATTCTATAACTGTCTGTTATGCAAAGTATGAACCATCCCATTAACCTTTTGTGTTCTAGAGGAGTATTGTCTACCCCTCTGGAACCCATAGGGTTAGGAACAAGGGGATGATAACCAGCCATATGTATATGTGAACCCGAGGGTGTTGGAGTGCCAATGTCATTGTGTTGCACACACACTCAGGTCAGCATTGTGGGCCTGCTAACCTCCCTCCCAATTACTGATTCTGATGCTGTAGCCAACACTAACACAGTTAATCCATCGCTATCCTGCTAAATTAAGTAATGCACATCTATTATTCTCATACTACTCTTAATAGTCATTTAACACCTGAAATGGCAGAGGGTATCCTGTGTCAATGCATTGGATACCTCTCTATCGCTCCAAGGGTTCTATGGTTGATATGGCTATGTTCAACTTTATATATGTTTTCTGCTATTATGTAACCTTGGGATTATGATGGACAAAGGCAATTGGGTGTACCAGTGTTCACTGGCGATGGTTGTTATCCTTTAAGTGGAAAAATCATGATGGTCCAAGAGCAATTCCAGATGTCAGTTGAATTCACAGCTACCATTATACTCAAACAGTGCATGTCAGCTACATGCCAGCTATGTGGGTGCGTTGTTGAAGCAGGTAATGTCAAGGTTAGAGACTAATGTGCATTTCAGCCATTTGTGGGTTGAAAAATATCATTGTCTTGTCTGATTGTGTTCTCACACATTCCCTATTCTCAGTCATGGTTATACATGTATTGTGTTTGATTCATGTATTATTTTCACAAGTATAGTTGTCCCTGATGAGCCTACCTCAAATCTCTGCCCCTCTCAGGGTCTCCTTATCCTCAGGCTGTGGAACAGCACCTCCACTATGGTTTCTGTCTCCACTACACATGTGTCCACGGCGATATTGTGGAGTATGGTACACGCTAGAATGATATTACATACTCTACCTGGTGCATGTTTAAGAGCCCCCCCCCCGAGTTATCTTGTTTTGATGAGGCCAAAGGTCCACTTAGTCTCATTCCTGGTACTGACTAAATGTAGTGGTGCTGTGCATATTTTTGGTGATTTTGGACAGATGTGAGGAGCCACGGTTTGCAGCCAATCATGTGCATGCCTCTGTGGATGTGGTCTGATGTGTAGATTGTTCACTCCCCCAAGAGCCATCCTCTTGTATGGGTTCAATTCCCTGTAGACAGAAGAGTGCCTGAGAGGCTGTAGGAGTCGTGACAACTGCCAGGATATGAAACACATAAATTGATGATTCTCATGTTGTCATCACAGACCATCTGAGTGTTGATGGCGTGGAAATGCGTGTGATTGGTGCACAGATGTCCCTTGTGCATAGGAGCTCTTATGCACACATGTTGGCAATTGATGACCCCCATGACTTTGGCTATGCCTTCTGTTGTGTAGAAGTCCTGCTTGACACATGACCACTAACTCTGGGTGTGAGAGAAATGGATGTACTTTATGGCCTTCCTCTTCAGGGCTGCCAACACATTGAACAACACTCTAGAACATATGGCCTGGGGTACATATCCCTCTGTGCATTTCAAGGATTCACTTGCCAAGAAATATATGGCAAACAGCAGCTTCTGCATTCCAGATACTGTATGGTTGGTGCTGTATATGGAGTCTCTGTCATCCTTTTTCACCTCATATAGATTGATGATGCTGTGAGACGTCGACCTGCAGTGGTCTATCACTGCAGCATCTGTCTTTCCGAAGAATGTGACCGTTGTGCGGAATATCCTGGATCTTTGCAGTTGTCTGTCATCCCTATGCTGCTCCACAGGTCCATGAGGCAGCTGGGGGGCAACCAGTTGCAGTAGCTGAGGTTCTGCTGCCTGGCCTGGTCCTCCAGGTGGAGATGGGTGTCTGTCTTGCTCCCCAGCCAGAGCATCAGCACTTATAATAGGCAAAAGATTTTCAGGTGTGCTTGTAGGTTCCTGGGGCTCCATTGCCCTTGCATGCCTCCAACTCTGATGTCTTTGCAGGAATTACAGTGGAAACCTACTGCTCATAATCTGTCTCTGAGTGGTCTGACTGTAAACATGCCACTTTTTGGGATGGCGAGATGACCCATTAAGACAGTGATGGGGTATTGTCAAGGCGCAGCAGGTACTGAGGGACCAATGGGAAGGTGTGTGTATGCCTGTGAGGCTCTTTTTGTTTGTAGTAATTTCTCTTTACCTGTGAGGTGCATGTGTGACATGTACCGGTGAAGATGGGTGTCCACATTGATGTAGCACAGGCAGTCTTGGGTTGCTTAACAATTGGCAGGTGTGCATATTGTGTTGTGTTGAGATATGTGTTGGTATGTGTTAACCCCTATTGTGCTGGGGTATGTTGTCACAAATTGTTTGAGGTTGATTTGTGAAACCCTTGTCCGGGGTTGATGAGCTGCTGTTGTTTGGCCAGGACTTCTTTGTAGGGCATGCACATTTTCAGGGTAGTTCCTTGACATTGCAAGGGTTAAGTTTACCATTGCTGCCTCCCCCCCATTGTGTGTTGTTCACCAAAAAAGTAGATGTAGTATTTCTGACAGTAAATGTATCAGTTTATTCTGTGTTTGTCAAGGTTTGACTGAGCTTCTCTAACTCTGCTGTTGATTAATGCTGCCTGGGCTAATCTAAAGCTCTGCTGTTGATTGCTGCTGCCTTCCCTTTCCTGGGTCAGGCTTACTCAGCTGACACCTCTCTGATTACTCACCTGATTGTTATCAGCCAACCCCTTCCAGGGTATTTAAAGCAGCTTGGCTCACTACCTCCTTGCCCTTGTGTTGTTGTTGCTGGCTGCTGTGCATTCTCCTGTGCTCCTGTTTATCCGTGTATAACCTGGCTTCCTCTGATGATCCTTCTGGCTTCTGACTCCTGGCTTGTTCCTGACATTGCTGACTTCTGTGTTCCTGACTGAGTACCCCTTGGCTGAGTACCCGGCTTGTCTTCTGGTTTATGCTCCTGGATCACCATTCTGTTTTGTTTGTTACTTTAATAAAGGTGTTTTGCATTTTACATTTTTTGTGTCTGTCTGGTTACTGGTCCCTAACAGTGTTGGCACTGACTGCACATAAATTAATCGTTTATAGGTAGAGGTATTCCATTGATCTCTATGGGTGATATATTAACGGCTGCTGTTATTTATTTATTTTTGCCCTTAGCATTTGATAGCACAGGTTGTTGGATGGCTTACAATGCTTGTTTTTTTTTTGATTGAGCCCTAGTCCTTTTTGTAAGTTGGATTCTTTTTTTGTCATCCCTGAGGGTCCTAGGACATCAGGCCGCATCCAAAGTAACCATTGTATCTTGGATTAAGTTTACCATGCATCAAGTATATGAAATTAAGAAGAAGCTGTTTCCTTTCAAGATCCCAACACATCCAGCCTTGGCTGAACAGTTGTACAAGGTTGCTACTTGATCCTCCTTGCATACAATCGCCAAACACTACTATGTCAATGTCTTGGCCTCAATTGAGGCCAGCTTTGTCTGGAATTCTCTCTTTTGCTTCTCTACTTCCAGTCGTTTTTTTTAGCCCTTTTTGGCTCTTGTTTGGTGTGCTGTGCTAGTTTGGTGTCCATTGACACCTAAGGTTTTTTCACATCTAGAATAGACATATGGAGCTCTTGTATCATGGGGACATGTGGGAGGTTGTTTCTTCTTGCATTCCAGGAATCTCAGTTTTGTACCTGTGTTCCATACCACCCAGGGGAAAAACATCAGCCTCTGTCCTGGGAGATTATTTTCTTTACTGTGGCTTTTTTGTCACGGTAAAGGAGGAGGAGGGAGTCTTCACCCCAATGACCCTATCTTTTGTGATGTGCCTTGCCTGTCAGCAGGAGGGACTCAACCCCATGTTACCTGTGTTCTATATGGACTAAAGAGGAAAGGATTGAACAGGTAAGAACACTATAAAATCCTGTTTTCTCCCGTTTCACACCCCTAACACAGAAATAACAGCCAGATCAAGCAGGAACTCGGATCACATCTGACTGTCTCTGTTTTGGGTATTTTGAGTTATTCTCCTTTCTCCCTTCACACCACCCACATTCCTCCAGACTCCCCTATCACAGAACAAATTGCCTGCCCACCAGAGTCCCTAAACTACACTCCAACTTTGCTTTAATTGCCTATCTAAACTAGCTAAAAATGGTGCTGCTGTTTCTGCCCCCACAGACACCTCACCTGGTGGAAAAAAAATGGAAAATTTGCACTTTTCTCAAAATATTCCTACACTGTGGGAAGTGCCATTTTTCGCTTGTTAAGTTAATTCCGTCCCTTCCTGCAAATATTTTTTCTTATGGCTTTCCCTATTATAACCAAGCATACAAATATTATGGATAAGCCTGCAAATAATTTTTCCTAAAATATACAAAATAGCAATCTCGCTCTGGTTACTAGAATATCTTTAGAAATTGTTAAATATTCACATGAGAGGTAGCTTATATGCTACAAATAGTTCACTTGTCTCAATACCAGACAACTATTTTCTTGTCTTCATATATAGGTATATTCTTTTGGTATCAGAGTCTTTAGAGAGTATCCAGTCTATTAGTGGTACTTCTCAAAGATGTCTCTTCAAAGGTCGCTGCCCTTGGTGCACCGGTGCAATGCACAAAACCCAAGGTTACTAGAACAAAACACAAAGAAAAAGGCGCAGGCCTTTCTAAGAGAATATCTGTATATGTATCCACATAAATAGCCCCCAAATAAAAAAGGCTCACCAGATGGAAGAAATAGTCTCACTCATCAGAATGTTCTCTTTTTAGGACATTCAGCCACTCCGTCACTGACTCCAAATCCAATGGAGAAATTCTCGATCCAAAGGGTTAATTTATTGATAACTTAGCGCATAAATACAAAGAGTGTGGACTTTTCAAATATGCCCAACACGTTTCGTACTGTTTAGTACTTCTTCAGGGGATCACAAATTCTTTCCAAGTCAACACAACACTATACAATGATATAACATCAAAACTCTTTTTTTGATGTTATATCATTGTATAGTGTTGTGTTGACTTGGAAAGAATTTGTGAGCCTCTGAAGAAGTACTAAACAGTAAGAAACGCGTTGGGCATATTTGAAAAGTCCACACTCTTTGTATTTATGTGCTAAGTTATCAATAAATTAACCCTTTGGATCGAGAATTTCTCCATTGGATTTGGAGTCAGTGATGGAGTGGCTGAATGTCCTAAAAAGAGGACATTCTGATGAGTGAGACTATTTCTTCCATCTGGTGAGCCTTTTTTATTTGGGGGCTATTTATGTGGATACATATACAGATATTCTCTTAGAAAGGCCTGCGCCTTTTTCTTTGTGTTTTGTTCAAATAATTTTTCCTAAAGTGTTTCTTGTTATAAACCTGAAAACTATTTTTTGAGATACAGCTACTGCAAAAATAAAATATGACTTTAACCATGGTTGTTGTGGATGACGGTGCTAAGGTAATGGAGACCGAGAATATTTATGATGAATGCAGGTCACTTCTGGTGGCTGGCAGTAGCCTGACAACTGCTCAAAAGCCAACTCATCGTCAGTGCTGCTGTTAATTATATACATAAAAACATATACAGCAAAGTGGGAGCCAATAGGACCTTATCACACAAAATAATTTCATTGGAATATAAAGATTGCACTCACATTTAATTGTGGTTGTATGGTAGGCATATGTCTCCTTACAGTGTCCAAGCAGGTAGAGGATCTTAGCACATCTCGGCTAGGGCAGTCTGAATCAGAGAGAAAAGAAGAAGAGAGAAACTGTTTCTCTAGCCATAATACCACTATACTTTTCACAGCACTTAACTCTTCTTTATCAAGTGTGTAGCCACAAAAAAACAATAGAGGAAGCAGTGCTCGATGTAACATTTAAATAATCCGCCTTCTGTTGTGATTGGAGTTGCTATGGTGACAAATTCTTAAACATGTTACACTGTAATATGGTAGCCGAAAGCTCTTAAAAAGATAAGGCGTTGATAAATATAATTAACAGAATAACTATTAGCAGATAGTAGCCTACAAACACTAGAAGAGCTGAAATTACAATAATTAAAGTGACTAGTGTTACATAAATGAAACGTAAATAAATTAAATACAGTGAATTTCCTAACTCAAGCAAGTCCAGAGTGACGGAGATTTTCACTAAAGTTTTCTCGTTTTCTCCATTGCAAACTTTTCCTCCTTTTTGCCTATTCCAACACATTTTTTCCTATTCCATCACATTTTTCTCCTATGTTTAATATGGTGCAACATTTCCCAGAACAATATTACTTCTTCTGAGGGCTGTAGTGGAGAAATAAGTAGCTGAAAGTCAAAGCTGTGAGTCCTACAGCAACACATACCTTGAAAAATGTGCTTTCATGTAGAGTGTGTTTGTCCTTTGCCCACAACACTTAATTCCTGCTTAAGTGACACTGGCACGTATTCATGATGATGTCAAGTGATTAAAAAAAAATAAAGTCCAACCTACAATGTGGCAGATGTGTATGGTAGTGGTAGCGGGGGAGTGGCGTGGTATGATTGATGGAACCTTGGCAAACTCCAGAAGGAGAGGGGTCATTATCATTTTTTGCACATGCTGCGGCAACCATTTCTGCAGTCAGTTTTTGTATTACCAGTTTACTCCCACGTCCCTGCACTGCTCCACCTTTCCCCCTCCTGCTTGTGCATTTGCTAAACATTACTCAACTACTGTGTGTGTTTTTACTCATTACAGTACACAGCGGATGAAGTGTGATGTCTTGCCTTGGCCCTCAACAAAATTCTCAATGTCATCTGCTGTCTATCAATTCTGCCTCAGTCACAGAGCTCCCAGTCAGCTGTCTAATATATTTATTTGTTTAATTATTTATGTATTTTTTTAAGCTGTCCACTGTATCTTATCACAGTTAGTCAAAAAATAATATATATATATATATATATAATAAAAAACTGAAAAACAAAATTAACAACTTCTTCCCCAGACTTCCCCAGCACAGAGACAATAAAAATAAAATCAACAAGCAATCTGGACCCCAGCTGCCTGTGTATTGCCAGTCAGCCACACCGAAATTTGGGGTATTTTGGGTCAACCTCCTTCCTCCCTTCTTCTCCCACATTATGCCCCCAGACTCCCCGATTACAGAGAACAAATGTCCTACCTAAACAACTCCCTAAACTAAGCTTAAATTCACCTTTATTTGCCTATCTTCTCTAGCTCAAAAACATGCTGCATTTTCCTCTCACAAACACAGAATGGCATGCTGTGAGAGCCCGACAACCTTTTATATGGCTGTAGAAAACTTTCTTGTGGTGGAGAAAATTTTTTCTACCCATTGATTTCAATGCAATGAACTAGGCAAAAAAAGTGGGGGAAAAGCAGAAAAACTGCACTTTGTGGGAAATTTTTCTCCAAGTGGAAAGTGACATTTTTCTCCGATTTTAGTTTGAGGCGAAAATGTTTGCCCATCCCTAGTAACGTACAATAACAAATTACACATATGGTAAAAATATAATGTATTATGGAAGAACATAAGCACAAAGTAACTACCAATAAGTATCTATTGTCTCATGAATGTAGGGTGGCTAATCTAAAGATCCAATAGGATTCTGTCTGGCCAGGGTACTTTGACGTTCTCTGGACAGAGAAAAATCTACTGATTCAATGGGAATAACTTTCTAAGTACTCAGATCTTTTTTCCCATTGAAAATGATTACCATTGAATCAGCAGATTTTTCTCTGTCCATCCTATATCCACAATGCCTAAATTGTGTTAATTGTTAATTTCTATTGTAAGAAGATATTTATCCATCAAAGAAAGAATAAAAAATACAGATTACAATATAGAGTGACATGTACTAGTCAATTCACTATTTATGTAATCAAGTGACCATTTAATCTCCTATAAGTGGGAAAAACTATTACAACTTTCAGAGAGAGGGCAGGACAACATAGAATGGCAATAAAAATGCCCTGAAAACAGATATACAGAAAAAGAAAGAAGATATACATGGAGCAACCAGTGGCAGCACATTTTGCTAAATATGGACCCTCAATAATGGACTTACGTTATATGATAATAGATCAAGTTCCTTATCTACCGAGAGGGGGAGATAGGAAGACAATTCTGTTAAGGAGAGAGGCAAGCTGGATTGACAGGCTGGATGTGGTAGCGCTGCAGGGGTTAAACGAGATCTTTTGATTAACAAGGAATGGGACCCTGGTCTATGGTGTATATAATCCAGCCGAAAAATATCCTGTGGAGGGTAATATAGGACTCCTGTGGTCTTCAGAAGTGGAAGCTGCAGAGTGACCAGCCCCCCTATTCTTGGCCTCATGTAAAAAAGCAGTTAAAAGTCAACCGGACCCCCAGTAATGGAAGAAGATGATAAGCGTTATAAGAAGTCCATTGAAGAGACTGTGTTGCTACAATGTATATATTAAGATAGATCTATTGAAGTTAGCAAAATGTTTTGTGATGTATAGTAACATAAGAAGAGGTTGGATAGATTAGTAGGATAAGAATAGCCAGTTATTATTTGTTTGAATCATATAGCCTAATCTAAAAATATGATTTAATAGGCATATAATATAAATTAGGAATTTGATTATTGTTATTTATTAACAGTTAAATTAACCGGACCTCAAACTAAGTCAAGTTTATTTTTTAAAAGTATCCCTAACAAGGGGTTAATATAGGTGTACACGTTCATGTCACAACAGGTTTTTAGAATAGGTGTTGAAATGAAGGGAGTTGTTTCAGGTGTGATAGTGGAGTACATCACAGGAAATACACAGGTACCCATTAGTTGTTTGAAAGGTTTAAAAGAGATATGTATAATGCATGTTATTGTACTGATAAAGGCTTGAGGAGGAGCCGAAATGTTGACCTGGCTGAATAAAAAGTTCAAGAGTGCCGTTCTAATTTGATTTTAGCATTATAGCAAGAGTATCGAGGCACCAGGAGTTGTAGTGGAGATTTAAAGGGAGTGCTCCCCAAGCCATACTGTTGTTTGAGTGTATATTTATATATAATATAATATATACACGTACGCTGGAGCTATCTCTGTCCAATGAGAGCACTCCAGCTTACATGTAGAAAGTCTCCATCATCAGAGGAGGCTGGATCGAGGGAGAGGAGCAGAGTGACAGACTTCGGTACAGAGCTGGTAACCACATTCTGTCCAGAAGTAGGGCACTGGGCAATATTTACTCGATTAAATTCAGCAAAACAGTGATTTTATTTAAAAAAATTTAAATATTATAACATCTAGTCGCTTCATAAACTATTTGCACCAACATGTATAGGGGTGATAAGTTCCCTTTAATATAAAAAATATGTATATAAAAACCATTGCATGGATATCCTATAACAATATGTTAAATATTCATTATATCAAGAATTCAAACATACTATACAGTACAATGTGTGCCTCAAGTCCCCCTTCTTTATTTATCAGTTCCTTTTGTTGTAAGTTCCACAAATATATTGGGCAAGTTCCCAAAAAGGATTAAAGGGGAACATTCACCTAAAATAAAAATGTGACCATGTGTTTTAATCATTAAAACAAGATTAGTGCTGTTTTTTTTTTTCGGACTCGCTTATGAGTGGAGATATGAAGCCCTCAAATAGTGCACTTCTGCATTCTGCTGGACCCTGTGTCCTATCAGGACACCTCTTGTTTTAATGATTAAAACACATGGTCACATTTTTATTTTAGGTGAACATTCCCCTTTAAGTGAGTATTTGCCTGTGTATCTCCTTACTTACTATTACATATATATATTTTCTATTATGTTGGCTTGTATGTACCACTTCCATCTCTGATGTACTGATAACGGGTAGATGTCTGTGCTTTTCCCCCGTCCTTTTGATGTATTGTCCACTAAGTTAAGCGGACAGAGGTGTGCTTTCTCTCCAATCCAGAGGTACAATTATTCTTTTATTCTCCCCAGCCTCTGCAGATAGTTGTATGCAGTCAGAGGGGATCTTTAGCCTGCTCTTTATCATAGCTCACTCCTCAAATGTATCAGCGCTCACTATTGAAAGGCCTATATACCCAAAATATATCTCTAAATAAAAAACAATGATACAATACAAAATAAAGATAATAATAATAATAAATAAACAAAACAAAATTAAAAAAATTCCTTAAAGAAGAAAAAAACAAAGTCTCTAGTCCAGCCTTCTTCAATCTTCTCTTTTCGCTTTCACGGTGCCGCTTCCCAATATCAGTCGCTGGTATTCGACTTCCAATACATGTAAACAAAAAACATAAAAGAAAGAAGCGCACACGATCTAAGTGTAGACTGTAGTACCAATATATGGAATCCTCCACCAAGTAATCACCTGTGAGCTAGCAGAATGTCTACTCACATTTACATGAGGCTAAACCAGCCTCTCAGTGAATAAACCTTCACTGGATCACCCCCAGTGCGGGTATCTGTATAACTCCCTTCTGGATCATCCACTGGTCTCCCTAATATGTCCCAGTATTCCGCCTCACCCAGAGTAGATGGAAATGATGTAATACCTCAAAAACTCCAACTTATACTCTATATCTAATGAGGACTGGTATATACAAAAGGGGGGATACTGAATTGGAGTAATACGGTCCCAAAAAGTGACTGGGGGCCACTAATTTAAATAGGAACCACACACTATACCAAATGGTTCTCTATTAAAAAAAATTTTTTATTACTAAAAAAGAGGTAAATCACATAAAACACACATATATATGCATGTGCATGCACTTAATAGTGCTAAAAATAAGTGAATAATCAATATACAATGATCTCCAAAATAAATAAAAACAATATTATTATTATTTCTTTTGGAGATCATTGTATATTGATTATTCACTTATTTTTAGCATTATTAAGTGCATGCACATGCATATATATGTGTGTTTTATGTGATTTACCTCTTTTTTAGTAATAATTTTTTTTTTTTAATAGAGAACCGTTTGGTATAGTGTGTGGTTCCTATTTAAATTAGTGGCCCCCAGTCACTTTTTGGGACCGTATTACTCCAATTCAGTATCCCCCCTTTTGTATATACCAGTCCTCATTAGATATAGAGTATAAGTTGGAGTTTTTGAGGTATTACATCATTTCCATCTACTCTGGGTGAGGCGGAATACTGGGACATATTGGGGAGACCAGTGGATGATCCAGAAGGGAGTGATACAGATACCCGCACTGGGGGTGATCCAGTGAAGGTTTATTCACTGAGAGGCCGGTTTAGCCTCATGTAAATGTGAGTAGACGTTCTGCTAGCTCACAGGGGATTACTTGGTGGAGGGTTCCATATATTGGTACTACAGTCTACACTTAGATCGTGTGCGCTTCTTTGTTTTATGTTTTTCTTTATCATAGCTGTATACAAACTGAACCAGCTTCCTGTTGTCCTCTTTAGGTAAGATGTAATTATGTTAAGGCAAATTTTAAAAAATTGCCAGGAACTTCTATGACCAGACCCTTGCCCCTGATCGGCATTTTGATCTGTTTGAAACTATGATAGATGTAAACAAATTTGTTAGAAAATTAACTTTGAAGACATTTTTCACTCATGATCAAGATGCCGATGACTTTAATAATTCATTAATAGATAGTCAATCACAACTGGCTTCATTGGTCAATAATAATGCTGTGGTGCATTGGTCCTTTAAGGAATTCTGCACTTTAGCAGATATGGGAGAAATTCAGAGAGAAGGCCACGCTCATCAATCTGACTATGAAGTCAATAGGGAAAGGTAGATTTGAGTCATAAATCCAGTTTTTACCCTGTTTCTTGTAGGGGGGAGTGTTTTGGATAATTTTCAGGAGCTTGTTGAAAGGGATTTAGTTATATTGAGCAAAAATCTCATAAATAAAACTCCCAATATTAATCATCAGGAGAGGTTGGCTTTGCAGAGTTTGGCTAGAAGGGATGAAATAACCATAAAAAATGTGTCTAAAGGTGGAGCAGTGGTGGTATTAGATACATCATATTATTTGAAGGAAGCTTCAAGACAGTTGTCTGATGTGGAGTCTTACACCAGGTTATCAGTGAACCCTACCCGAGACTTTACAGGTGTTTTAAGCTCTATTGTAGAGAGGGGTCTGGCCCTTGGAATTTTTAATAAAAGAGAAAGTGATGTGCTTTTGGTCAAAAATCCCATCTTGCACATTTTCCGTCACTTGCCGAAAATTCATAAAAATTTGATGGAACCTGAGGGTAGGCCCATAGTCTCGGGTATTGGTTCATTGAATGAACCACTGTGTGAATGGGCGGATTTAGTTCTTCAGCCGTTGGTAGTAAGGCTTTACAGTTATATAAAGGATACTACTCAAGTACTGCAGATTTTGATGAATGTCCAATGGAAATCACATTTCCAGTGGCTGAGTTGTGATGTTAAATCATTGTACTCAAGTATACCACACGATCTAGGGATCATAGCTCTTAAGTATCACTTGGAAAGATATAGCCAATTTAGTGAAGACTTTAGGGATTTTTTGGTTCTAGTTGTCGAGTAACTCCTGACCCACAATGTGTTCATGTTTGGGGGAATTACTATCTCCAGAGGTGTGGGACTTCTATGGGGGCGAAATTTGTGCCCTCATGTGCCAACCTATTTATGGGTTGGTGGGAGGAGTCCCACATCTTTGGAGATAGGAATCCCTTCAGGGGGCACATTGATTGGTATGGGAGATATATCAACGACATACTCTTTATTTGAAGTGGGTCGGATGATGATCGAGATGCTTTTGTCACATATTTGAATAATAATCAGCTTAATTTGAAGTTTACACATGATAGTAATCCAGTCAAAATTAACTTTTTAGATTTGGAGATTGTTGCCAGTGTTTCTGGGGGAAATGTCATCACTGACATCTTTTGGAAGCCTACTGCCTCGAACAGTCTTTTGAGGGCCGAGAGTTGTCACCTCAAACATGTCATTAGAGGAATACCTGATGGCAAGTTCATACGCTTACGGTGCATTTGCACTGTTAATGATTTATTTGAACTGAGAGCATGTGAGCTGTACAATAGGTTTGTACAGAGAGGTTATCCACGATGGACCTTGGATAGAGCGAGGTCCATAGCGAGGAGTAAAAGAAGAGAAGATCACCTTGTATACAAGGGATCGGCGGTTACAGGTAGGAGTGAGAACAGCCGATCCAGTGTGGGAAACAAGGCGATCTTCTCGACTCCATATAGCATGGAGTATCAGAAGATTAAAGGCATCATAAGTAAACATCTGCCAATGTTGAATGCTGATGAAAAACTACAAAAGGTTCTTTTGACAGTGATTAAGTTTATATCAAGAAAATCTCCGACAATTGCCACTGCGGTATCACCTAGTTTATTTAAAGGATTAATCATCCACATGGTTATCAATAGAAGGTTGTCATAAATGTGGCTTGTAGGTATATTTAACAAATCTAGAACCTTCGTTTCGAGTGTCACTGAGGAAGTTCATAAAATCCATGGCGTTGTTAATTGTGCAACGAAAGGAGTAATTTCTCTAATTACATGTAATAACTGTAATAAACAGTATGTAAGCAAGACCATGAGAAGCCTCTGGATGAGGCTGAATGAACACCTCAGTGACATATGAAGCAAAGGTTTTAGATCTAATTTAGCTTCACGTTTCAAGACCAATGAATGTAATACGGAAACATTAAGTATGCAAGGTATTGAGAAAGTTACATTGGGGAGTAGAGGAGGTGATTTGGATGCCAAATTATCCAAAATAGGGGTGTATTGGATATTTACCTTGAAAACCAGACATTCATTAGGTCTTAATAGACAATATGATGTAACATGTTTTGTTTAAAATTGTCTTTTGTGTGCCATAGGATTTCAGGTTTATGTATCCAATATTTAGTGTTTGGATATCGTGGCCTTAATGGAGACATACTGTAATAGACATATTTTTGAGTTAATACGGTCTTTATATAGTCTCCTTGTATAGAATCTTGGATTACCTCCTTCCCTTTCTTCTGTTCCCTTTTTCTTCCCGATGATGAGTATCTGTTCAGTTGAGGAAGGTGTTCTTGCCGCCCATCTACATAGGTTCTTTTAAGATATTCATATGTTTTAGTGGTAGACTGTTCTTAATTAAAAAATGGAATTGGTTATTTGGTTTTGAGCGACCGACTACACCACATTAGACATCTTTTACTTTGCCTTTAACTGCAGTCTTCCGGAGTTTGGTGGAATGACTTTATTTATATTTATTTTTATTCTTACTTTTGAAGAGGAGTCCGAGGTTCGGACTACAGTGCCTGTGTTGTTACCCAAGAGCATTATATTTTAATGATGAATAAGCAACTTGAAGTTTAACCCAGGTACTATTTCATAAGAGGTTAATGTTATTCTACTTTTGTTCCTATTAGATCTCCGTAGAATGACTGCATGTTGAAAGGAATCATCTATTTGTTTGTTGACTGGCCATTCAATTATTTAAATCTAACCATCGAACGTGTGTTTAATTTTTCTGTTGATCCTGACTAAGTGCTTGTGTGCGCGAAACATGTCGATCTGAAATATTATTACATCTGCAGTTTGAAAGGTACCCGCTAAATAACAATTCCTCCTGCTGCTCAGAAAAGATTGAAGGTACATGATTTTATGTGTTTGCAATAATAAAAGTATATTTTACTTTTACCTCTGCTTGATTCCGTCAATATCAAACGTCTTAGTGGACCTGCTTCTTTATATCTGTGTTCAGACCCTGAGCTGTGCCTTTGTCCTTTATCCTTTACCCAAAACACTAACTTCCTGCTTAAGTGACACATATTCATGATGATGTCAAGTAATAAAAAAGTACAACCTATATTGTGGCAGATGTGTATGGTAGTGGTGCTGGGGGACTGGTATGGGGTGATTGATGTGTGTGTGTCATTGACAATGTAACCAGCTGCACTGAAAACCTGCTCAGATTCAACTCTCACTGCAGGACAATTAAGGGTTTCCATTGCAGAATGTGTCAATGCTGGTCACACACACTGCTTTGTTTGCCAGAAGTTGTGGGGTCATTGTTTCTGCCTAGAACGTAGCTATCCTGCATGTATACAGAAACCATCTTACATGCAGTGGGGACCACTTCTAGGAGCTACATTGTGTTCCTGTGTGTCATTTACCAACCCATACTCAGGGAACAAGTCCCAAAGAGATGTGCTGCAACCAACACCACCACCAACGTGCCCGTGCCCGTGATTGTTGCACTTCCTTGTCAGTCACCATTAGGGGGCTCCTATTGGTTGTCTGCCTTTAACCCGCCTCATTCTGTCTATTCAAACATGGTCTGGGCACCCTATGGGCGCCCTTTCGTGGTGTCTCTGACCACATTAGCCTTGACCATGTTCCAGTATTCGTTTGTACCTATATCTGTGTTCCTGAGTTCCAGAATACATCTTGTTCCTGAGTCTTTTGTCTGCAGAGTTGTTCCAGAGTGGTTCCGGCCTAGTCCTGAGAGGCTGATGTTTCCTGCTGATCACCTTCGCTGAGACTTCCTGACTGCTTGGCCTTTCAGCGAGTTCCTGTCGTCTCTTGTTCAGCAGATGTGTTCCTGACACCTGGTCGCTTTGGCGACATTCTTGTAGACCCAGCGTGCGGACGTTGGGTTGCCCAGCCTTGTGGCTATGCGAATTACTTGTTGGTTCCAGCGTGCGGACGCTGTTTTGCTCCAAGCCTTGCGGCTACACGATTTACTGTTGGTCCCAGCGTGCGGATGCTAGTTTGCTCCAAGCCTTGCGGCTATACGAGTTACTGTTGGTCCCAGCGTGCGGACGCTGGTTTTCTCCAAGCCTTGCGGCTACACGAATTACTGTTGGTCCCAGAGTGCGGACGCTGGTTTGCTCCAAGCCTTGCAGCTATACGAATTACTTGTTGGTCCCAGCGTGCGGACGCTGGTTTGCTCCAAGCCTTGCGGCTATACGAATTACTGTTAGTCCCAGCGTGCGGATGCTGGTTTGTTCCAAGCCTTGCGGCTACACGAGTCACTGTTGGTCCCAGCGTGCGGACGCTGGTTGCTCCAAGCCTTGCGGCTACACAAATTACTGTTGGTCCCAGTGTGCGGACGCTGGTTTGCTCCAAGCCTTGCGGCTATACGAATTACTGTTGGTCCCAGCGTGTGGACGCTGGTTTGCTCAAAGCCTTGCGGCTAAACGAATTACTTGTTGGTCCCAGCGTGCGGACGCTGGTCTGCTCCAAGCCTTGCGGCTATACAAATTACTTGTTTGTCCCAGCGTGCGGGCCCTGGTTTGCTCCAAGCCCTGTGGCTATACAATTACTTGTAGGTCCCAGCGTGCGGATGCTGGTTTGCTTCTGGAGCCTTATTGCTATACAAATTACTCGTTGGTTCCAGCGTGCGGACGCTGGTTTGCTCCAAGCTTATTTGCTATACAATTTACTTGTTGGTTCCAGCGTGTGGATGCTGGTTTGCTCCAAGAGCATTAAAGACGTACTCTGTTGGGCGTTCCTAGAGTGAAGTTCCTTTGGGCTGCCTTGCCCGGTATTGGTAAGGCCGGTAGAACCTGGTACATATTCCATCTGCAGGTTGCCTTACCCGGTATTGGCAAGGCCGGTAGAGCCTACGCAAAGCTCCTTTGGGCTGCCTTGCCCGGTATTGGTAAGGCCGGTAGAACCTGGTACATATTCCATCTGCAGGTTGCCTTACCCGGTATTGGCAAGGCCGGTAGAGGCTACGCAAAGCTCCTTTGGGCTGCCTTGCCCGGTACTGGTAAGGTCGGTAGAACCTGGTACATATTCCATCTGCAGGTTGCCTTACCCAGTACTGGCAAGGCCAGTAGAGCCTATTGTTATAAGTATATCTGGCTGTCTTTCCCGGTATATTGGCAAGACCGGTAGAGCCTGTAATTTGTATTTCTCAATTATTAAATGTTGTATGTCATGTTGGAATCCTAAGGGATCATTTTTAATTATTTTCAATAATGTGTTTTTACCTAACTTTGTGTCTGAGAGTCGTAACAAACCGTGACACGTTGGGCTTTTGCCTCCCCTGCCGAGACCCATGAATTGCCCTGTATTCCAAATGGGATATTCTGGTTGATGATGTAGCTGCTTCTGCTGGTTCAAATGCTTTGCTGCCTTCCTTTTCACTATACTGCCTAGATGTTTATTGTGCCCTCACTTTCTCCCTCTCATTCTCCACAATGCAACCCTCCACTTGATCAAAAAGCGTATCTCAATATTCCTTGACAGAATCCAATTTCTCAGAGAGTTGCTGCTGATTGTCATGACTCCTTGTTGTGACAAACTGCTGATGGACCTTTGGCAGAAATTCTGAAATTTTGTGTTTGAAGCAGGGGGTCTAGCAAAGTTGCAAGAATGTATTCCTCAGTTTTTAATGTTCACTATGCGAGGATCTTCTTCAAGGCACACTAACGCTGATGCATGTCTGTATTGTCATTATGGTAAGATTCCTCAGCCATGCACCTCATTTTTTCTACAATAAAAAGATCAGTGGTAGAATTTCACTAATTCCTGCCCCTATGCGACTCACTGGCATGGTTGCCTCCTCAAAGGGTTTCAGCGGCTCATATACATCACACATTAGTTGCCATTGGCCAGGTGACAAAGAGGCTCCCTCCAAAACCTTCCAGTTTTGCATGGTGTACTTGCTAATAGCTTTATACTGCTCGTACAAATGCTCTAGAATATACATTGTGGAATTCCACCTTGTAAGGACTTCCATTTTCAGCTGGTGATGTGGCAGGTTGTTACTCTATTGTATGCAATATAGAGTGTTGCATGCACTGTAGGAGCAACTAAAATGGGCAGAGATTTTGTGGACAATAGTAATCATCTCTCTCTGAGGGTTTCAGATTCTGCCAGGAATCTGGTCATAACAAAATTTAGCACATGGGCAAAGCAGGGCACATGCACCATTTCACCTATTTCACAAAGCAGCGATTATGTTGGAGCCGTTATCAGCAGAAACAAAAAAAGATTTTAAGGAGAAGGGTACAAGCCATTCCTTTATCACCTGCTCTAGCTTTCTTAAAACATCTACAACTTTGTGGTACTGTCTCTCAAAACTCTGTATGCACAAGGTGGCGTGTCAATGGTATTGGCTATCCTGCTGCTGCTCACACCTTTTTATCACACTGCCAGAACCAGAAGCACAATTACTGGCTGTCACCTGTTGCCCAGTGTTGGTGCTGGAATGGAAACCCACTGAGCAGTCGCAGTCATATCGTCTTTGTTCTGCCCATTTGTCCACATATCTGTTGTCAGGTGGATTTTCTTGCCTTTCGCACTTTCCAGACCTTTGCCCACCACACTAACCACCTGCTTGTACAATTCTGGCACAGCCATCCTGGAAAACTAATTGTGGCTAGGGATATGCTAATGTGGAGCTACCATTACATCAGTTCTCTGAAACCTCTGCCAATATCATGGCAACCTTTCCGTAGGTGTACTTTGGGATTGTTTTTGTGAAGTTTTTGACTCCTTCCCAGTAACTCAGTCAGTGTGGATTGGCAGGACATGGCAGATGAACCTTGTAATGTTATTGCTTTAACAGCAAGACTAGAGGAGGGGTGGAGGTAGAGGCAAGATCAAGTATAGAGCTAGGTGATTTTGGAGAGCTACCTCCCTGATTTGTAGCTGCTCATAAGACAATTTGCTAATAGAGTCCAGTGTTTTTTCCAGAGAGTTGTCTCATTTCTCGCTGTGCCCACTAGAATCCAAGGAATGGATACTCTCCTTCCTCACTGATGGTGATGGTGATGTAAATCCAACAGTTAGAGGAGTTGTCCACTCTTGCATAGCTGGCCAAGGGGTTCATAAACATGTTGGACGACCATGGGTTCAGAGACGCTAGACGGACCCTAATCTATTTGAGGGAAAGAACACAGGTTTAGAATCACCATTTACTAATGTAACTTTAGTATTACCTGGATCATCTGAAATAACCTCTCCTTTCTGCCTGTGCTTTGGATCCCACTTGCACTTATTTATCCTCATACCAGGATACCAAGATTTTATGGGTTACCCAGATTACCACCTCTCCTAAGATTGTACTAGCAGTTAACCTACTTGGATCATTCCTAGGCAGAGATGCACTCCACATTCGTCCATCCATACTCACACTCCCTGTAGTGCTCCAACCCTCTTTGGTCAGTTCATCCATGAGCAGCAATGAAGGACTTCATTGCTGCCTTGAAAACGGTGTTTGACATCCCAGGTAGAGGCTCCTCCACCAAAGCTGATCTTCTGGATCTGTGTCAGGGAAAAAGGACCGTGAGCCAATACATGGTCGAATCCCGGACCCTGTCTTACGAGGCCAATTGGTGTCAGGGGGCTCTTAAGGCAGCTTTCTTACGTGGCCTCAATGAACGCCTCCAAAATGTCCTGATTTACAGCGACACACTCGAAGGCTTGGAGGAGTTCATCACATTGTGCCTCGATCTCGATAGACGTATGCAGAGGAGACAACAAGAACGGGACTGGGGTAGAAGACAATGTGGAACTACTTTATCTGCACCCACCCATGGTTCGCCTCCACGTAAAACACTCATGGAGGTTGGAGGCGTCATGCTGCTCTCTGAAGAAGAGACAAAGAGACGTCGCACACAGGGTCTTTGCCTTTACTGTGGCTTCAAGGGACACATGCTGCGATAGTGTCCTACCAGGCTGGGAAACACCGTGGCTTAGCCAGCCCAAGAGGAAGTTCACTAAGCCCTAAGACCCAGGCTCTCTGGTCATCCTCATGCATCCATGTTGCTTTGGCCATCAAAAGGTCCTCCGTCCCAGCTTTCATCGGTTCTGGCGCAGCCGGACTCTTCATGGATTTCACCTGGGCCAGGTCTCTCAGTATCCCTTATCACCCTAAAGAACTGCCTCTCCTCGTCTCCTCCCTTGATGGTGAGCCTTTAGACAATGGAAGAGTCTTGCTGGAAACTGAGCCACTACATGTGACTGCAGGGGTCCTTCATGTAGAGACTACAACCTTCGATCTGGTGTACTCCCCTCTGGAGACTGTTATTTTGGGTCTTCCTTGGCTCCACCACCACAACCCCATAATATCCTGGAGAAGGGGAGAACTTGTTCGGTGGAGTACCTCATGTACCCAGTCCCGCCTATCCCAGCCTTTGGTCAACCTCAAATGTTCAGCATTAGCTGCAGTGTCATGTTCCAATGCTCTTCCACCTGTCTATCATGCCTACAGTGAAGTATTTTCTAAGAAAAAGGCTGAGACCCTGCCCCCGCACCAAGAATACGACTGTCCTATTGATCTCCTTCCCGGCACTACGCCACCTAAGGGTAGTACCTATCTCTTATCCCATCCAGAGATGAAAGCCTTGGCTGAATACATCCAAGACAACCTTGCCAGAGGTTTCATCCACCCCTCGACTTCACCGGCCCAGGGCCAGGTTCTTCATTGTGGGCAAAAAAGACAGGGGTCTCCGACCTTGTGTAGACTATCAAGGCCTAAATCAGATCGCTGGCAAGAACAAGTACCCTCTGCCCCTTATTTCAGGGCTCTTTTACCTGATCCAGGGGGTGGCCTGGTTCACAAAATTGGATCTCTGAGGGGCATACAATCTTGTTCCGATCCAGGCAGGAGACAAGTGGAAAACAGCCTTTAATTCACTTTTCGGGCACTACGAATACCTAGTCATGCCCTTTGGGCTCTGTAATGCCCCGGCTGTCTTCTAGGCCTTTGATAATGATGTGTTTAGGGATATGTTGCTGTCTCCCATTGTCGTATACATAGACGACATTCTAGTTTATTCTCCTACTCTCTCCCTCCATAGAACGCATGTCAAGGCCATTCTTCAATGCCTCAGAGACAATGGACTGCATGCCAAACTTGAAAAATGTGAGTTCAAGAAAAACAGCCTTCCCTTCCTGGGATACATTATATTGCACTCAGGCCTAAAAATGGATCCTGCCAAGGTATCATCGGTTACCCAGTGACCCCGACCTACAGATCTTCGTGGAGTGCAACGCTTTCTAGGATTTGCAAATTACTACAGGTGGTTCATCTGAAACTATTCCTCAGTCATCGGACCCATCATCACCCTAACTAAGAAAGGGGGCTGACCCCAAGACATGGCAACCTGAAGCCGTAGCAGCCTTTGCCAACCTCAAGACCACCTTTACATCTGCCCCTATCCTCCGGTACCCAGACATGACCAAACCATTTATCCTTGAGGTAGACTCTCTGAAGGGGATGGTGGAGAAGAATTATTGGCCAACTTATTTTCTCCACATAACCTGGGAGCTACTTATTGTGCAGCTACTGCCTCAGGTGCATCACTGGAGCCAGTCGTGGCTTCATCATCCATCAGCCATGTTAATGCTATTGTTGATCCCATTCCCCTTCAGCTGACTAATCATCCTGCTGCTTAACCCCTTAACGACCCATGATTTACCAGGACCGTCATGGGTAGATTTGCTCCAATGACCTGTGACGGTCCCGGTACGTCATGGGTTAAACTCTCCCATCGCGGCTGCACGGAGCAATGGGAGAAAGTGGGCTGGCTGTAACTAAGTGCTCCGGGACCGGGGCACTTAGATACAGCCAGTAGAAACATTGTTGCAACATATGATTCGCTTAATGAGCAAATCACATGTTGCAAAAGCCAAATGACAGGGACAGTATTTGTAAATACTGTCCCTGTCACATCTCTCTGCCTCCATCCATCTTTCACACTGCTTAAGCCTGCAGTGTAGAGAGTAGGGAGTGGGAGCCTGCTTGTCAGTTCCACTGTTGAGACATTAGCACTTCCATATCAAAGCTAAAAGACACTGCAGCCGTCCCCCAAGAAGTCGGGTTGTTTTACACAGAACAGGAAAGCAAGATTGTGTGCAGTCCTAAGGTGGCAGTGGCTGGAACTGTGAGCTGGAGAAGATTTGAGGGGGGTGTACTCATATCCACGACGGTATTATCATTGTCTGTTGGGCTTCATATCAGAAGACTATCTAGTGAGTACAATCAGTGCACAATATTGAATACTAAGTATCCAGTGGTTACTCTTAGATGTGTACGCTTTCTTCTTCCTTTCTCCAGTTGCTGTTTTGTGATAGGTGCCACTGAGGGACGCCAGAGATAGAAGCTGCCACGCTGGAGTTGAACTTATTACTATAATGCTTTAACTAAGAATATTTATGATTTGCTCATGACCATATTTGCTCTTTGCATTTGCATATATTTTATCTTTCGAGTGCTGTGTTTGTTCTTTTTTGTATCTCTAAATAGGTACTTCACTTGGTTTCGGTAGGTTCAGGGTATACGTAGGTTAGGGTAAGGTTTAGGGTTAGATTTAGGTTTAGGGGGGTAGCGTAAGAAAAAAAAAGTTTTTTTTAGAGTAAGTGTACAAAATGCAGTGGAGGTACAGTATAGAAGAGGCATATGCCTTTTTGGCATCTGACTCAGAGGCCACAGACACTGCATCAGACTTTCATATAACGCAGTTTTCAGAGAGTGAGTGCAGCTCTAGTGATGACACTGGGCCTTCTGTAAAGAAAAGATGTACTGCCCCAAGAGCAGCCCCAAGAGCTGCCCTGGCAACTGTCCCAGCACCTGCCAAAAGACCTGTCAAAAAACCTGCCAAAAGACCTGTCCAAAGACCTGCCCAAAGAAATGCCCCAAGTGCTGCCCAAAGAAATGCCCCAACATCTGCCACTCCTGATCCTAATGAATGGGTATCTCCAACCAATTTATGCCCACAAATCCCAGAATTCACAGGCAACCCAGGGATTCAAATTGATGTGGAAGGATTTACCCATGATAATTTTTTTGATTTGTTTTTGGGGGAAGACATTTTGGGGGAAATTTTGTCCCAAACCAATCTGTATGCAGCCCAGTATATTGCCTCCAACCCTACAGCTTTTGTTTTTAAGCAAGAAGTATGGAAACCCACAGACATCACAGAATTTAAGCAATTCTGGGCCTTAATAATGGCAATGGGGATAATAAAAAAAATCCAAGTATCCGATCCTACTGTAGCAAAAACCCCATTTGTGATACCCCTATATTCCCCAAAACAATGATCAGGTCCAGATTTGAAGTAATTTTGCACTTTATGCATTTTAGTGATAATACCCTGTGCCTCCCAAAAGAACACCCCCACTTTGATAGACTGTACAAAATGTGTCCCCTAATAAATCATTTACAGAAAAAGTTTGCCCAAGTATATATGCCCCAAAAAGAAATTAGTGTAGATGAATCCCTAAAGAAATATAAAGGCAGGCCTGTGGCACTGTTAAGCGCAAGGCAGGGAGTTGCCCAAAAAACTTGTAGATACCAAACTAAAAACTGGGAAGTCCTTATCTTTGTGCCAACAAGAGCTGCTGGCAGTTAAGTTCAAGGACAGAAAAGATGTCTACATGCTGACCACCATGCATGAGAACAGAACTGTGGCAGTCACTGTTCGTGGCAGGAGAGGGGTACTGATAAAGCCAGTCTGCATCAGGGACTATAATTAAAACATCTGTTTGATCAACTAATGCAGCCATACCTCACAATGAGAAAGTGTAGGGCATGTTACAAAAAAGTTGCTATCTATATGATGCAGACTGCAGTACATAATTCATTTTTAATTTTCAAACTGGCAAACCCCAATCCAAAATGTAGCTTTTTACAATATCAGCTACAACTCATTTCCCTATTTTTGTTTCACGGTGCGCCAGAAAGCATTCCCTCAAGTCCAGGGGAAGCCCACTTTATTTATAAAATCCCCCCAACTCCCCAAAAGAACAAACCACAGAAGCGCTGCAGGGTTTGCTACAGCAAGGGATTACGGACAGACACCACCACTTACTGTCCTGATTGCCCTTCCAAACCTGGCCTCTTCCTTGGTGACTGCTTCAAGGAATACCATTCAGGCACAATGCAGTAGTGCTGTAAAGCTTCTTTTATTATTTGGCCACTTTTCCCCCCTGAAATACCCTGTTTTTTTATTTTTCAAAACACATCCCTCCATAGATCTAACACTATCAAAATATAATGGGAAGCAAAACAACTTAAGTTTTTTCCATCTCTGATACTGGAAACACACATGTTCCCTACTGGGCCAAGGAGCTCCCCCAAACCCTGACAAACCTATGCATATGGGGCTTTGTCGTACTCAGACAATGTAACTCACCACTAATGTAAAGCTCTTAAAAAAAATCTGCAGATATCATCTGGAGCAACACTAAAATATAGAGACAAAAGCAATACTTGCACAAAAAAAGTATTCCAAGAGTCTGAAAATCCCAGCCCCTCAGTTCAAATGGTGTGTAGATGTACACATATAAGTACACACCACGAACAATGAAATCAATTGAAGTAAAGTAGTTTGTATTCCTTACATGAATGGAGAGAAAAGCAGATAGGAGCTGGTAATGCTCCGTAGTCCAACTTCATATAACAGTGAGATAATAATAAATGAGAGAGAGAGAGAGAGAGAGAGAGAGGAACCACAGTACCTTATTGCTACAATAGGTGGAAAACAACTATATGATTGATGAAATGATGGAAATGATCAATGATTGATTGATGAAGATATGGATGAAGATGAGATGAGCTGTTGATAAAACAGGGAGATGATTCCTCACAATTGGAATGCAGCTAAATGACTTTGAAGGCCTTGTCAACCAATGTATGCAAATATCTGCAAAAACTTTTTTAATTCCGCTGAGGAAGTGGAGTCGTAACTCCATGATACGCGTTGGGATTCCACATAGTCACTCACGAATGTTGGGTCCCTCCTACGCCCACTGTGAGAACCCACCCCCAGCTCTGGTTTATCTCTCAGTCTTCAGCCGACAGCGTCAGCCCAGCCACATGCACCCCAGTACTGGCTTTCTCTGATCTATAATATCCCACAGAGTACTGCTCAATCTTCCAAATGAATATACCGGGGCCATTGGGATTGTAGACCAAGTATATGTACCAAGAGACTGAACACCTTGGTGAACTACCGGTTGGAGCAGGAGTGAGGGACACAGAACGTTGGCTTTAGGGGTAGGGACCCTGATATACACATAAAGCCCACAATGGGCATCTTGTGAGTGCATATTTATCTTGTTTTTTATGTGTTCCTTCCAATAAATACTACGCTCTGATATTTTTAATAGTATCGTCTCTCTCTCTTGTGTTTGTGCTCCGACAAGACTAAACACTAAAATATGTGTGAAAAAATGGTGTTTCTCTGCCTTACTGCAGATTTTGGGAGAGATTGGTGATAGAGTGGCAGCAAAAAATTGATAAAATGCAAACAGAATGCCTACTCTTCTACAGCATATACTTTTGGGGGTAAAATTAATTGCAGCATTGCCAAACAGTCCGAAATGAGACAAGGCACCAGCTGTAAAAATGGCATGTCTGTAAAAGGAAACAAACATTTTCCAACTGGGCCCAGTAGCTCACCTAAACCCTGACAAACCTATGAGGTATTGCTGTACCTAGAAGAAGGAGCCGAACACTAATCAATGCAGTTTATAAAATCTTTACCTATTCTGTGCTTGAAATTCACATCAACATTGAAGTCAAAGTGTGAAAAATGCAGATTTTTACTTACTTCAAGTTTTCACGTGATTGGTGTTAAAATGGCTGTGTACAAAATTTGAAATCACACCTAAAACGAAAGCCTGGGGTGTCTACTTTCCAAAACTATACACTTTTGGGTGGAAATCTTAAAAAGAGCCCTGTTACACAGGCCAAATGAGAAATGGCACCAGTGACGCAAGCTGTGAAAATTCAAAGTGTGAAACTGGAAACGCGCATGTTCCAATTTGGACCCTGTAGCTCCCACAAACCTTAAGAAACCTATGCATATGGGGTATTGCCGTACTCAGAAGAAAGAGCTGAACACTAAACTATTTTTACATTTTCAACTATCCCGTGCTTGATATCAACAGTAATATTGAAATGTAAGTGTGAAAACTGCCAAAAAAACAAAATATTACCACAAAAAAATATTTCTGGAAAAATACATAGTAACATTGTAATTTACGTTGAAAAAAGACTTGCGTCCATCTAGTTCAACCCTTTTCCTATTCCTGTTTACCATCATTGATCCAAAAGAAGGCAAAAAAAATCCCTCAATATAGCAATTTCAAATTCTACCCTGAATAGGGGGAAAAATTCCTTCTTGATTCCAAATGGCAATCAGATTTCTCCTTGGATCAACAAGCCCTAACTAAATATTAATCCCAATACTAACGTACATAGCCCTCTATGTTATGCTCTTTTAAATAAGTATCCAGGCCCTTTTTAAAGGCATCTAATGTATTCGATAGCACCACCTCCTCAGGCAGTGAATTCCATACCTTTATTGTCCTTACTGTAAAGAAATCCTTCCACTGTTGTAGATTAAATCTCCTTTCCTCAAGTCTAAGCAGGTGGCCCCTTGTCCTTTGTACTGTTCTGTTAATGAACAGGTCTTTGGCGAGCCCTTTGTATGGGCCCTGAACATATTTATGTAGTTATCATATCCCCTCTAAGACGCCGTTTTTCTAGTGTGTACAAGTTTAACTTTTCTAGCCTTTCTTCGTAACTAAAACTTTCCATTCCCCTTACTAGTTTTGTAGCCCTCTTCTGCACTCTCTCTAGTTCCATAATGTCCTTTTTCATAAAGGGCGCCCAGAATTGAACAGCATATTCTAGGTGATGTCTTACCATGGATCTGTAAAGAGGCATAATAATATCTTCCTCCCTTACGTCAATACCCCTTTAATATATGCCAATATCGTATTGGCCTTTGCAGCTGCCAGCTGGCACTGCATGCTACTGCTAAGTCTATTGTGTTACATTACTCTTTTCATTAGTAGCTTTCCCCAGAGAAACACCATTTAAACTGTATGTTGCATTTTTATTATTATAAACAAAATGCATAACTTTACACTTGTCTATATTGAATCTCATTTGCCATTTGCCCCAGAGAAACACCATTTAAACTGTATGTTGCATTTTTATTATTATAACCAAAATGCATAACTTTACCCTTGTCTATATTGAATCTCATTTGCCATTTGCCTGCCCAGTTACTCAATTTGTCCAAATCCTCTTGTAATGAAGACACATCCAGTTCAGACTTTATTACTAGTGTTGAGCGAGCATGCTCGGCCGATGCTCGGATCGGCTCGAGCATCGCTCTGCTCGGCACATGGCGGTACTCGTACGAGTACCGCATGTGCTCGCCCGCCATGTTCGGGTCTCCTCCCCGCACGTTTTGCGGCTGCTGCGCAGCCAATAAACGTGCAGGGAGGCTCTGACATCGGTGTAATGCCAGCAGCCATGTTGGCTGCTGGCATTACACTGATTGGCTGGCCAGAACCCGTGGTCGGGTGCTGTATAGCACCTGACCATCGAGTTCGGCTCAGTCTGAGCCAGGGAGAGCTGAGGATAGGAAGGGAAAGGCAGTGTAGGGAGGAAAAAAAAAAATTGTGAAAAAAAAGAACCAAAAGTCCTTTTTAGGACTACTGTGTGTGGGGGCAGCAGGTTATTTTGTGTGGGGGGAAAAAAACAAAAAAAAAAAAAAAAAATCTGTTTAGTGTGAAAAGTTGCAGATTAGAGCACATTCTGTTTAGTGTGCACAGTTGCAGATTAGAGCACATTCTGTTTAGTGTGCAAAGTTGCAGATTAGAGCACATTCTGTTTAGTGTGCAAAGTTGCAGATTAGAGCACATTCTGTTTAGTGTGCAAAGTTGCAGATTAGAGCACATTCTGTTAAGTCTTCAAACTAAAATATCAAAGTCACATATTCCATTCAGTGTGCGTCGCCGCAGTTTAGCAGCACATTCTGTGTACTGTGCAGAGTTGCAGAATAGGAAGAAATACTGTTAAGTCTTCAAACTAAAATATCAAAGTCACATATTCCATTCAGTGTGCTTCGCCGCAGTTTAGCAGCCTATTCTGTGTACTGTGCAGAGTTGCAGAATAGGAAGAAATACTGTTAAGTCTTCAAACTAAAATATCAAAGTCACATATTCCATTCAGTGTGTTTCACCGCCGTTTAGCAGCCTATTCTGTGTACTGTGCAGAGTTGCAGAATAATAAGAAATACTGTTAAGTTTTCAAACTCAAATATTAAAGTCACATATTCCATTCAGTGTGTTTCACCGCCGTTTAGCAGCCTATTCTGTGTACTCTGTACAGTTGCAGAATAATAAGAAATACTGTTAAGTTTTCAAACTCAAATATTAAAGTCACATATTCCATTCAGTGTGTTTCACCGCCGTTTAGCAGCCTATTCTGTGTACTCTGTACAGTTGCAGAATAATAAGAAATATTGTTAAGTTTTCAAACTCAAATATTAAAGTCACATATTCCATTCAGTGTGTTTCACCGCCGTTTAGCAGCCTATTCTGTGTACTCTGTACAGTTGCAGAATAATAAGAAATACTGTTAAGTTTTCAAACTCAAATATTAAAGTCACATATTCCATTCAGTGTGTATCACCGCCGTTTAGCAGCCTATTCTGTGTACTCTGTACAGTTGCAGAATAATAAGAAATACTGTTAAGTTTTCAAACTCAAATATTAAAGTCACATATTCTGTGTAAGATGAAGAAGGCGGGTAAAAAGGGACGGGGAAGTGGACGTGATCCTGAAAGTTCAGGGCGCGGGTCAGGACGCGGAGAAACTGTGCCTGGTGCCAGAGCACAAGAAAGAAAGACATCCACCATACCTAGCTTCATGTGTAATTTTACAGGGCGTCGCAGGACATCACTCTCGAGGTCCGACCACTGCGAACAGGTGGTCGGTTGGATGACAGCTGATACTGCTTCCAGTCGGTTAAGCACCACCCTGTCTTCCACCAAGTCCACTCTCAGTAGCCAAGAGTCTGGTCAACATAATCCTCACTCTGATCATCCTTCCTCCCACCATACACGGTCTGGTCAAAGAAGTGATCCCACACTGGGATATAGTGAGGAGCTCGTCTCATCACCAATCCTTCATTTGACCCTCTCTCCAAGCACGCTTGCAGAGGAACATGACATCTTGTGCCCTGATTCACAACCTCTAGAGGCTACCCAATCACAAGAAGATGACAGATGTGAACGGCATTTAAGGTCAAAGGAAGTAGTGGATGATGATGATGATGATGAGACACAGTTGCCATTAAATCAACCACTATTTCCGTCTCAAGACCTTGTTGAGGAGAATGTTATACAGTTGTCAATGACTGAGTATGTGGTGGGATCAAGACTTGAGGAGGATGATCAGAGTGAGGAAGTGGAGGAGGACTTGGTGGACGATGAGGTGACTGACCCCACCTGGGAAGGTGTAGAGCCGAGCGATGACAGCAGTCCTGAGGGTGAGCCATCTGCAGCACCGCAACAGGCTGGAAGAGGCAGTGGTGTGGCTACAGAAAGAAGGCGGACCGCACCAAACCGGCCCGCAAATGTTCCACGGAGCACCCCCTTGCGTAAATCTACCTTGCCAAGGGGTAGGTGTTCCGCGGTATGGCGTTTTTTTAAGGAAAGTGCGGACGACAAAAGAATTGTAGTTTGCAACCTGTGCCACACCAGAATGAGCCGAGGCATGAACACTAGAAACCTCACCACCACCAGCATGATCCGACACATGGCATCCAAGCACCGTAGTAAGTGGGAGGAACGCCTGGATCGCCCATCTGTGTCTGCAGGCCACACCACTGCCTCCTCTTCCCCTGTTTTCGGTGCCGGCCAATCGCCTGTCGAAGGCGCAGGCCCGCATACCTCCCGCCCTGCACCTGTAGCATCTGAAGCACCATCAGCGACCACATCCACTTCCCTGTCCCAGCACAGCGTCCAAATGTCGTTACCCCAGGCATTTGAGCGCAAGAGAAAGTACCCAGCCACCCACCCACAGGCCATAGCACTAACCTCACACCTTTCAAAATTACTGGCCATCGAAATGCTGCCATTTAGGCTTGTGGACACTGAGTCCTTCCGCAGCCTGATGGCAGCAGCTGTCCCTCGGTACGCGGTCCCCAGCCGCCACTACTTTTCCCGGTGTGCCATCCCCGCATTACACCACCATGTGTCCCGTAACATCACCCGTGCCCTGACCAACGCAGTTACTGGGAAGGTCCACTTAACGACTGACACATGGACAAGTGCTTGTGGCCAGGGACGCTACATTTCCCTGACGGCACACTGGGTGAATGTCGTGGAGGCTGGGAGCGACTCGGACCCTGGGATGGCACGGGTGCTACCCACGCCGAGGATTGCGGGCCCTACCTCCATCAGGGTTTCCACCAGCACCTACGTTATTGGCTCCTCCTCCTCCGTTTCCACCTCCGAATTCTCTACACACAGCGCCACTCCCCCATCAGCCAGTAGCTGGAAGCAGTGTAGCACTGCAGTGGGGAAGCGTCAACAGGCCGTGCTGAAGCTGATCTGCCTTGGGGACAAACAGCACACGGCCTCAGAGCTGTTGCAGGGGATTAGTCACCAGACCGAGCAGTGGCTCTCGCCACTCAACCTGCAAGCAGGCATGGTTGTGTGTGATAATGGGCGTAACTTGGTGGCGGCTTTGGAGCTCGGCAAGCTCACACACGTACCATGCCTAGCGCATGTATTTAATTTAGTGGTGCAGCGATTTCTAAAAACCTACCCCAATGTGCATGATCTCTTGACCAAGGTGCGCCGCGTGTGTGCACATTTCCGTAAGTCATCTACAGCTTCAGCCGGCCTGTTGAAGCTGCAGCAGCGCTTACAATTGCCAGCTCACCGGCTGCTGTGTGACGTGAGCACGCGCTGGAACTCCACCTTCCACATGTTGGCCCGGCTTTGTGAGCAGCAGAGGGCAGTAGTGGAGTACCAGCTGTTACACGGTCGTCGCCTCTCCGTTCAACTTCCTGTAATCAGAAGTGAGGAGTGGGAATGGATGTCAGACCTCTGCGAGGTTTTACGCAATTTTGAGGAATCGACACAGATGGTGAGCGGCGATAACGCTATTATCAGTGTAACCATCCCACTTCTGTGTCTACTGAAACGCTCGCTGCTCACAATTAAAACCGACGCTTTGCATGTGGAAGAGGTGGAAATGGGGGAGGAAGAGCTTACACAAGGTGATAGCCAGAGCACCCTCACTTCGTCTTCTCAGCGACAATTGGAGGAGGCGGAGGAGGAGGAGGAGGAGGAGGAGGAAGACACGGTTGCCTCCGCTACAGAGGGTAGCCATGGAACTTTAGTTCCATCTCTTCAGCGTGGGTGGGCAGAAGAGGAGGAAGAGGATGAGGATATTGAGAGTCATCCTCCTGGTGAGGACAGCGAAATCTTGACTGTTGGTACTCTGGCACACATGGCTGACTTTATGTTAGGCTGCCTTTCCCGTGACCCACGCGTTGTACGCATTTTAGACAACACGGATTACTGGGTGTTCACCCTTCTGGACCCCCGCTACAAAGAGAATTTCTCATCTCTCATTCCTCCGGTGGAGAGGACAAGCAAAATGTTGCAATACCAGAAGGTTCTTGTCGAAAAATTGCTCCAAAATTTTCCATCTGACAACGCTGGCGGCAGAGTACGTGCTACCTTGGCCAACCGAGAAGGGGAGAAAAGGGGAGCACACAGCAGTTCCGAGAAAGGCAGGGCAACACTCTCCAAGGCGTGGGACACCTTCATGACACCCCGCCAGCACCCTCACCCTGATGCGCAGCCTAGTGTCACAAGGAGGGAAAAGTTTTGGAAGATGGTGAAGGAGTACGTAGCAGACCGTGTCAGCGTCCTCAATGATCCCTCTGTGCCTTACAACTACTGGGTGTCCAAGCTGGACACGTGGTATGAACTGGCACTCTACGCCTTGGAGGTGCTGGCCTGCCCTGCCGCCAGCGTTCTGTCTGAGCGGGTATTTAGTGCTGCTGGTGGCATCATAACAGATAAGCGTATCCGCCTTTCCACCGACAATGCTGATAGGTTGACACTTATAAAAATGAACAAGGCCTGGATTTCCCCTGACTTCTCCACTCCACTGGAGGAAAGCCCCGGGGGAACATAAACTCACTTTATATATGTTATTTACAATGATGTGAATACTCTGTATTCCCATTCACCCCTTCCACCCAAAAAACGGGTATATGGTTGACTCTTAATCTTCTCATCCTCCTCCTCCTCTTCCATATGCCCTGTGCTATAATTTTTATATAGGGCCAGCTCACCAGCGGGCCCTGTGATATAATTTTTATATAGGGCCAGCTCACCAGCGGGCCCTGTTTGCCAATTTTTATATAGGTCAGCTCACCAGCGGGCCTTCTCATATAATGTTTTATTGGGTCAGCTCTCTAGCGGGCCCTCTCATATAATGTTTTATAGCGTCAGCTCACTAGCGGGCCTTCGCATATAATGTTTAGGATGGTCAGCTCTGCAGCAGACCCTCACCCATAATGTTTTAGATGGTCAGCTCAGCGCACGTTTCCCTCTTAATCATGGCCTCAGTTCAATAAAATCAAGGAAATTTTTGGGAGAATATGCCTCTGTGCACGTTTCCCTCTTAATCATGGCCTCAGTTCTGAAAATCAAGGAAATTTTTGGGAGAATTTGCCTCTGCGCACGTTTCCCTCTTAATCATGGCCTCACTTCCGAAAATCAAGGAAATTTTTGGGATAATTTGCAGATGATATACAAGTAAATATACAGCAAATATTGTTTGGTAACAATTTTTCGCCTAAAGTCGTTTTTATTTTCCTTTTTGTGTGTTTTATGGTCAGTCTGTAAAAATGGCGTACTACGGGCGAAAGATCGTTCCCAGCAGCGATGTTGGAGTCCAAGATGCATCCAGACATCCTCCCTATGCTGTCCCTGAACCATTTCTGTGGTGTTTCCATCATTTTCGGCCCTTTTCCTATGGACCAGGCACCCTCCCCTCATCAGAGCAGGGGGTGCCTGGTGTAATGCTCGAGTCCTCCCATTGACTTCAATGGGGCTCGGGTGTTCGGCCGAGCACTCGAGCCTCAGGGGGTGCTCGGTCAGAGCACCCGAACACCCGAGCATTGGGGTGCTCGCTCATCACTATTTATTACCTTACTTAATTTTGTGTCATCGGCAAACACTGATACATGGTTCCCTATGCCCTCTGGGAGGTCATTAATAAACAAATTAAAAAGAAGAGTACCCAGGACAGATCCCTGAAGTACTCCACTTATCACTTTTATCAAAATGGAGAACTTGCCATTTACTACCACTCTTTGCATTCTGTCTTTCAGCCAATTTCTAATCCAGGCCTATTTCATTCAATTTTTGTACAGTAACCTCTTGTGTGGAACTGTATCAAATGCCTTGGCAAAGTCTAAATAGATCACACCAACCGCCGCTCCCTCATCTATATTTTTACTCACTTTTTCATAAAATGCGATCAAGTTAGTTTGACAAGACCTGTCTTTCACAAAGCCATGTTGGCTCTTACTAATGATTTTCCTGTTCAAGCTGAATTATTGAATATATTCCCTTAGCAACCCCTCAAACAGCTTCCCTACCACAGATGTCAAGCTTACAGGTCTGTAGTTTCCTGGCTGTGACTTTGATCCCTTTTTAAATATGGGCACCACATCTGCTTTACGCCTATTCATGGACACCATACCTGAAATAAAAGAATCCCTGAAAACCAAATATAACGGTCTGGCCAGGGCCTGGCTTAGCTCTTTAAGCACCCGTAGGTGTATACCATCTGGCCACGCGGCTTTGTCTACCTTAACACCATTCAACTGTTTTAACACTTTTTCTTGTGTTAGCCATTCCCATGCTTGCTGTGACTGTTCTGTAAAAGTAGTTTGCAGATTCTTGTCCATTGGGTCTTCCTTGGTAAAAACAGAAGAAAAGAAATTATTTAAAATATCTGCCTTCTCTCTGTCCCCCTTGTCCATCTCACCCGTTTCAGATAACAAGGACCCAACATTATGAGATTTTAATTTTTTGCCATTAATATATTTAAAGAATTTTTTGGGTTGCTCTTGCTCTCCTTAGCAATATTTTGTTAATTCTCCAGTCTAGCTAATTTAATAGCCTTTTTACAGTTTACAGTATGTCCTGGACTCATTTTATCTACCTTAGAAAGGTGAAAGGCTGAGCTGACCTTGCCGGGACTAGAACCTGCAACCTCACGGTCTGAGTAGATTCTATAGCTGGTGCCTTAACCAACTGAGCCATCTCTCCAGCATTTTTGTATTCTGCAAATGCCTCTGCTGATTTCTCAGCTTTATAATGTTTAAATGCTGCTTTCTTGTTATTTATTTCATGAATTACTTTACTGGTTAGCCACATTGGTTTTAATTTGCTTCTTTTGTATTTGTTTCCAACAGGGATAAATGTATATGTATATTTTTGCAATGTTATTTTGAAAGCATTCCACTTACCTTCTGTGTTTTTTCCTGAAAATATTCTATCCCAGTCAACGAGACCAAGGAATGAATTAAACCTGCTAAAGTTGGCCTTTTTAAAATTTTGTGTTTTGGTAGAACCCATACCAAATTGCTTTTTTGAATTAATCTCAAATTATACCATGTTATGGTCACTGTTCCCCAAGTGCTCCCTTACTTGGATGTTAAAGATAAGTTCTTCATTGTCGGTTATTACCAGATCCAGACACGCATTCCCTCTGGTTGAGGTCTGCACTAGTTGAGACAAAAAACTGTCATTCAACAAGTTCAGAAACTGACTGCTTTTAGCAGAATTAGCTGTTCCATTTTTCCAGTCTATTTCTGGATAATTAAAATCCCCCATAATTATATTTCTACCTATTTGAGAATAGGGAGAGAAAACAAACTCCAAGATTCTCCTGATTATTTACCTTATGTTATCTAGTTTTCAGAAACATATACTTTTGTGGGACATTTTTGGTTCTGGCACCATCAACTAAGCTATGATTCTCACATAGCTAGGGTTTGGCATGTTGCGGACAGGGCTGACAGATTATTGGGAGGGGCTGGAAGTGATCAAGCTGCCTTGGTACATATTGGAACCAATGACAAAGTTGGAGGAATATGGAGGTCCCTAAAGAATGATTTCAGGGATTTAGGGTGCAAGCTCAAGGCAAGGACCTCTAAGGTAGTATTTTCTGAAATACTACCTGTGCCATGCGCCAGTGCAGGTAGGCAGAGGGAGCTCAGGAAGCTTAATGCATGGCTCAAGCAATGGTGTAGGAAGGAGGGTATTGTGTTTTTAAAACACTAGACAGACTTTGCTCTTGGGTACAATCTGTATGGAAGTGATATATTGCACCTAAATGATAGTGGAGCCTCTGTGCTAGGGGAGAGAATGCTAGGAAGCTTTGAGGAGCTTTTAAACTAGGAAAGGGGAGGAGGGTATAGATAGCAAAAATGGGGTAAATAGAGCAGATAGGAACCAAGTCCAAGTAAATGACCGGGGGGTGGAGAAAGGGTGGGGATAAATTTAGTCAATAGGGAGGAACTCCTAGTAAATGAAGATGTAGAAAAGGCATGTAGGGGGGTAAAATATGTAAAGACTTCAACATTAATTGTATGCTAGCAAATGCAAGAAGTATGTTAGATAAAATAGGAGAACTAGAATTGCTGGCGGTTAATGAGCAATTGGACATATTTGGAATAACAGAAACATGGTGGAATGATGCACATGACTGGGCTGTAAATATAGAGGGCTATTCCCTGTTTAGAAGAGACAGAATTAATAGAAAAGGTGGAGGTGTGTGCTTATATTTGAAAACAGAGCTAAATTCAGTTTTGCGGGGTGATAGTAGTGAGGAAACTGGACAAATTGTGGAGTCCATGTGGGTAGAAATCGAGACTAAATGTGGTGTAAAATTTAAAAAAAGTTGTTGGTGGGCATATGCTACAAACCACCAAATATCGATGACAATGTTGAGGCCCAACTGCTATTGCAAATGAGGAAAGCTGCCCAGTTTGGGCATACTATAATTATGGGAGATTTTAATTATCCGGATATAAACTGGAAAAATGAGACCTATCAGAGTGCTAAGGGAGGCAGGTTTGTGAACACACTTCGTGAAAGCTACATGTCACAAATGGTGGAAGTGCCGACAAGAAATAACAATGTATTGGAACTAGTGATAACTAATAACACAGAAATGGTATCCAATATTAAGGTAAGAGAACATTTGGGAAACAGTGATCACAACATGGTTGCATTTGAGATTAGTCTGGCAAAGCAAAACTGTATAGGTTCAACCAAAACTCTTAATTTTAAAAAAGATAACTTCAAATTGTTAAGGACTTCAGTGCAACAAATAGACTGGGGTATTTTATTTAAAGGCAAAAATACTGAGGAAAAATGGTCAGAATTCAAATTTAGATTGCAGAAATGTTCCCAATAGTATATACCAATGGGGAACAAATGCAAAAGCAGTAAGTCACAGCCAATGTGGTTAACTGAACATGTAAAGAAGGAAATGGCAAGGGAAAAAAATGCATTCAAATTATTTAAGTCTGAAGGAACTGAACAATCTTTCTTAAAATACAGGGAGTACAACAAAGATTGTGAAAAGGCAATTAGGGCAGCAAAAATAGATAATGAAACTCAAATTGCACGGGAAAGCAAGACTAATCCAAAAAAGTTTTTCAAATATATAAATAGCAAAAAACTTAAGAGGGAGTGCATTGGACCATTCAGAAATGAGAAGGATGAGTTGGTTAGTGAGGATAAGGAAAAGGCTGATATTTTAAACACTTTCTTTGCATCAGTATATACAAGGGAGCAAGGAATGGTAGAAGAGCCTCCGCAAGTAATAAATAAAACAATACAATTAACAGATATTGGGTTAACTCAAGAAGATGTCATGGGTATGACTGAACAAAATTAAGACCGACAAAGCACCGGGTCCTGATGGTATACATCCAAGGGTTCTTCAGGAACTGCAGTGTTAGCAAAACCCCTATATTTACTCTTTAAAGATTCTATTACCACAGGCTTAGTGCCACAGGATAGGCAAAGAGCTAACATAGTGCCTCTATTTAAGAAGGGAACTAAAACAGAACCTGGGAATTATAGACCAGTGAGTTTGACCTCTGTAGTGGGAAAACTGCTAGAAGGGATAATAAGGGACTATATTCAGGATTACAACACAAAAACTAAGATAATTAGCATGAATCAACATGGGTTTATGAAGAATAGATCATGCCAAACTAATCTTTTCAGCTTCTATGAGGAAGTATGCAGCAACTTTGACAATGGCAAGGCAGTAGATGTAGTATATCTAGACTTTGCAAAAGCATTTGATACAGTGCCACACAGAAGGCTGGTGTCTAAAATAAGGAAATTGGGGCTAGGAGATAACCTTTGCAATTGGATACAAAACTGGTTCAAGGATAGGGAACAGTGTGTGGTTGTAAATGGAAAATTCTCCAATACAGTTAAAGTGGAGAGTGGGGTACCTCAGGTTTCAGTATTAGGTCCGCTGCTTTTTAAGATGTTTATAAATGACCTGGAAATAGATATAGAAAGCAAAATATCTATATTTGCGGATGATGCTAAATTATGCAAGGTAATTAATTCAGAACAGGATATTTTCTCTCTATAGAGGGACTTGCATACAATGTCAGATTGGGCAAACATATGGAATATGAAGTTAATGTGGGGAAGTGTAAAGTCATGCATTTGGGAGGAAACAATCCCAAGGCTACTTATGAACTTAATGGAATCATTTTAGGGGACTCATTGCTAGAGAAAGACCTGGGTATCCTTGTCAACTACAAACTTGGAAACAGTGACCAGTGTCAAACAGCAGTAGCAAAGGCAAACAAAATCCTGTCTTTCATAAAAAGAGGTATCGAAGCAAGAGTGGATAACATTATTTGCCATTATACAAAACATTTGTAAGACTTCACCTTAAGTATGCAGTGCAATTTTGGGCACTGGTTCTGAAAAAAGATATACTAGAACTAGAGAGGGTACAGCGGAGAGCGGAGGGTTTTTTTACGGTAAGGTCTGTTAAATTGTGGAATTCATTGCCCAGGGAGGTGGTTATGACAGATACAATGGATACATTTAAGAGAAGACTAGATACATTTGTTTCAGAAGGGAACATACAGAGTTATTCTGTTTATCAGTAGGCTGATCAGGAAGGTCTGATAAAGACTAATTTAATTGATAACAGGAAAGCTATAAAATTCCCAGTTACTGGGGTATGAGGAGAAGGTTGAACTTGATGGACTTGTGTCTTTATTTAACCTAATTTACTATGTTACTATGTTACATGCCTATTGTTGAAAAATTACAAGTTGGAAGTAATGGCATCCATCTTGTAATATTTACCTTATAAATGTGAGAAAGGGATTGAAATAGTAGGCATATGGGGTACTCTTATATTCAGGAGAAGCAAATGGATATATTTAGCAGTATTTTTTTGTAATGAACTAATAGTATGCAAATCCTGACAGGAAAATGTAAGCAAAATGTTGTTTTTTTTTTATTTTTCTGCTCTTTTTTGTTCTATTTTAATCAAATTAAACGATGTGGTATTCATATAATTGTGGTAGCAAGAGAAAGCCCTTCTTGTGCTTAAAAAAACATTATATAATTTGTGTGGGTGTACTAAAAGGAATTAAAAAGAGAAAATATGGTTGAACAAAGACATAGTCAAAAAAGTCAAAATTGCTCCGGTCCTTAAGTCATATCGACCTCAGATTTTCCCGGTCCTTAAGGGGTTAAACAACTCAGCAGTAGCAGTAAGAACAGCAGTTGCAAATTCCACAATTATGGACTCAGGAGGACATTTGACAATGGCCAGTGGCCATTGGCCAACATGACCTGCTGGCAGTAGGCGAGGAGGACATTTTTATTTTTTTTTCTCAGGGCTTGTGCTTTGAGAAAATAAATAAATAAATAAAACATAGTCCTATAAAAAATAAACAATTTTTGGTGGGTTTGTTTCTAACAAGCATAAGTCATGCAAATCAATGTTTCCTTAGGGCTTGTTCCAAACAAGCTTAAGTCCTACAAGTAATGTTTCTTCAGGGCTTGGGCCTTTAATAAGTCTGTCCTACAAAGGCCTCTAACCACAAATCTGACAAATCATCATCTACAAAATACTCTATCAAGTCAAGTGGCAGCTTATGTCAGGGGGTTCCTGTCTCTATCACTTTACATACAAGTTTCTTTTTTTTTTTTGGTTATTTTTTGTTTTGTTTATTATGTACTGTCCCCTCAATACAGTCCAGAAATCCCCCAAAACAAATTTCCTGTTCCTACTTATTCATTCCCCAGACTCCACTCACAAACAAGACATCTTCCTCAGACCCCTTTTATACCATATCTTAGGGGGTTTTTCATTTGTATTTAGGATTTATTTTATATACCTGCCCCCAATCCCAGTAAACAACCCCCCTAAATATCAACCCTTGTTCAACTGATTCCTTCCCCACACCCCACCAACACAGGCACCCTCATGCCCCTTTTATTCTATGCCTTTGGGAAATAAAATAATATTTGCTATGTGTTCTGTGTAACATCAATGTTCCCATTGATTTAAATGGAATAAGTGTGAAAAATTTGAACTTTTCACGGAAATTTTTAGTCATGCGGAAAGTGCCATTTTTTGCCATTTCAGCTTGACACAGTTTGGCACAGAAGGAGTTAATATCTTCATTCAATACATTACCCTTAAGACTCTTGCGGTCTATTAGCTATATACTAGAGGACACGTATCAAGTACTGTTTTTACGCTGAAGATTTTTGTATTTTTATACTATCCCCATTTATATGTGAACATCCCTATATATCCTTGATTGTATACCGTCAGTCACTTAAACGGATACGGGGATATTTTTATTTTCATTTTTATTTTTTATTCTTGCGCTTCGGAGCTTCATTAGTTATTTATTTCTAGTGAAATTGATGTATTTTATACATTATTTACATTGTATTTCAATAAATTGATGTTTATTTTGTGATATGATAGATTGAGTCGCTCTCCTATTTCTATATATATATAATGCTGTTTGTCTGGAGCACACTCGTCCTTGAATTCTTCGTTACCACCCTGTGCCTGACATTAATTATATGCACCTTGATAAGATGTGGCCGAAATGTCGACCATGCTAAATAAAAGTATCGTTTGTATTTTGAGTAAATCCAAGAGTGCCATCTTAATTTGAACTTTGTATGTATGTGTGTGTATATATATATATATATATATATATATATATATATATATATATATATATATATATATAATACAGACCATACAGATATAACTGTAATGATACATTTCAAAGTTTGTCACTCCTCTCTGAAGGCACACAAGGCTATAATCAAAGCATACAAACTACACTTATTACAATCCAAGAGTATTCCAGCACACAAATCACCATTTAATGAATAAGCCCCTTGCGATGTGACAATACTAAAACACACCACTCTTGTCACAGTGTGGTACTGACACACAAAAATAACTTGGGAGGCTTACTGACTAAATTGCCCAGGAAAAAATATGAATTAAAAAGTTAATAAAACAATTTTTTAACAATATTAATTTCTAGGAAATGTGTCCATAATGGTTATTAATCATTAATATCAATAACTTTTGTTGGCATTCTGTCGACTACACCAATTGTTGCTGTTCTTGGCTTTGGGTGAATTAATTGGTGCATAGGGTTTCACAATAACAGCTGTGTTAAAACTATCTGTAAATGTGAGTGTGAAAAGAACTGCAAACCCATATACCATGTGCTTAAATCCAACATGGAGTCTTTAACCGCGTTCCTTGAGATTTCCAAGATGGCGTCAGTTCATGTGTTTGCTCCAAGATGGAGTCACTGTACATGCACTGGATCCAAAATAGAGTCTTTGACCATGTGGCTTGAGATTTCCAAGATGGCTTCAGACCATGCGTTTTCTCCAAAATGAAGTTATTGTACATGTGCTGAATCCAAAATGGAGTCTATGAACAAAAACACAGGCTGTGGCATGGCACAAGCAGAGTAGCTTACAGTATGCTCACACTAACAACTTAGGAAGAGACTCTAGCAGTTATTGTACCCAAATGCAATTGCATAATACCCCATAAGCCAACTGATTAATATATGTGCGAAAGTCCACGTGGTCGTTGCCCAAAATGGAGCTTGTGACACGTAACTGACACACCTAGGTGTACCCAGAGAAGTCTGTTCTAATGACCAATACCACAATTAACACAATAACACCCCAGTACTAGCAATAAGCAACAATATTCAATAACAAACAATAATATTATAATAAGAACAATACACTGTATATTATCAAATATATTCTAGCTAAACACCTAATAATACTAACTAGACAATTTCTTACTGCAGTGCAAATAAAACTCAATATGCAACAATTATAGGAGAAACACCATACTTTGATTACTAGGGTGTTTTCCTAGAAATATTGTATAAAAACAAAAACGAAGCAGAAAGTGATACAGTTTTATACTTGTCTATCCTTGGACAATTTTACGAGGACTGTAAAGCAGGAGGCAGGCAAGGAGAACTGGTTGCATTTGCACAATGCACTTGGCTGCCTCCACTGGAGGAGGTCAGGCATCCAAAAATGACTCTCAGGCTCTGGCTTCTGGAACAGTTCACCAACAGCTCACACAGGCTGCTTATTTTATTGTTACAAGCACCGCCCCTCACATGTCCATTTTATCGGCCCTGAACCACCCCTCCTCCCATCTCCCTAGCAGCAAATAAACAAAGGGAGCTGGTCTTCTCTTTGTCCTTTTCCCGCCAAACAGGAAACCAGTGAGAAGGTTTGTTAAAATGGTTTTGAAACCTAAGTTTGTGTTTAGGACATAGGAACATGAAAAATACGCACCATGTAATGGAAGCAGTTTTGTTGCAAAATTGCCATGACTATCTGTGTCCACAACACTACCCCTGTGTATTTGCTGGACATTACTCAACTATTCTGTGTGTATTTACTCTACAGTACACAGCACAACTGATGGAGTGTGACGTCTTAACTTAGCTCCATCAGCTTTCTGTCACCTAATATATTTAGTTGTTTGATTATTTCTTTATTTTTTGTTATTTTTTGTATTACTATAATACATATATATTTTAAGTTGTCCACCCTATCTTATCAGTCTGTCCAAAAATAAAATTTTTACTGAAAAGTAAAATTTACAACTTCTTTCCCCAGACTTCCCCAGCACGGAGATAATAACAGCAAGAGAAGCAAGCATATTGGTCCCCAGCTGCCTGTGTCTTGCCAGTCAGTCACATGGAATTTTGGGGTATTTGGGGTCCTCCCTTCTTCTCTTCAGAGTGCCTCCAGACTCTCCTAATACAGAGAACAAATGTCCTACCTAAGACTCCCTAAACGAAACTTCAGTTCTCATATCTTCTCTAGCTCAAAAAACGTGCTACTTTCGCCTCTCCCAAACACAGAATGGCATGATGTGAGACCCTGATATCCTTGTATTTGGCTGTAGAAAAGTAGATAAAACTTTTGTGTTTTGAGGAAAAAGTTTTATTCTCATTGATTTCAATGTCATGAGCTAGGTTAAAAAAAATTCACTTTTTGAGGGAACTTTTCTTTCCAGTCTCTTGTGAGGCACTGAATCAAGTGCCTTTGCCAAATCTAGATATACTACATCTATTTCTTTACCAGTGCCTAGGTAGCTATTTACTTCTTAACATAGTAACATAGTAACATAACATAGTAACATAGTAGATAAGGCTGAAAAAAGACATGCGTCCATCAAGTCCAGCCCATGCCAATAACACCCCTGTTGATCCAGAGGAAGGCAACAAAAAAGCCCTCTGGAGCAATTTCCAATGTAGGTGTGTGTGTGAGTGTGTCAAATAGTTCCCCGGCTCAATATCCTATTTGCTTTGAAGCCATCTGTCATAACTGTCAATATTGTTCTGTGCTAGATAGGCATCCATTGCTTTTTTGAATGCAGTTACATTATCTGCAAGCACAGCATCCCGAGGCAAAGAATTCCATAGCCTTACCGCCCTTACTGTAAAGAATCCCTGCCTGTGTTTTAATCGAAAGCGCCTTTCCTCAAGTCTTAATGGATGACCTCTTGTTCTTAGCTCAGCTCTTTGCATAAATAATTCATTGGATAGTTCTTTGTATTGGCCTTGAATGTATTTGTAAATGGTAATCATATCACCCCTTAGACGTCTCTTTTCTAATGTAAACAAACCCAGTTTGGCTAGTCTCTCTTTGTAACTCAGATCCTCCAATACCTTTATCAGTTTTGTTGCACGTCTCTGCACCTTTTCCAGTTCAGTAATGTCTTTGTAGAAGCTCAAATATTAGTTTGGCAATATCTATTCCTCATGAAACCATGTTGATTCCTGCTAATGATCTTACTTTCCACTGTGTAATCCTGAAAATAATCCCTTATTATTCTCCCTCTACAGAGGATCAAACTCACAAGTCTATAATTACGGGGTTCTGTTTTAGTTCACTTCTTAATTAAAGGCAGTACATTGGCTTTATGCCAATCTTGTAGCCTGTGGTTATAGAGTCTTCAAAGAGTAAAAACAGTGGTTTTGCTAACATTATACTGAGTTTCGTAAACCTTGGATGTATACCATCAGAACCTGGTGATTTGCAAGTCTTAATTTAGTCCAGTTTTATTTATTACTTTTTCTTATTATGCCTAATCAACTCATTTATCTTATTTTGTAAAGGTCTAATGCCCTCCCTCCTAAGTTTCTTTCTGTTTATGTATTTAAAAAATGTTTTGGATTAGTCTTGTTCTCCCTTCCAATTCAAGTTCCATTATCTATTTTTGCTAACCTAATTGACTTTTTGCAATCTATCTTGCACTCTCTGTATTTCAAGATATAATTTTCTGTTCCTTCCCACAAATAATTTAAATGCCTTTTTTTCCTTGCCATTTCTTTCTTTAACATTTGCATTTAACGACATTGTGATCTACGTATTTTGCATTTGTTCCCCGTTGGTATATATTGTTAAAGGGATTGTAATGTCTTCCATAAAGTAGCTCTCTGACTCTTCTCTAGTGTAAAACTAACACATTGCTCTATGTTAAACCACTTAATTTGATGTAGTTCCAAAGCTATTACACATAAAAAGATCCCCCTCCCACCCCTTCTGGCCACATCACGCTGCCTCTATCTGTTGTTAGAATCGAGATTGGCGAGGGACAAACTTCAGTAAGCAAAGGAAAATACTACCCTCCTTCGTCAAGGGTTTTCCTTGTACTTACTCACTTAAGTTTGTCCCTTGATGCATCCATCTGGTCCTGGGACCAGATTGAAGGTCTAAGGGGAGGTGGCCAGAAGGGGCAGGAGGGGGATCTTTTTATATGTAAAAACTTTGAAACTACATCAAAGTAAGTGATTTAACATACAGTAGCTCAATGTATTAGTTTTACACTAGACTCAGAGATATACATTATGGAAGACAATACTATCCCTTTAAATGTATTTCTGCACCTGCATTTAAATTCTGACCATTTATGTTCAGTACTTTTTCCTTTAAATGATGCTGTTAACATTTTGAAGTTAGCTTTTTTTTTTTTTTTTTTTTTTAACTTACACAGTTTTGCTCTGCCCTGCCAAACTGATCTCAAATATAACCATGTTGTGATCAGTGTTTCCCAAATGTACACCTTCTTTAATATTGGACATAACATGTATGTTATTTGTAGGGATAGGCAAAAACTTTCTCCTCAACCAAAATCAGCAAATAATGGCACTTTACGCTTGGCATAACATTTTCAGCAAGAAGTGCCGTTTTTCTGCTTTTTTTGTTTAGCTCATTCCATTGAAAACAGTTGAAACATTGCATTTACACACAACACATAGCAAATGTTACTTTATTTCCCAAAGGTATAATATAAAAGGGTATGAGGGTGCCTGTGTTGGTGGAGTGAGGGGAAGGAATCAGTTGAACTGGGAATTTTTTTTAGGGGGGGTTTAACTGGGATTGGGGACAGTTAATAAAAAAAAATAAAAATAAATACAACTAAATAACCTCCTTAAGACATGGTATAAAGGGGGTCTGAGGAGGGTGCCTGTGCTGGTGGGTGGAGTCTGGGGAAATAATCAGTTGGGGGGTTTCTTGACTGGTATTGAGTGGACAGTTAATAAAATATAAATAAAATGAAATAAGCAATCACTATGAGCCACTCCTGCCTCAATTTTGTTACTAACTCACAGCAGAACAGCACTGCACCTCTATCTCACATTGTAGCTGCTTCTATTGTGTATTACTTCCTGGAAAACAGCAAATTGTTATAGTGAAAAGGAGAAAAACATGTTAATCAATGGGCAAAAACTTTCTAGCCATTGAAAAAATAGTGAAGATTTTTTGTCAATGGGTTAAAAATGCAATGATTTTAATTGCTGGATTTTCCCACGAAAAAGCAGACGACAATATGGTTTTCTCTGATTTTTTTTAATGGTAACACCACTCTACCTTTCGCCCACCCCTATTCACTAGGTCTAATACATTGTGGTCTCTTGTCAGCACTTTTATCATTTATGATATGTAGCTATCATTAAGCATGCTCACAAACCTGCTTCCAGTTTTCATGTCTCCTGTTTACATCTGTATAGTAAAAGTCTTCAAATATTATAGTATGCCCAAGATGTACAGCTTTTCTCATTTGCAATAACATTCTCACCGATATTAGGTGGTTTGTAATATATACCCAACATCATTATTATTATTATTTTTTACCTTTTACGTCATCGTTAGCCTCAGTTTCTACTCACAAGGACTCCACATTATGGCCAATTTCCCCACAAGTATTTCACCTTAAACTTGGATTTAGATATGGTTTCAAATAAGAACACACCTTCCCTTCATCTATTAATCCTCTCTATCCTAAACAAGGAATAGCACTTTATATTTATTTTAATTTTTGTTCTGTTATTTGCTCTCTTTGCATTCTCTTTTTACACCACACTGCAATGTGGAAAATTCTGGATTTTTATAGTATGCACATACAAAACATAGGTGGGAAATTACAGTACAATCATGTGCATCATCCCACCATGTTTCTGTTATACCAATTATGTCCAAATTAACCACCAGTTATTCTAGTTCTCCTATTTTACCCAACATACTTCTTACATAAAGTAAATTTTGCCATTTTTATCTATTTTATCTGAAACTTCCCTCTCTTCTACACCCTCATTTAATAGGAGTTCCTCTTTATTGGCTACATTTATCCCCACCCCTTCTCCACCACCATGTATTACCTGTACAGAGTTACAATGTACACTACCTAGCCCATTTTTACTAGCTATACCTCCCCCCCTTTAAAAGCACCTCCAACATGCCGTAGAATGGTGGCTCCCTTACCATTTAGGTGCAGTCCATTCCTTCTTTACAGATTGTACACAATAGAGAAGTAAGCCCTGTGCTCTAAAAATCTTAAACCCTCCATCCTACACCAATACATAAGCCATGCTTAAGTATTGGTGCCTACATATGCACTGGCATATGACATTGGTAGCATTTCAGAAAACATTACCCTGGAGGTCCTTGCCTTGAGCTTGCACCCTAAATCCATCTTCCTCCAACCTTGTTATTGGTACCAATATGTACCCAGATGGCTGGATCCTTTCCTGCCCCTCCCAATAATCTGACTTTTATTATTTGCAAGTGTGAAGTTGATTTCACATGTATTGCTATTAGGGCTTTTCCATGTCCATTTTCTCTGTGCCTTTTTCATGAATTCATGATGTACAAATTTTGTTTTCCTGTTTGTGGAGGCATAATAAAACATCATAAAGTTCTTAAATGTTATCATTGCTTAGGATACTGGTAGGGGCATAAACTTGAAAGATTTGAAGAACATAGTTTGACAGTGCAGGAAGTAATTCTTTCAGAAATACTTTCTACTGAATCTGTCAGTCTTTTGTTAATCAGATATGCGATTCCTCCATATCGTCCATCATTAGTTCCTTTATAGTATAGCCATTGTTCATTTTCTAATGTGACTAAATCTTCATCTTTTGTAGGGGTGGGCGAAAGGTCCTGTCATGTTCCTGTGGAAAAATCCATGAAAACCACATGGTTGTCCTTTTTTCTCTGTAAAATCCACTTTAAATACAGTGATTAAAATATTTGCAGTTTTTTCCCATTGACATAAATTCTTCACTAGTTTTTACAATGGCTCGAAATTTCTTGAACCTTTATTAATGTGCTTTTCGCCTCTTCACTATAAAAACATACCGTTTCCCAGGAAGTGAAACACAATACAAGCAGCTACCGAGGGAGAGGTGCTCGGCTGTTGTGCTGTGAAATTAATAACAACATTGAGGAAGGAGAGGCTCATAGTGACTGCTATCAGTATGAGCAAATTTAATAATAGTTAAAGGAGGAGCTGGAAGGACCGTTCTCCATTCAGAGAGTCTGAGGAGGAGGAAGTGACTGCTACCACCAACATGAAAGGGTCTGGATGCCCCGGTTCCCCAGACCCAATGCTGGTTAATCCCCCTACCTCACCCCTAGGGATCTTGGGGAAATTTGTCAGGACAGATCAGCTGCCTGTGCCTGCTGCCAGTGCTGCCCTTGCTGCCAGAGCTGTGCCCACTGCCACCAGTGGTGCGCCTACTACAAGTGCTGAACTTGCTTCCAGTGCAGAAACTGTTTCCAGTGTGTCTTGTAATTCTCTGGAATGGGGGGTAGAGGAGGAGATATTGCCAAGTGTGACAGCAGGGGACCCTAAATCACACTTGCCATCCACAAGCAGTCCGCCACTAGTACTACTACTAATAAGGTGCAGCAGCTTGTACAGAGGGTTAGAAGTGAAGGAGGGCATGATCATTATATTACTAGTGACTGTGAGGAGGAAGACTCAGGGACTGAAACTGATGTGTTTGCTGTTAATAGTTGTAACAGTGATGGTGAAGCAGCTGGTGGGACTAGTGTTAGGGGAGTGTTAGGGGAAGTAAGGCAAGTATCCAGACTAGTGGTCAGGTTACCCTGGGGATGTTCCCCCCAAGGCCTTGTCCAGGTGGAAGAAGGCAGAATTGTTGCTTAGCAGCTATAATACCACCACCACCAGGAACACAGATCAGCTGCCTGTGCCTGCTGCTAGTGCTGCCAGTCTGCCTTCTTCAGGTTACAAAGAAATGGCAAGTGTGATATTAGGGGACCCTCTGCCAAATTTCTCATCACCTCCTCCAACCGGCGAGATGTCTGTAATAGAGCAGCAGCAGCACAGGAGGACTGGTGGTGATGGTGATGATAGTGGAGAAGCTGTGGTGGAAGAGACATTATTGGCCTTTTTAGTCAAAACTTTGGAGGAATGGGAGACAGAGATGGGGATGGGCACCAACACCACCAACAGTGAGCTTTTGGAATTTGTGGAATTTGCAACTGCTCTAATTCTTGCTGCTGCTCAGATGCAAAGGCAGCAGGATGCGGAGTAACAGGCTAGTGTGCCACAGACCACCGTGTACACAGTGGGACTGGAGTCAACAAGTGATGCTGATTCTGAGGCAGTAGCAGCAACAGCAGCAACATCATCTACTGACAGCACAGTATCACGGTTCCCGTGATTCCTTGTCACTCTCTGCTGTGGTGCTCTCTCATTGGCGGAGCTTGATTGGCCCGCCCAGGGTGTCCCTTCATATACCGGGCCCATGGCACCTGTCAGGTGCCCTTTCGTGGTGTTCCCATACCTGTGTATTCGTTGCTGTGTTCCTTCGTTCCTGTGTACCGATTCGGCCCGTCTGACTACTCTGGTTGTTCCTGCTCCGTGATTGACCCGGCTCTGGCTGACGTTCCTGCTCCGTGATTGACCCGGTTCTGGCTGACGTTCCTGCTCCGTGATTGACCCGGCTCTGGCTGACATTCCTGCTCCGTGATTGACCCGGTTCTGGCTGACGTTCCTGCTCCGTGATTGAGCCGGCTCTGGCTGACGTTCCTGCTCCGTGATTGCTTCCAGCGAGATTCTGATCTCTTTGCCTGGCGTCATTCTGAACTGTGCTTGCAGTGCTGTACAGACTGATCACTTCTCATCTGCAGAGCTGTTGCCTCCGTTACTGAGCCTGTCCGTTCACTTGCTGTGCTTGTTGCCTCCATTACCGAGTCTGTCTGAGAACGCTAGCTGAGCTTGTTGCCTCCGTTACCTGGCCTGTCAGAGAACATTGCTGAGCTTGTTGCTTCCGTTAACGAGCCTGTCCGTGTACACTTACCAAGCTTGTTGCCTCCGATTCTGAGTCCGTTATTAACACTTGCTGAGCTTGTAGCCTACATTACTGAGCCTATCCGTTTACACTAGCAGAGCAATCGTGACCTCCATTTACGGTGCCCCTACCTTACACCCTTGCAGTCGTTGCACCGCGTGGTGCTTTTGGGCATTCCGTTAGCTCTCGCAGTGTGTGCTCCGTTTCGGCACCGAAAGGGTGTCTTGGCTCTGGTCTCTTATTGCTCACAGTGTTGTACCATCATACCGCACCAGAGAGTGCGTTTGGCTCACGTTACATTCGCTTGTGCAGTGTCTCTTCCGTTACCGCACCTAAGGGGTGCTCTTGGCTCCAGTCCATTTGCTCTTGCAGTGTCTCTTTCCCGTTACCGCACCTCAGGTGTGCTATTGGCTCCGGCCCCATTGGCTCTTGCAGTGTATCTCTTCCGCTACCGCACCTAAGGGATGCTATTGGCTCTGGCTCCAGTCAGCTCTTGCTATACAGTTGGGCATATTACAGAAAAGCTGATCTTGTAGTGATTCAGTTCAGTCGCACCGCTAAGCGCTTGCTATTTGCACTACTACCTGGACTGTTTATATTCACCGGGCATTGGCTAATCACCACAACAGAGACTGATTATTTGTATTGGGCATTAACCCTTCTACCTCCATTGATTTCTGTTGCAAGCTATATTGCTCCTAACCATATTGTGACTGTACTACATCCCTATACTTGCCTGAAACGTGCTATTACCTATTCTAGCCCCTAGGGTCAGTGTTCCTTGTTTTACCTCAATAAAACTGTGTTTTATTTTAACCATTGGTCTGAGTGTCCTAAAAACCGTTACACACAGACAGTGAAGGGGGAATGTGGAGGACAAGACAAAGCAGGACATTCTTTTCCATCTGTTCACTATCCCTATGCCCTGAAATCATGGGTGTGGGACTGTTTTTCTCTTGGGGCAGGAACAGTGCTGTCATCACCAACGGCACTGTGCACAATTTGTGACAAGTCAGTGAGAAGGGCAAAGGAGGGAATGCGCCTTGGCAAAAACCTCCTGATATCATACGTGAAAAACAGACACCATGACATTTATGTCAAACATGTTAAAGCCAAACACCCACCACAGATATCAAGCACCGCTGTTGCTGTACCCACTGACTCTCCAGAAAGGCAACAAGAGACGAGGCAGAGATCAAAGAGGAGGAAGAATAGAGAAACACAGGCAAAGACTGGAAGTTTCATGACGAGCGAAACAACTAGCTCGCCATCAGCTTTTTCCTCTAGGGTAACTACATCTTCTGCAAATCCACCTCGTTCATGGTTATATTACATTGATGTTAGGATGTGGCAGTTTGTGTCCAACCATTACACACTGTGTGGTGCATTGACCACACACAGCAGTGTGGTGGAGGAGAATCGCAAGCAGGGTATCAAGCAGCATCTGAGGAGATTCCATCCAGCAGAATATGTTAAGATGGTGGCAGGGAGGGTTCATCATTGCTATTAAACTGTTAGCAAGTTGTCATTTGTCCTTAGCGGGGTCTGGACAAGGGGTATAGTGACAGCTGCAGTACTTGGTTTCGGATGTCATGGTTTTTGGATACAGTGTGCCTCCAGATGTTATTTACCACACACACACACACTGTGCACATTGCAGTTGCTGATGGGAGGCACAGTTCCTGTTCTCAAGGGAAACATTTCTATTCTAATAACAACACACCCATGAATTTGGAGGAGGGGCAGCTGGAGAAGAATTATTGGCCAACTTCTTCTTTTCTACACATAGACTAGGGGCTACTTATTGTGCTGCTACTGCCTCAGGCGCATCACTGAAGCTAGTTGTGGCAAGTGGAACCTTCATCATCCATCACCCATGTAACTGCTATTGCTGATCCCATTCCCTTTCAGCTGCCTAATCATCCTGCTGCTTAAACAACTCTGCAGCAGCAGCAAGAACAGCAGTTGCAAATTCCACAATTATGGACTCAGGAGGAGGACATTTGACAGTGGTCAATGGCCACTGGCAAACATGACCTGCTAGCACTAGGCCAGTAGGGCATTTCTTTTCAGGGCTTGTGCTTTAAAAAAATATATAAAAAAACATAGTCCTACAAATAAAATAAACAATGTTTGGGGGGTTGTTTCTAACAAACCTAAGTCCTACAAATCAATGTTTCCTCAGGGCTTGGACCTCTAACATAAAATCTAACAAATCATCCTCTACAAAATACAAGGTCAAGTATCAGTCCACCCCAGTGTCAGCTTATGTCAGGGGGTTCCTGTCTCTATCACTTTACATACAAATTTCTTATTTTATTTTATTGATTTATTTTTTAATCTACTGTCCCCTCAATACCACTCAAGAACCCCCCCCACACAAAAAAAACAAATTCCGTGTTCAACTGATTAATTCCCCAGACTCAGACCCCTTGTATACCATGTCTTTTGGGTTTTTTTTTTATTGTATTTAGCATTTATTTTTTCTTATTAACTGCCCCCAATCCCAGTAAACAACCCCCCCCAAAAAAAAATGTCCCTGTTCAACTGATTCTTTCTCTACACCCTACGAACACGGGCACCCTTATGCCTCTTTTATATGATGGCATTGGAAAATAAAATAATATTTTGTATGTGTTGTGTGTAAATTCAATGTTCCCATTGATTTCAATGGAATGTGCTAAGCGATTAAAGTGAAAAAACATTTTGCGGGAAATTATTCGCCAAACGGGAAGTGCCATTATTGGCCGATTTCAGTTTGAGGTGAAAATTTTCGCCCATCCCTAGTCAGTCCTTCTGTTACACACAGTAATTATACAGATATAGCTGACTTCTGTATTATGGACTCCAACTAAATAAGTCCTTACACAATGTAATTATATAGATATATCCAACTGCTGTATAAAGGACTCCTACCTAGGTAAATGCTTCTGTTACATACAGTAATTATATAGCTACTAGATGAAGAGCCTGTGTACCTGGGCCACAGTGCCAGACGGTCGCGGTGCAGTCATGTGCAGTAGAGTCTGCCAGTGACGTGGCTGATACGGAGCGGGATGCTCCGAAGTCAGACCAGAGTCCTCTCTGCACAGCTCACTCTGGTCTGACTTTGGAGCTCCCCGTTTCGTATCAGCTGTGTCACGGGCAGTCTCTACTGCACATGACTGCAGCATGCACAGTGGTCTCTACTGCACATGACTGCATTGTGACAAACTTTTTAGTGAATTATAATATAGGATAGCTGACTGCTGTATGATGGACTCCTACCTAAGTAAGTGCTTCTGTCACACACATTAATTATATAGACATACCCGACTGCTGTATGAAGGACTCCTACCAAGAGAAGTCCCCCTGCTATGCACAGTAATTAAATTGATGTAAGTGACTGATGCATGATGAACTTCTACCTAGATAAGTCCTTCTGTTGTACACAGTAATTATATATACCTGACTACTGTATGACCCAAAACCTAAAATTTAATACACACCAGAATTATCTAGGGTTCCTATGTTCTTGCTGATTAAAAGTAGACTGGGTGTACTTCTGTAGCTAACAGTGAACAATGGAAAACGCTGGGGTTTCTGACAGTGTGTGTGTGTGTGTGTGTGTGGTTCTGTACCTACCAGGTAACAGTGAAACACGTCTGAGGTGTCAGACAGAGTATGTGTACTTATTTAACTACCACTCGATGGGGAACAAGACTGGGGTGTCAGATAGTTTATGTTTAGTTCTGTAAAAACCAATGGACAGTTCAACAAGACTGGGGTGTCAAACAGTGTATGTGTGGTTCTGTGACTACTAGTAGAACAAGGCTGGAGTGGCAGACTGTGTATGAGCAATTCTGCAACTACCAGTGGGCCCTTTATGTTCCAGCGGCATTGAGGCCCCCTCAGAGTTTGCAGGGGGACCTCAGCATTTGTTATGCCACTGCGACCTAACTTGCTTGCTGCACTGTGTAAAGAAGATGGCACTTTCCCAGATGTGATGTGATATATCCTCAGTTAATCATATTTATAATGTTTGTAAATATACGTACAACATAAATTTAAGTGTGCAGGTATGCTCATGTCGTTATCAACACTGCTTTTGGCGGTGGACACACTGTTGAATTTTGCCTTGGGCTCTAGCCTTTTCCTTTTCTTTTTTTCTTTATTGGCAAAACATATCCTTATCTATTTGATAAAATATACATCATTCATTATCTGCTTTTAGATAGAATTCTATATAGCTTATAAAAACTTTAAGGTTTTCATATTTGTACCTACAGTACTGGTTATGATATTAAATGTCATTGAGCTTATTGTTTTTTACCTTTTTCATTTACTGTTACATATTAAATGATGCATCACACAGAGTTAAACATATGCTTATTTAGATCATTTGTATTCATTTTCATCTGATAGGCCTTACTGTTAATTACTTCAGGCTTAAATACAATCAGGAAAATAGGCTCACGTTATTCAACTCACGTGAAAGCTGCATTTGGAAAGCTTTCTTGTTTGATTAATTTTTGTTGTTGATCTGAAGTATCTAGATATAGGCCTGTGCGCATAAATTTTGAATACCATGACCCTGTTATTAGGGATAGGTGAAAATTTTCACCTCAAACTGAAATTGGCGAATAATGGCACTTTCAGCTTGGTGAATAATTTCCTGTGAAAAATGCAATTTTTCTGCTTTTTCCCGCCTTTTCCGCCCATTGAAATCAATGGGAAGAAAAATATTTCTTCATCACACAAAAGTTTTCTACAGCATATAAAAGGCTGTCAGGCTCTCACAGCATGCCATTTTGTGTTTGTGAGAGGAGAGAACAATATGTTTTTTGAGCTAGAGAAGACAGAGGAGAGAATTGAAGTTTAGTTTAGGGAATCTTTTAGGTAGGACATTTGTTCTGTTAGGAGAGTCAGTCTGGCACTCTGGAGAGAAGAAGGGTGGAAGGAGGTTGACCCCAAATACTCCCAAATTCCATGTGACTGACTGGCAAGACACAGGCAGCTGGGGACCTATTTGCTTGCTGATCTTGCTGTTATTGTCTTTGTGCTGGGTGGGGAAGTCTGGGGAAAGACGTTGTTGATTTTGTTTTTTAGTCATAATTTTTTTTGGACAGACTGTGATAAGACAGGGTGGACAACTTAAAAAAAAAAAATAAAAAAAAAAGAATAAAGAACTAAATTTCTTAGGAGACAGTGACGGACCGCTGACTGGGCTTAGGCAATGCATCATACAGCTCCATCAGTTGTGTTTTGTACCGTACAGTAAAAAAAACAGTGTAGCTGAGTAATGTCCAGAAAACGCAGAAGGGGAAGGGGGAGAGGTGGAGCAGTGCAGGGATGTGAGAGTAAAGTAATAGTTCAAAAACTATCTGCAGCAATGGTTGCTGCAGCGTGTGTAATCAATGATGATGATCCCTCTCCTACAAGGGAGGATGCAGTTTGTTAAGGTCCAAGCAAAACTAGTTCTAGCACCAACCAGTGCCAGCAGAAATAAAGAAGCGTATAATAAGAACACTGAAGATGACAACAAATCACATTCAAGTGTTGATGATGCTGGCAACAGCAAAATACAGGAAGGTGTAGCAGCTGAAATGCCTGCTGCATCAGCTAGTGAGATAAACAAGCACCCAAACACCCATCCTCAAAGTATTAGGGAGCTTTCTTACAGTAAAAGTAAAAAAAAGAAATTGTTTAAGACCTCTAAAAGCTTAGAGGAATATAAGGGTAGTAGTTGGCAAGAACTGTCAGGTGATGCTGAGGCGGATGTCCTAATGATGCAGATCTAGAATATATCCCTCCAGCATCCTTCCCTTTTTCAAATACACATGAAGTTGAAAGTGATGATGATGACAGGGCTATAAGGTTAGCAGAAAGTCAAAGGCTGAATCTTCCACCACTTTTAAAGAGCACTGTGCCTGTCTATAAACAGTTTGAGAAAGCCATTGGAAAGTCTGGCCCTGGACAAGCACAGATGTCAAAAAGCACACAGTCACTTCAGTCATCATCAGCATCATCACCTCTTCAAAGTCCAAATCCCACTCAGCCACACACACACCTGTTTTGATTACCCAGCAACAGCAACACAGGTTAACATCAACAATGTTAGATATGACGAGTGCCTCTGCTGCTGCTGCTGTATGTGTTGCAGCTTTGACACCAAGTAGTAGTGGCAGTAGAATTGCATCAACATCTAGCCCCAGTAGTAGTAGTAGCAGCAGCAGCAGCACCAGCACCTCAGGAAGACCTCATTCCATGAAGTCCACAGTATGGAGATACTTCACTCAGGATCCTCAAGCTAAGCATGTTGCTATCTGTTGTCTAGCAAAAAGCCCAGGAGCAGGGGGAAAGCAGGCTCACACCTAGGCACCTCCTCTATGAGATCCCACCTGAAGCACAACCACAGGTCTGACTGGGAGACAAACTATCAGCAGGCCAAAGGTGCCACAACTAGCAGCAGCAGAAGCACTTTAAAAAGTTCCCATGGCTCTAGGGGAGAAAAAAGAAGTAGAGAAGTTATTTATGTGTGAGAGAGTGTGCTACTGTCAGTGCCAACAGTTAGTTCTGTCCAGATAACACCTATGGCTCCTGCTGCAGAGGAGTATGATGACTCTGGCTTTGCTGTAGGAGATTGCAAGAGTCATAGACTGCCCACACATGCTGCCTCTACGCCACCACCTCCTCTAGTAATGTTAAAGCAATAAAGTTTCGGGGTTCTTCTGCCATGTTCTGCCAACCCACACTGACTGAGTTCATGGGAAGGAGTCAGAACTTCACAAAAACAATCCCAAAGTATGCCTGTGGAATGGCAAGTTTGCCAAGATGTTGGCAATGGACATGCTGCCGTATTCTTTTATAGAAAACTGTGGTTTCAGAGAACTGATGTCATGTGCAGCTCCATGCTGGAATATCCCAAGCAGCAGTTATTTTTCCAGGATGGCTGTGCCTGAGTTGTACAAGCAGGTGGTTAGTGTGGTGGGCAAAGGGCTGAAAAGCGTGTATAGCAAGAAAATCCACCTGACAACAGTTTTGTGGACAAGTGGGCAGAGCACAGACTATATGACTGTTTATGCTCACTGTGTTTCCCTTCCAGCTGCAACAGTGGAAAGCACTAGCTTACAGCATCAGGTAAAAGCCAGCAATTGTGCTTCTGGTTGTGGCAGTGTGATTAAAAGGCGGCAGCAGCAGCAGGATAGCCCATACCATCGTCATGCCACCTTCTGCATGCAGAATTTTGGGAGACAATCCCACAAAGCTGTAGATGTTCTGAGTAAGCTAGAGCAGGTGATAGAGGAATGGCTTGTACCCTGCTCCTTAAAAGCTGGTTTTGTGTCAGCTGATATTGGCTCCAACATAATTGCTGCTTTGAGAATAGGTGGTATGGTGCATGTGCCCTGCTTTGCCCATGTGCTAAATTTAGTTGACACCAGATGCTTACTATTGCCAGCAAAATATGTGCCCATTTTATTTGCCCCTACAGTGCATGCAACACTCTATATTCCTTACAAGAGCGGAACAACCTGCCCTATCACAGCTGAAAATGGAGGTCCCTTCCAAGTGGACTTCCACCATGTACATGCTAGAGCATTTGTACGAGCAGAATAAGACCATTAGCGAGTACACCATGCAAAACTGAAAGACTTTGGAGGGAGCCTCTTTGTCACCTGGCCAAAGGCATCTAATATGTGATGTATGTGAGCTGCTGAAAACCTTTGAGGAGGCAACCATGCTGGTGAGTCACATTGGGGCAGGAATTAGTGAAATTCTACCACTGAGGAGCATGGCTGAGGATGACAACACACATGCACCAGCTGATAAAGGACATGTTAGCATGCTTTTGAACAAGATCCTCACATAGTGTCTATTAAAAGTAATGAAGAATACATTCTTGCCACTTTGCTGGACCCCCACTTTAAACACAAAATTTCAGAATTTCTGCCAAAAGGCCGTCATGGTGATCAGCAGCAACTCTCTGAGGAATCAGATTGTGTCAAAGAATATGCTTATTGATCGAGTGGAAGGTTGCATTGTGGAGGATGAGAGGGAGGAAATGAGGGCACAACAAACTTCTAGGCAGTATAGTGAAAAGGAATGCAGCAAAGCATATGAACCAGCAGAAGCAGCTACATCATCAACCAGAATATCCCATTTGGAACACAGGTCAATTCATCATGGGTCTCAGCAGGGGCAGCAAAAAACCAACATGGGTAGTGGTGGTGGTGTTGGTGCCGGTGGCATATCCCTTTGGAACTTGCTCCCTGAGTATGGGTTGGTAACTGATACATGGGAACACCGTGTAGCTCCTACAAGTGGTCCCACTGCATGTGAAATGGTTTCTGCAAACTTGCAGGATACCTATGTTTTAGGCAGAAACAATGACCCCATAGACTACTGGCAAACAAAGCAGTATGTGTAGCCAGCATTGACACATAGTAACAAAGTAACATAGTAAATTAGGGTGAAAAAAGACACAAGTCCATCAAGTTCAACATTTGCTTCATACATCAGAACTGAGATTTTTATAGCTTTCCTGCTACCAATTAAATTAGTCTTTATCAGACCTTCCTGATCAGCCTACTGATAAACAGTATAAATCTGTATGTTCCCTTTTGAAAGAAATGTATCTAATCTTCTCTTAAATGTATCCATTGTATCTGCCATAACTACCTCCCTGGGCAATGAATTCCACAATTTAACAGACCTTACCATAAAAAAAACCCTTCCTCTGCTGAAGTTTAAACCTCCTTTCCACATACTGCAGTGGAAACCCTCAGTTGTCCTCCAGAAAGCGTTGAGTCTGAGAGGGTTTTCAGCGCGGCTGCTTATATTGTAAATGACCGCAAGACACAGCTATCAAGCAGCAATGTTGGGAGACTAACATTCATAAAAATGAACCAACATCTCATATCATCTGAGTATCTGGTAGCAGAAATCACATATGACAGACAAAGCCAGGACAAATATATTAACAGCAGCAAAAATAAAGAGGTGGAGGAGGGATGTGAAGAAGGGTTGCCACCATCTAACCCACTTGAGACCACTGATATAACCGATAAATAATGTGTGTGTCAATAATCTGAGAAGGAGGCTAGCATATGACAATGGTAAAAATACATACACAAATTACGTCAGTCTCCCACCACCACCACCACTATAATACGCATCTGTCACATTGTAAGTTGTACATTTTTTTAATTACTCGACATCTTCATGAATATGTGCCAGTGTCACTTAAGCAGGAAGTTAGTGTTGTGGACAAAGGACAAATGTATTCTGCATGTTAACACATTTTTCAAGGCATATGTTGCTGTAGAACTCACAACTTTGACTTTCAGCCACTAATTTCTAAACTTCAGGCCTCACAAGAAGTATTATTACAGTAGGAAATGTAGTTCCTATAGGAAATATAGGCGAAAAATGTGTTAACATAGGCAGAAAATGTGTTAAAATAGGCAAAAAGGCGAAATTTTTTCTTAGACGGAAAGGCAACATTTTTCGCAGGAAAATCAGGAAGTTTTCGTGAAAAGTCATGCAGGAAATTTTCCACACATTTCGCCCAACCCTACCTGTTATCATGAATATTTCTTCACCTTTCAATATGTATGGGCTGCTGACTATGTAGTAGCTCAGGTCATGCCACAAGCAGACATGTTATCTCATTGTTTCCTGTATTTGTATCATATGAGCCACAGAATAATAAGCAGAATATTCTCACATTAAAACATTCTGTGACTTTTTCACTGACAAGCCAGTTGACTGTTCCGGTAGCAAATGCTCGGTATTTTTTCAGATCAATATACAAGCTGGTGTCTTGTTGAAGATGTTATCCAGTCTGTTTCGGTATCCATCATGTCCAGGAGGCTTACCATTACACAGAGGTCTGCATGCTAGGTATGTCCTGCCACATCCTGCTCTGCCCGCTTGGAGTGTCCTACTCAGAGTGCACGACCAGGCAGACCTATTCTGGTGTGTATGTGCACGAGTATGGGTTATTGAAGATGTACACCAATGTTATAATTGAGCCTGTTGGGCTAACTGGCTGATACCCTTGCATAACGTTTTTTGATTCTCTATCATACCTATTTACATTTACTATTATGTTGCTAATCAGTATTTGTCCAGTTAATAAAACACTGCAAATTCTACACAATCCAGTCTCTGTCTTGGTTGCACATATATATAACATTTATATTGTCAGAGCTGTTGTATGCTCTGTATATACAGTGAGCATCCACTTAGCGAGCACTCATTAATAGCAGATCCCACTCTCGGTGGCATAACCCTGTGTTGCACTGATGATCCGGTTGATTATCCTGGCAGAATTTATATGATTTTTACTTAGATTAACAGTTGCTGTTCCAGTGGTACATCCACAATATAATTAGAAATTTACCAGGCCACCTGACTGATGCTATTACAGAATGCATTTGTAATCACATTTCATATTTACTATTGAATCTTTAACCGGCAGATGCCTGGTTAATATAGCATTGCAATTTCTAGACGAGCCAACTTCTTACTGCTGTAAATGAAGCTACACAAGTGATACCACAGAGATTACAACTGAAATGGAGATACACAAGTGTGTATCTCCATTTCAGTTGTAATCTCTGTGGTATCACTTGTGTAGCTTCATTTACAGCAGTAAGCAAGAGATTGAGTAGACGTGGCCCACCAAACCAGATATATGACCAGTCAAAGGAGCAATTGTTGCCCTCCCCTGGTCCCAATGATCACTTTTATCCATATACTGTAGTCACACTTTGTTCTATAATGGAGAGCCTTCTTAATTGATACTTAGAAACAAATCTTTTTTGATCTTCACACAAGCTGTAATAATAGCGATTTTATCTCTTCAAGTATCAACATACTTTGATCTGCATGGACCAAAAGTCCTTTTAGGAAATTTGCATATTTTGCTTTTGATTTCTACAATTAGGACTTACCATTAAGTTGGTCCCTATTGCAAGCCGGTTTGTGCCCCAGCAGTACACCAGTAATCACAAAAGATCCACAGTATTTTTTTATGTATTTTTATTTGCTGCTCCTTTGCCTATAGTTTACAACTAGATAATAAAAGTTACATTTTATTTCCCATTACATAGCCATCACGGAATAACACCCACTAGTCCATCTATTTTCTGAGAGTATGCTAGTAGCAGGGTTATTTTTTTTTTTCTTATGAAATAGTGTGGTATTTAGGACTAGATTCAACTGAGTCAGTTAAAGGGATAGTAATGTTTCACAAGAACAGCAGCTTCAATTAATCTTCATAGTATATGAGCCATAGAGAGTGTCAGAGTAGTTGAATGATAAATTTTCCTCCTCCCGCCCTTTTACTTAGTGTAAGCCACCTCCCCTTAGATGTGGAATCTGGTCTTGAGACCAGACAGCTCACAACAAGGGACAATCTTCTTACTGTGAACATAAGGAAAACCTTGCCCCCCCCCCTTACAGGTTTTTCAGGTTTTTACCTTATGCTAACTGAAGATTGTCCGTCTCTCAGATCCATCTGGACAGTCTTGCTGCTCTGAAGTGAGCATTGTTACAACAGTAATTACTCTTGAACTACAACTCTGACAGGATTGAAATAACATCCTCCATGGCCCAAATACTATGAAGATTAATTGGAGCTGCTTTTATTGTGAACCATTACTATCCCTCTAAGGAAAACACAGTAAGCCATTCAATTATCCGTCTTACCCGTCTTATGAACAGCTAACGGCAGTTTTAAAAATGCAACGACCGATAATATAACCCATTGAGGCCTATGGAACAGATACCCAGAGCCATTCAATTGTGTGCGGTAGTGCTAATGCTGGACAAACTGCACCCATTTGTTTTGGCTCTATACCACACAAAAGCCAAAAAAAAACACCATTGGATAAAATAAAGCAGAGAACCAGCAGCTCACAAAATACACTTCATATTGTATAGGCACACCTATGGCAATATTAACCCCTGCAAAGCCAAACAAACATAACAACAATACCCATGCCCCACAACAATGTCCATGCCCCACAAACAAGTTGCAGACAAACCACACACACACAAAAAAAAAGAATCATCCCCCACAGCAACAGGGCCTTTGCCAAGCATCCCAAGCCATTACAATATACCAAAGAACGATGGGAGTTAACACAAAACAACCACACCTGTCAATCAAAAGAAACCAAACTCACCTGTACAACATCAACAGCCCAAGAAGACACATATGCACCTGGCAATTTCACACACACCTGACAGCAATCACAACAGATCCGAAAAAGCAACACACATACTGATAAACACTTACCTGGACAACAAACACCATCCCAGACGTGCGTGCTTACAGTGAGACCACTCAGAGGGAGACAGAGAGAGAGACAGGAAGACACAGAGAGAGATTATGAACATTATGTTCACTTACCTATTTCTTCAGAGACAGAGGAGACAAAGGCGTGCAAGGGATAGGGATCACCATCCTCCCCCAAGTACACCTGTTGATTCTGATGCTCCACCTGGACAGTCAGACAGGAGTCCATCATTACCTGGAGAACCACAACAGGCAGCAGCACCCCAGCTGCTGCAACCGGATCTACCACTGGTGCCACAGAGATGTTGAGGTCAGAGGTAGGTACAGGTTGAAGTCCCACAGCATCATCGAGTTGTATGAGGTGATCAAGGATGACATCGACCCCAATTACCAGTAGGGATGGGCAAAATCTCTTGCCATGTTCCCGAGGGAAATTCAACGAAAACCACTTTGTTGTCCGCTTTTTTCAAGGGAAAATCCTCTTTAAAATCTTCACATTTTTCAACAAAATGTTTTGCCATTTTTTTGATGGCTAGAAAATTTCCGCCCATTGATTTACATGGTTTTCACCTTTTCGCTATAAAAATGTGACATATTTACAGAAGTCAAACACAATAGAAGCAGCTACAGAAAGGTAGACATGCTCTGCTGTTCTGCTATGATTTTGAGGCAAAATTGAAGCTGGAGAAGCTCATAGTGACTGCAATCGCTATTATTATTATTATGAATCTTTATTTATATAGCGCCAACTAATTCCGCAGCGATGTACAATTGGGAATAGACATACAGAGGTATTAAATAGTACAATCAGATGTGGAGAACAGGAGGATCAGAGGGCCCTGCTCGTGAGAGCTTACAGTCTAGAGGAAGGTAGGTTTGATACAGAAGGAGTAAGTGCTATTGCGTTTAAGTGCCTCCTGCCACATGAACTGCCAGTCAGTGGGTGGGAGTGAGAAGTGCCGTTGAGTGCAGTAGTCCGTGCAAGGGGTGAATCTTGGTGATGATGTTTATGGAGGCAGTTTCTAGGCCTCCCTGAAGAGGTGAGTCTTCAGGGAGCGTCTGAAGATTTGAAGGCTGGGGGAGAGTCTGATGGGGCGGGGGAGGGAATTCCACAGCTCAGGTGCAGCACGGGAGAAGTCCTGTAGGCGGGAGTGGGAGGATGTGATAAGAGCTGTGGAGAGCAGAAGGTCATGTGCAGAGCGAAGATGGCGGGCGGGAGTATATTTGGAAATGAGAGATGAAATATAGGGGGGTGCAGTGTTAGTGAGGGCTCTATAAGTTAGCACCAGAGTTTTGAATTTTACTCTGTATGCTAACGGGAGCCAGTGTAGGGACTGACAGAGGGGTGTGGTGTTAGAGAAGCGATGAGTGAGGTAGATTAGTCTTGCAGCAGAGTTCATTATTGACTGTAGCGGTGTTAGTCGGGTGAGAGGCAGGCCAATTAGTAAAGAGTTACAGTAGTCAAGACCGGACATGATGAGTGTTTGGATTAGAATTTTGGTAGTGTCTTCTGTGAGAAAGGGTCGGATTCTAGAGATGTTGCGGAGGTGGAGGCGGCATGAGTTGGAGATTGACTGGATGTGAGGAATGAAGGATAGGGCAGAGTCAAATGTGACCCCCAGGCAGCGTGCTGTAGGGGTTGGTGTGATGGAAGTGTTGTTAATGGTGAGGGTAATATTTGGGATAAGGCTGGTTGTAGATGGAGGGAAGAGAATTAGTTCAGTTTTGCCAAGGTTAAGTTTGAGTTGATGGGAGGACATCCAGGAAGACACAGCAGACAGACAGTCAGACACTCGGGACAGGAGGGAAGGGGAGAGGTCTGGGGAGGAAAGATATATTTGGGTGTCATCAGCATAGAGATGATGGTGAAACCCAAAGGAGTTTATTAGTTTTCCAAGGGAAGCAGTGTAGATTGAGAAGAGCAAGGGTCCCAGTACTGATCCTTGAGGCACACCAACAGACAGTGGGAGGGGTGGGGAAGTGGAGCCGGAGTAGGAAACACTGAAGGAGCGGTTGCAGAGATAAGATGAAAACCAGGAGAGTGCAGTGTCGCAGAGACCTAGGGAGTGGAGGGCTTGGAGGAGGAGTGGGTGATCAACTGTGTCAAAGGCGGCTGACAGGTCCAAAAGAATGAGTAGGGAGTAGTGGCCTTTTGACTTGGCTGAGAGCAAGTCATTGGCCACTTTAGTGAGGGCAGTCTCAGTGGAGTGATGAGGGCGGAATCCGGATTGCAAGGGATCTAGCAGGGAATGGGAGCAGAGGAATTTAGTGAGCCGGTTATATGCAAGGCGCTCGAGAAGCTTGGAGGCGAACGGGAGTAGGGAAATTGGCCGGTAATTTGACAGTGAGTTTGGGTCCAGGGAGGGTTTTTTTAGGATGGGAGTGATTAGTGCATGTTTGAAAGAGGATGGGAAGGTGCCGGTTGACAAAGAGAGGTTGAATAAGTGAGTAAGGATTGGAGTTAGTAGAGGGGAGAGTTCTTGGGTGAGCTGAGATGGGATTGGGTCGAGAGGGCATGTGGTTAGGTTTGAGCGAGTGAGGAGAAGGGAGACTTCATCCTCGGTGACAGGTGGGAAGGAGCTTAGTGTGTATGTGGGAGAGGCGACAGGGCTGGGCTGGCTGGGTGGGGGTGGTAGTGATGAAATGTCATGTCTGATAGATTCAGTCTTGTTCTTGAAGTGGTTGGCGAGATCTTGGGCAGAGAAGTTAGTGGAAGGTGTTTGTGTTGGTGGGTTTAGAAGAGATGTGAAGGTTGAGAAAAGGCGTTTGGGGTTGGAGGAAAGATTAGAAATTAGAGAGGAGAAGAATGACTGTTTAGCCAGGGAGAGGGCAGAGCTATACGAACGGAGAATGAATTTGTAGTGTGTGAAGTCAGCTGTGGAGCGCGATTTCCTCCAGTGCCTTTCAGCAGTGGGTGAGCACCTTTGGAGGTATCGCGTTAGTCTTGTGTGCCAGGGTTGTAGTGGGGTTGTGCGTGGGTGGCGTGGAGTTGCAGGTGCAGCGATGTCAAGGGCTGAAGTGAGAGTGCTGTTGTAGAGAGCAGTAGTTTTGTCTGGGCAAGTAAGTGTGAGGATGGGGTTGAGAAGAGGCTGCAGGGAGGTGGAAAATTGTTGCTTGTCAAGTGTATGCAGATTTCGCCGCATGCGCTTGATTGTGGCGGGGGTGATGGGTTTGCGTGGTATGATGAGGTTACCGGTGAGGAGGTGGTGGTCAGAGAGGGGAAAGGGGACATTAGAGAAGTTGGAGACCGAGCAGAGGTTAGTGAAGATCAAGTCGAGGGAGTGACCATCACTGTGTGTGGGAGAGCTGGTCCACTGCGATAAGCCTAAGGAGGTTGTTAAGGAGAGGAGTTTGAGGGCAGGGGGGGTGTTGTGATTATCTATAGGGATGTTGAAGTCACCCATGAGGAGAGTAGGGACATCAGAGGACATGAAGTGAGGGAGCCAGGAGGTGAAGTGATCAAGGAATTGTGCAGTGGGACCAGGTGGCCTGTATATGACAGCGACACGCAGGGGGAAGGGAGAGAAGAGGCGAAGTGTGTGAGCTTCAAATGTAGGGAAGGAGAGAGAGGGAACAGTGGGGAGTACCTGAAATATATGGTTAGGGGGCAGCAGGATGCCTACTCTCCCTCCATGTCTGTTGCCAGGCCTCGGTGTGTGTGTGAATTGAAGGCCTCCATATGAGAGTGCGGCAGTGGAGGCAGTGTCTGATGATGTGAGCCAAGTTTCAGTGATGGCAAGGAGGTTTAGGGAGTGAGAAATGAACAGGTCGTGAACAGCTGTTAGTTTGTTACACACAGAGCGGGCGTTCCAGAGACCAAAACAAAAGGGGGGGGGGGTTAGGTGACGGGGTACGGTTATTAGGTTGTGAGTGTTGCGCGTGTGAGTGGGTTCTGTGGTACAAGAGAAAATGGAAGGGGGGCCTGGGTTAGGTGAGATGTCACCTGCAGCAAGTAGGAGGAGAAGGGACAGGGACATAAGGTGAGAGTGAGATTTGAAGCAGTGGGGCTTTTTTGCAGGATTTGCAAGATTAAAAAATAATGAAAGGAGGAACTGGAAGGACCATTATGTGTCCACTGAGTCTGAGTCTGAGGAAGAAGTGAGCACTACAGAAGTAATGTTGGCCAGTCCCCCTAAATCATCCCTAGGGTTTTTGGGGAAATTACTGTCAAGGGAGGAACAAAAGGGTAGTACTAGTAGTGAGAGCAGGACAGGTCAGCTGCCTGTGCCTGCTGCCAGGTGTGCTACACCTGCTGCCAGTGCCACCACCAATGCTGTGCCTGCTGCCAGTACTACCCCTGCTGCCAGCAGTGCGGTGCCAGCTGTCAGACATGCTGCCCCTTCTGCCAGTGCCACCACCAGTGCTGTGCCTGCTGCCAGTACTGCCCCTACTGCCACCTGTGCGGTGCCAGCTTTAGACTTGCTGCCCCTTCTGCCAGTGCCACCACCAGTGCTATGCCTGCTGCCAGTACTGCCCCTGCTGCCACCAGTGTGGTGCAGGCTGCCAGTGCTGAACCTGTTGCCACCAGTGCTGAAGGTGCTGCTAGTGTGTCTTGTAATACTCAGGAGGGGAAGATGATACCAAGTGTGACAGCAGGGGACCCTAAGTCACACTTGCTATCCCCAAGCAGTACCGCCAGTGCTAGTACTACTACTGCTAAGGTTCAGCAGCTTGTTAACATTAGGAGTGAAGGGGGGTAATCAATATCCTCCCATTAACAGTGACTGTGAGGAGGAAGACTCCAGGGCTGAAATTGATGTGGTTGGTGGTAGTAGTAGTAGTAGTAACAGTGATGTTGAAGCAGCCAGTGGGACTAGTGTTAGGAGAGTGGTAGAGGAGGCAATTGAGAGCATCCAGACTAGCGGTCAAGGGAGCCCATACCATTCCCCTGACCTTGGTAGCCCCTTTCCCTCCATGGCATTGTCCTTATGAAACATTATCCTGAAGAAGGCAGAATTGTCACCACTGCATTAATAATACCACCACCACCAACACGAGTAGCACACATCAGCTGCCTGTGCCTGCTGCTAGTCTACCTTCTTCAGGTCACCAAGAAATGGCAAGTGTGACATTAGGGGACCCGCTGTCACATTGCTCATCACCTCCTCCAACCAGCAGTGAGCATTTGGAAATATGCGGAATTTGCAACTGCTCTAATTCCTGCTGCTGCTGAGTTGCAAGGGCAGAAAGATTCTGAAGAGCAGGCTAATGTGCCACAGACCACTGTGGAAACAGTGGGAATGGGGTCAACAAGTGATGTTGGATTACTAGGAAAAGTTCCAGTTGCCAGCAGCAGCAACACATATACCTGACGTGGTGGGGGCTAGTTATGGTGCTGCTACTTCCTCAGTTGCATCACTGTGGCAAGTGGAACCTTCATCATCCATCAACCATGTTACTGCTGTTGTTGATCCCATTCCCTTTCAGCTGCCAATTCAACAGCAGCAGCAAGAACAGCAGTCACAAATTCTGCATCTACATCGGGGCAATTGAAATTGGCCAGTTGCCGCTGGCCAACAGGACATCGCCTGCTGGCTCTAGGCCAGTCTGGAATTTTTTTTCTCAGGGCCTGTGCTTAAAAAAAAAATTAAAAAACATAGTCCTACAAAAAAATAAACAATTTTTTTTTGGGTAGAGGTGTTTCTAACAAGCCTAAGTCCTACAAATCAATGTTTCTTCAGGGCGTGGGCTTCTAACAACAAATCTAACAAATCATCTTCGATAAAATACTCTATCAAGTCAATTATCAGTCCACCCCAGTGTCAGCTTATGTTAAGGAGTTCCTGTCTCTATCACTTTACATACAAATCTCTTATTTTATTTTATTGATTTATTTTTTTATTAACTGTCCCCCCAATACCTGTTAGGAAAACCACCAAAACAAATTCCCTGTTCAACTGATTCATTCATTCACCAACACAGGCACCCTCCTCAGACTCCTTTTATACCATGTCTTATGGGTTTTTTTAAATTGGATTTGGCATTTATTTTTTATTAACTGCCCCCAATCCCAGTAAACAACCCCCCTGTCCAACTGATTCTTTCCCCACACCCCACCAACACAGGCACCCTCATGCCCTTTTTATACTATGGCTTTGGGAAATAAAATAATATTTGTTATGTGTTTTGTGTAACTTTAATGTTCACATTGATTTCAATGGAATGAGCTAGGCGAAAAAAGCGGGAAAAAAAGGAAAATCTGCACTTTTCGCGGGAAATTATTAGCCAACGGAAAGTGCCATTATTTGATGATTTCAGTTTGAGGCAAACATTTTCACACATCTCTATTTTTACCACACCAACCATGCCCGATCTGTTTTGCAAAAGCTAATGTGTGCAATCCACTTCATGGCAAGTGTATCTTTTCAGTCCACAGAAGGCATTGATCAGAAATGTCACAGCCCACGTGTTAAAGGACACTGGCACAGGTTTTGGCAGCCCTCAAGAGGAAAGACAGGACCTGTATTCACTTCCACATCACCAACATGCTTCAGACTTGCTGCCCCTTCTGCCAGTGCCACCACCAGTGCTATGCCTGCTGCCAGTACTGCCCCTGCTGCCACCAGTGTGGTGCAGGCTGCCAGTGCTGAACCTGTTGTCACCAGTGCTGAAGGTGCTGCTAGTGTGTCTTGTAATACTCAGGAGGGGAAGATGATACCAAGTGTGACAGCAGGGGACCCTAAGTCACACTTGCTATCCCCAAGCAGTACCGCCAGTGCTAGTACTACTACTGCTAAGGTTCAGCAGCTTGTTAACATTAGGAGTGAAGGGGGGTAATCAATATCCTCCCATTAACAGTGACTGTGAGGAGGAAGACTCCAGGGCTGAAATTGATGTGGTTGGTGGTAGTAGTAGTAGTAGTAACAGTGATGTTGAAGCAGCCAGTGGGACTAATGTTAGGAGAGTGGTAGAGGAAGCAATTGAGAGCATCCAGACTAGCGGTCAAGGGAGCCCACACCATTCCCCTGACCTTGGTAGCCCCTTTCCCTCCATGGCATTGTCCTTATGAAACATTATCCTGAAGAAGGCAGAATTGTCACCACTGCATTAATAATACCACCACCACCAACACGAGTAGCACACATCAGCTGCCTGTGCCTGCTGCTAGTCTACCTTCTTCAGGTCACCAAGAAATGGCAAGTGTGACATTAGGGGACCCGCTGTCACATTGCTCATCACCTCCTCCAACCAGCAGTGAGCATTTGGAAATATGCGGAATTTGCAACTGCTCTAATTCCTGCTGCTGCTGAGTTGCAAGGGCAGAAAGATTCTGAAGAGCAGGCTAATGTGCCACAGACCACTGTGGAAACAGTGGGAATGGGGTCAACAAGTGATGTTGGATTACTAGGAAAAGTTCCAGTTGCCAGCAGCAGCAACACATATACCTGACGTGGTGGGGGCTAGTTATGGTACTGCTACTTCCTCAGTTGCATCACTGTGGCAAGTGGAACCTTCATCATCCATCAACCATGTTACTGCTGTTGTTGATCCCATTCCCTTTCAGCTGCCAATTCAGCAGCAGCAGCAAGAACAGCAGTCACAAATTCTGCATCTACATCGGGGCAATTGAAATTGGCCAGTTGCCGCTGGCCAACAGGACATCGCCTGCTGGCTCTAGGCCAGTCTGGAATTTTTTTTCTCAGGGCCTGTGCTTAAAAAAAAAAAAAATTAAAAAACATAGTCCTACAAAAAAAGAAACAATTTTTTTTTGGGTAGAGGTGTTTCTAACAAGCCTAAGTCCTACAAATCAATGTTTCTTCAGGGCGTGGGCTTCTAACAACAAATCTAACAAATCATCTTCGATAAAATACTCTATCAAGTCAATTATCAGTCCACCCCAGTGTCAGCTTATGTTAAGGAGTTCCTGTCTCTATCACTTTACATACAAATCTCTTATTTTATTTTATTGATTTATTTTTTTATTAACTGTCCCCCCAATACCTGTTAGGAAAACCACCAAAACAAATTCCCTGTTCAACTGATTCATTCATTCACCAACACAGGCACCCTCCTCAGACTCCTTTTATACCATGTCTTATGGGGTTTTTTAAATTGGATTTGGCATTTATTTTTTATTAACTGCCCCCAATCCCAGTAAACAACCCCCCTGTCCAACTGATTCTTTCCCCACACCCCACCAACACAGGCACCCTCATGCCCTTTTTATACTATGGCTTTGGGAAATAAAATAATATTTGTTATGTGTTTTGTGTAACTTTAATGTTCACATTGATTTCAATGGAATGAGCTAGGCGAAAAAAGCGGGAAAAAAAGGAAAATCTGCACTTTTCGCAGGAAATTATTAGCCAACGGAAAGTGCCATTATTTGATGATTTCAGTTTGAGGCAAACATTTTCACACATCTCTATTTTTACCACACCAACCATGCCCTATCTGTTTTGCAAAAGCTAATGTGTGCAATCCACTTCATGGCAAGTGTATCTTTTCAGTCCACAGAAGGCATTGATCAGAAATGTCACAGCCCACGTGTTAAAGGACACTGGCACAGGTTTTGGCAGCCCTCAAGAGGAAGGACAGGACCTGTATTCACTTCCACATCACCAACATGGAGTGGATAGTATAAAACAGCAGTTCTACACAAGAGAAGGCATGCCCAGGGTTATGGTTGCCATAGACTCTACACATGTGTGAATAAAAGCTCCAGCACAAGAGGGACATCTGTACATGAACAGGAAGAACTTCCACTCCATCAAGGTGCAGATGGCATGTGATGCCACTATGAGGATAATCCATGTCTGTGCCAAATAACCAGGCAGCTGTCATGACTCCTATATCCTCACACACTTCTCCATACACATTGAGAATGGGACCTACGCAGATGGATGGCTATTCAGTGAGTCAACACAACACACATCATACCACAGCCACAGGTGCACTCACATGACAGCTTAGCATAGTCATGACACACAACAAGTACTTCATCGACATAACATATGCTCCCTGTCTTACCATGTCACTGTCTGCCCACAGGTAATGCTTGCTACGGCTGCAAGCCATGGCTACTCAGGCCACTTCCAAATCCCCAAACAGTGGCACAGGAGCATTACAGTGAGGCACAGTTAAGAAAAAGAAATGCCACTGAGAACACTTTTGGCCTCCTCAAGACCAGATTCAGGTGCCTTGATCACTATGGGGGAGCACTGCAATATGCACTTTGAAAGGCATACAACATCATCCTGGCATGTTCAATCTTACACAATATAGCAGAGGACACTAGGCTAGTTGATGATCATGAGCCACAACACCCTCTGGAAGTCCCTGTTCTCCAGGCACAGGATGAGGACACCCAGAGAGGGGCAGAAATAAGAGACAAGCTCAACAGGGACCACTTAACCCACAATGAGTATAACACATCAATCAAACACAATACATGTATGTCCATGATCATGCTTGGGGCATGTGTGCAAACACTCTCACACAACACATAGTCATCTCTTTCACTCCACAGGATGAATGTCATACCCAGCCCTGGGATTGCCTGCTACAACCACATATCTGCTACAGGATACAACCCATGCAGCAGCTCTTAAATGGATGTGTCAATATGAGGGTGTGGATTCAATTGGTATCTACCATTCTCACTGTCATGATGACAATGCTACTTCAAGGATATCATACGTCCCTCTGCGAACAAGGTAAAATACTTTGCCCATGTTCATGAGATCCCCTACATGAACTGACAGTAACCAACATATGTTGAACAGAACCAAAACAACCCTACAACCCTTGGAGACATGATAGAGGGATGTCCAATGCAATGACTTGCAATGCATTGGATACCTCTCAGGCTTTCCAGAGGTTAAAGGGGTATTGGAGTTAGTATGGCAACAATAGTGCAAATCCGTATCCAGAACAATAGGGATGGAAATACTGTGTTAGTGTTGTCTACAGCATTGGAGTAACTATGGGAGTCGCGTTTCAAGGCTCACCATGCTGACCTGTTTGTGTGTGCAGCACAATGACCTTGTGAGGCCAACACTAGGAATGGGCGAAAGCTTTCGCATCAAACGAAAATTTGAGAAAAATGGCATTTTCCTCTTGGCAAAAAAATTCCCTGCAAAAAGTGCTGTTTTCCTGCTTTTTTCACCTAGCTCATTGCATTGAAATCAATGGTAATAAACATTTTTCTCCACCACACAAAGGTTTTCTCTACTTTTCCACGGCCATATACAAGGGTATCAGGCTCTCACAACATTCCAATCTGTGTTTGTGAGATTAGAAAGCAGCATGTTTTTGAGACTTAGAAGATTTGAAGCTAATAGAATTGAAGCTTAGTTTAGGGAGTCTCTTAGGTAGGATTGTATTAGGGGAGTCTGGGGGCACTCTGGGGGAGAAGTAGGGATGAAGGAGGTTGACCCCAAATAGCCTAACATTTTATGTGACTGAAATCAAGACACAGGCATCTGGGGTCCACCTTGCTTGTTGATTTTGTTTTTATTGTCTCTGTGCTGGGGAAGTCTGGGGAAAGAAGTTGTAGATTTTGTTTTTTAGTTATTTATTTTTTTTATTTTTTTTACTAACTGTGATAAGATAAGGTGGACAACTTAGGAAATAAAAATAAAATAAAAAAGACATAAATAATTAAACAAATAAATATATTAGACAGTGGACTGGGAGCCTGATGAGAGCTATGTGACTGAGGCAGACCTGATAGAAAGCAGACAACCTTCAGAATTTTGTTGAGGGCCAAGGTAAGACATCACACTCCATCAGTTGTGTATTGTAGTGAGTAAAAACACAGTAGTTGAGAAATGTCTGACAAATGCACAAGTGAGAGGAGGAAAGGTGGAGCAGTGCAGGGATGTGGGAGTAAAGTGGTAGTTCAAAAATGGTTGCTGCAGCATGTGCAATAAATGATGATGATGATGATCTATCTCCTCCCAGGGTGGATGCAGTTTGTCAAAGTCCCACCAATCACACAAGACCAGTCCCCCACCACCACTACCATACACATTTGCCACATTGTGGGTTGTACTTTTTTTTTTTTTTTTTTTTTGAACACTTGACATCATCCTGAATATGTGCCATTGTCAGTTAAGCAGAAAGTAAGTGTTAGGGGCAAAGGACAAATGCACTCTGCATGATAACACATTTTTCAAGTTAAACGTTGCTGTAGGACTCACAACTTTGACTTCCAGCTACTTATTTCTCCACTACAGCCTTCAAAAGAAGTAATATTGTTCTGGGAAATGTTATACCATAGAAATCATAGGAGAAAAATGTTTTACATTGGAGAAAAATGTGTTGGAGTAGGTGAAAAATTTGCTGGAATAGGAGAAAAGGAGAAAACTTTTGTGAAAAAAAAAAGAAAAATCATCTGTTTTTCTTGAAAAGTCATGCGGGCAGTTTTTCTCACTTTTTGCCCACCCCTAGCCAACACCCTCTGCTTCCTGGGGCTTTGTTTACATACTAATGATGTGTTGTTTCAATGTCCCTCTCAAACATACATATTGCTGCTTGGCATACCCTTGCTGACAACCTCATGGGTTCCACAGTTGTCTACTCCTCCATAACACAACAGGTTAATGTGATAATGATGCTTCATCCTGTGCATGACAGACAGACTGTGCAGTTCCAAATCCTGCCATTACTTACCACAGGCATTCTTGGCATGACCCATCATGGAACAGAGTTATGTCCAAGTAACCCTGGGGAAACTTGTCTTCACAGCCATGTAGCTCATCTCCTGCTGTTCTTCAGTCTTGTTGTTTGGTCTTTGGAATACCTGACTTTGGTCGCAACCCCTGTGTAAATGTTTAACTATGACAAAACATGATAATGTATATGTATATGTTTCTCCTCAGATTTAAGGGAAAATTATGCACAGCAATACTGCTTCTTTCAGTGTTCAAAATCCTCTTGGACAAAGTATGAGCAGCTCAAATTGGATCCATGAGTTGCATGTTTTAATGTAAAATGTATTCAATGTTTGCTTCAAGAAGTCTTCAATGCGTATTCGACAATACAAACATGTTCATGCTCTATTGTATTCCCAAACATAATAAAGGAAGCTTATCACTATCGGTGATATATCTGTTGATATTGTTGGATTAGCCATATCTCCAGATAGCAAAATGTTTGTGTGTTATATATCCGTCATACTCATGAATGTATATCCCTAAACTCAGGGGTCCATCAATCAAACATAGAGCAAAAGTGAATTTAGAAATGTATTAATGTAATGAGATGATGGGGGAGATTCATGAAGGTATGCAAAAAGTAGAGATGATTTCTCCATTTGGATCACATGTCCAGTTCCCATGTTATTCAATGGAGCACATGCAATGAGATATTGCACTAGTTTGATATATAGTGGCATAGACTCCATTGAACAACATAGGAACTGGTGAAATGATAGCACTAGGGGAGACACCAAATCCCTATCACAAATAGGTGCATAACTCCCCATGTTCATCCTGCATAGTGTAATCAATTCAGCTGACAATTGTCATTCCCATGATCCTGTCTTGTAGCATAACTCAAGATTTTGATAAACCATTAACACTGGATTAATAGGTGTGTGATGTATTTCTCAAATCAGAGTGTGAATCCCAGCATATGTTTGTTTGGCTGATAATTCCTGTCAGTGGAAACTGAACACAAAAACATGTTTGGCTAACAACACCGTAATAATAACCATACCAGTGGATGGAACCAATTGTGGGCAGTTTTGCACATACTACGCTAAGGGTTATTTGTCAGTTGTTCAAATTCAACTCACATAACTGCCACACAACACCTTCATGTTGTTTATCTCTGGTCGGAGGATTGTGAATTGAATTTGGACAATGCTGTGTGTGCTTAACCATTGTACAACACTTTAAAAACACTTAGTATATGCAGGAGTTGTTTTCACTGCATTGTTTTGTAATGTATTGGAGATATCTATGCCACTTTACCTGTTCCATGACTGAAAGATTCATGCACATAGATTACACGAAGAAGTGCACATTTATTTGGGGAAAAGATCACAAATTGGGATTTTTTGATTTCTTTTGGTGGGGTTTTTGAAGGGGCTGCAGAGATGGTCACCCTCGTAGACTGTCTTTTACCCTGGGTTGGTGCAGGGGTCACACTGGATGGGGAGGCTGTTGCTCTGGACCCCTCTATGGATTGCTGCTCCCTCTCCAGTTGTTGGTTCTACGTCTGATTGCTCTCCTTCCTTTCAAATAGGATTTGGCCCAGCATGTCCTGTTTTGAATTGCCAGATCTTGTTGGTGACTACCTATGGAGTGTGTTATGGCTGGAGATGGTGGAATCATAGGTGGATGCAATGGCTCTGCAACATCTTGTGTTTCTTCATCTTGGCCACTGTATTGGTCCGGATGTTGCTGTTATTCCACTGCTGGTGGTGGTGATGTGTGCTCAGGGGCAGGTGTTGGTAGGCCAGCATGTGGGGATATTGAAGATGCCTGTTCCCCAACCACATCTATGGACTCAGAACTTGCCACAGATGGCTGTCCCTGTTGTTGCTGCTGTGGTGGAGGTATAAAGTCCTCCTGTTGCTGCGAGTGTTGGGGCTCCCCAATCAGACCAAGGTGTTTGTAGTCCAGTGGCCACGGTTCATATCATGGCCACTGGTAGCTGGATCCCTCCCACCTCTGAGCGTGGTTGTACCTGGGACCATATTTTGTCTCCATCCACGTGGGCAGGTGTGGGCATATTGTGGGCCCAAATAAGCCATACTGCGGGGTGGGCACTGTCCCTGAATCTAGTGCCTTCCCATTGGTGGTGGTGGTGGGTCCACAAATTATTGTACTGAGGTGGACGGAGACATCCTCCCCCCAGGAGGCATAGAGATGGGAAAGGGTGTTGGCTGGCTGAACTTCAGTGGAGCTGCTGGTGCTGGTACTGGTGGAGGTGCTGGTACTGCTGCTGATAGTGATTGTGACCACCTGCTTGCCCCCTCTTCAGGATCATCATAGGGGGATGTTACTCGCAGGGTTGTCAAATACCTCCTCCTCACTGTCCTCCTGCTGTGCAGCATGATGTGTAGGGAAATGAGTTGGTGAGGTCTGACAAGACGGATGCATGGCAATGAAAATGACATGCGAATCCTTGAGTGTCAGGATGGTATCCAATGCACTGCATTGCAATGCATGGGATACCACCCTGGCAATCAACAATTGATGAGCCTGACAGGATCCTGAACATCATGTCTGTCCAAGTTCAGTCCTCAGGACCACCAACAGGCCAAGATTGAAGGTTTTTACTGATTAAACACTGGTGAGTTGATCAGTAGCTCATTCATTTTGACTGATACACCTTTGCTTAATGAGGAATATCGTTCAGTCCTGGCCTGTTGGTGGCCTTGAGGACTAATCTTGGACAGACCTGCTATTCATTGATGTACGCAACTTACATTTTTGTTGTTTGTTTCTCATGTGTCATGAGGATACTGTTTGGCCTGGAATCCCTTCTTGCCATCTCCACTCTCCAGGATACATGTGATAACCACAACTTGAACATTACAGTTCAACTGAGAGCAAACAACAGGGAGCAACAACACTATGGGCTCTAACCACATTAATTACCCTCCTTGCCATTCCAACACCTCAGGATTCAATTGATTACCAGGCTCTTAACTCAACTAAGATTGCATTGTTTATAAAGGGTGCATTGGTTTGCTTTGAAGCCGTATTGTTCTTTATTTTGAGGCTTGTGTGTTGTATTTTCAATTGGTTGGTCTCAGTGGAACGGTCATGTGTGAACTGATCCCTGTGGACCAGTGCAATGTAACACTGTTACATTGTGGTGATCCTTGGTTAACCCTTGGAGTGCCAAATGGGTAGTCAATGCATTGTCGACCAATGCGTTTGATCATCCCGCTAGCACTCAGGGGGTTAGATGATGACATCCTCATGGCTACATGTTTAACATTGTGTTGGAAAATGAGAGAGCTTCACATGGCAACATGATGGTGAGCATTGTTTTCTGTAGGGTGTATAATGAACAACACAGCAATGAGGGAGTTAAAGATGGATTTGGACAGGATTTATTGTGTAAATGAATGCTGGCCATGTGTTTGGTGTGACTGTGTTGGGCTGTGGTAGCTGCGAGATATGGTGTATTTGATTATGGAATGATGCACTTACAGGTAGTGTGGAGGGTGCAGTCATCCCCAGTATCTGATCCTTCAAGAATCCCCTCAACGGTTGTGGCCGACACTCTGAGCCTGAGCATCTCCTTCCATGGGTTAAAGTTGATGTTATGAGGCGGACCACCTCAGGTAGCTTGCATGTACATGGTGACCTCTTCCATCTTCCTTTTGACCATCCACTTACAGTCACCCCAGCATTTATTAATGGAATCCAAGGTTCTCTGGCAGGTGGAGACTGCAGTTGCCCAGCTGAGAAACTGACTCCAGGTGACGTTCTTCTGAGCCCACAGACCAGGAACCCTCTCTCTAGGGAAAAGGATGTTCTCCCTGTCCATGATACTCTTGACAAGGACCTTGTTCTCCTTGTAGGAATATTTGGGGTACCTCAGTGTATCCTTATTAGCTCCAGCCTGTGATGAGTCAGAGCTCTGGCTTGAATGTCCTCCCTGCAATGCTCCTGGCTGTGTAGGGTGCTCACTGACAACTACACCTTGTCCCACTGACAGTTCTGTCCCTGTCCTCAGTGATCCTGTTCTTGGCCAGGTCCCCCTCTGCCCAACGGATCTCCTACTCCTACCCTTACTGGGGGATGTCATGCTCTCCTTCCTCCTCTCCTACTCCTCTCCCCATCCTTCTGCCCTCCCCTCCTCAACATCTTGCACCCATTCACACACAGGCCCTCACAGACACACTCAATCCCATTCACTCTCTGTCACTCTCTGACTCACACTGTCAAAATAAAAGATAAGAAATGTGTAGTGTGTTATAAACAAAAAAAGGTATGTGTGTGTGCATATGTGTTTGTTTGTATGCGTGTATATGGAATATGTGCCAAGGTGTATTATGTATCGCTGTATTGTACTAACTCTCTGCAACTGTCTCCGCTCCAAATTCCTTCTACCTTAATTGTCTGCTCCTTTCTCCCTCTCTTTATACGCTATCCTCTGCTCCTGGGACCTGTACTCTAGCTTGCCAAAACACAGACAAGGTATGTCTTTTATTTTGGGGCACATATAGTTGTATTGGAATGTATGTGATACTTCGGCGTATTGTGATTGGCTGTTGGGTTTGAACTTGTCTTGACAACAATCAGGGTTGCTAGATAATGTTGACTGTTATCTTTTTCCTTGTAATTAGACGTATCGTATGTTAATTATTGGCTGCCTGGGACGCACAGAAAGGTGAAAAAAGATGCAAAGCAGGTTTTAGAATTCCCCACAAGCCCTAAGAAGGGGAATCATGTCAGGGCTGTGGGGGGGTCAAAGAAAGCTTGTAAGGGGTATCTGCCCCTTTAATGTTTAAGAAGGGGTGGGGCATGGGAACCAATATAAAGGGTTACACTTGGAGCATCACTTCCTTTTCAGAAGTGAATACCAAAAGTATCGGATCGGCTTACTTGTGCTGTCTTCCATGGCGTCATCTGCTTTTCTGTTGGCTGAAGTCCGGCGGTGGTGATTGGCTGGGGTAGCAGCTTTCTTGGAGGATGGATTCTACTGGCGTGTCTTCGGCAGGGGTGGCCGCCTGGCTTACGGGGAGCATCCGGACGCAGCCACCTGTTCGACTGACCCTTGGGTCGGACAGTGGAACATCCCTCAGCCTAGCCCAGCCGGCTTTTGGAAGCAGCGGGTCCCCTTTTCTGGCTCCAGTTTCCTGATGCAGGTGTCTGTTGCAGCTCTGCAGCCCTCCAGATGGACAGGGGTTCTGGGGTCCTTTCCTCCTTTCTGTCTCCCTGGGTCCTGTTGCCTCTTTTCTGTTCTCCTATTTTGCCTGCCTCAGCTCCTGGTGGCTCTGTTGGGCTGCTTTTGTCTTCCTTGTTTGTTTGCTGGTTTCCCTGTTCTCTCTCTTGTTCTGCTGCCCCTCCCCCCTCACTTTCATTTTGCCCCTGTTCCTGGCTGCTCTGTCTGCTTTTTCCTTCTTGGTAGGTCCTGTGGGCTTTCTTCTCTTAATGTTTGGGTCTGTTTGTCCTGCTGTGGGTGCTGGGTGTGCTGAGGGTGATACTCTGGGACCCTGTCCTGGTGATGTGTGGTTGCAGGGCTCTACCTGCTGTGTTGAGTATATATAAAAAAAAAAAAAAAAAAAAAAGGTCGAAACAAATGACTGACTAACTATGTATCTGTGTGTGTGTATATATATCTGGAAACTATATATATATGTGTGTGTATATGTAGATGACAAAATGTATGTTTGTGTGTGTTTATATTCTAGGTAAAAATATGTGTGTGTTGATATATGAGAACATGCATATGTGTGTGTGTATATATATGAGAACTTATATTTGTGTGTGTGTGTATATATATGAGAACTTATATTTGTGTGTGTGTCTATGAGAACATGTATGTATATGAGTATGTGTATATATCTGTGAACATATGTATGTGTGTGTGTGTGTATGTATATGTGCACATATGTATATGTGTGTGTGTATTTATATGTGTACATGTATATGTGTGTGTTTGTGTGTATGTATATGTGAACATGTATATGTGTGTGTATGTATATGGGAACATGTATTTGTGTGTGTGTATGTCTATGTGAACGTATATATATTTGTGGGCATATATATGAGACAATATGTGGGTGTGCATATTTATATGACTAAATATGTATGTGTGTGTACATATGGTACGAAATATTTGGTGTGTGTATATATATATGTATATGTGTGTATATATATGTATGTATGACCAATATGTGTATGTGTGTGTGTATATGTATATATTTGGAACAATATATATGTGTTTGTGTATATCTCATGAAATTAGAAGGCATAATAACGGCAAACGGGCATTGATGGTGACGGTGGCCTGCACGGGCCTGGCTATAAAAAAAAAAAAAAAAAAAAAATTCAATAAAGGCATAGATACTTATTTTAAAAATAAAATAATATTTAGACAGGGTGTGGGGGCCTTGGGTGCCCCTGGTGGGTTTTTTGTTTTTCTTTTTCCTTTGTCCTAGGTGCTGTTTCCTGTTCGGTGGACTGTACTGGCGAGTGGGGTTTTTTGGAGCCTCTGGTTTTGGTCCCCCTTTTTCTTTTCCAGGGTTTACCTGTGTGTCGGATTTCTTCTGCTGGAGCTGATTCTGGTGGCATGGATGGGTGCCTCTGCTGAGCTGGCTGCTACGCAGTCTGTACCTCCCATTGTGTGGTGGCAGGTATGGGATTGCCTGGGGCAGTGATTCTCTACCTGGGGTGCCGTGGCACCTTGTGTTGGTTTCCCTTTTCTTTTCAGGGTTCACCTGGGTAGCGGAGTGCTTCAGCTGGTGAGGATCCTGGTGTGGCACTGATGGGTGCCTCTGCGGAGATGGAAGTTACGCAGTCCGTGCCTCCCGTTGCGATAACAGGTACGGGATTGCCTGGGGCCGTGATTCTTGGCCAGGGTGCATGGCACTGTGGAGTGCCGTGGGGATCAGCTTGGGGTGCCCCATGTTCTCTATGTCGATGTTGACACACTATGTGTATATTTAATTGTGTTTATGTTGTGTGCAACATGTTTAGTTTGTTTTTCTGGTTGTGCAATGTAAAAATACTGTATAATTATGTATTATTCCCTTCAGTATGTGTTTGTTATATTACATTAACAGTTTGGCTGCAGTCCCTGGTGTTGGGGGTCTGGGTTAGTCTAGGTTTGGCATGTTGGGAGCTCTCGGGGACCAGGGAGCGCAGGGGTGATCCCCCCCTCTTGCTCCTGGTGGTGGTGGTGGGTGTTTCTGGGGCTGGTCTTGTTTCTACTGGGGCGCCCGTTGCAGGGGCTGGTGTGGTTATTCCTTCGGCTGCTTCCCAGTTATTGGGGTTAGGGGCTGCGGCTGGGTGTTCACTCTTTTGGGGGGGTTCCCATGGCGGCCGTTGGACTGCCTATTTTTGCTGGGCCAGTCCTTTGGGGCTACATTTGAGGGTTGAGGTTCGGGAGAAGTTTTGAAGGTTGTCATGGTTTGACTGATTTCGTCACACGCTATGCTGTTGATTACTGCTGCCTTTCCTTCCCTGGTGGGCTGAGTCGGCTGGGGTTGACCAGACTGCCTTGATCTCTCTGTTGACATGGTTGCGCACCTGCTTGTTTCTCAGCTAATCCCTTCCAGGCTGTTTCACGCAGCTGGCTCCCTTCCTCCTTGCCCTTATGTTTGCTTCGGTGCGAGGGCATTTTCCTGCATCTAATTATCTGTGCATGACCTGCCTTCCTCTGATGTCCCTTCTGACTCCTGGCTTATTCTTGCTGTTGCTGATCTCTGTATTCCTGATCCTGGCTTGTCTGCGTACCTGCATAGGTTCCTGACCCCGGCTTGTCTTTTGGTCTATGCTCCTGGATTGCGGTTTTGCTTTGGTTGTTTCACTAGGGGTTTTTTTTTTTTTTTTTGCACTTTGCATTTGTCTGGTTCCTGGCCTTCCAGAGGAGCAAATTTGTGGATATTTATTCTTGGCTTTCCTTGGAAGAGGCTCCTCCGGACCGGGATATTCAGACTGCTGCTGGGACGAAGGCGGTGAAGTTGTGGTGGTATTGGAGGATACCCAAAGTTTTCAGGGATTGCTTTTGGGCGTTTTTTCAATTCTTGCTAGCGTGTTAGGTGGGCGTTTTCTGCTGCGTGCTCCTCCTTGTTCTGTTACTAGGCCATGATTTGGCACGCCTGCTGGATTTCTGGGGCTCGAATAGGGTGTTGGATTTGTGTACAGTGGCAGCGTGTTCTTTGCGGTTCGGGTCCTTGTTTGGGCTGGATTGGGTTGGCCTCTTTGGCCTGTGACTTGGGGTCTTCCGGTTTGATGAGGGACCTGGTTTTTCCTGGAAGTCTTTCCAATTGTCATCGCTTTTACTTTGTGGGTTGTCAGGATGCAGAATGGTAAGGTTGTTTTTTGTACTCTGACGCTATGGGGGTGGTGCTGGCGGTTCATAACTTGTTTTCCTCTTCTGTCCCTGTTCTGTCTGCTTTGTTGTTCGGTGCCATCTGTCTGAGTCCTGATATATCTTTTTGGGAGCGGCGTGTGCCTGGGTTCTGTATGTGGCTGCTGATGCACTTTCTCGATTCCTGGTCGTGGAGTTTGGTAGGCATGTCTGGGGGCGACAGCTGTGGGGTACTCCTTGTCCTGACCACTGGTGGGATCTTGGTGGCCTACAGTTGTATCCGGGGGAGGTATTCATTGGCTCCAGCCTCTTTGGCAAGGTGTGCGGTTGCTTGGGATGAGTGGATCAGTTGGAGGCTGTGGTGGGGGATGCTGTGAGGATTGATGGGGTGTTGTGGTTGGTACTGGAATTGGTTTAGTCGGGGTGTATTCCCGGCGGCTATTGGGGGGCCGGGTGTCTGGGTTGGCTTTTGGGTTGTTGCGGGGGGGCAGATTGTTCATAGGAATTTGGGGTGCGCAAGTCTTTGCGGTCTTGACTGGTGGTGGCGCAGTCTGATACTCGGCGCCTGGTTTAGTTCTCACTCTTGCAACAGTTATCTTCCAGGTGTTTGCTGGGCTCATTCTGGTCAGTGTTTGGGGTGGCTTATTGTTTTGCTTTTTTGTGGCTCTGCATCTGGGGGAGTTGTTTAGTTCTTTTCAATTCAGTCCCGGTGTGTGTTTCTGGATTTTGTGCGTTTGCTTCTGGTTCTCTCTCGTTTCGTATCCGCTGCTTCGAGAGGGATGTCTATGGTTCTGGGGTTTGGGTGACTGTTTTCGGTGGCGGGTTTGGATATCATTGGGGCTGCTATGAAGGCGGATATGACTGGTTTGGGTACTGAGTCTGTTTGCTGTATCGGTCGGTGGGAGTCCGCACGGCTTTCTCTTCTGTTAGGCCGGACAGGATGGTTGGGTGTCGAGTTGTAGTTTCTGTTGCTATACTGTGTTTTTTGTTTTCTGTTCAGGTCACGGCCTTGTTGCTGCTGGATTGTTGGCCACTTTCGTTATTTGGGTGTGATGGAGAGCGGCGGATTGTGGTGGTGGGTGCTGCTGTCTTTCAACCCTTTGTTTTTTCGTTGGTGTCCTGGTTTGTCTATCTGGGTCCGCAGTGGTCTCGCTTTCTTCCTGAGGTTGGTTGGTACGTTTAGTGGTCCCCCTTGGGTTCTTGTGGTGCACTTGTGGGGGTAATGACCTTGGCTCTGGCCTAGCTTGGCTTTTGGTGCGGCCATTCATGGGAAATTTTTCTGTTCTCCTTTGCCATTTCCCTAGGCTGGTGTTCCGTGGCCAGTGATTATTCCACGCCAGTGCTGGGTTGGTGACAGGGATCGCAGGGCATTGGAAGTACGGGATATGTCTGACTCGACGCGTGTTGAGTGTGTCATTCACAATTGGGGGTTGTCTGTGCAACATTCTGTTTTTGTGGATTCGTCTTTTCCTTGTTTAGGTCAGATGGGGTGGCTCACTGTGCGGTTGGGCTACATTTTCTTTTTTCTTTTCGTTTCACTTTGGACATTTTTGGGGGGGTTTGGAGCAGGCCATAGCTTTCTATGGGGGGAAGGGCCTGGCTGCATAGGATGTACGCATCAGGCCCTGTGGCGCTTTTGGCCCTTGCCAATAGGAAAAATGGTACATCATGTTTGGAATGCATGGTTAACAGGTGGATGTCAGGCCAGCGGCCTTGGGCATTAAGCACCCGGACCACGGTCGCGGGTTGTGGTCACCGCCCCTCATTGAGCTGCACAGACCAGCTAATGGGGTGTGGTGGAATGGAGGAAAAGATGGGTTGAGCCTTTTGGGGCTCAGTAGGGTGGGCATAAGTTTATGCCTAGCATTTGGCAAGGGCTTAAAGTTGTGGTGGTTATTACATTTTAAGTTAATAAAGCTGTGGCCTGGTTTTACATCCAAACAAGTTGTGTGTGTCTTTATTTGATCTATACCACATGCCCTAGACAAGAATTCCCCACAAGCCCTAAGAAGGGGAATCATGTCAGGGCTGTGGGGGGGTCAAAGAAAGCTTGTAAGGGGTATCTGCCCCTTTAATGTTTAAGAAGGGGTGGGGCATGGGAACCAATATAAAGGGTTACACTTGGAGCATCACTTCCTTTTCAGAAGTGAATACCAAAAGTATCGGCCCTCCCTCCCTCCCTGTATTTGGGTTTTATTGTTAGTTTGGGGTTTGTTTTCTGGTGAGTTTTGGGTCATGAAAGTACCTGGGTTTACTTTATTTGTCACAGCTTTTGGCGCTTTTGGCCCTTGCCAATAGGAAAAATGGTACATCATGTTTGGAATGCATGGTTAACAGGTGGATGTCAGGCCAGCGGCCTTGGGCATTAAGCACCCGGACCACGGTCGCGGGTTGTGGTCACCGCCCCTCATTGAGCTGCACAGACCAGCTAATGGGGTGTGGTGGAATGGAGGAAAAGATGGGTTGAGCCTTTTGGGGCTCAGTAGGGTGGGCATAAGTTTATGCCTAGCATTTGGCAAGGGCTTAAAGTTGTGGTGGTTATTACATTTTAAGTTAATAAAGCTGTGGCCTGGTTTTACATCCAAACAAGTTGTGTGTGTCTTTATTTGATCTATACCACATGCCCTAGACATGAGTTGCGTGGATATTTTGGGCCTATGCTCATTAGCCATTCTGGTATGAGTATACCAGTATGAGTATGTATTGAATTCAAAGTAAATTATTTATTATTATGGAACGTTGGCCTTTTTTTTGCCCTACTGGCTGTTTTAACTGACTTAGTTGAATCCCTAAAAGAGATATTAAAAAATTACCTAATGATTTAGGTAGTGAGGCTTGCTTTGGTACAAGCTATACCACGCAGTTCTGCAGTCTGTCCCCTTGCATGTAAAGCCCCACCGAGAACCATTCCCAGTGCTACACACAAATAAAATGACTTTAAATGCACACATACTAGGCATGTAAAGTCTACCTCGGAGCAAAGGGGTGGGCTTACAAAGGATGATTGGCAGCTCCTTGGATGGAAAGTGCTGCCAATCATGTAGCATGTCATCAAGAGGGTGGCTCTCTACCTCTAGCAACAGGAACAACTTTAGTTATTTCCCCCAGCCTTAACCCCTGAGTGCCAGAGGAGTATGCAACACATTGCAGAGCAATGCATTGTATACCCCTCTGACACTCAAAGGGTTAAAAGGTACCTGCTCTCTACAGGGTGGTTTTGAGTTTAAAGTGACTGGAGGGAGTTGAATGTGACCAGTCCACTTTAATGCGATTTCCCTGTACTGTGTTAGCAATTAAAGAAGCAGGAAAATGTTTTTTGAAAATCTATATGTGATAGAACATTTTCCTGCTTCGAAAAACAAGGGTACTTCCACTGCTGTCAGATGTTTTATACAAATGTTAAAACAATTCAAATAATCAGGAAATGAATGTACTGTGTGTTTACTTCCTGAAAGTTCTAACTGACAGCATGACTCAGCAGCTTTTTTACATCCTATGGAGAGCTGTTTATCACTGACTCTTTTCTCAAATAGAATGTAACAGAATAATTTGAATTTGACCACTAGAAGGCACTGTTAATTATTAAAAAAAAAAACCACAAGTTTAAACTGTAAAAACCTTGGAAATATACATCTCTCAGTATTGGAAGTACCCTTATTTTACTCACAGGAAAAGCCTGTAATATATGTATTTGGATAACAAAAGTTTACTACCCACATAGTGTAGGCTCTGTGTATATTTGTAGCAGTGTATGTGGTAATAATTGCCCAGGTCTGAAATTAATTAGCTGAAAGTGCCTAGCAAATAAAGGTTCATTTCTCAAAAATGATTTATGTTACAAACAAATATATAACATAGTGTATGTATATATGTATATATATATGTATATATATATACTAGCAATATGGGATGGCGCTGCCCGTCAGGCTATATAGGGAATTAATGCACACATACGAATGCAAGACACACACACAGACACACATGCAAATGCATACGCATGCACTGAGATGCATAATGAGCAACACAGTCATACATACATACATGCAATGCACAACATGCAGACACATATAGTGTGATACAGACATGCAACACACACAGTGAGGAACACACAAGCACACACAGAGACACACACATACACAGAAGGGAGTCATAAGGGGGTGACTTATGTGTCATTGTAATGAGTTTGTACTTATGCCTCCACTGTGGCATTCATTCATATAGTTGAAATGCATGTGGTAATTGCACATACTATGGTGGAAGGTGGATCATGCTGGCTCCCAAGTTGTGAGTGAGGGTGAGACTATGGTGGAAGGTGGATCGTGCTGGCTCCTGGGGTGTGAGTGAGTGTGAGTGAGTGAGAGGGTGTAAGTGAGAGGGTGTATGAGAGAGGGTTTATGAGTGAGAGGGTGTATGAGTGTGAGAGTGTGTGTGATTGAGTGAGTGTGTATGATTGTGGGAGTGGGAGATTGAGTGTGTGTGTTTGTGTCTGATGTGTTTCTATTTGTGTCTGATGTGTTTGTGTCTGATGTGTCTGTGGTGTAGGAGCGAGTGGCAACCATTTTGTTTTTTCAGTCACTTGGATAGTGGTGGGCAGGCTGGATAGTGGGGTCAGGCCAACTCCCTGCATGATTTAAATCACTCCCCCATTGAATCACCCAATGGGAGCAGTAACTCCTCCTTACTTAAGCTGAGGTAAAATAGCAATATAACACACAGTGGCTCTTCAGTTGAGGCAACATAGCAATATGCTGAGGGAACAAATAGAAAGTGGTGTTTGAGGCTTGTCCTCTGTAACATACAGCAAAGCATCTCTCTCCCTTTAAGAAGAAAGGGTGGGATTCAGGAAGCAGGAAGTGGAGGAGTGACAGTTGAAAACAAACAGCGAGGTTGACTGAAGAGATGAAAAGAGTTAAATAAAAGAGTTGCTATTAAGTTTATCCCTGAGTTTGTATTTTATGGAAGCATTACACCCTGGTACTGAAACAGTGTATGGAGGGTTACACTTATCTGTGGGAGGTGAAACAGTGTGTTTGTGGGGTCATGATCCTAAGTGAGAGTGTGGACCAGGAGAAGTTATTGATATCCCCTACTTCAGGACCGAGTGGCAGCTATATATTTTTTTTGTCAGTTGGATAGTGGTGGGCGGGCTGGAGGGGGCGGGCCAGCTCCCTGTATGATAAACATGCCCCCATTGAATCACCCAATGGGAGCAGTAATATCCCCATTGAATCACCCAATGGGTGTTGTGTCTCCTGATGAGACATAAATTATGTAATGAGGCATTCTGTGCAATGTCTGTGTGTTTTCTGAGGAGGAACCATAAATTATGCAATGAGGCTTTCTCTTTTATATATATATATATATATATATATATATAGATATACAGACTATATATAGGAAGTTTTTAACTCTCTTTAAAATTAACTAAACATATCTCACAGTACATAGTGCCCAAAGAATACCAATTTAAATTGAATCACATTGTAAATGTATTGGGACTTGGTTCATTGTTGGATGGTTGTGTGTATGAGACAGGAAAAAAAAGACATGCCAATCTTTTAACTGGATTACGTCAAATCATTCTTCATAGATTCCTGTAGAATATAACATGCATGTGCTTTGTATCTAAATGTGATAAGAGGCGCTAAATAAATCAAAGCACTGTGTCAATTGACACAAATATATAGTCTATTTAAAAGCAACTTCTATTCTCTCTTATACTAAAAGAGAATAAAAATAAAATGAAAGAAGATAAAACAGTGCAATACAAATCAAATGTATAAAGCTGCTCTAACCACAAACTCCTAAAGTGCATACAGTTTAAACATGAAATATATATATTTGGTGACCGCAACCAGTAATAGTGACATTAAATTATAACATACAATGTGTGGCAGTATATTATATACCCAATATATGTAGTAAAATATTTGTGCTTGCAAAAACATAGTAATGTATAAATTAATATAATGTATCAACCAGTTATTCATAAAGTGATATCCATCTCCAATAATTCATGCATTGATTACATGCAAAAAACTAGAAGTTCACATAAAGTGTGATCTGTTTCACATACACATATATACAAATGAACACAATAGTCCGAAATATGTATCAAGTGGGTGAATAGGATTCTCCATTATTTCAGATTAATAAATGTTGGGGCACTCACTTCTAATATCACCTCCTGGCTGACATGTCCATCAGGCAGGCTGTAAAAGCTTGTGTGGAATATTCGGACTGCCCCCACTCAGTCAACAACCAGTCGGCCCAACCTTAATAGTCTTCTACACAGCACAAGAAAGTAAGATTGTACTTGCAAGACTTTCTACCCCTGAGGGGTTATCTACCCCTCTCTGGTTTTTGGCACGTGGGGAGAATTCTCACAAACGGCCCCACTCGGTCTATCCATTCCTTAAATCCTTGGATTCGGTAATAGGATGATGAATTCTCACGTGAATCAAAATAGTATAGTGGGACTTAAATAAAAACTTATAAACTCAAATGAAATAAAATATAAAGTATTTATTTTATAAAAAACACAGATAATACACAGTGGTTCTAAAATTACACAAATAATTCTACGTGTTTCATAACCTCACTGCGTCATTTCATCAGGAAACAGAGTATCTCCTAGAATACTGCAAAGGATACAATTAAAAAATCCTAAAACTACACTCCATAAATTTAAAGACTCAAGTCTATGACGAACATGAGTCGCAATTAGTGGGATCCAATTTATCTCAATGCAGTAATTAACTTGGGAGAACTCGATTTCTACATAATGTAATTAACTAGACTCAAAATTACAAACGTATAATGTGTACAAGTCCCAGATATACATTTATAAAATGTTACAATATTAAAGATAAAACTTTATATTAATTTAAAGGATTTCTCTACATGTTTATAAGAATGATTTGAAGTTTTTAAATCTATATTGAATATAAAAACGTGAAATGAGATAAAAGGCAAAATACCTCCAAATGTTAACGTAGGCACTTCCGTGCCTAACCCATCTGTACCAAAAGGATTATACTACATTCCAAAATGTATACCTCTATATGAAAGAGTGGAAGAATGTGTAACACACTAGATGTTGGGAACTAACATCTCCAATATAACAGTGAAATAGCATAACTGGCTGGAAAAAGATTTAGAGTCTCCAACATAGAAGGTAAAAGCACACACATGTATACATGCACACATGTATACAAAAGCACATGTGTACATGAATCCACAAATGAGATGGCACATAGCACAAAAGAAGGATATAAACCTCTATAGCATAAAATAGTAGCTCAATAAGATCTCTTGAATATATATCCAAAATAAAAATATGTATCAAAATAACGTACTAGAACTAGAGAGGGTACAGCAAAGAGCAACAAAATTAATTTAAGGAATGGAGGATGTATGAGGAAAGACTAGACAAACTTGATTTATTTACTCTAGAGAAAAGACAACTGAGAGGAGATCTTATGAGAGGTCACTACAAGGATCTCTGTGGTGAGCTATTCATTCCAAGACCTGATCAGAAGACCAGGGGACACCTTTTGAGATTAGCGGAAAGGAAGTTTAGACTTTAGCAGAGGAAGGGTATTTTTACAGTAAAGTCTGTTAAATTGTGTAATTCCTTGCCAGAGGAGGTGGTTATGGCAGATGCAGTGGATACATTTAAGAGGAGATTAGATACAATTCTTTCAAAAGGGAACATACAGGTTTATACTTTATATTAGTTGGCAAATCAGGAAGGTCTGATAAAGACTAACTTATTTGGTAGCAGGAAAGCTATACAGTTCTCATGTCACTACGGTATGAGGCAAAGGTTGAACTTCATGGACTTTTGTCTTTATTCAACCTAATTTACTGTTACTATGTAACTGCTAAACTAAACAAATTAATAATCAAAACATTAAAAATAATAAAAAATACAAATAAAATTGAAAATGGAAAAGGGAAGGATATTGCTCTGATGTATTCCTAATTCACATATGTTTTTTCTAACACATAACTGTTTTATGTTTGATAATCGCTACTTTCCAATGTAATTATGGGTTTGTTTGAAGAATTATATATTTGGAATAATAATCCAAATGGGCACAAATCTGGTCCTCTACAAGAGGTACATAGACAATATTGTAATAATTTGGGAAGGAGAACATACCATGGCTGATGATTTCTGTAAATATATAAATAAAAATGATTTGGGCCTCAAGTTTACCATCAACAAAGGGTATAATACAAATATTATTGCATTTTTGGATATCATTCTAGAAGGTGTACCAGAACAAAATATAAGAATATGTTATGGACCGGGAACCAGACAGGACACAAAAAGGTAAAATGCAAAACATCTTTATTAAAGTAACAAAAAATAAACAAAACAGAATCGTGATCCAGGAGCATAAACCAAATGACAAGCCAGGGTCAGGAACTAGGACAGGTACTCAACCAAGACAGAGTCTGGAGCACAGAAGTCCGCAAAGTCAGTAACAAGCCAGTGGGTCTGGAGCCAGAAGGGTCATCAGAGGAAGCCAGATCATACAAGGATAAACAGGAGCTTAGTAGAATCACAGCAGTCAGTAAAAAACACAAGGACAGTGAGGAAGTGAGCCAAGCTGATTTAAATACCCTGGGAGGGTTGACTGATAACAGTCAGGTGAGCAATCAGAGAGGTCAGCCGATCAGGCTGAGCCAGAAACTCAGAAGACAACAGCAGTGGATAGCAGAGCACTAGATTAGCTCAGACATCAGAATCAATAGGCAGAGTTGAGCTGCTCAGCAAAACTTTGACAGTACCCCCCCCCCACAGCAGGGAAGGACCAGGTTTATGGGGAAAGTGTGCATGGAAAGCACGGAGTAGGGCAGGGGCATACACATCTGTGGCTGGAACCCCTGAGCGCTCTTCTGGACTGTAACCCTTCCAGTGGACCAAATATTGAAGGCTTCCTCGGAACCTACGAGAGTCAACTATGGATCGGACCTTGTATTCCTCATGGCCGTCTACGGGCACCAAACGAGGTCGAGGAGTGACCATAGTGAAACGATTACATACCAAAGGTTTCAGCAGCGAGACATGGAACACATTGTGTATCCGGATATTGGGAGGAAGGTCTAGGGCATAGGCCATAGGGTTCACACGTCAAAGGATATGGAAAGGCCCCACAAAACAGGGAGCCAGTATCTGAGAGACAACTAGGAGGTGGAGATTTCTGGAGGACAACCAGACCCTCTCCCCGACCTGGTAGGAGGGTGCAGGTAGGTGTTTACGATTTGCCTGGAGCTCCTGGGATTGTTGTGGGTTTTGCAGTGACTCTTGGACCTGCACCCATGTGGAAAGGATCTGCTGGAGATGACTGTAGTAAAACGATTACATACCAGGGGCTTCAGCAGCGAGACATGGAACATATTGTGTATCCGGATATTGGGAGGAAGGTCTAGGGCATAGGCCATAGGGTTCACACGTCAAAGGATATGGAAAGGCCCCACAAAACAGGGAGCCAGTATCTGAGAGGGCACTTGGAGGTGGAGATTTCTGGAGGACAACCAGACCCTCTCCCCGACCTGGTAGGAGGGTGCAGGTAGGCGTTTACAATTAGCTTGGAGCTCCTGGGATTGTTGTGAGCGTCTCAACGACTCTTGGACCTGCACTCATGTGGAACAAATTTGCTGGAGATGATCCTCCAATGCTGGGATCCCCTGAGGAGCTAATGAATCTGGAGTCATGAAGGGTTGATACCCATAATGCACCATGAAAGCGGAGAGCCGGGTAGAAGCCGAGACAGCACTGTTATGAGCAAAATCTGCCCAATGTAGCAGGTCCGACCAGTTGTTCTGATGGTCTGACATGTAACACCGCAGGAATTGCTCCAAGGCCTGATTAGCCCTTTCCACTGCCCTATTCGACTGCAGGGAACCCCGTGTAGTCGATAGATCTTTTTGACAAAGACCTTAGCCAACTCTTTAGTGGATGGAAGTGTTTTGAATAGTATGCAATGAATCATCTTAGAAAATCATTCAACAACCATGAGGATGACAGTGTTACCATTAGACAAAGGAAGATTGACTATGAAGTCCATGGCAAGGTATGACCATGGCTTCTCCCCATTGAGTATAGGTTGGTGAAGGCCTACTGGAAGGTGACGGGGGGATTTAGTCTGAGCACAGACTGGACAGGCAGCAACAAAGGCAGCAATATCTTTGCTAAGTTCTGGCCACCAGAAGAGACGGGAAACCGACCAAAGAAGCTGGTTCTTTCCAGTACCTTTACAGTACCTTAGTATGGAGGTTAATAGGTACCAAACAGCGCCCAGAGGGAGTCTCAGCATGTGCATCTACTTGGGTGGCCTGTATTTTCTCCCCAAGGGGAGATGTTATGGTGGTATGTATGGTGGGCAGTACTTTGTCCTGAGGAATAATAGGAGTAGGAGGACTCTCCTCTTTAACGCCCGAAAATTGTTTGGATAGGGTATCGGCCCGGACATTTTTGGTACCTGGCAGGTACGAGACCACATAATTAAAACAAGACAAGAATAAGGCCTACCTGGCCTGCCTTGGAGACAAGCACTTAGCTTCAGACAAGTATGTAAGGTTTTTATGATCAGTGAGGTTTAGGACTGGCATGGGAGTTCCCTCAAGCAAATGCCTCCATTCTTTGAGAGCCAGTATTATCACCAGAAGCTCACAGTCGCCAGTTTCATAATTGCACTCAGCAGGACTTAGCTTCTTCAAGAAATACCCACACGGGTTGAACTGGCTCTCAGAAGTAGGACGTTGAGACAGGGGGGCGCCTTCTCCTGTCTCAGATGCATCGACCTCAAGTACAAATGGAAACTCGGGTTTTGGGTGTGCCAAAATGGGTGCTGCTGCAAAAGCAGCTTTCAGTTGCTCAAATGATCTGAAGGCCTCCGGGGACCAGTTAGTGGTGTCATCATCTTTTTTGGTCATGTCGGTAAGGGGTTTCACTGTAGAGGAAAAATTGCGGATACATTTCGTATAGTAGTTAGTGAACCCAAGAAAACGTTGGAGGGAGAGAAGACCTACGGGTCGGGGCCACTCGAGAACTGCCAAGAGTTTCTCAGGGTCTAGAGTGAAACCAGCCTCTGGGATTACGTATCCCAAGAAGGTGACCTGTTTGCAGTGGAACTCACACTTCTCCAATTTGCAAAACATTTTGTTCTCTATTAACCTTTGCAGAACTCGATCTACATCTGCATGGTGGCTTTCCATGGATGCAGAATGGATCAGAATGTCATCTAAGTACACCACCACGCATTGTTGGAGCATGTGCCAGAGGAAGATTGACACTAACAACTATCTTAATTTTAACAGCAGTCATTATAAGGGTTTGAAAACAAATATCCCTTATAGTAAATTTAGGAGAATATAGGGGAATTTCACGAACATGAGAGATTTTTATGTTGAGGTTAACATTTTGATTAATAGATTTACAGAAAAAGAATATCCAGAACAATTAATATTAGATTCATATTATAGAGCTAGAAGTATAGAACGTGGAGATATGTTTAAAAATAATTTCAAAATGAATAAAAATAATAAAAACAATACAAAATATAATAATGTTTCCTTCATAACCCAATACAATTGTGCACATTGAAAAATAAAATAAATTTTTAATAAACATTGGAGTATACTTATTGGTGATCCTATGTTAAGGAGAGATATTGAGGATGTCCTTAGGATTGTATACAGAAAGGCTAATGGAAATATATTCCTGATTAGACAATGCATGAATTGTGAATATTATTTATATTTGATCACTTGCAAATGTGGCCTACAAGACTTCACCACTCAGCATCTTAGGATCAGGTTTAAATAGCATGTCAGGAATGTTAAAAATATATTTTTATTCTTTGTAGTGTCAAGACATTGTGGTACATATCATCAGTCGAATCCAGAAGTTCTAAGTATTATACCTATTGAACATATAAGAGGTCAAAGTAAGAGCGATAAACTTACCACATTGAAAAATAGGGTGTCTTTCTGGATTTTCACTCTGGGAACCCTTAGTCGAGAAGGTCTGAATGGAAATATAGAGACACCTATTTGAATTAGGAATAAATTGGAGGAATATCCTTCCCCTTTCCATTTTCAATTTTATTTTTTATTATTTTTAGTTTGGGATTTTTAACTTATTTTAAGAGGCTATTTTGTTCCATATTTTTATGTTGGGTATATATTGAAGAGATCTAATCAATCTACTATTTTATGTTGGAGATTTGTATATCCTTCTTTTGTTTTATGTGCCATTTTATTTGTGAATTCATGTATACAGATGTTTTTGTATACATGTGTGCATGTACACATGTGCTTTTACTTTCGATTTGTGAAAATATACATATGTTTTTCAACATTCTATGTTGGAGCCTCTAAATCTTTTTCCAGTCATTTTTGCAATTGCACCGTTATATTGGAGATGTTCGGTCCCAACACTGAGTGTTTTCTACATTCTTTGTCATGGTTTGACTTATCTGACCTTAAACTCGACTGTTGATTACTGCTGTCTTTCTTTCCCTGTGTCAGGCTGAGTCAGCTGGTGCTTAACGAACTGGCTTTATCTCTCGGTTTCCATGGTTACTTACCTGACTGTTATCAGCCAACCCCTTCCAGGCTCTTCAAATCAGCTAGGCTCTCTTCCTCCTTGCCCTTGTGTCTGCTTCTGGCTTCAAGTGCCTTCTTCTGAGTTGCTGTTTATCCGTGCATGACCTGGCTTCTTCTGACATTCCTTCTGGCTATCACGGTTCCCGTGATTCCTTGTCATTCTCTGCTGTGGTGCTCTCTCATTGGTGGAGCTGGATTGGCCCGCCCAGAGTGTCCCTTCATATACCGGGCCTATGGCACCTGTCAGGTGCCCTTTTGTGGTGTTCCCGTACCTGTGTATTCGTTGCTGTGTTCCTGCATTCCTGTGTACCGATTCGGCCCGTCTGACTACTCTCGTTGTTCCTGCTCCATGATTGACCCGGCTCTGGCTGACGTTCCTGCTCCGTGATTGACCCGGCTCTGGCTGACGTTCCAGCTCCGTGATTGACCCGGTTCTGGCTGACATTCCTGCTTCGTGATTGACCCGGCTCTGGCTGACGTTCCTGCTCCGTGATTGACCCGGTTCTGGTTGATGTTCCTGCTCCGTGATTGACCCGGCTGTGGCTGACATTCCTGCTCCGTGACTGCTTCCAGAGTTCCAGCGAGATTCTGATCTCTTTGCCTGGCGTCATTCTGAACTGTGCTTGCAGTGCTGTACAGACTGATCACTTCTCATCTGCAGAGCTGTTGCCTCCGTTACTGAGCCTGTCCGTTCACTTGCTGTGCTTGTTGCCTCCGTTACCGAGTCTGTCTGAGAACGCTAGCTGGGCTTGTTTCCTCCGTTACCGAGCCTGTCAGAGAACACTTGCTGAGCTTTTTGCTTCCATTACCGAGCCTGTCCGTGTACACTTGCCAAGCTTGTTGCCTCCAATTCTGAGCCAGTTATTAACACTTGCTGAGCTTGTAGCCTCCTTTACCGAGTCTATCCGTTTACACTAGCAGAGCAATCGTGACCTCCATTTACGGTGCCTGTACCTTACACCCTTGCAGTCGTTGCACAGAGTGGTGCTATTGGGCATTCCGTTAGCTCTTGCAGTGTGTGCTCCGTTTCGGCACCGAAAGGGTGTCTTGGCTCTGGTCTCTTATTGCTCACAGTGTTGTACCATCATACCGCACCAGGGAGTGCGTTTGGCTCACGTTACATTCGCTTGTGCAGTGTCTCTTCCGTTACCGCATCTAAGGGGTGCTCTTGGCTCCGGTCCATTTGCTCTTGCAGTGTCTCTCTCCCGTTACCGCACCTCAGGGGTGCTATTGGCTCAGGTCCCATTGGCTCTTGCAGTGTATCTCTTCCTCTACCGCACCTAAGGGGTGCTATTGGCTCTGGCTCCAGTCAGCTCTTGCTATACAGTTGGGCATATTACAGAAAAGCTGACCTTGTAGTGATTCAGTTCAGTCGCACTGCTAAGCGCTTGCTATCTGCACTACTACCTGGACTGTTTATATTCACCGGGCGTTGGCTAATCACCACAACAGAGACTGATTATTTGTATTGGGCATTAACCCTTTTACCTCCATTGATTTCTGTTGCAAGCTATATTGCTCCTAACCATATTGGGACTGTACTACATCCCTATACTTGCCTGTAATGTGCTATTACCTATTCTAGCCCCTAGCGGCAGTGTTCCTTGTTTTACCTCAATAAAACTGTGTTTTATTTTAACCTTTGGTCTGAGTGTCGTAAAAACCGTTACACTGGCTCCTGACTCCTGGTTTGTTCCTGACATTGCTGATCTCTGTATTCCTGATCCCGGCTTGTCTGAGTACCTGCCTTGGTTCCTGACCCCAGGTTGTCTTTGGTTTACACTCTTGGATCACAATTTTGCTTTGTTTGCTTTGGTTATTTTAATAAAGGTGTTTTGCACGTCACATTTTAGTGTCTGTTTGGTTCCTGGTCCCTAACAGTAAGTTCACTAGAAACATATGTTTTTTTCTTTAGAGCAGCATTTTGCATATCAGGCTAGGGGTAGAAAGTCAAGTGGCTCCTCATTTGATGCAGTGGAATACCTACTTTCCAGAAATATGCCTGTAACGGATCCCACCTGTTACTAGAGCCTTGTCTAGTATGGCATTTATTCACCCCTGGGCCCAAGGATTATGGATATTGGACACTCTGGGATACTCCTTTGTGCCCGGGCATACGATTTCTCAAGCCCTTATCCTGGACTAAGAGACTTTGGCTAGCTTTATGTGGATAGGCAGCTGTGCCAGAGGAAAGATCAATTCAAGGCTTGTGTGCTGCAAACTCTTCTGGCCTGCAAAGGGTTAATTATTTGAGTTTGGGCATATTTACTATCAATATGTATTGCAGTCCCCCAAGCCTTTTGCTTAATTATTCAACCCCTGGCCATTGTTAAGGGAATGTATATTCTAGCCACCAGTGTAACGGAAGCTGAGAAGGGACCGCGTCGCCTTCCGCCGTCGTTCCCGGGTCTCTCCTTCTTGATGGCAGATAAGCGCCGTCGGATGCAGCGTTTGAAGTATGGACGGTCTCTGAAACAGTGGCAGGATCGCTGGGAGCAGGGAAACACAGGCAGTACTAGTAGTGAGACCTCTACTCACAGTCAAAGGATCACTGGAAGATGTCACAGGAACACAAGGATGAGAGGATGGAGTCCACGTCACCGCCTGACAGCACACGAAGTTAGGTCGTAGAAACTGGCAGCAGGTGGTCGACAATTCAGGATACTTGGCGCAGATGGGTATCAGAGTGGACACTTTAGACCATAAGCAATACAAGACTCCAGGACTCCGTGTTCACTCCAAACATAACTCACTTTATTGGCAAAGACCACAAATATTTATACACAAATCATGCATTGCCTCTTATGGGGAAACCAGGTACAATAGGGCTTAATCCAATCATGTCGCAGTAGACAAAAGGCCAACAGAATATGGCAAACACAATAACTCAGACATGATTACATTTCAGATAGAAAAGGGTTTGCTGAACAAAGACTTGGGGGTTTGAACTAATTACCACATGGCAGGGGGTCTGACTGCAGTTCACAATGGCTTAGTTAACACCCAGCAGGAGGTCTTGCTACATTACCCATAGTCACCGCCTTGAGGGACTGCAATACACATTTGAATAATTAACCCCTTGGAAGCAAGCCATCAGTCTACCACAGGGCAGTTGTGTGTAATTCACATGCAGAGTATACAAAGTATTTTAATGCATAACCAGGGAAAAATGTCCACAGTTTTTGGTTAAACAGTCTTAGGGCCAGACAAGGGCTCAAGTAACGGGTAGGATCCCTTACAATGCCACTTTTGCTGCAGCATCCATTTTGGCACACCTGAAACCCGAGCTGCCATTCATACTTGAGGGTGATGCGTCTGAGACAGGAGTAGGTTCCCTACTGTCTCAACGCCCTACTCCTGAGAGCCAGTTGCACCCTTTTGGATATTTTTTCAAAAAGTTAAGACCTGCAGAGTGCAACTATGAAATTGGTGAACGTGAGTTGCTGGAGATAATACTCGCTCTCAAAGAATGGAGGCATTTGCTCGAGGGAACTTTTGTGCCAGCCCATCCTCATGGATTGTTAAAAACCTCACCTACCTGTCAGAGGCTATGTGCTTGACTCCACAACAGGCCTTATTTTTGTCTCATTTTAATTATGTGGTCTAGTACCTGCCGGGTACCAAAAATGTCCAGGTTGATGTCCTATCTAGACAGTTCACAGGCACTAAGGAGGAGAGCCCTCCTAGTCCTGTTATTCCTTCGGACCGTGTACTGGCCACCATATATACCAGAATACATGCCGCCCAAGTAGATGCACCTGCTGAGACTCCCTCTGGGTGTTGTTTCTGTCTTGTAACCTCTGTACCAAGGTACTTTCAACCTACCATAATACTAAGTCAGAAGGACATCCTGGTAAAAAACAGCTTCTCTGGTTGGTTTCCTGTCTCTTCTGGTGGCCAGAGATGTTGCTGCCTTTGTCACTGCCTGTCCAGTCTGTGCACAGACCAAATCACCCCATCACCTTTCAGTGGGCTTTCTACAACCCATACCCAGTGGTGAAAAGCCATGGTCACACCTTGCCATGGACTTCATAGTTAGTCTTTCTTTGTCTAATGGTAATGGTGTCATCCTCATGGTCGTTGATCGATTTTCTAAGATGATTCATTGCATACCATTCAAAAAACTCCCATCTGCTAAAGAGTTGGCTTCGGTCTTTATCAAAGAGGTCTGTCGGCTACACAAGGTTCCCAACCGGGGTAGCCAGTTTGTCTCGAGATTCTGGAGGGCCTTCTGTGCGCAACTAGGTATCCAACTATCCTTCTCCTTGGCCTACCACCCTCAATCGAATGGGGCTACGGAAAGGGCTAATCAGGCCTTGGAGCAATTCCTGCTACATCTCGGACCATCAGATCTGGTTGGACCTGCTACCTTGGGCGGAGTTTGCTCATAACAGTGCAGTCTTAGCTTCTACCCGGCTCTTCCCCTTCATGGTGAATTATGTGTATCAACCCTCCATGATTCCAGATTAATTCAGTCACCAGGGGATTCCAGTACTGGAGGATCATCTCCAGCAGATCCGTTCCACATGGGTGCAGGTCCAAGAGTCTTTGTAACGCTTAAAACAATCCCAGGAGCTCCAGGCCAATCATAAATGCCTACCTGCACCCCCCTACCAGGTCAGGGAGAGGGTCTCTTTGTCCTCCAGAAATCTGTATCCCTGAGTGCCCTCTCAGAAACTGGCTCCCCATTTTGTGGGGCCTTTCCGTATCCTCCGACATGTGAACCCTGTGGCATATGCCCTAGACCTCCCTCCCAATATGCGGATACACAATATGTTCCATGCCTCACTGCTGAAGCCCCTGGTATGTAATTGTTTTACTACGGTCATCTCCAGTAGAACTTTTCCACATGGGTACAGGTCCAAGAGTCACTGCAAAACCCACAACAATCCCAGGAGCTCCAGGCAAATCATAAACACTGACCTGCACCTTACTACCAGGTCGGGGAGAGGTCTGTCTTCCAGAAATCTCCACCTCCAAGTGCCCTCTCAGATACTGGGTCCCTGTTTTGTGGGGCCTTTCCATATCCTTTGACATGTGAACCCTATGGCCTATGCCCTAGACCTCTCTCCCATTCAGTGCCCATCGACGGCCATGAAGATTTCGAAGTCCACTCCATATTTGACTTGTAGGTTCCGAGGGAGGCTTTAATATTTGGTCCTTTGGAAGGGGTACGGTCCAGAGGAGCGATCGTGGGTTCCAGCATTGGGCATGCATGCCCCTGCCCTCCTCTGTGCTTTCCATGCATACTTTCCCCTCAAACCTGGTCCTACCCCGTGGGTGTTGATGGCCATGAAGAGTTTGAGGTCCGCTCCATAGTCGACTGTCGTAGGTTCCGAGGAAGGCTTCAATATTTGGTCTATTTGAAGGGGTATGGTCCAGAGGAGAGCTTGTGGGTTCCAGCCTTGGACGTGCATGCCCCTGCCTTCCTCACTTTCACCTCAAACCTGGTCCTGCCCCATGGGGGATGTTAAGGGGGGGTACTGTCATGGTTTGACTGATCTGGTCTAACACTCGGCTGTTGATTACTGCTGTTTTTCCTTCCCTTTGTCAGGCTGAGTCAGCTGATGCATAACGAACTGCCTTCATCTCTCAGTTTCCATAGTTACTCACCTGACTGTTATCAGCCAACCCCTTCCAGGCTATTTAAAGCATCTAGGCTCACTTCCTCCTCAGGGCCAGATTTTCCATAAGGCAGAGTAGGCATCTGCCTACAAGTGCACCCTACAGAGGGGCGCCTGCCATTGCAATCGAAATATTTTATTTTTATTTTTTTATTTATTTATTTTTTTAAGTGGCATGGCATGCCACTCTGCCCTGCCAGCCGTATGGTAAGGTCTGTGGCTCACAGACCTGTAGCTTCTGAGTTCCCCCGCCTCTTTAGTAATGCAGAGCGCTGGCAGACCAGCGCTCTGCATTACTAAAGAGAAGAACGCGCTGGAGCTCCAGCAGCTACAGCTCTGTGCAGAAGCACAGATCTCTCCTTTCGCTGGACCACCAGGGAGGTAGGAAACGGATGGAGGGGGGGAATGTGAGGTTTAATAGGGGCAAAGTAGAGCTGATAAGGGCAATGTAGAGCAGATGGGGGCAATGTGAGCGCAATGTGGAGCTGATGGGGGCAATGTTGAGATGATGGGGGCAGTGTAGAGTTTATAGGGTGCAATGTGAGGGCAATATGGAGTTGATGGGGGCAATGTTGAGCTGATGGGGCAATGTGAGGGCAATATGGAGATTTGGAGCATTGTGGAGATGGCCAATGTGGGGGGGGGGGCACTTCAGATTTCTGTGCCTACAGGCTTCTGTGATGTAAATCCGGCCCTGTTCCTCCTTGCCCAGCTTCTGGCTGAAAGTGTGTTCTCCTGAGTTGCTGTTTGTCTGTGCATGACCTGGCTTCCTCTGATGTCCCTTCTGCCTCCTGACTCCTGGCTTGTTCCTGACATTACTTATCTCCGTATACCTGACTCCAGCTTGTCTGAGTACCTGCCTTGGTTCCTGATGCTGGCTTGTCTTTTGGTTTATGCTCCAGGATCACAATTTTGCTTTGTTTGTTTTGGTTATTTTTAATAAAGGTGTTTTGCATTTTACATTTTAGTGTCTGTCTGGTTCCTGGTCCTTAACATTCTTCCACTCTTTCATATAGAGGTATGCATTTTGGAATCTAGTATGTTCCTTTGGGTATAGATGGGTTATGCCCGGAGGGACAAACTTTAACATTTGGAGGTATTTAAAATAATCAGTTACACATATTTGTTTCTTCAGGGCTTGACCTCTAATAAGTCTAAGTCCTACAAAGGCCTCTAACAACAAATCAAACAAATCATCTTCTACAAAATACTCTATCAAGTCAAGTATCAGTCCACCCCAGTGGCAGCTTATGTCAGGGGGTTCCTGTCTCACTTTACATACAAATTTCTTATTTTATTTTATTGATTTATTTTTTTATTAACTGTGCCCCCAATAGCAGTCAAGAAATCCCCCCAAAACAAATTCCCTGTTGAAATGATTAATTCATTCACCAACACAGGCACCCTCCTCAGACCCCTTTATACTATGTCTTATGGTTTCTATTTTATTTTATTTAGGATTTATTTTTTATTAACTGCCTCGCAATCCCACTAAACAACCCCCCAAAAATCATCACCTGTTCAACTGATTCTTTCCCCACACCCCACCAACACAGGCACCCTCATGCCCCTTTTATACTATTCCTTTGGGAAATAAAGTAATATTTGCTATGTGTTGTGTGTAACTTCTGTGATCCTATTGATTTCAACGGAATGAGCTAGGTGAAAAAAGCAGAAAATCGTCACTTTTCACAGGAAATTTTTCGCCAAGCGGAAAGTGACATTTTCTGCCAGTTTCAGTTTGAGGTGGATATTTTCACCCATCCCTAATAGTTACCAGACAATAAGTGTGGATTTCTTAGAGTTACTTCAGCAGCCTAGCAGAAACACTTCAGGAAACAGAACCAGGAAAATAAGCGACCCTCTATAGCAATTCAGTACCTTTTAAAGTAAAATTTTTCTTATCAGAAAAACACAGCCCAACCTACTCTGGTTGGATAAAGAGCCATATAATTATAATGTGATGTCAGAATATATTATCTGATATTTTTCTGACTGGCTACTCGGTCATCTCATTTTGCTATGAAGTCATGCATTCGTCTAGTAATAATCCATGAAGCCAGAAGATGGCGCAATCACACCATATTAAAATGTGCATATACATATGACATGATCTGTATTCTAACCCAAGTGATATGGTCAAAAGGTCATCACATGTTATATAAACATGTCTTCCTATCTAGACTTTACCATATGGGAGTACACTTCTTCCCAGACTTTGAGAATAGAAGACAGCAATAAGTTGCCATAACCTGCCCTTAAATTATTTCCACCACCTACATTGAGCAAAGGGCCATTGTCTTTTGAGAAAGAGATCATTTACTCATTAGGATAGAAAAAGGATTTTTTTAGGAAGCCCATACTGGTTTTCAAAAATGTAACCCTCTACTCTCCAACAGGACAAAGTCTCTGACAATATTCAATATAGGTTTATGTCATAGACATGTCAAAGACATGAGTTTTTTAATTTATGGTGCGTAGTTTTGGGATTTTTTTAATTGTATCCTTTGCAGTATTTAAGGAGATATGCTTCTTCCTGATTTAAATAACCCAGTGAGGTTATGAAATGCGTAGAATTATTTGTGTAATTTTAGACACCATTGTGTATTATTTGTATTTTTTTTACAAAATAAATACTTCATATTTTATTTCATTTGCGTTTATAAGTGTTTATTTAAGCCCCACTATACTATTTTTGATACACGTGAGAATTCATAATCCTATTACCGAATCTGAAGATTTAAGGAACAAATAGACTGAGTGGGGAGAATTTTCCCAAAAACCCAAGAGTAGTGGCTAACCCCTCGGAGGATGGATGTCATGTAAGTAAAATTTTACTTTCTTGTGCTGTGTAGAAGATTATTAAGGTTGGGCCGACTGGCTGTTGACTGAGTCAGGGCAGTCCAAATATCCTCCACTAGCTTTTCCAGCCTGCCTGATGGACATGTTGGACAGGGGTGATATTAGAAGTGAGTGCCAGAACGTTTATTTATTTGAAATAGCGGAAGATCCTATCCCACTTGTTACATATTTCGGACTATTGTGTTTATTTTATATGTGTAGGTGAAACAGATCACACTAAGTGTCTACATTTAATTTTATGCATGTAATTTACGCATGGATTATTGGAGATGGATATTGCTTTATGAATATCTGGTTGACACATTATACTCAATTATACATTGCTACGATTTTTGTAAGTACATATATTGCTACTACATATATTGGGTATATATAATATACTGTTACACATTGTATGTTATAATTTATTGTAACTATTAGTAGAGCTCAACAAATATATATATATATATATTTTATGTGCTTTGATTACCTGTTTCCTTGTTTGGTATAGATAATTGACTAAAATTGAGACATAGTTTTTTCCCTTAATAACTGCTTCAGTTATTCTTTACTGTTTCATTTTAGGTAAGAGGAATCTTCACATCAGTGGTAAAAAGCATTAAGAAAGTGCAACACAATAAGAATCTTGTTACACTAAATGATGTTGTTACTCACTCATGGGAAAAGATTGTTTCAGTCATTGGCTGTCAAAGACGGAAGTGCACAGATGATATTTATGTATCTGGCAATGTAAGTAACAAATTGTGGTAAATAGCTTAGCTGAAAGTTAATGTATTGTTCTTTTATGTTTCCATATAGCAAGGGTTTTTAGAGCACTACCATTTCTCTGAAAACAACTCCGTGGGTTTCTATACATTGTTTAAACTACTATAAAACATAGAACCATAGAACAGAAAAACAAAACAGAACCTAGACAGTGAAAATAGGAAATCAGAGACATATACCAGCCTTTATTAAATATGGTGGATATTTGCTTTACTTTGATAAAACATTTCATTATTTTAATAAATGTTTCCCGTTTGTCCAAACTAATCTGTGAACCCACACTGGACCAGTGTAGCAGATTAAGCTCCATACCCTCTGGTAGGCTTTCTGTGGAGGCCTTCATCATGCAGAGGATTGACAATGACTGCAGCTTTATATATTTTTATGTACTCTGCCTGGGGTATACTGGAGAATCAGCATCACTGCTAGAAGAGTGTAGCCAAACGGTTTTGGTCCAAAACAACTGACCTTCCTCAGGGAAAGGGGTAGGGGGTGAAATATCAACATATACTTTGAAGCAAATCAACATCCGATATTGTGTCAACGTTTGGCTTAGCTGCTCTAACTCTGCTGTTGATTCGGCTGCCTGAGCTAATCTGGTGCTCTACTGTAGATTGCTGCTGCCTTCCCTTTCCTGGGTCAGGCTGAATCAGCTGACCTCTCTGTGATTATTTACCTGACTGTTATCAGCCAACCCTCTCAGGGTATTTAAAGCAGCTTGGCTCACTTCCTGTTTGTCCTTGTGTTGTTGTTGCTGGCTGTTGTGGATTTTCCTATGCTCCTGTTTATCCTTGAATGACCTGGCTTCCTCTGACAATCCTTCTGGCTCCTGACTTGTTCCTGACATCGCTGACTTCTGTGTTCTCGACCCCGGCTTGTCTTTTGGTTTATGCTCCTCGATTACCATTTTGTTTGTTTTTTGTTACTTTAATGAAGGTGTTTTGCATTTTATATATTTTTGTGTCTGTCTGGTTCCTAACAACAGTACATAAGGACCATAAACTCAGAAGGCACAGGCAATCCACCAAATGTTTTTTTCAGGCTGGACAAGGTAGACCAGCACATGGATCAGTTTGTGTTAGATCTACAGACTTTGTTGCTCCATACTGAGCATCTGGCCCACCGCTTCAGTGGCCCCCGGCGCACGCTGTCCATATAGCTGCTGCTGCTCCTGCTCTGGCTGCCAATGGTGATTCCAATGTTGCTAGAGGCATGACAGGGTCCGTCCCGCATCCCCAGCATTATGGGGGCGACCCTAACCAGTGCAGAGGTTTCCTGAAGCAGGTTGGTATCTATCTGGATAGGAGTAAGGTGAGCCTCATGATTTCCTTACTCTATGAAAGGGCCTTAGCATGGGCTAATCCCCTTTGGGAGATGCAGAAACCTATAGTATACAATTGCCCTGCATTTGTTGCATCCTTTTAAAGGGTATCTGATGTACTGGGCTGCTCCACCTCGGCTGCCAAGCAACTAATGTCCATCCAGCAGGGTACTAGGATGGTTTTGGATTATGCCATAGAGTTTCGTACCCTGGCAGCTGAGGTTGGTTGGAATAATGAGGCTCTCCTGGCTGCTTTCTCTAATGGGCACTCGGATATGGTTAAAGATGAGATTGCAGCCCAGGACCTCCCCAGAGAGTTAGAGGAACTGGTCTAATTGACTCCCGAATCTGTGAGAGACCTTCCTTCAGGAAGCACCTGTGGAGGCATCCCATCCATTTAGCTCAGAGCTTTTATTCCCCACCCGTGCCTCACATCTCCTAGTCTTAAACCCTCAGGCCATGTGGAGCCCATGCAGCTTGGGTTCACTCGCCTTTCCGTTGCAGAAAGGGCCTATAGGAGGAGGTAGGGCCTGTGCCTTAACTGCAGTAAGGCAGGGCACCTACAGCGAACTTGCCCCACATGTCTGGGAAATGCCTGCACCTAAGGCTCTATAGGGGAAAGACCTTAGGTGGCATCTTGGCTTCCCCAGCTATCCTTAAAGATAAACCTCTAGTTTCTATTGGACTCTCTTGGGGCAAGAATTCCATTATTACAGAGGCACTCATTTACTTCGGTGCAGCGGGCCTCTTTGTCGATAGTGCCTTCTTCCGAAGCACTCCATCCCATTGTAGCTCTGTACCACTTCACTTGCCACTGAGGCGATTGATGGCAGACCTTTACAGCCACCATAGGTCACTCACGAAACTGCTCCTTTTTTCTATGGCTGTAGGGCTCTACATCACAAAATCTTACAATTCCAGGTGATAGACTCTCCTCACTATCCTGTGGTCCTGGACTATCCATGGTTGATCAAACACAATCCCACAGGACAACAGCAACAGGGGACAGACTGGGGCAGCTGGTGGGGACCTGTGCCTCCTTCACCACAGCATGGGTTTCCCAGGCCCTGTTGAGTTTGCTCCTACTCACCAGGCCAGGGTTCACAGGGGGGCTGGTGGGGAATGCATTTCCATCCACCAGTTAACAATCCATAGTGTCCACAAGGGGCCAGCCGCACTGCTCTCCTGCAGTCCACTGGGGCCATTCTCAGCCTTGAGTAAGACCGCAGTCCCATCCCTCAAGGCGGTATCCTCCACGACCCTGGAGAGCACACACTGCTCCTCCTCCAGGGCATTTCCTAATAACACATAGGGTATCTTCTTGGGGCTGCTGGTGAGCTCTCTCTTACTCACCACAGCAGGGGGTTCACAGGGGCTGATGGGCTCTTTCCCATCCATCAGTTGGGGTATAATATTGCTGCTGGTGGGGACCTGCGTCTCATCCACCGCAGCTGGGAAAACAGGGGAAGGGGCAACATGCCTATCAGGGGAGACGCTTGTCCCATCCCCTGATGCAGAGGCATCCTTGTGGCTGAGGAGGAACGAATTCCCACTCCTCAGATCAGGAAAAACATAATCCAGGGGTAAAGTGGTATCAGGGAGGACAATAGTCCCACTCCCTGATGTAGGGGCAACACAAAGGGCACTGGTGAGGAGCCGGCTCCCACCCACCAGTGTGGAGTGAACAGGGGCAATTTCATCCAGGACATCCTCTCCACTGAATTCCTCCTCAGATGAATTACCCCCCCCCCCAGTCTTCTTCTTCTCTCTCGATTTCCTGGAATACTTCGGCATACACGTGTTCCACATCACACTCCCAGGTGACTATTTTGCTCAAGTTCTCTTGTAGGCTCAGGGGAACGTACCCCCTAGCATGACCTCTCGCCTTGCCAAAATTTCCCAGAAGCGATTGTCTTCTGGACTGGCAAACTCCAAATCCCCAAGATAGGCATCTCACACCAGCCCTTGGATCCTACATCGCAAACGGGCTGGGGAGAAGGTTGCTGGGAGCTTGTGGCCATACTCCTGGTCCATGTACTTTACCAGAGCCCACTAAGCATCTTGCATCCATATCTCCTCTGCAATGTAACCACCCAGCTCTGGGATAAAGTCATCTATGATATCGCCCAGCTGGATCCTCCACTGGAATCGGATGATGTTGAAGCGGTGTAACGGAAGCTAGAAGGGACCGCGTCGCCTTCTGCCGTCGTTCCCAGGTGTCTCCTTCTTGACGCCAGATAAGCTCTGTCAGATGCCCCAGTCAAAGTATGGACAGTCACTGGAAACAGTCGCCGGATCGCTGTATGCAAGGGAGCCTGGAGTCCACGCCGCCGCCTGACAGCATATGAAGTTGGGATGCAGGAAGCTGGCAGCAGACGGTCGGCAATGCAGGATACACAGCTCAGGTGGGCATCAGAGAGGATACTTTAAACCACAAGAGCATAAAGAAAACCAGGACTCCTTCTTAGTTCTTCAAGAAGACTAACTCTTTATTACAACAACCCACAGCATATTTATACAGTTTCAAACCACACTAACTTGGAGCACAGTACATGAGACTTAATACAATCACAATTCCTCCTGGTAGAACACAATGGGGTAGTCACAGGGATAATTCAGTCACCACAAAGGGGTCCAAGAACCAACAACAAATGATTCAGGGAAACATAATAGGGCAGACATGATTGGATTAATCACACAACAGGGGGTCACAGGACAGTGCTCAATACAATGACTTCAGTGGCCAGAATATACAATCCCTTAACAATGGCCAGGGGTTGAGTAATTAAGCAAAAGGCTTGGGGGACTACAATACATATTGAAAGTAAATATGCTCAAACTCAAATGATTAACCCTTTGCAGGTCAGAAGAGTTTGCAGCACCCAAGCCTTGAATTGTTCTTTCCTCTGGCACAGCTGCCTATCCACATAAGGCTAGCCAAAGTCTCTTAGTCCAGGATAAGGGCTTGAGAGATTGTAGGCCCAGGCACAAAGGAGTGTTCAAGAGTGTCCAATATCCATAATCCTTGGGCCCAGGGATGAATAAATGCCATGCCCAGACAAGGCTCTAGTAACGGCCTAAGGCCCGTTACAAGCGGTTTTTGTACAACCCCAAAGTATCTGCCATGTCTCACTTGCTGCACCCGATGAAAGAAGGAGAAATCCCACCACTGCCACCAGTGTAATGGAAGCTAGGAAGGGACCACGTCGCCTTCCACCGTCATTCCTGGGTCTCTCCCTCTCGACGCCAGATAAGCACCGTCGGATGCACCGGTTGAAGTATGGACGGTCACTGAAACAGTTGCAGGGTAGCTGGAAGCAGAGAAGCACTGGCAGTAGAGAATGAGGCCTCTACTCCTGGTCAAAGGATCACTGGAAGATGTCACAGGAACACAAGGATGAGAAGATGGAGTCCACGTCACCGCCTGACAGCATATGAAGTTTGGTCGCAGGAAGCTGGCAGCAGGCAGTCAACGATTCAGGATACTTGGTGCAGATGGGTATCAGAGTGGACACTTTAGACCATAAGCAATACAAGACTCCAGGACTCCTTGTTCACTCAGAATAAGAATGGCTTTATTGTACCAAACCACACATATTTATACACAGCAAGCACTTTGAAACTCATGGGGAAACCAGATACAATGGGAACATAATTCAATCACAATACAGTAGACAAAAGGCCAACAGCAAATGGCTTAACAAACACAATGACTCAGACATGAGTTCATTTCAGATACAAAAGGATTTGATGAACAAAGACTTGAGGGCTTGACCGAATTACCACACGGTAGGGGGTCTGACTGCAGTTCATAATGGCTTAATTAACACACAGCAGGGGGTCTTGCTACAGTACACATAGTCAATGGCTTGAGGGACTGCAATACACATTGGAATAATTAAACCCTCACTGCCTATTCCCTTGGAAGCAAGCCACCAGTCTACCACAGGGCAGTTTTGTATAATAAAGTCCATTCGCACCATTCACATAAAGTGTTTCCCAAGTTTTTTTAGTGCACAACCAGAGCAAAATGTCCACAGTCTCTTAAGCTAAACGTCCACGGTCTCTTTAGCTAAACAGTCTTATGGCTAGACAAGGGCTCAAGTAAAGGGTAGGATCCGTTACAATGGGTGTGGTAGAGTCACTTCCCCTGGGGTCTCTCTGTCTCTGCCTGAGTATCTCTTGGGGATGTCTAGGAATCTGGCCTCTCCTATGGATCTATGGACTTCTTCTGGCTTTCTGACCTCCACCTGCTCTTTTTTGGGTATCCCTGGATCTTCTTGGGTCTCCCTCAGTTTCAGTTCTTCCTCTGTCAGTCCATCAGTCAGTCAGTCCTTCTACTGGCCCCTGGCTCCCCTTTTTATTTACTTTTTTCACATAAAAAGTAGAACATTCCCAAAAGGTGTGGTGACTAATCTCATTGGTCACCTGAGACACCTCCTTAATTAATCTTTTCTGGAGTGTGGTTACCTCTGTTCACGCTATGGCCACTAAGTGGCACCCTTAGCCTACAAGTGTAACAATGATTGGGTCTCAGATGTCAATTATCAGAGAAATAAAATGTGTAATAACTACACATATACACACACACACACATATATATTATATATATATATATATATATATATATATATATATATATATAATACAGGGCTTATAATTTTAAGTCCTTTGCTACTAGCCAGACCTGAAAAGTTACTCTCCACTGCAAGCCAAAACATACCCACCAGGGCTGAATTTTTACTCGCCAGGGCTAAATTTTCACTAGCCATTGCCTACAGTCGTGTGAAAAAAAAAGTACACCCTCTTTGACTTCAATGGTTATACATATCAGGACATAATAGCAATCATCTGTTCCTTAGCAGGTCTAAAAATTAGGTAAATACAACCTCAGATGAACAACAACACATGACATATTACACCATGTCATGATTTAATTAGCAAAGATAAAGCCAAAATGGAGAAGACATGTGTGAAAAACTAAGTACGCCTTTACTGCTTCCATAGGAATTAAGATGCTAAGGGGTAGATTTAAAGGCAGGCGTTAGCAAAAAAAACTACCGTTGTGTGTTTTAATGTTCAGTAAGCCATTTAAAGGTCCATCTTAACCCCTTAAGGACCGGTAAAATCTGAGTTAGATTTGACTTAAGGACCGGAGCAATTTTGACTTTTTTGACTATGTCTTTGTTCAGCCATATTTTCTCTTTAATTCCTTTTGTGCACCCACATAAATTATATACTGTTTTTTTTAAGCACAAGTAGGGCTTTCTTTTGATACCACAATTATATGAATACCTCATCATTTAATTTGATTAAAATAGAAAAAAAGAGCAAAAAAATAAAAAAAACAACAACATTTTGCTTATATTTTCATGTCAGGATTTGCATACAATTAGTTTATGATGGTGCCAGAACCAAAAATGTCCCACAAAGGTATATCTTTCTGAAAACTAGACAACATAAGGTAAATAATCAGGAGAATTTTGAAGTTTTTTATGCAGCTATTTTTCCAGAAAAAAATTTAGAAATTGTGGAAAAATGTAGTTTTTTTGCAGCTTTCACACCTACATTTCAATATTACTGTTGATTTCAAGTATGAGATAGTTGAAAATTTAAAAATATCCATTGTTTAGTGTTCAACTCCTTCTTCTGAGTACAGCAATACCCCATATTCATAGGTTTCTTAGGATTTGGGGGAGCTACGGGGCCCAAATTGGAACATGCGCGTTTCCAGTTTCACACTTTGAATTTTCACAGCTTGCATCACTGGTGCCATGTCTCATTTGGGGCTGTGTAACAGTGCTCCACTCTAAGATTTCCCACCAAAAGTGTATATTTTTGGAAAGTAGACACCCCAGGCTTTCATTTTATGTATGTTTTCAAATTTTTTACGCAGCCATTTTACCACCAATCACTCGTAAATCTTGACGTAAGTTAAAAAAACAGCGTTTTTCACACTTTCACTTCAATGTTGATGTGAATTTCAAGCACATGATAGGTGAAAATTTTTAAAAATGCATTGTTTAGTGTTCAGCTCCTTCTTCTGAGTACGGAAATACCCCATATGCATAGGTTATTCAAGGTTTGTGGGAGCTATGGGGCCCAAATTGGAACATGCGCGTTTCCAGTTTCACACTTTGAATTTTCACAGCTTGCATCACTGGTGCCATGTCTCATTTGGGGCTGTGTAACAGTGCTTCACTCTAAGATTTCCCCCCCAAAAGTGTATATTTTTGGAAAGTAGACACCCCAGGCTTTCATTTTATGTATGTTTTTAAATTTTTTACGCAGCCATTTTACCACCAATCACTCGTAAATCTTGACGTAAGTTAAAAAAACAGCGTTTTTCACACTTTCACTTCAATGTTGATGTGAATTTCAAGCACATGATAGGTGAAGATTTTTAAAAATGCATCGTTTAGTGTTCAGCTCCTTCTGAGTACGGCAATACCCCATATGCATAGGTTTCTCAAGGTTTGGGGGAGCTACAGGGCCCAATTTTGAACAAATATTAAATTTTCAAGTCCTGCTTAACTGGTGCCATTACTCATTTTGGGCTATGTTCCTGTTCTCCACTTTAGGATTTCCCCCCAAAAGTGTATATTTTTGGAAAGTAGACACCTCCAGCTTTCATTTTAGGTGTGTTTTCAAATTTTTTACACAGCCATTTTACCACCACTTTCTCGTAAACTTGACGTAAGTAAAAAAACAGCGTTTTTTACACTTTGCCTTCAATGTTGATGTGAATTTCAAGCACAGAACAGGTGAAGATTTTATAAACTGCATTGATTAGTGTTCGGCTCCTTCTTCTGAGTACGGAAATACCCCATATGGATAGCTTTTTCATGGTTTGTGGGAGCTACGGGTCCCAAATTGGAACATGCGCGTTTCCAGGTTCACACTTTGAATCTTCACAGCTTGCGTTACTAGTGCCATTTCTCATTTGGGCTGTGTAACACTGCTCTTTATTAAGATTTCCCCCCAAAAGTGTATATGTTTTTAAAGCAGACACCCCAGGCTTTCATTTTAGGTGTGTTTTCAAATTTTGCAAACAGCCATTTTACCACCAAGCCTGTGAAAACTTGACGTAAGTAAAAAAATTCAGCATTTTTCACGCTTTGTAGTGATGAGCGAGCACCCCAATGCTCGGGTGTTCGGGTGCTCTGACCGAGCACCCCCTGAGGCTCGAGTGCTCGGCCGAGCACCCGAGCCCCATTGAAGTCAATGGGAGGACTCGAGCATTACACCAGGCACCCCCTGCTCTGATGAGGGGAGGGTGCCTGGTCCATAGGAAAAGGGCAGAAAAAGATGGAAACACTACAGAAATGGTTCAGGGACAGCATAGGGAGGATGTCTGGATGCATCTTGGACTCCAACATCGCTGCTGGGAACGATCTTTCGCCCGTAGTACGCCATTTTTACAGACTGACCGTAAAACACACAAAAAGGAAAATAAAAACGACTTTAGGCGAAAAATTGTTACCAAACAATATTTGCTGTATATTTACTTGTATATCATCTGCAAATTATCCCAAAAATTTCCTTGATTTTCGGAAGTGAGGCCATGATTAAGAGGGAAACGTGCGCAGAGGCAAATTCTCCCAAAAATTTCCTTGATTTTCAGAACTGAGGCCATGATTAAGAGGGAAACGTGCGCTGAGCTGACCATCTAAAACATTATGGGTGAGGGTCTGCTGCAGAGCTGACCATCCTAAACATTATATGCGAAGGCCCGCTAGTGAGCTGACGCTATAAAACATTATATGAGAGGGCCCGCTAGAGAGCTGACCCAATAAAACATTATATGAGAAGGCCCGCTGGTGAGCTGACCTATATAAAAATTGTCAAACAGGGCCCGCTGGTGAGCTGGCCCTATATAAAAATTATATCACAGGGCACGCTGGTGAGCTGGCCCTATATAAAAATTATAGCACAGGGCATATGGAAGAGGAGGAGGAGGATGAGAAGATTAAGAGTCAACCATATACCCGTTTTTTGGGTGGAAGGGGTGAATGGGAATACAGAGTATTCACATCATTGTAAATAACATATATAAAGTGAGTTTATGTTCCCCCGGGGCTTTCCTCCAGTGGAGTGGAGAAGTCAGGGGAAATCCAGGCCTTGTTCATTTTTATAAGTGTCAACCTATCAGCATTGTCGGTGGAAAGGCGGATACGCTTATCTGTTATGATGCCACCAGCAGCACTAAATACCCGCTCAGACAGAACGCTGGCGGCAGGGCAGGCCAGCACCTCCAAGGCGTAGAGTGCCAGTTCATACCACGTGTCCAGCTTGGACACCCAGTAGTTGTAAGGCACAGAGGGATCTTTGAGGACGCTGACACGGTCTGCTACGTACTCCTTCACCATCTTCCAAAACTTTTCCCTCCTTGTGACACTAGGCTGCGCATCAGGGTGAGGGTGCTGGCGGGGTGTCATGAAGGTGTCCCACGCCTTGGAGAGTGTTGCCCTGCCTTTCTCGGAACTGCTGTGTGCTCCCCTTTTCTCCCCTTCTCGGTTGGCCAAGGTAGCACGTACTCTGCCGCCAGCGTTGTCAGATGGAAAATTTTGGAGCAATTTTTCAACAAGAACCTTCTGGTATTGCACCATTTTGCTTGTCCTCTCCACCGGAGGAATGAGAGATGAGAAATTCTCTTTGTAGCGGGGGTCCAGAAGGGTGAACACCCAGTAATCCGTGTTGTTTAAAATGCGTATAACGCGTGGGTCACGGGAAAGGCAGCCTAACATAAAGTCAGCCATGTGTGCCAGAGTACCAACAGTCAAGATTTCGCTGTCCTCACCAGGAGGATGACTCTCAATCTCCTCATCCTCTTCCTCCTCTTCTGCCCACCCACGCTGAAGAGATGGAACTAAAGTTCCATGGCTACCCTCTGTAGCGGAGGCAACCGTGTCTTCCTCCTCCTCCTCCTCCTCCTCCTCCGCCTCCTCCAATTGTCGCTGAGAAGACGAAGTGAGGGTGCTCTGGCTATCACCTTGTGTAAGCTCTTCCTCCCCCATTTCCACCTCTTCCACATGCAAAGCGTCGGTTTTAATTGTGAGCAGCGAGCGTTTCAGTAGACACAGAAGTGGGATGGTTACACTGATAATAGCGTTATCGCCGCTCACCATCTGTGTCGATTCCTCAAAATTGCGTAAAACCTCGCAGAGGTCTGACATCCATTCCCACTCCTCACTTCTGATTACAGGAAGTTGAACGGAGAGGCGACGACCGTGTAACAGCTGGTACTCCACTACTGCCCTCTGCTGCTCACAAAGCCGGGCCAACATGTGGAAGGTGGAGTTCCAGCGCGTGCTCACGTCACACAGCAGCCGGTGAGCTGGCAATTGTAAGCGCTGCTGCAGCTTCAACAGGCCGGCTGAAGCTGTTGATGACTTACGGAAATGTGCACACACGCGGCGCACCTTGGTCAAGAGATCATGCACATTGGGGTAGGTTTTTAGAAATCGCTGCACCACTAAATTAAATACATGCGCTAGGCATGGTACGTGTGTGAGCTTGCCGAGCTCCAAAGCCGCCACCAAGTTACGCCCATTATCACACACAACCATGCCTGGTTGCAGGTTGAGTGGCGAGAGCCACTGCTCGGTCTGGTGACTAATCCCCTGCAACAGCTCTGAGGCCGTGTGCTGTTTGTCCCCAAGGCAGATCAGCTTCAGCACGGCCTGTTGACGCTTCCCCACTGCAGTGCTACACTGCTTCCAGCTACTGGCTGATGGGGGAGTGGCGCTGCGTGTAGAGAATTCGGAGGTGGAAACGGAGGAGGAGGAGCCAATAACGTAGGTGCTGGTGGAAACCCTGATGGAGGTAGGGCCCGCAATCCTCGGCGTGGGTAGCACCCGTGCCATCCCAGGGTCCGAGTCGCTCCCAGCCTCCACGACATTCACCCAGTGTGCCGTCAGGGAAATGTAGCGTCCCTGGCCACAAGCACTTGTCCATGTGTCAGTCGTTAAGTGGACCTTCCCAGTAACTGCGTTGGTCAGGGCACGGGTGATGTTACGGGACACATGGTGGTGTAATGCGGGGATGGCACACCGGGAAAAGTAGTGGCGGCTGGGGACCGCGTACCGAGGGACAGCTGCTGCCATCAGGCTGCGGAAGGACTCAGTGTCCACAAGCCTAAATGGCAGCATTTCGATGGCCAGTAATTTTGAAAGGTGTGAGGTTAGTGCTATGGCCTGTGGGTGGGTGGCTGGGTACTTTCTCTTGCGCTCAAATGCCTGGGGTAACGACATTTGGACGCTGTGCTGGGACAGGGAAGTGGATGTGGTCGCTGATGGTGCTTCAGATGGTACAGGTGCAGGGCGGGAGGTATGCGGGCCTGCGCCTTCGACAGGCGATTGGCCGGCACCGAAAACAGGGGAAGAGGAGGCAGTGGTGTGGCCTGCAGACACAGATGGGCGATCCAGGCGTTCCTCCCACTTACTACGGTGCTTGGATGCCATGTGTCGGATCATGCTGGTGGTGGTGAGGTTTCTAGTGTTCATGCCTCGGCTCATTCTGGTGTGGCACAGGTTGCAAACTACAATTCTTTTGTCGTCCGCACTTTCCTTAAAAAAACGCCATACCGCGGAACACCTACCCCTTGGCAAGGTAGATTTACGCAAGGGGGTGCTCCGTGGAACATTTGCGGGCCGGTTTGGTGCGGTCCGCCTTCTTTCTGTAGCCACACCACTGCCTCTTCCAGCCTGTTGCGGTGCTGCAGATGGCTCACCCTCAGGACTGCTGACATCGCTCGGCTCTACACCTTCCCAGGTGGGGTCAGTCACCTCATCGTCCACCAAGTCCTCCTCCACTTCCTCACTCTGATCATCCTCCTCAAGTCTTGATCCCACCACATACTCAGTCATTGACAACTGTATAACATTCTCCTCAACAAGGTCTTGAGACGGAAATAGTGGTTGATTTAATGGCAACTGTGTCTCATCATCATCATCATCATCCACTACTTCCTTTGACCTTAAATGCCGTTCACATCTGTCATCTTCTTGTGATTGGGTAGCCTCTAGAGGTTGTGAATCAGGGCACAAGATGTCATGTTCCTCTGCAAGCGTGCTTGGAGAGAGGGTCAAATGAAGGATTGGTGATGAGACGAGCTCCTCACTATATCCCAGTGTGGGATCACTTCTTTGACCAGACCGTGTATGGTGGGAGGAAGGATGATCAGAGTGAGGATTATTTTGACCAGACTCTTGGCTACTGAGAGTGGACTTGGTGGAAGACAGGGTGGTGCTTAACCGACTGGAAGCAGTATCAGCTGTCATCCAACCGACCACCTGTTCGCAGTGGTCGGACCTCGAGAGTGATGTCCTGCGACGCCCTGTAAAATTACACATGAAGCTAGGTATGATGGATGTCTTTCTTTCTTGTGCTCTGGCACCAGGCACAGTTTCTCCGCGTCCTGACCCGCGCCCTGAACTATCAGGATCACGTCCACTTCCCCGTCCCTTTTTACCCGCCTTCTTCATCTTACACGGAATATGTGACTTTAATATTTGAGTTTGAAAACTTAACAGTATTTCTTACTATTCTGCAACTGTTCAGAGTACACAGAATAGGCTGCTAAACGGCGGTGATACACACTGAATGGAATATGTGACTTTAATATTTGAGTTTGAAAACTTAACAGTATTTCTTACTATTCTGCAACTCTGCAGAGTACACAGAATAGGCTGCTAAACGGCGGTGATACACACTGAATGGAATATGTGACTTTAATATTTGAGTTTGAAAACTTAACAGTATTTCTTCCTATTCTGCAACTGTGCAGAGTACACAGAATAGGCTGCTAAACGGCGGTGAAACACACTGAATGGAATATGTGACTTTAATATTTGAGTTTGAAAACTTAACAGTATTTCTTACTATTCTGCAACTGTTCAGAGTACACAGAATAGGCTGCTAAACGGCGGTGATACACACTGAATGGAATATGTGACTTTAATATTTGAGTTTGAAAACTTAACAGTATTTCTTACTATTCTGCAACTGTTCAGAGTACACAGAATAGGCTGCTAAACGGCGGTGATACACACTGAATGGAATATGTGACTTTAATATTTGAGTTTGAAAACTTAACAGTATTTCTTACTATTCTGCAACTCTGCAGAGTACACAGAATAGGCTGCTAAACGGCGGTGATACACACTGAATGGAATATGTGACTTTAATATTTGAGTTTGAAAACTTAACAGTATTTCTTACTATTCTGCAACTCTGCAGAGTACACAGAATGGCTGCTAAACGGCGGTGAAACACACTGAATGGAATATGTGACTTTAATATTTGAGTTTGAAAACTTAACAGTATTTCTTACTATTCTGCAACTGTTCAGAGTACACAGAATAGGCTGCTAAACGGCGGTGATACACACTGAATGGAATATGTGACTTTAATATTTGAGTTTGAAAACTTAACAGTATTTCTTCCTATTCTGCAACTCTGCAGAGTACACAGAATAGGCTGCTAAACGGCGGTGATACACACTGAATGGAATATGTGACTTTAATATTTGAGTTTGAAAACTTAACAGTATTTCTTACTATTCTGCAACTCTGCAGAGTACACAGAATAGGCTGCTAAACGGCGGTGAAACACACTGAATGGAATATGTGACTTTAATATTTGAGTTTGAAAACTTAACAGTATTTCTTACTATTCTGCAACTGTTCAGAGTACACAGAATAGGCTGCTAAACGGCGGTGATACACACTGAATGGAATATGTGACTTTAATATTTGAGTTTGAAAACTTAACAGTATTTCTTACTATTCTGCAACTCTGCAGAGTACACAGAATAGGCTGCTAAACGGCGGTGATACACACTGAATGGAATATGTGACTTTAATATTTGAGTTTGAAAACTTAACAGTATTTCTTACTATTCTGCAACTCTGCAGAGTACACAGAATAGGCTGCTAAACGGCGGTGATATACACTGAATGGAATATGTGACTTTAATATTTGAGTTTGAAAACTTAACAGTATTTCTTACTATTCTGCAACTGTGCAGAGTACACAGAATAGGCTGCTAAACGGCGGTGATACACACTGAATGGAATATGTGACTTTAATATTTGAGTTTGAAAACTTAACAGTATTTCTTCCTATTCTGCAACTGTGCAGAGTACACAGAATAGGCTGCTAAACGGCGGTGAAACACACTGAATGGAATATGTGACTTTGATATTTTAGTTTGAAGACTTAACAGTATTTCTTCCTATTCTGCAACTGTGCAGAGTACACAGAATAGGCTGCTAAACTGCGGCGAAGCACACTGAATGGAATATGTGACTTTGATATTTTAGTTTGAAGACTTAACAGTATTTCTTCCTATTCTGCAACTGTGCAGAGTACACAGAATAGGCTGCTAAACTGCGGCGAAGCACACTGAATGGAATATGTGACTTTGATATTTTAGTTTGAAGACTTAACAGTATTTCTTCCTATTCTGCAACTCTGCACAGTACACAGAATGTGCTGCTAAACTGCGGCGACGCACACTGAATGGAATATGTGACTTTGATATTTTAGTTTGAAGACTTAACAGAATGTGCTCTAATCTGCAACTTTGCACACTAAACAGAATGTGCTCTAATCTGCAACTTTGCACACTAAACAGAATGTGCTCTAATCTGCAACTTTGCACACTAAACAGAATGTGCTCTAATCTGCAACTGTGCACACTAAACAGAATGTGCTCTAATCTGCAACTTTTCACACTAAACAGAATATTTTTTTTTTTTTTTTTTTTTTTTTTTTCCCCCCACACAAAATAACCTGCTGCCTCCACACACAGTAGTCCTAAAAAGGACTTTTGGTTCTTTTTTTTCACAATTTTTTTTTTTTCCTCCCTACACTGCCTTTCCCTTCCTATCCTCAGCTCTCCCTGGCTCAGACTGAGCCGAACTCGATGGTCAGGTGCTATACAGCACCCGACCACGGGTTCTGGCCAGCCAATCAGTGTAATGCCAGCAGCCAACATGGCTGCTGGCATTACACCGATGTCAGAGCCTCCCTGCACGTTTATTGGCTGCGCAGCAGCTGCAAAACGTGCGGGGAGGAGACCCGAACATGGCGGGCGAGCACATGCGGTACTCGTACGAGTACCGCCATGTGCCGAGCAGAGCGATGCTCGAGCCGATCCGAGCATCGGCCGAGCATGCTCGCTCAACACTAACGCTTTGCCTTCAATGTTGATGTGAATTTCAAGCACAGAACAGGTGAAGATTTTATAAACTACATTGATTAGTGTTCGGCTCCTTCTTCTGAGTACGGAAATACCCCATATGGATAGCTTTTTCATGGTTTGTGGGAGCTACGGGTCCCAAATTGGAACATGCGCATTTCCAGGTTCACACTTTGAATCTTCACAGCTTGCGTTACTGGTGCCATTTCTCATTTGGGCTGTGTAACACTGCTCTTTTTTAAGATTCCCCCCCAAAAGTGTATATTTTTTGAAAGTAGACACCCCAGGCTTTCATTTTAGGTGTGTTTTCAAATTTTGCAAACAGCCATTTTACCACCAAGCCTGTGAAAACTTGACGTACGTAAAAAATGCAGCATTTTTCACGCTTTGCCTTCAATGTTGATGTGAATTTCAAGCACAGAACAGGTGAAGATTTTATAAACTGCATTGATTAGTGTTCGGCTCCTTCTTCTGAGTACGGAAATACCCCATGTGGATAGCTTTTTCATGGTTTGTGGGAGCTACGGGTCCCAAATTGGAACACGCGCGTTTCCAGGTTCACACTTTGAATCTTCACAGCTTGCGTTACTGGTGCCATTTCTCATTTGGGCTGTGTAACACTGCTCTTTTTTAAGATTTCCCCCCAAAAGTGTATATTTTTTGAAAGTAGACACACAGAACAGGTGAAGATTTTATAAACTGCACTGATTAGTGTTCGGCTCCTTCATCTAATTACGGCAATACCCCATATACATAGGTTTGTCGGGTTTGGGGGAGCTACTGGGCCCAGTTGGAACATGTTAGTTTCCTTTTACAGACATGCCATTTTTACAGCTGGTGCCTTGTCTCATTTCGGTCTGTTTGGCAATGCTGCAATTAATTTTACCCCCAAAAGTATATTTTGTAGAAGAGTAGACAACCCTGGCTTTCATTCTATTTGCATCTTATCAATTTTTTCGCTGCCACTGTATCACCAATCCCTCCCAAAATCTGCAGTAAGGCAGAGAAACACCATTTTTCACATTTCTATTTTAGTGTTGCTCTGGATTTCAATCAGATGATATTTGCAGATTTTTTAAATGCTTTACATTAGTGTTGAGTTACATTGTCTGAGTACAGTAATGCCCCATATGCATAGGTTTGTCAGGGTTTGGGGGAGCTACTAGGCCCAGTAGGGAACATGTGTGTTTCCATTATCAGAGATAAATTTTGATAGTGTTAGATCTAAGGAGGGATGTGTTTTGAAAAATAAAAAACAGGATATTTCAGGGGGAAAAAGTGGCCAAATAATAAAAGAACCTTTACAGCACTACTGCATTGTGCCTGAATGGTATTCCTTGAAACAGTCACCAAGGCAGAGGCCAGGTTTGGAAGGGCAATCAGGACAGTAAGTGGTGGTGTCTGTCCGTATTCCCTTTCTGTAGCAAACAGATTGGGGTTTGCCAGCTTGAAAAGTTAAAATGAATTATGTACAGCAGTCTGCATCATATAGATGGCAACTTTTTTATACCATGCCCTACACTTCCTCATTGCGAGGTATGGCTGCATTAGTTGATCACTCAGATCAACTCCCCCCATGTTTTTATTATAGTCCCTGATGCAGACTGGCTTTCTCATTACCACTGTCCTGCCACGAACAGTGACTGCCACAGATCTGTCCTCATGCATTGTGGTCAGCATGTAGACATCTTTTTTGTCCCTAAACTTCACTGCCAGCAGCTCCTGTTGGGACAAAGATAAGGACATCCCAGTTTTTAGTTTGTTATCTACTAGTGTTCTGGGCAACTCCCTGCAATTGCGCCTGACAGTGCCACAGGCCACGGTGTCAAAATAAAACAGAGACTTAAATAAAAGGGGGCTGGTGTAATAATTATCAACAAATAATTGATAGCCTTTATTTAATAAGGGGTAAATTAAATCCCAAACTATTTTCCCACTTGTTCCCATAAATTCGGGGCACCCAGGAGGATCAAGTTTGCTGTCCTTGCCCTCATAAATTCTAGAAGCCTGGGTGTAGCCTGTGGCACTTTTGCACAATTTATAAAATTTTACACCAAATTTGGAATGCTTTGAGGGGATGTACTGCTTGAACCCTAACCTGCCTTTGTATTTCATTAGGGATTCATCTACACTAATTTCTTTTTGGGGCATATATACTTGGGCAAACTTTTTCTGTAAATGGCTTATTAGGGGATGAATTTTGTACAGTCTATCATACTGGGGGTGTTCTTTTGGGGGGCACAGGGTATTATCGCTAAAATGCATAAAGTGCAAAATGATTTCAAATCTGGACCTGGTCATAGTCTTGGGGAATATAGGGGTATCACATATGGGGTTTTTGCTCCAGTAGGATCGGATACTTGGCTTTTTTATTATACCCATTGTCATTATTAAGGCCCAGAATTGTTTAAATTCTATGATGTCTATGGGTTTCCATATTTCTTCCTTAACTACAAAAGCTGTAGGGTTGGCGGCAGTATACTGGGCTGCATACAAGTTGGTTTGGGACACAATTTCACCTAAAATGTCTTCCCCCAAAAACAAATCAAAAAAATTATCATAGTTAAATCCCTCAACATCAATTTGAATCCCTGGGGTGCCTGTAAATTCTGGTATTTGTGGGCAAAAATTGATTGGGGATACCCATTCATTATGATCAGGAGTGGCTGGTGTTGGGGCATTTCTTTGGCCAGATCTTTTTGCAGGTGCTGGGGCAATTGCCAGGGCAGCTCTTGGGGCATTCCTTTTGACAGGTATTTTGCAAAGTCTTTTGGCAGATCTTGTGACAGGATTTTTGGCAGATCTTGTGGCAGGATTTTTTGCAGGAGTTTTGGCAGGATTTTTGGCAGGTGCTGGGGCAGTTGCCAGGGCAGCTCTTGGGGCAGTGCATCTTTTCTTGACAGAAGGCCCAGCGTCGTCACTAGAGCTGCTCTCACTTTCTGAAAACTGCTCTATGTCAAAATCTGACGCAGTATCTGTTGCCTTTGAGTCAGATGCCAAAAAGGCATATGCCTCTTCAACGCTAAACCTGCGCTGCATTTTGCCCACTAAAATTTTTTTTTCTTACTCTAACATATCCCTAAACCTAACTCTAACCCTAAAACTTACCCTAACCTACGTATATCCAGAACCTACCTAACCCAAGTAAACTACCTATCTAAACTATACTTATTATATATATATATTTTTTTGTTTGTTTGTTTGTTTGTTTTTTTTCCCTAAACCTAAATCTGTGCCTAAACCTTTCCCTAACACAAGTCTACACTAAACCTACCCACCTACCTACCTAAACTATATTTCAAATCAATTTTTATTAAAAAAAATATTTAAAAAAATAAAAAAAAATGTAAAAAAAATTAAAAAAAAATTAAGAGAATACAAGGAGGATGGGGTGTATCCCACAGATCAGCAAACGCTGATCTGTAGTTTATTGATCACTCTAAAAGTGATCAGATGGGGGGGGGGAACTTGGTGATCACTGCAAAACAGTGATCAAAGGGTTAACTTTGTGTTTTAACAATTTGCAGAAACACTGGAACGCTGGATCGCAATCTCTCTCTGTCTCTCTCCACCTCAGCAGTGTGCAAGATGGAGGGAGGCAGAGATATATGACAGGGACAGTATTTACAAATACTGTCCCTGTTAATCAGCATTTGCAACATGTGATTCGCTCATCAAGCGAATCGCATGTTGCAACAAACTTTCTACTGGTTGTTACTAGGGGCTCGATTTAAAGGCAACCGTTAAACCAGCCGCTAAGTGAAAAAGGCACATCGCTCGCAAATAATACAGGAGTTACGGCAGATTCAATAACTACTCTACGAGAATAGCTATCGAGCGTAGGCACACAAAAAACACGTAACACAAAACCCGTTGTCGCTCATGTTAATGCACAACGGGCGGACAAATCACACGATAACTGAGCTCCAAACAACATGTAACATAACGGCTGCCGTTGTCAAGCAACCATGATTGATGCCAAAACAAATTCAAACACACATCCAATCCCAAAGCCCCAATGTATCAAATAACTTCAAATACACCTATATATACCCAAAAATAACCGCCACACACTGTCTGTTATCGAGTTCTTCAGAGCCAGATATCAGGACCCAGGAGCGGAGGATAGTCATTAGAGAGAGGGAGAGAGGCGCGTTCATTGGAGGTAGAGGAGTTTTGCAGTTTGGAGAGAGGAGAGAGGTGCACTATATATACACATATCACACTTTTGCACATATTACATACACACATACAAACACAAACACATACACATACATACACATAGTCCTTTTATTTCATAACACCTTACACATTTTACTTTTTATTTTGACAGTGTGAATCTGGGAGTGAAAGTGTGTGACAGAGAGTGACTGGATCGAGTGTGTCTGTGAGGGCCTGTGGGAGTGCCTGGGTGTGACTGGGTGTGTGATGTCAAGGAGAGGAGGACAGGAGAGAGGGATGGGGAGAGTAGTGGAGGAGGAGGAAGGTCAGGAGGGGATCCCTCAGCAGAGCAGGGGTGGGAGAGGGAGATCCGCAGGGCGGAGGGGTACCAGGCCCACCAGAGCAGGAACACGCAGGACAGGGACAGAACCTGCAGTGGGACGAGGGGTAGTTCCTGGGGAGCACCCCACACAGGCAGGGTCAGACCAGGCAGGGCACTCCGGCTCTGAATCCTCCCATGCCGGAGCTGATGAGGGCAGGATCAGGGATCCCAGATATAGTGAGGAGGAGAACACGGCTCTTGTGGAAGCTGTCCTGGAGAGGCAGAGTGTTCTCCACCCGACGGCAAAGGTCCCTGGCCTGGCAGCGCGGAGGAAGGCAGCCTGGAACCAGATCTGCAGCCGGGTGAACGCGGTGGCAACATGCAGGCGGGACGTGGAGTCTGTGAAGAAGAGATGGGGCGACTGCCGGAGGGTGGTCAAGAACAAGATGTCTGACATGGCCAAGCAAGCCCGAGGCACCGGAGGTGGCCCATCTGTGCCCATCACATTCTGCGGCTGGGAGGAGATGGTGCGGCAGAACATGTCCCCGACCATGATCGAGGGGGTCGTGGGAGGAACTGACACTGGGGATGAGAGGAGCCTCCACACTACCGGTAAGTGCAACACTACAGAACAACACACTACAGCAACCAACACCAGCTGCACACACACTCACACCTCAACACATGGCCATCACTCAGCCATACAACTGCACCAACACAGCACCATGAGGGTTAAAAAAAGGACACAACACCTGGACAAATGGCAACGTCCAACTTGGGACAAACCTGTCAAAGTCCTACTTCAACCCTCCTGTCACTGTGCTCATTACACACAATACACAAACCTTCATTTTCAAATTGTCGACTGTCATAGATCATCACTGTTCACACACAATGTCACCCATGTCCCCACCCCCACCCTAACCCCTTGAGTGCTAGAGGGATCATCAATGCATCGATCAACAATGCATTTGCAAACCCCTCTGGGACTCAAGGGGTTAACCTGACAACAAACAAGTCAATAGGACAACGATCACATGCTACACAGGGGACATTCACTAAGCGGTGACAAACACATGGTGGACACAAAGTAACCCTCACACACCCTCACTTCACCAGTACCAATGTTAGTCCATGGAGAATATGCCAAAACAAGAATCAAGTTCATAGGGTCCCATTGTACAGACTCCATGGAAAACAATGGAAATGGGGAAAGGAGATCACTGGAGAAGTCACCATCATGTTCATGTCATCGGTTCAACATCACCGCTTACTGAATCACAAAAGGGGGCATCAGATCACACATCACAGTGTCACACAGAATAAATGCTTGTAGGTGCAACACACAGGCCGAAAACTATTTTACAGAATTCAAGCTGGAAAAAGTAGGCATTGGTGTTGTGGCTGCAATCATTTACTCTGACTTGAAATGACATATCCCATATCTGATTCCCACATGGATCCACAGGGGTGCTGATGCCATGGATCGATGGTACACCAGCATCTCTATGCAGGATACATATGGGAAACAAATAGCAAACATTGTACCTTGGTCACCAACAGGCCATGACTGATGGATATCTAGGACTGAGTACGGTTGCCTCACACAGAAGGATGGATGGGCTCATACACAGAGAAAAAACAGGCCTCAATCAAAGATATCCCTCACTACTGGCTGGATTGTTGCCCTTAGGATTCAAATGTTACTAAATATGTTCCAACATGATGTGAACACAGAGATCACTTCACTGGATGTGATTGCCTTACTGGCCAGATATGTGCACCCATCACATATCAACCTACATTGCTACCATCCAAATACACATACATAGTATATCACACTCTACGTAGATGGGATATACGAGGTATGTTCATATCCATCATATCAATACAATGTCTTGTTGGATGGGTGCACATATATAGCCAGTAAGGCAATCACACCTAATGAAATGCTCTCTGGCATCACATCTTGGAAGGATATTACTCCATCCATATGAAGGGTACATATCCACATACACATATGACCATTTCTACTTGTGTGTCACTGTAATGGGATAGCAATGGGTAATGTCATCATGATGTCATATCATTGCCATCGTTAACAGATGTGTCTTGATCTAAGTCCCATCCCTCCAACACTCATGGTTATACAGATATTGCTCCATGTGACAGGTGAAGATATCCATCATTTGACCACACGGAGGCTCTTCAGCAGAGCCAAAGTCACAACATATCGAGAGAAATACCTCTTTGGAATGGTCCACAGAGTGTGCTTGTAAATCATGCACACCCTGTGCACCATTCCAATTAAGTATTGTTCTCTAAATGGGTTGATTTTGTCTCTGCTGAAAATCCCTCGTGTGGACAAATGACTGAAATCTACATCCATCACATAGAGCAATATCTGAACAACCAGGAGGGTAGGAGGGATAGGACTAACAGAGAACAACATCTGTTCCCACAATGTCTACAATCTGACATCAAGGTGGACTTAAACTTTGCCACCCCCCTGGAGGGATAGCCATCCCTACAAGTTGTGAAGACAAATATATGTTGTTGGATCCCCCCCCCCCCCCCCCGAGTTAAACAATGGTATTCCTACTGCTGAAAGGTGTGTTGATGCAAAAGGTATCACAGCTCAGACATGGATATGTCAGGGGCAATATCCCAGTGGCCTGATATTGTACAGTGGTGCTGTTACTACACAATCATATGGACAGCTCTGGTACAGGGACCAGATATCTACATGGGAGGGTGTAGCAACAGCCCCACTGTACTATTTCTGGACACTGTGATATTGCACCTCAAAATGAAACCTTCACCCGTAATAACTCAAACAACACCTTTCAGCAGTGGGAGTACCCTTGTTTACCCAGGGGGATTAACACAAACACATATATTTTTCTTCACCACATATCAAAGTAGAATTGTCTCCACAAACATATGGCTAAGGTCACTAATCACAACATCTTCTTCCTCCACACAGCTTACGGCCGTCAAGCCCAGCGGGAGACAGTGGAGGAGGCTATGTCACCCCCCAGTGAGGAGGACACAGAGGAGGGGACCAGCCGGTGGTCACCTTACCCACCATCACCATCCCCTCCAACACAGGCTGCATCACCACCTACTGCACCACCACAGGCTGCATCACCACCTACTGCACCACCACAGGCTGCACCACCCTTTCCAGCTGCACCACCACAGGCTGCACCACCCTTTCCAGCTGCACCACCACAGGCTGCACCACCCTTTCCAGCTGCACCACCACAGGCTGCACCACCCTTTCCAGCTGCACCTCCCCAGTACAGTGGCTGGATGCCACAGGAGGAGAGGTGGACACATCCATCCACCTCCACCAGCTACTACCCTCCATCAGCAGCACCACCACCGCCAGGGAGGCAATGGCTGCCAGGGACAGTGGCCAACACCCAATATGGGCCATATGCCTCCCAGATCAACCCACCCTCCTGGATGGCTCCACAGCATGCCCCAAGGTATGATCCGAGGTGGGGTCCCACCACCTATCAGTGGCCACCATATGACCCTTGGCCACTGGACTACACACACCTGGGCCTGATTGGTGAGCCCCAGCGCCCCCTACCCAGGGACATATTCACACCTCCACCAGCACACACATCTCTGGGCAGCTCTGCATCACTTGATGTGGTGGGCATATGCCCATCATCTGCACCAGCCACTCCAACAGCAGCCACAGCACCCTCAACAGCAGCAGAGAAGGAAAGAGCACCCTCAGCAGCAGCAGAGGAGGAAAGAGCACCCTCAGCAGCAGCAGAGGAGGAAAGAGCACCCTCAACAGCAGAGGAGGAGGAAAGAGCACCCTCAACAGCAGAGGAGGAGGAAAGAGCACCCTCAACAGCAGAGGAGGAGGAAAGAGCACCCTCAACAGCAGCAGAGGAAACAGCAGCACCAGGGACACCGGGCACATCCACCTCCAGGACCGCACGCCTCACAGGCATGGAGGCGGAGTGTATGGCCCTTCAAAGAAGACTACTCCGGTCCAGTAGAAGTACAGACAGCAACATCACCAGGAACAGGAGGCAATCCAGGAGGAACATTGCCCAATTGGAGACCAGAATCCAAGCTCTGGAGTCGGAGGTGGCCAGGGGGAACACACTACTCCACCAGCTCAGGACTGGTCTCATGGACATGATGACACAGGTCCTTGTGGAGTTAAGGGAGATCAACCGCAGAGAGAACCTGAGGATGGAGAGGTCGAACTTGCGTTCCACCGAGGGGTCTACTGCTACCACCACCCCCTCCAGTGTTACCCCTGAAGCAACACCTAGGGGGCAGAGGGTTACCAGGAGATCCACAAGGGCATCCACCTCTGGCACCCAGGCCAAGGCCCCCCACCCAAAGAAGAAAAAATGAAAGGCCCAACCTGTTAAGTTTCCCTTCAATAAAGAAAACATTTTTTTTTTAATTCCAGTCTGATCTGTTGTGTCTTCAGTTATGGATTGGGTGGCAGGGTTGTCTCCAATGCATTGCCATACAATGCAGTGAACACAACCTCTGCCTATGTGAAATGTTATTGGGATGCTACAACATGGGTTCACACACACACCGTTGTACAAATTCAACTTGTAATACATCCCTGGAGCCATATTACACCACTGTGTTATATGGCGGTGTTGTGTGTTGAATTTGAACAACAAAACATACCCCTTAGCACAACAAATTGTACAACACTGAACATTCGTCTACTTCATATGTTGTGTTTAACCCTTTGAGTGCCAGAGTGGTAGACAACGCATTGTAAAGAAATGCGTTGGGGACCACTCTTGCACTCAGTGGGTTAATGGGATAACCAGACAAACAGCTCTGTGATTTAGCAGGGACATTATAAGCAGGATAGATAAATGGGACATGTATCCATGTTGTCTTGGATTCACACACTCATTGTGCAACTGACTTACTGGAGAAGCCAATGTTTTTAACCTAGGATTTCAATGTGTAGCACACACATTGATATCCTGGGCTGAGCATTGGGGTCTCCTGTAAGTTGAGTTGCTGTTTCCCTAAGGGTGTAACAGACTTCACCAGTGATAACACATGTCCACTTAGTCTGGTTGTTCGTTAGCCCATGTACTGAGATATGTCAAAGTGGAGCCAAATCTCAGAACATGGATTATACTGAGCAATACAGATACTGTGGACAGGTATTCACTGTGGAAGTATGTCCCCTGTATCACCTCTTCATCACTCCCACAACACATTGGTGCATCACTGCCACCATCATCTGTTTACATGGATACATCACAGAGTCCAGTCACTGGCAAACAAGTGGTGGACTCCTGTGATGTGGGTGATGCCTTTCCATGTATGGGGCATACTCTACCCTGGGTGTGGTAACACATTGACATATGTGTTCTCAAATATATCCGCCTACAGACACAGATAGAATGGTGATGGTTCATCTTTATTGTGTCTCAAAGTACATTAGAATGTACATGTGTTTTGTGTGTGTATTGCCTATATGCATTGAACACTTGTATGAGAACACTAAATGTACTTTGAAACTAAATCGTAATACTTCAGTAACACTGCTGCCCTGCTCATGTGTTGTCCATGAGGTTTGACAACTCTGTAGCTGAGCATCCTGACTGTACAGGTTAAAACACTCAAGAATTAGTGTTTTCTGTGTCTCTATGAGAATGTTCCAGTAGAGGTTTGTGTGAACCTCAGGTCAAACTTTGCATCACCAACAACATCACCATAAACAGCAAGGGGTGATCTTCATGAAGGTGTTGTCAAGTCATCAATCCAGTCACATGGAAGATCCTCAGTTCAAGGATGGATCATGTTACGGATGCCTGCGGGACAAGAGGACAGGATTTGGAGCAGTAGACCTGAACTGATCATCAAGCAACAACAATTTAGTCTTTTTCATCCCCTCAGTTTTCACAGTTACAGGTGAGTGCACAAACCATTGCTTGACAATGTGTTGTGTACTCATCTGTAACCAATTCTGTGGGGAACTAAGGACATGTGCATCAGTCCTAGGGATATGTGCCCCTGACATGTATACACACATTAACAAGTGTTCTGAGAGCTCCATGGAAGTAATGACATTGTGCTGCCACTGTGAAAGTGACAGTGGCAGCCCAATGTCATTTGTTCCATGGAACTGTTAGGACACATTTGTTGATGTGTGTATTCATGTCAGGGGCACATACGTCTGCACACTCACAGGTCTGCATGGAGTCCGTGGTAATCTGATCTACGTCTCATGACCTCTACATTGTGTGCCCATACCACTGTACATCCACCCGTGCTGCTCTTCTCAGCTGTAGCACAGTACAGGTCCCATATTGAGTCTGATGTCCCTTCTAATGCATATCATTAGATAATACTCTTTCGCTACTGGGCTAGCATGGTTGTTCAGGCTATAATCATGGCATATCCAGTTAGTTGCTGTCAATCAAGCCGTGTAAGGTGATGAACATGGGTAATATGTTGTACCTTGTTTATCCTGGGGGTGTGCGTGATATCCTTGGGGTCTGTATGTCAACGTGGAGAGTGGAATGGAGGATGGTTGTTGAGTCCACACACACAATTTTCCACGTCCACTGCCAGTGCAGTGCTGTGTCACTGTTCCTGTGGGGTGAGACAGAACAAAATGTGCAGTGTGGTTAGTGTCACAGGACTGATGGGGGACTTGCATGGATTGTTTGCATGCATGTGTTATACTCACAGGTGAAGTATTCCGTGATGAGCCTGTCTCTGATCTGTGCCCCTCTCATAGTCTCCTCCACATGCCCGATGTCCATGGCCACTTCCTGTATGGGGGGGTCCGGGATGTGCTCCAGCAGCCTGGTGTCCACTGCGATGTTGTGCAGTATTGCGCACGCCACAATGATGTCACACACCTTAGCCGGTGCATACTGCAGTGCTCCCCCAGAGTGGTCCAGACATCGGAATCTTGACTTGAGGAGCCCAAATGTCCGCTCAATAGCATTCCTGGTTCTGGCATGAGCCTGGTTGTAGCTTTCCTGGGCATGTGTTTGGGGATTGGCCAGAGGGGTCAGTAGCCAGGACTTGCATCCATAGCCAGCATCACCTGTGTAATGTGAGTGACATGGTGAAACAGGGAGCACATGTTGTGTGAATGATGTTTTGTGTGGTGGACGTAGTAGGTGTGGGTCAGGTGCATTGCTGAGCTGAGTGGTGTGTACGCCTGTGTATGTGGTGTGATTTTGTTTTGTGAACTCACCCAGTAGCCATCCCCCTGTAAAGGTTCCATTCTCAAAATCTCTGTGGACTGAGGAGTTTTGTAGAATGTATGCATCATGTGTGCTGCCAGGATATTTTGCACAGACATTCATGATCCTCATGTTGCTGTCACACACCATCTGCACGTTGATGGAGTGGAAGTTCTTCCTGTTGATGAATATCTGTGCGTCACGTGCTGGGGCCTTAATCCGGACATGGGTGCAATCTATAGCACCCATGACCCTGGGCATGCCTCCCTTTGCGTAAAAGGCCTGCTTGACGTGTATCCAGTCCATGTCGGTGGTGGGAAAATGTATATAGGTACTGGCCTTGCTTTTGAGGGCTGGCAGGACCTGGGCCAGCACTCTGGAGAATGTGGCCTGTGACATGCCAGATGCGTAACCCTCAGTGGACTGGAAGGCCCCGCTTGCCATGAAGTGTATGGCACAGAGTAGTTTCTGCAGGCCAGTTAGGGCATGGTTGTGGATGTAGATGGGATCCACCTGCTCCTTGATGACCTCATACAAGGCAATGATGCTGTCAGGCCTCAACCTGTAGCGATCAATGACCTCATCATCAGCCATTCCAAAGAGTGTGACCCTTGGGCGGTATACCCTGGGCCTTGGTGGTCGTCTATACATCCTGTGCCCTCCAGTTGGGGATGGACTCCTGTGTGGCTGCTGAGCCAGAGCCTCCTCACTTGCAACAGGTGAAGGCTGTTGATGAGGCGTGCTTGGAGTTTGCTGATGTTCCCTAGCTCTCTCCCTTGCACGCCTTCTCCGCAGTCTTCGCAACAATATGTAACCCAACATACTGTTTGCTCTCTCTATCTGTCTTTATCTCTCTCTCTCTCTCTCTCTCTCTCTATCTCTCTCTGTCCCTCCCTGAGTGGAAAACAAGCCACAAGTGAGTGTGTTGAGTTGTCCCTTTAAGTACTTGCTAGGGCGTTGTGTAGGTGTGGTGATGAGGTGAGTGCTGACCAATGGTGAGTTGTTTTTGTCCAGGTAAGTGTTAGCAGGTGTGTGTGTGTTATAAGATGTGGTGTGTTGTGCTTGTTCTGTGTGTGCCATTTGCGGGCGTGCAGTTGTGGGGTGCAGGTCATGTGTTGATGTTGCCCAGGTGAGCTTGTATTTGCAGGGTCCGCTTTGTGTGATGACCCCCATTGTTCCGTGCCATGTTGTGTTGTTGTTTTTTTGTGTGTCATTGTTCCTGTGGTGTTGGTTGTTGTTGTGTGTGTAGTGATTTGTGTTGTGTGTGCATGTTTTTGTGTTGTTTTGGCATTGCACGGGTTAATTTTCCCATTTACATGGTTGTGCGGTAAGCCTTTTGTGTGTTTTCCTCTGTAACGGGTGTTTCGTTTTGGCCGTTAAGTGTCTAACGTGTGTGGGAAGTGGGTCTTAACTTTTAGCCGTTAGGTGTGTCTTTTTTTCAGCCGTTATCAGTACCGCAAGCCTTTGAATAGCTCTGGGGTATCTTGTTCCATGCGTCTGAATGCACGTAAGTGTATCGGCCGTAAGGATTCTGCAACTGCCGTTAGCTGTTGTTTAGACGGATCTTTGAATTGCAACATGACACTTAACGCACCCGTTAGTGATTTTTTTGGTTAACGGCTGCCTTTAAATCGAGCCCTAGGTGTCCCGGTATCGGGACACTTAGTAACAAGCAGCCCACGCTCTCCCATCGCTCCGTGCGGCCACGATGGGAGAGTTTAACCCTTGACGTACCGGGACCGTCAAGGGTCCTTGGAGCAAATTTACCCTTGACAGTCCTGGTACGTTAAGGGTCGCTAAGGGGTTAAGAACAGTTAATGGCAGTTTGCTAATCCTTACAGCTGATAATATTACGTGCATTGAGACTCATGTAACAAGATTCCCCAGAGCCAGTTACAGGAGTGCGGTACTGCTAACGACTGAAAAAAAGATACATTTAACGGACATAAGTTAAGACCCAATTTTCTTAGCTGTAAAACACATAACGGCCAAAAGAAAACACCGTTGCACAAAATAAAACAGACTAACAGCATACTGCACAAGCATGCAAATGGAAAAATTAACCCGTGCAATGCCAAAGTTACACAAAAACCATGGCCATACACCACAAATCACTGTCACACACAATACAACAACCTAGCAACACCACAGGGACAACACTTTCCAAAAATTCATCAACACAACACAACATGACACGGAACAATGGGGGGGGGGGGTAATGCACAACACGGACACCTGTCAATACAAAACAAGCTCACCTGGGCAAAATCGCTACACGATAGAGACACAAACTGCACCCTACAACGTTACACTCGCAACTGACAGTTATACACCAAATAAAACACTGCAGATTTATAACACAAACACACCGGCAAACACTTACCTGCACAACAAACACCCTCCCATTGGTCATCACTCACCTCATGACCACACCTGGACAAGGCTCTGACAGGCTCTTAAAGGGACAGCTGACCATACACACGTGGCTTGTTTTCCACTCAGGGAGGGGGAGAGAGATAGAGAGAGAGCGAGTGTTAGGTCTTTTACTTTTACTGCTCTGGTCTTTCAACATCTCTTCCCCGGGGACCTCAGACGCAACACCTGGTTCCTGTAGATAACCTTAGCATGAACGTGTACAACGCCTTGTGAAAAGGGATGAATTGCACAAGGCGACGCCAGGCAGCTGGGCACAATGCCAACGCGAGAGGAGAGGTATTGGAGGAAGCGGGCAGCAAATACAAGACTACCACCCGCTTCCTCCGATGTCTCTGTCCCCTCCTCCCACTTTCTCCAATAGCTCACTAGCCTAGGCTTTTCTTATGCTGCGGGCTTCACAGCCGCAGCAATGGAATAAATGGAATGGAATAAAGAATAAATAAAGAATGTATAAATGAAGCTGAGGGAAGCGCTGCAGTCACAGTGCAGCCTGCTCCCTCAGTTGTATTTAACCCTTTGAGTGCCAGAGTGGTACTCAACACATTGCTTTGCAATGCGTTGCGTACCACTCTGGCACTCAAAGGGTTAATTTAGATCTCATCCATTCATAATACCCTACTTACTGTGTCCCTTTGCTTTTAGTACTTTTGCTCCACTCTCAGTTTGAAGAAGAGTGGAGCAAAAGTACTAATAGCAATGTGACACAGGAGGTAGGGGGTTAAAAATGAATGAGATCTAATTTAAACTGTCTAATCATAGTATTTTAATAAAATAAAAGTTTAAAACACACACAAACACACACATATATATATAGGCAAGGTATGTAGTATGTAGTTAAATTCTTTATTTGCATTAGTATATACAAGGGAGCAAGGAATGGTAGTAGAGCCTCCACAAGTAACAAATAAAACAACACAATTATCAAATATTGGGTTAACTCAAGAAGATGTCATGAGAAGACTGAACAAAATTAAGACCGACAAAGCACCAGGTCCTGATAGTATACATCCCAGGGTTCTTCTGGAACTTAGTGCAGTGTTAGCAAAACCCCTATATTTACTCTTTAAATATTCTATTACCACAGGCTCAGTGCCACAGGATTGGCGAAGAGCTAACATAGTGCCTCTATTTAAGAAGGGAACTAAAACAGAACCTGGGAATTACAGACCTGTGAGTTTGACCTCTGTAGTGGGAAAACTACTAAAAGGGATAATAAGGGACTATATTCAGGATTACAACACAAAAACTAAGATCATTAGCATGAATCAACATGGTTTTATGAAGAATAGATCATGCCAAACTATTACTTTCAGCTTCTATGAGGAAGTAAGCAGCAACCTTGACAATGGCAAGGCAGTAGATGTAGTATACCTAGACTTTGCAAAGGCATTTGATACAGTGCCACACAGAAGGCTGGTGTATAAAATAAGGAAATTGGGGATAGGAGAAAACCTTTGCAATTGGATACAAAACTGGTTGAAGGATAGGGAACAGTGTGTGGTTGTAAATGGAAAATCCTTCAATACAGTTACAGTGGAGAGTGGAGTACCTCAGGGTTCAGTATTAGGTCCGCTGCTTTTTAACATGTTTATAAATGACCTGGAAATAGATATAGAAAGCAAAATATCAATATTCGCAGAGGATACTGTATTATGCAAGGTCATTAATTCAGAACAGAATATTTTCTCTGTACAGAGAGACTTATATACAATGTCAGATTTGGCAAACAAACGTAATATGAAGTTTAAGGTGGGGAAGTGTAAAGTCATGCATTTGGGAGGAAACAATCCCAAGGCGACTTATGAAGTTAATGGAATCATTTTAGGGGACTCATTGCTAGAGAAAGACCTGGGTATCCTTATCAACTACAAACTTAGAAACAGTGACCAGTGTCAAACAGCAGTAGCAAAGGCAAACACAATCCTGTCTTGAATAAAAAGAGGTATTGAAGCAAGAGTGGATAACATTATTTTGCCATTATACAAATCATTGGTAAGACCTCACCTTGAGTATGCAGTGCAATTTTGGGCACCGGTTCTGAAAAAGGATATACTAGAACTAGAGAGGGTACAGCGGACAGCAACAAAATTAATTAAGGGAATGGAGGACTTGACATATGAGGAACGACTAAACAAACTTGGTTTATTTACTCTAGAGAAAAGACGACTAAGAGGAGACCTTATCACATTGTACAAGTATATGAGAGGTCAATACAAGGATCTCTGCGGTGAGCTATTTATTCCAAGGCCTGATCAGGTGACCAGGGACACCCCTTGAGATTAGAGGAAAGGAGGTTTAGACTTCAGCAGGGGAAGGGTTTTTTTACAGTAAGGTCTGTTAAATTGTGGAATTCATTACCCAAGGAGGTGGTTATGGCAGATACAATGGATACATTTAATAGAAGATTAGACACATTTCTTTCAAAGGGAACACACAGAGTTCTACTGTTTATCAGTAGGCAGATCAGGAAGATCTGATAAAGACTAAATTAATTGGTAGCAGGAAAGCCATAACATTATCAGTTACCGGGGTATGAGGAGAAGGTTGAACTTAATGAACTTGTATCTTAATTCAACCTAATTTACTATGTTACTATTTACTATATAGATGTAATGAAATTATAATACAATAAACTATATCAGATAACTACACAGATAACATACCAGTACATATAGGGTTATACCTGACATATAGTTATCTAGAAGTATAAGCTAGCAATGTTTGAAGACGGCAACATAGCAAGGGTTAATTGTACCTTACAATTACTAACAATACAGTTGGTGGCAGCGTAACAATACCTGCCCCACCCTGTATGTACTAAAGCAAAGTGGCAGGAAATTTGTCATGTGTTCTCAATATGCATACCTTTGTATGTGACACAGAATAATGAAATTAATTTCCCAGTAAAAATTTGTATTACCACATTATAATCCTAAGCAATATTAATGATGTATGGATATAGAACAACAAAGATAATATGAATATCAATGTAACATATACCATAAATGGCAAAATCATGTACAACTCAGTACTACGGGGGTTAATAGAACTACGGACAGAAAAGACCAGCCAATTACTCAATCCAAAGTGGCATGTGATGCCTTGCTATGTCAAGACATTCACGTGTGATTATCTCAACAGATCAAAACTACGCCTTGATATCATCACGCAGACAATGCAATATAAAACAGAACCAAGCTATCTATTACCAGAACCACAATCAAGAGAAACAGAAGGAACACTTACCAGATAGCAAAGCAAGTGTTAATTTAGGGCACCAGATCAGTGGAGCTCAATGACCATCTCAAAACAACATTACTGTGAATCTTCTGCACAAGCTTGTAATGGAACTCCAACACATCCCTCAGCATTCATATGCAGACTCCCACACACACAATAAACAATTGGCTGTGCAGGTGTCAGCAATGCTAGCAAACTGTAACTCAAAGATGAAAAGCTGCTCTCAGTCTATTATCACCCTATTACTTCTATGATTGGACTGTGTAACTTCTAAAAATTATTCAAATTTTACAGCCAATTGGCTACTATGTAAAAGTCCTCAGTAGAGGGGCCAGATGTACTATGAAGTTAACAAAGGAGGCTATCCCAGTATAGCAAGGGTTATAATCATGTTAGAAGTGCTAAAGCGCAAATATAGATAAAATGTATTTATACTTTACCAATCTTAGTTTAGAGTGTGGCCTCTCAGGCTCAACGAGATTCGGTTTGGATTATGTACAGCAACCAGGAAATTTGGCCAAACAAAAGCCCTTATTTCCACCTGTACAATGCTTATGTTACCTAAAACCCCCTAACAGAACGGTACAATTCTTTTCTTATAGGTCAATCCAATGAGAATTAGAATTTTAAGTAATCTTTAAATTTCTATCAAGCTTTCTGATTGGTAAATACCATCTACCAAGATATACATACAAACTTGAAGAATTAAATCTACCATGCTGCTAGATTCCAGTCTACTACCAGAAATATTCAGGAAAGACCATCCTGTGAATCAAATATAATGAGTATGATGAATTTTGAAAAGCGTACTCTCTTAGAAATGTGAAACTTACCTCTTCCCACACAGAAACACAGGTGTAGTTCTAGATAAAATTCCTGATCAATGAAGAAAGAGGCCCTTTTTCAAGGATATTTACTGTATGTAAGTCTCAAAATCCATTTCCAGAGAACCAAAACTAATGCTACTTAAAGGGATAGTAATACTTCGTTTTAACTTTATTTTATTTTGTAGGCATTAAAAAAACATGAAGAATGATATAAGTCTTATCTCTCAAACCTTTATGGTTTATGAGATATTCACAAGCAAAGTTCTCCTCCCCGCCCCTTTTACCTAGTGTAAGCCATCTCTTCTCAGATGTGAGTCTGGTTGTATGACAGTACAGATAACAGAAGGAGACAATTTTCTTTGTATGAAAACAATGAAAGCCCTTCCCCCCTTGACAAGTTTTTCAGATTTTTCCATTATCTTAATTGAAGATTGTCCCTCTCTGCAGTCTACCTGGACATCTCCCTTCTGATCTGGTTGAACAGGGGGGGGATACTTTGTTTGTGAATATCTCTTAAACCATAAAGGTTTCAGAGATAAGACTTATATCATTCTTCATGTTTTTTTAATGCCTACAAAATAAAATAAAGTTAAAATGAAGTATTACTATCCCTTTAAAGATACAGCCTTATATATACACAGATAAAATGGCTTCTGGATAGCATCGTACTTTCCCAGAAAAGGGCAGGCCCTCTGACAATACGAGAAGCAAGATATCACCTACTGCTTCTACTTGCACTTTGTGTGGGGTTCATTTTCTATGACTCAATCTGTTTTTTTGCAGGTAGTGCTTTAGCATTTTCCTCCGAGCATATCCTTCCTAAGGTACTAGAACCAGAATGGGTCAAAACCCTACGAGGTTCAATTGCCAATTCCTCAAATAAAATTCTGTGAACATGGATTGCAGACCCTCCTCTATCCTCTATAAAAAGGATTGCTTCTAGGGAGATAGATTCACTTTTGTGCAACCAAGCCTTTGTTCCCTCAGACCCTGAATATTCAGAAGATGAGAAAGATCTAAATCTAATGATTATTCCAGAACGGAAGCTGAAAGTTCTATAGAGCCATTCATTTTCACCATGTTAGAGGTGTTACAGTTATGCGACTCTGATCACAGATTGATCCAATTAAAAGCTGCTTAAAATATCTAAACACATTAAGGTTCTCTTCCCCGCTTATGAACAATTGGACCAGTTTATTTTAGACGATAGGCAATTAGCAGATCGGGTGTTATCCATTGTTAAGAAATGTACACACCTTTATTCCAATTCTTAAGAAAAGATGAATATTTGGTCAGTTCCTCTGGCTGCAGACCCACCAGTCTCCTGTTTATCTAAACTGTTTTTCCTGTACAAAATATCTCAGCCTTTGGAAGACTCTGCAGACAAGAAAATGGATTCTACCTTGAAAAATCTCTTTTCAGGTATAGGATCCATTATTGTCCTGGCATTTGCTTCAACATGGGCCTGCCGAGTCAAGGAGGCATGGCATGACCAGCTCTTTCCATTCCATTCAGGAATTAGTACTGGAAATTACCTGGATGGCTGTCAAATGTTTAGCTGCCTCTATAGTGGCACAACCTAACCTTTGGCTGAAAATTTAGAATGCAGATTCGTCTTCTAAATAATAATTGGTATCATAACCCTTTTCAGGCAAACTTCTCTTCAGGTGGGAAGAGTACATTACTACCTCAAAAACAAACAAAGATGCCTTGATTATTATAGGCAATAAAACATGGATCTTCTACTGATTACAGGGGAGTTCCTTTAAGACAAACTAATTTTTCTTCCTCATCCTTACATTACTCTTGCAAATCCAAATCTAATTGGCACACAAAGAAGCCCTCCACCAAGGCTGCTAAGCCCACTTTGGCCTGAAGGTGGGCACATGGATTTCCCCTATCCTACATTTAGTGGGGGAAACAATGGAGGAACTCTATCTCAGATGAATTTGTACTACAAGCAGTTATTCATGTTATTGAATGAGTTTCATCAAATTACTGACTCCTTGATTTTTTCTAGGATTCCAAGGTATGCATCAGTAGCAACAGCCATTTTTAAATAATTATAGCGTCTTCTCTACTTCTGAATGATACTTCTAGTTAACGAAAGACACAAATTCAAAGACTTCTATTCAAATATTTTTATAGTTTCCAAAAGAGATGGAGTTCATTGCTTATGGTGCTATGGTGTTGACTGATTGGTTCTAAACCAGATATGCCTTCAACGGGATCATGCAAAAAGAGAGAAAGGGACAGAGCAAAATACTTCCCTAAGGTGTAAGGCCTCGACTGGATCTCAGATCTCCAGTCCTGGTCAGTTGCTCACCCGTGTCCTCTCGATTCTTCTCCTACTGGCTCTTATCTCTCCTTCAAATTGTGTCCAAGAACTCTTCTTTCCACTTAGTCTTTAGAGATCCATTAATTTTAGGAGTGTTGTATGGTTTATTGGGCCAATAGGACAGAAAATAGGGCAACTACATTTTAAAAGATAGTTGATTTTTGTATAGATGACTTATACAAATATGTATAAAATAATGGTACAATAATATATAGACTATATTCAGGTAGATAAATACCAGACTTCTTTCCAAAATCAAGAAAGAACAAATATACACACATACCCTGCCAAAAGCTGCATTCTGGCCTAGGAGGCATGGTTCCATCACTTTCAGGCCATGTCCATAGCAGACCCTTAATGCCTGCCTCTACTACTAGATATGCTCACTCAAAGTCTCATCTGATATTCCAACCTATACAATCTTACCTTGACATCTTGGAACTTGAGACCCAAATCTTGAAATACAAAGGTGTCAGTGATCCAGTTATCCAGATAATGGTGAAAGCCTATATGAAGATACCAGCTAAAATATAACACATAATCTGGAACATCCATTTCACATTTTGTAATGTAAATACTTTTGTTCATCTGAAGTTTAAACTACCTTAAATTCTGGACTTTTTGCAGGCTAGTCTTGATAAAGGATTCAGGGTGAACCTCTAAAGTTTAAGTTATCTGTTTTATTCAGAAAAATATTGACATAATTCCAAAAGCTTAGACGTACCTGCCAGGTGACATTCATATCAGTACCTACTCCTCCATGAGATTTAAATCCAGCATTGGAAGTTCTGCAGTCAGTACCCTTTCAGCCTCTTTCTTCACTGTCTATCAAGCATCTTACATTCAAGACATTTTTTCTTATGGCTATTATCCTGGGTATGCAAATGGGAGCTCATTCATGTAAATTCCCATATAACATCTTTTGTCAAGATACAGTAATTTTACAATCTGTTCCTGACTTTCAACCAAAAGTTGTCTCCTGCTTCCACATCAATCAGGAATTGGCACTCTCCTTGTGCCCTAGGCCTCAGAACTAGGGGTGAGTGAAAAATTTCCCCTCAAACTGAAATCTGCGAATAATAACACTTCCCGCTTGATGAATATTTTCCAGCGAAAAGTGCAGATTTTCCTCTTTTTATCCTAGCTCATTCCATTGAAATCAATGGGAATGTTGAATTTACACACAACACATAATAAATATTATTTTATTTCCCAAAGTCATGATATAAAAGGGGCATGAGGGTACCTTTGTTGGTGGGGTGTGGGGAAAGAATCAGATGAACAGGGAATTTTTTGGGGGGGTTGTTTACTGGGAATAGGGGGCAGTTAATACAAAATAAATCCTAAATACAAATAAAAACCCCCCATAAGACATGGTATAAAATGGGTGGAATCTAGGAAATGAATCAGTTGAACATGGAATTTGTTTTAAGGGGGGTTTCTTGACTGGTATTGGGGAAACAGTTAATAAAAAAATACAAATAAAACATTTGTATGTAAAGTTTATCAATTTACATACAAATGTTTTATTTATTTATTTATTTTATTTAAAGACAGGAATCCCCCTGACATAAGCTGCCACTGGGGTAGACTGGTACTTGACGTGATGGAGTATTTTGTAGAGGATGATTTGTTGTTGAGGTCCAAGCCCTGAGGAATCATTGATTTGTAGGATGTAGGCTTGTAAGAAACAACCACCCAAAAAGTGTTTTTTTTTTTTTTTTGGAGGACTATGGGTTTTTTTAATTTTATTCTTTTTAAAGCACAAGCCCTGAGAAAATAAAAATTCCATATTGGCCAAGTGCCAGCAGGACCTGTTGGCCAGTGGCCATTGTCAAATGTCCTCCTGACTCCATAATTGCAGAATTATATATTAGTAACAAAAAAAATTACGGTTGATATTGGTACTATTAGGACTGAGACAGGTGAATTGATTAGTGAGGATAAGGCTATGGCTGACACCCTAAATTCATTCTTTGCTTCAGTAAATACAAAGGAAGCAGCAATGACAGGCTATGGGCAAACAGACAAAGCCACAGAATTTCCTCCATCATTTATATGGCTTACTGAGGACAAGGTCCAAAAGAGACTGGAGAGGGTTATGGTGAATAAAACACCTGGTCCTGACGGTATACACCCAAGGGTACTTAAAGAACTAACTTAGTTCAGTAACAGCAAGACCATACTTAATATTTACGGAATCATTTTCATAAGGCATAGTGCCCTGTGATTGGTGGAAAACTGATGTAGTTCCATTGTTTAAAAAGGGATCAAGATCCAAACCTGGAAATTATAGACCTGGGAGCTTGACTCAACAAACCATATTATTAGTTGGAATCAGCATGGTTTCATGAAGAATAGATCATGTCAGACTAATTTACTTGCACTTTAAGAAAGAGTTAGTAGTAATTTGGACAAGGGAATTGCTGTTGATGTAGTATACTTGGGTTTTGAAAAAGCCTTTGATACAGTGCCTGACAGCAGGGTACTTTCATTACTGTCTTCAATACAAGAGGATTTGGACAAATTGGGTAACTGGGCAGACAAATGGCAAATGAGATTCAATATAAACAAGTGTAAATTTATGCATTTTGGTTATAATAATAAAAATGCAACATATAGTTTATATGGCATTTCTCTGGGGAAATCTACTAATGAAAAGGATTTGGGAGAAATGGTAGACAATAGACTTAGCAGTAGCGTGCAGTGCCAGCTGCCAGATGCAAAGGCCAATAAGATATTGGCATGTATTAAAAGGGGTATTGAGGAAGATATTATTCTGCCTCTTTACAGGTCCATGGTAAGACCCCACATAGAATATGCTGTTCAATTCTGGGCGCCCTTTCTGAAAAAGGACATTATGGAACTAGAGAGAGTGCAGAGGAGGGCTACAAAACTAGTAAGGGGAATGGAAAGTTTTAGTTATAAAGAAAGGCTAGAAAAGTTAAACTTGTACACACTAAAGAAACTGCATCGTAGAGGGGATATGATAACACTATATAAATATGTTCAGGGCCCATACAAAGGGCTCTCCAAAGACCTGTTCATTAACAGAACAGTACAAAGGACAAGGGGCCATCTGCTTAGACTTGAGGAAAGGAGATTTCATCTACAACAGTGGAAGGACAATAAAGGTATGGAATTCACTGCCTGAGGAGGTGGTGCTTTTGAATACATTAGATGCCCTTAAAAAGGGCCTGGATACTTTTTTTAAAAGAGCCGAACATAGAGAGCTATGTCTGTTAATATTGGGATTAATATTTAGTTAGTGCTTGTTGATCTAAGGAGAATTCTGATTGCCATTTTGATCAAGAAGGAATTTTCCCCCTTTTCGCCTTTTTTTAGATCAAGAATGGTAAACAGGAATAGGAAAAGGGTTGAACTAGTTGGACACCAGTCTTTTTTCAACCTAAATTACTATGTATGTTACAATAAATAGGAGGGGATAAAATAAGTGTCACATTCATAGAAACAATAAGAGAGAGGTCCCTGCCCCAAGGAACTTACAGTCTTAATAGAGTATTTTCAAATACAGTTAAAGTTGAGAGTAGAGTACCTCTGGGTTTAGTACTTGTTCTGCTGTTTTTAATATGTTTATAAATGACCTGGTAATGGGTATAGAAAGCAACATTTTAATGTTTGCAGAATACATAAAATTATGTAAGTTCTCTAAAGAAGGACTTGTATAAAATGGCAAATTTGGCAAACAGACAGAATATGATATTTAATGGAGGAAAAATATAAAGTTATGCATTTTGGTTGTTAGAATAAGATGTCTAATTATGAACTTATGGAAGCATTCTATGAGACTTGTTACTGGACAATCCGGCGTACTTACAGCAGCAGCAAAAGTAAACAAAATACTATTTTGAATAAAAAAAGATATTGATGAAAGTTGAACAGTATAATTTTATCAATGTACACGTCACTGCAAAGACATCACTTGTAATATGCAGTGCAGTTTTAGGTACATGTTCTTAGAAAGAATACACAAATAGTCTACAATTGAGAAATGTGCAGAGAAGAGCAACAAAATTAATCAAGGGACTAGAGGAATTGAATTTGAAAAATGCATAGCCAACATTGATTCATTTACACTAGAGAAAAGATGGCTCTTGATGCTGTGCAAGTATATGTAAGTCATTTTTTCATTCCAAGGCCTGACCACATAATTAGGGGCCATCCCTTTAGATTAGAGGAAAAGAGCCTTCAAATTCAGCAAAGGAATGGGTTATTTACAGTTAGGTCTTTTAAATTGTTGAGCAATCACTCTAAGCAAGAGTTAAATACCACAAATAAAATGGCAAGTATAGTTCTACCAGTCTCTGAAACTGTATCCAAATATTCACTGTTGTGGTGCTGCCCCTTATTTGGAACTGCTGGCAAAACGGTTCTTCATACACGTGTAAAAATAAAAAAAACAACAAATAAAGGGAGCACACACTCTAAGTGTAGACAACTTTGAATATTGATAACCAGCACCACTGAGTATCACCTTGTTTAGTGCTCAACTATCTTACTCACATGTTCCTGAGGCATAGGCCAGCCTCATAGTTTGACCACATTCCCTGGATAACCCCCAGTTCAGGTATCTGTATCAATCTCTCCACATCCTTGTCCTTCTTCCCTCTGAAATTCTTTAATCCGTAAATTTGGACATTCAGGTCCACTTGTCACCCAAAATTTTCTTCTTGAACCCACATGATTACACTTCCAACTTCAAATCGGTCTGAAGAATATCCTATGATGCGTAACTGGCCATTACTGGTGCCATTATATGTTAAGGGAGACTCTATGGACTCACTAGAGAATATTGGTAATAGATATAATATCTAAGAAATGCCAAACTCTCAGAAAAGTTGAATATATCTAATATACCATGACTACAAAATGTATAAAAATATATAAAAAGTATGCATGTACATACAATGCACAAAATGATCTAAATATAAAAAACCTACTCTCTACCCTATGTGTTACTTAGCTAAGGCCACTTTCTTGGGGGTTTATAAAGTGGCCACTCTCAAAACTCACCTTTTGTCCTGAAATATTGTCTCAATTTGGCATCAAACTAGGCTATTGTTCTAATTTCCTAACCCCGTCTCGGTAGCTGGAACGCATATGCATTCCTTCTCAATGGCCATGCTGTAGCGCACATTGTATTATGAATGACTAGATGTCACTAAAGATGACCAATAAACATTCATAAAATCAGTCTCTCCCAAGCAGTTTGTACAAGGCGATAATATATACATATAATTAAATCATATCAGTGATAAGGCACTTGGTTAATAAAATATAAATATTTATTACACACCAGTTATAGAAATAACAAAATAATAAATTGATTGAGCTTAAATACAATAAAACACAATAACTGGAATCAGAGGTAAATAAATGCAATACAACCTTAGTAACAGCTTTGCAGGCTGACAAAGAACAATACCTATTTGAAACAAAACAGCACAACTAAAGACACACTCCAGGGGCTAATATCTTGGACCTTACAGTGAATTCAGTACCATTCAATGAATCAGAGTATCCAACTCTCTTTTAACACTAGATACTCACCTAAAAGCCAAATATTTCAGGAGCTCTCTAACCTTACCCCAAAACCAATAAGCATTGGTCTAGAATACTAATGATAGGGTCCTACCTTAACTTTTCTACTTAGTTTCTCTGCATACCATGTGTAGGGTGATATATAACTAACTAAATATTCTGCAATAGAAGAAACAATATAATTTCCAATTGTAGCTGAATCAGTATTTTCTTTCTGCAGTTTGAAAATATGATACACTAATATCTACTCTATTCTTAAAATTTAAGGTAATGTAATAATTTGATTTGCCATATAACAAATGCAGGGAAATTAACAAATTAAATAAGTAAAATTAAGTGAAACTATATTTACTAGTAGGAATGGGCGAAAATTTTCGCCTCAAACTGAAATCAGCGAATAATGGTACTTTCTGCTTGGCGAATAATTTCCCACTAAAGTTGCTGTTTTCCTCTTTTTCAAGCCTTTTTCGCCTATTGAAATCAATGGGAAGAAAAATGTTTCTCCACCACACTAAAGTTTTCTACAGCCATATAAAAGGGTGTCAGGCTTTCACAGCATGCCATTCTGTGTTTGTGAGAGGAGAGAGCAATACCTTATTTGAGCTAGAGAAGATAGGAGAATTGAAGTTTAGTTTAGGGAATCTTTTAGGTAGGACATTTGTTCTATGTATTAGGAGAGTCAGTGGGGCACTCTGGGGAGAAGAAGGGAGGAAGGAAGTTGACCCCAAATACTGACTGACTGGCAAGACACAGGCAGCTAGAGACCTATTTGCTTGCTGATCTTGCTGTTATTGTCTCTGTGCTGGGTGGGGAAGTCTGGGGAAAGAAGTTCTTGATTTTGTTTTGGACAGACTGTGAGAGTGATAAGATAGGGTGGACAACTTTAATAAATAAAAAAAAAATAAAAAAAAGAATGAAGAACTAAATATATTAGGTTATTAGGTGACAGTGACAGACAGCTGACTGAGCTTATGCAAGGCATCATACAACTCCTTCAGTTGTGTTGTGTACCGTACAGTAAAAAAACATAGTGTAGTTGAGAAATGTCCAGCAAACGCACAAGAGGGAGGGGTGGATCATTGCAGGGACGTGAGAGTAAAGTAGTAGTTCCAAAACTGACTGCATCTGACTGCATGTACCATTCTATGTTTGTGAGAGGAGAGAGCAGCATGTTTTTGAGCTAGGGAAGATACCCCAAAATTTGGTGTGACTGACTGGCAAGACACAGGAAGCTAGGGTCCAAATTGCATGCTGATTTTACTTTTACTGCCTCTGTGCTGGGGAAGTCTGGGGAAAGAAGTTGTTTTTTAGTTATATATATTTTTTTGGGGGACAACTTGAAAAAAAAAAATTAAAGTTTGTTGAGGGTCAAGGCAAGACATCACACACCATCAGTTGTGTACTATAGAAAGTAAAAACACACACAGTAGTTGAGTAATATCTAGCAAATGCTCAAGTGGAAGGGGGAAAGGTGGAGCAGTACAGGGACATGTGAGTAAAGTGGTAGTACAAAAACTTACCACAGCAATGGTTGCTGCAGCATGTTCATTAATGATGATCCCTCTCCTCCCATGTTAGATGCAGTTTGTCAAGGTCCCACCAATCATACCACACCAGTACCACACCACCACTACCATACACATCTACCACATTGTAGTTTGTAATTTATTTTTTTTTTAAACCCTAGAGTCTCAGGTGGGTACATTGTACAAGTTTGGACAGCTGTACCTGCTGTGCCAAGCTCGTACAATACACAGCTAAAATGCGGTCACTGCATAAGCTGGTATAACCAGCTTGCAGTGGCCGCATTTGAGCTAAAATGCTGCCTGGCACTCTTGGGGGGCATGAGGATCAATCCTCAAGCCCCCCCAGTTATTGATCTCCCAGCTGATAGTGCTGGGAGATCAATATACACAAAGAAGAAACAGAGCTTCTCCTTTCCCCTCTCTCCTACCCGAACTTCCGGGTAGGAGTGGGTGGGACCAGGGGAAGCCTCCCAACATCATCGGTGACATGATCACCGATGACGTTAGGGAAGTTTCCCTGGTCCCATTCACTCCTAACGGTGGTAGGAGAGAAGGGCAGGAGAGCTTTTGCTCTCCTGCGGTCGCCATATTGATCTCCCAGCCAATCAGCTGGGAGATCAATAACAGAGGGGACACCAGGAGGGGTCCTGATGTCCCCCACAAGGTCTGAAAATAAAATAAAAAAAAAATTAAGTGGGAAAAGTAACCCTGTGAGTGCCGCAGGGATCCCCTGCGCATTGCTTTGCAATGTGCTGGAGACTCCTGTGGTACTCACATGGTTACTTCTTTTGGGGACTTTCTTTTTGTAAGGCCTCATTGAGGGGATCGGGGGGGTCCTGATACCCCTCAATGAGGTCTATAATAAAAATGTAAATAAATAAAAATGGACCCTGTGTCCAATGCATCCCCCCCTACTGTGACACACACAGGGCTTTTATCATTACTTTGTAATCAGAGCTTGTTGGGGGGCCCAACAAGCTCTGAGTACAAAGTAATGATAAAAAAAATTAAACCTCTGAGTGCCACAAGGATCCAATGCATTGCTTTGCAATGCGCTGGAGACCCCTGTGGCACTCACAGGGTCACTTCTTTTGTGGACATATATTTTTTTTTACTAAGACCTAATTGGGGGGGATCAGGGGGGGTCATGATGCCCCTCAATGAGGTCTATATAAAAAAAAAAATAAAATAAAATAAAAAATTGACCCTGTGTATGCCACGGGGAGGGGGGTTCAATGCAGACCCCCTTCCTGTGGCGCACACAGGACTTTTTATCATTACTTTGTAATCAGAGCTTGTTTGGTGGCCATCTGAATACAAAGTAACAATAAAAACAAAAAAAAATAACCCTTTTTAATTTTTTTCCCCCTTTTATTTAGACCTCATTGTATGGGTTCTCATGCCCCCAACGAGGTCTACACAAAAATATTGTGGGGAAAAGCCCCAAAAAATGCATGTGCCACAGGGTGGGGTCCAACTCAGTGCTTTGCATTGCTTTGGACCCCCTGTGACAAACACACATTTTTTTTTTCTTCATCATTCTGTTTTTAGACCTTGATGGGGGACACCAGGAGTGTTCCTGATACCACCTCCCCAAGGAGGTATGAATACAAAATAATAATTAAAAAAAAACTCTGTGTGCAACAGGGGGTCCAACGCATTGCTTTGCAGTGGATTGGGCACCCCTGTGGCATGCACACAAAATGCCTCCATCCCCCCCCCCCAAGTACCATATCCCCCTGCCTGGTTCCACAGCCATCTGACAGTCCCATTCCCCAGCCTGACCCCCAGCCTGTTTCCACTGTCTACTGGTAGACTCATAGTACCAGTATGCACTAGATTCAGGCTGGAAATCAAACTTTGTATGAGGGGGACATACAGTGCACACTGGTAGTCACAGATCCCCCATATACACTATCAGACACTGCCCCCCCACCATCACCACCATCCTTGCTCCTCTGCTCATACTCACACACACGCTGCCTAATCCCTCACCCTCCCACACACTTTGTTATACTGGTAGTCAAAGGTCCACACTTACACCGGCTGACACCCTAGCTTCTTTAATCTGTTAGCCATAAAATCACACATACACTGTTTGCTTTCCCATCCCTGTTTCACTGGTAGCTACGCTCCTGTCACCCAAATTGGTATGTCAACCCACAGCAGTGGGGTACCATTTTTCTTAGGCTGGCAAGAAGTCCTCCTAGGAAATCCCACGCCGTTGAACCATTTTTTATTTTTTTTAAATATATTTTATTAACAGACCATTCCATACACATACAAGGAAAGAAGCACATATAAAATCTTACAGATACATCAGTAGTATGTAAACATTCATAACAATAAAAAGAACAGATGCATATGAATAAGGTGTATGGAGTCGATCTGAGGTTTTTATAAGAATACAACCCAAACTCCAAACATCTAACCTTTCTAAATTAAACCTACAGTCCCCGATCCCAGTTCCTCTCTCCCCTGAGCCCACAGCACCCCCCAACCCCGCCCACAAGCCAAAGATTCCACAAAAACCTGATACGTACAGGAGTCATACACAAAGATACACACCAAATACACATTCCACCATCCACACAACAAGTGGATATGAGCACAATCAGACAGCTCCAATAGGTTGCACATCATCGGGAGGTACAGTAGCATTCACTCTAGCTGTCCACCAAGTTTGCCATTTCCCCCAGATCTTATCAAATTTGGCCGAATTACCTCGGTGTAGATAAACCAATTTATAATGTGGAAAACATTGTGTAACCAGATTTATCCATGCTCTACAGTTGGGAGCTCTGTTTGACATCCAATGCAGGGCCACCACCTTCCTCGCCATCACCAATAACTCGCTCAAGAGAGTCCTGTCATTTGCATCCTCAATCTCATCAGGAAAATTAGACAATAGACAGATCTTTGGGGTCACAGGAACAGGTCTTCCCAATACCAAGGCCATAGTGCGCACTACCTCATTCCAAAACCCCTTACTCCAGGGCATTCCCAAATCATATGCAAGTATGTACCTTGAACAGTATCGCATCAAAGACAACGATCGGATCCAGAACCTCTCATTTTAAACAGTCTGACCGGTGTGTAGTAAATTCTATGTAAAATATTCAACTGAATCATTTGATGTCTAGTCGATGTCGCCACCATAGCTGGTCCCATCTTAGCCAATTCCCATTCCCAATCTTCCAGTGGACCCAAATCCGTTTCCCACCTAGTCCTGGACAGAAACTCCTGTCGCCCCATATGAGAATCTAACCACTGATAAATGAAGGAGAGAGGCCTCGGAGGCTCAAGAACCATCAATCTAGTAAGAAGCGGAAAAGTAGAGATCATCGGAACACGGTCACCCCACTGAGCTCTTAGAGCGTGTCTGATACATAGATACGAATAAAAAAGATTATGTGGTATATGATATTCCTCATGTAGTTGTTCGAAAGATTTCAATTGGTTATCTCGATATAATTGCCCAAGAGAGTCAACCCCAAGTCTAGCCCACAAGGGGCCAAACTCACTATCCAGTAGATGGTGTAGCCCCGCAGCGCCCCACAGGGGGGTATCCGGATCCATGGCTATATATCCCAGGAGCTTTTTCAGCTCCATCCACACCCCATATAGGGCTGTTACCAAAGGAAGTTAATTTTTAAAAACAGCGGGGCTGCCATGCAGAAACTGGGATAGCCTATAGGCAGGCTGTAATAGTAGTGTATCAGTTTGTGTAGTCTGGTAACAGGGTCGGGGAGAGACAAAATCAATCGCATAACGACATTGCGCTGCCAAGTAGTACCTATAAAAATCAGGCAAGGCAATTCCTCCCTCCCGTTTTGATCTCATGAGTGTAGTTAGTTTGATTCTAGCCCGATTCCCCCGCCATATAAATCGTGAAATTATTTTATCTATCTGTCGGAAATACTTTTTGGAAATTGGGGTATTTTGAAAAATATATAAAAATTTGGGCAAGAAAATCATTTTAATAAGATTTGATCTTCCAATAACATTTAAAGGCAGTTGAAGCCATTCAGCTCCAAAAAGGAGTCCGTCACATTCATCACCCGAATCCCTAGATATGAACACTCAGTTACATAAGAAAGCGGGATGTCAGGTTGGGGGAGAGTTCCGCAGATCACCATGAATCGAAATTAATTTGAAACCCAGAGTATGTACCAAAATCATCTACCAACTGTAATGTAGTCCGCAAGGAGCTCCCACCATCACCCAAAAAGAGTAAGATGTCATCAGCATACAATGCAAGCTTTTCCTCCCTACCCTCTATTCTGAGTCCCTGAATCAGCGGGTTAGCACGGATTAAAACAGCCAGGGGTTCCAAGGCCAAGGCAAACAGGCTGGGCGAGAGTGGGCAGCCCTGTCTAGTGCCACTGTGCAAAGAGAATGGTTGTGAGCTCAGTCCATTCGTCACCACAGAGGCCTTGGGCCTGTTATATAGTATATGAATCCATTTTATAAAGGAGGGACCAAACCCAAAACCCCGGAGAACAAGCCAAAGGTATGGCCACTCAACGGAGTCGAAAGCTTTAGATGCATCAAGAGATGCTATCACCCGACGTCTGTTGTTATCGTGAGGAAGTTGGAGGTGCATAAACAATCGTCTGAGAGTATGTGACGTCGATTTACCTGGAATAAATCCAGTTTGATCCTCATGAATGATGGACCCTAGTACTTTATTCAGTCTGGTGGCTAAGATTTTTGCCACAATCTTTGCATCCGAAGTCAATAGAGAAATGGGCGTATAGGAGTCACAAATTCCCGGGTCCTTTCCTGGTTTGGGCAACACAATAATAGAAGCATTATTCATTGAATCCGGAAAAAAAAACATCATCAGTAGCAGCATAAAAAGTATTCAAAAGATGGGGGGCCAAGACATCCGCAAATTCCTTATACCATTCCGCAGGAAGACCATCCACACCCGACGCCTTGCCCGTCGGCAGACCACGAATTGCCTCCACCACCTCCCTAAGAAGTACAGGAGCATCTAACATTCGCTTATGTTCAACAGAGAGTTGCGGAAGGTCACACTGATCAATAAAACAGGAAATCTGTGCCTCAGAACAGGCAAGTCGAGATTCATATAAATGGGAGTAAAAGAGCTGAAATCGCGAGTGGATCACCTGCGGATCAAGAATCAGTACTCCCCCAGGATCCCGGAGTGCAGAAACCGACGGATTCCCCCTATGCTGACTAACAAGATGAGCCATTAGCCTGCCTGCCTTATCTCCATTTTCAAAAATATTCTGTTTCAAATAAAAAACATGACGGGCATTCAGTTCAGACAATTTTATAGAATATTGAAGCGAGCAAGAGACGAATCTAGCATATGAGGCTGTGTCCCCGTCTTCCGTGAACTGTTTTTCCGCTTCTGCAGCAGCATATTCCAATACCTCCACCTCCCTAGATTTATGTCTATTTTGCATAGATATGAGAGAAATCAAGGAGCCCCTCGCAGCCGCCTTGGCAGCATCTCAAACAACACCCTGAGCAGCTGAGCCAACATTATTGACAAAATATTCACCAAGATCTTCCCTATGTTTAGATACCAAATACTCATTGTTCAACCATATGGGGGTTAAATCTCCAGATTCTAGATCGTGGTCCTCGGTCCCGCTGAAGGGTCAATAGTAATGGAGAGTGGTCAGAGGCCACTCTGGTCAGAAAACAGCAGTCTGAAACCAAATTCAAGGTCATTTGATTAGTAAACACATAATCGATCCTAGATAATGTTTTATACGTGGCCGAGTGGCACAAGAACCCCCGATCCTGTGGATGAAGAGTCCGCCATACGTCTATAAAACCTAGGTCGCCGGTGAGACTGAGGAAGGCATCTCTATGCAATTTGGAATCAACCGCTGAGCCGCCCAATCTGTCTAGGTCAGGGTAGTAGCTATATTAAAATCTCCCATACAGACTGTATGGTGCTGTGACTTATCAGAGACATAAATAAGCATATCTCTAAGAATTGAGGGGTCAAAAGGTGGTGGTATATAAACATTCATCAAGACAAACAGAGCTCCCTGCAGTGTACATGTCAAGAAAAGGTATCGTCCCTGAGCGTCAGTCTTAAGGTTAATGAGTTTGAAGGAAACTAGTTTAGAGATAAGAATAGAAACACCTCTGGCATATGTGGAATAGGTGGCATGATAATGACTCTGTAACCATTGTCTCCTAAGGGACAAAACTCTCCCTGCAGTAAGATGGGTCTCCTGCAACATGACAACCCCCGGAGTCTGCCTCTTAATGTGATTTAAAACTAAAGAGCGTTTTTGTGGCATCATTCAATCCACGCACATTCCATGAGAGGAATTGACAGGTTAATTGTGTCATTACAGGGAATAAATATGATATTTGCACCCCTGGCCAGACGGCAGGGATCGGCGGGAGCACGGAGCTCCTGACCCAGGAGAGAGAAGAAATCCTAAGTGAACAACTAACCCAATCCCTATTAGAGCAGCCCGCCCTATCTCCATCACCCCCAACCCGACAGAGATTTTATCCCTGAACCAACCCATTCCCGTGGCCTGGCAGCCAAAACCACATCCCCTACCCTCCCACCCAACACCCATAAACCAAAAAACTAGTATTTACCCAAGTCACAAACAGTCCCACCCACACACCCCGCCCCCGACAGCGATAAAGCATGATAAAATTAAATAGGGCATCGCCCCACACCAGCTGGTGAAAATTAGCCCAATGACCACTGCACCACAATTATCCCCAGGTGTAAGCACCTCCCAATCTACAAGAAAACAAACCCCCAATTGCAGCCGGATAGTGCTCCCACTCAGCCTCCTATCCCAACACCCCCCAGACGGTTCGAAGGCGACATCAAATGATCTGATCCCAAAGAAACACAAGTGTATCCAAGTGTCAAAGCACTGTAGAATAGCATCACACCACCGTCTGAGATGAGTGAAAGGACCCCAGCCGAATAGGAGCACCAGAGAGCAACAATCCACAGTCCCATAGATATGCACACAGATTGATATAGGCACAAATAGGCAAACCATGTTAATAACTAGTGATGAGCGAGCATGCTCGGCCGAAGCTCGGTTCGGCTCGAGCATCGCTCTGCTCGGCACATGGCGGTACTCGTACGAGTACCGCATGTGCTCGCCCGCCATGTTCGGGTCTCCTCCCCGCACGTTTCGCGCCTGCTGCGCAGCCAATAAACGTGCGGGGAGGCTCTGACATCAGTGTAATGCCAGCAGCCATGTTGGCTGCTGGCATTACACTGATTGGCTGGCCAGAACCCGTGATCGGGTGCTGTATAGCACCTGACCAGCGAGTTCGGCTCAGTCTTAGCCAGGGAGAGATGAGGATAGGAAGGGAAAGTCAGTGTAGGGAGAAGAAAAGTGTTGGAACACCATATAAAGACCCAAAAGTCCTTTTTAGGACTGTTGTGTGTGGGGGCAGCAGTTATATTTTGTTTGGGGGGGCACAAATTTAAAAAAAAAACGTCACATATTCCGTTCACTGTGCCTAGCCGCAGATTAGCAGCACATTCTGTTTAGTGTGCAAAGTTGCAGATTAGCAGCACATTCTGTTTAGTGTGCAAAGTTGCAGATTAGCAGCACATTCTGTTTAGTGTGCAAAGTTGCAGATTAGCAGCACATTCTGTTTAGTGTGCAAAGTTGCAGATTAGCAGCACATTCTGTTTAGTGTGGAAAGTGTAAAAAATAAACGTCACATATTCCGTTCACTGTGCCTAGCCGCAGATTAGCAGCACATTCTGTTTAGTGTGCAAAGTTGCAGATTAGCAGCACATTCTGTTTAGTGTGGAAAGTGTAAAAAATAAACGTCACATATTCCGTTCACTGTGCCTAGCCTCAGATTAGCAGCACATTCTGTTTAGTGTGCAAAGTTGCAGATTAGCAGCACATTCTGTTTAGTGTGCAAAGTGTAAAAAATAAACGTCACATATTCCGTTCACTGTGCCTAGCCGCAGATTAGCAGCACATTCTGTTTAGTGTGCAAAGTGTAAAAAATAAACGTCACATATTCCGTTCACTGTGCCTAGCCGCAGATTAGCAGCACATTCTGTTTAGTGTGCAAAATTGCAGATTAGCAGCACATTCTGTTTAGTGTGCAAAGTGTAAAAAAAAAAGTCACATATTCCGTTCACTGTGCCTAGCCGCAGATTAGCAGCACATTCTGTTTAGTGTGCAAAGTTGCAGATTAGCAGCACATTCTGTTTAGTGTGCAAAGCTGCAGATTAGCAGCACATTCTGTTTAGTGTGGAAAGTGTAAAAAATAAACGTCACATATTCCGTTCACTGTGCCTAGCCGCAGATTAGCAGCACATTCTGTTTAGTGTGCAAAGTTGCAGATTAGCAGCACATTCTGTTTAGTGTGGAAAGTGTAAAAAATAAACGTCACATATTCCGTTCACTGTGCCTAGCCGCAGATTAGCAGCACATTCTGTTTAGTGTGCAAAGTTGCAGATTAGCAGCACATTCTGTTTAGTGTGCAAAGTTGCAGATTAGCAGCACATTCTGTTTAGTGTGCAAAGTTGCAGATTAGCAGCACATTCTGTTTAGTGTGGAAAGTGTAAAAAATAAACGTCACATATTCCGTTCACTGTGCCTAGCCGCAGATAAGCAGCACATTCTGTTTAGTGTGCAAAGTTGCAGATTAGCAGCACATTCTGTTTAGTGTGGAAAGTGTAAAAAATAAACGTCACATATTCCGTTCACTGTGCCTAGCCGCAGATTAGCAGCACATTCTGTTTAGTGTGCAAAGTTGCAGACTAGCAGCACATTCTGTTTAGTGTGGAAAGTGTAAAAAATAAACGTCACATATTCCGTTCACTGTGCCTAGCCGCAGATTAGCAGCACATTCTGTTTAGTGTGCAAAGTTGCAGATTAGCAGCACATTCTGTTTAGTGTGCAAAGTTGCAGATTAGCAGCACATTCTGTTTAGTGTGCAAAGTTGCAGATTAGCAGCACATTCTGTTTAGTGTGGAAAGTGTAAAAAATAAACGTCACATATTCCGTTCACTGTGCCTAGCCGCAGATTAGCAGCACATTCTGTTTAGTGTGCAAAGTTGCAGATTAGCAGAACATTCTGTTTAGTGTGGAAAGTGTAAAAAAAAAACGTCACATATTCCGTTCACTGTGCCTAGCCGCAGATTAGCAGCACATTCTGTTTAGTGTGCAAAGTTGCAGATTAGCAGCACATTCTGTTTAGTGTGCAAAGTGTAAAAAATGAACGTCACATATTCCGTTCACTGTGCCTAGCCGCAGATTAGCAGCACATTCTGTTTAGTGTGCAAAGTTGCAGATTAGCAGCACATATTCCGTGTAATATGAAGAAGGCGGGTAAAAAGGGACGGGGAAGTGGACGTGATCCTGATAGTTCAGGGCGCGGGTCAGGACGCGTAGAAACTGTGCCTGGTGCCAGAGCACAAGAAAGAAAGACATCCACCATACCTAGCTTCATGTCTCAGTTTACAGGGCGTCGCAGGACATCACTCTCGAGGTCAGACCACTGCGAACAGGTGGTCGGTTGGATTTCAGCTGATACTGCTTCCAGTCGGTTAAGCACCACCCTGTCTTCCACCAAGTCCACTCTCAGTAGCCAAGAGTCTGGTCAACATAATCCTCACCCTGATCATCCTTCCTCCCACCATAGAGGGTCTGGCCAAAGAAGTGATCCCACACTGGGATATAGTGAGGAGCTCGTCTCATCACCAATCCTTCATTTGAACCTCTCGCCAAGCACGCTTGCAGAGGAACATGAGATCTTGTGCCCTGATTCACAACCTCTAGAGGGTACCCAATCACAAGAAGATGACAGAGGGGAACGGCATTTAAGGTCAAAGGAAGTGGATGATGATGATGATGAGACACAGTTGCCATCAAATCAACCACTATTACTGTCTCAAGACCTTGATGAGGAGGATGATACACAGTTGTCAATGACTGAGTATGTGGTGGGATCAAGAAATGAGGAGGATGATCAGAGTGAGGAAGTGGAGGAGGACTTGGTGGACGATGAGGTCACTGACCCCACCTGGGAAGGTGGAGAGCCGAGCGATGACAGCAGTCCTGAGGGTGAGCCATCTGCAGCACCGCAACAGGCTGGAAGAGGCAGTGGTGTGGCTAAAGAAAGAAGGCGGACCGCACCAAACCGGCCCGCAAATGTTCCACGGAGCACCCCCTTGCGTAAATCTCCCTTGCCAAGGGCTAGGTGTTCCGCGGTATGGCGTTTTTTTAAGGAAAGTGCGGACGACAAAAGAATTGTAGTTTGCAACCTGTGCCACACCAGAATGAGCCGAGGCATGAACACTAGCAACCTCACCACCACCAGCATGATCCGACACATGGCATCCAAGCACCGTAATAAGTGGGAGGAATGCCCGGATCGCCAATCTGTGTCTGCAGGCCACACCACTGCCTCCTCTTCCCCTGTTTTCGGTGCCGGCCAATCGCCTGTCGAAGGCGCAGGCCCGCATACCTCCCGCCCTGCACCTGTACCATCTGAAGCACCATCAGCGACCACATCCACTTCCCTGTCCCAGCGCAGCGTCCAAATGTCGTTACCCCAGGCATTTGAGCGCAAGCGAAAATACCCAGCCACCCACCCACAGGCCATAGCACTAACCTCACACCTTTCCAAATTACTGGCCATCGAAATGCTGCCATTTAGGCTTGTGGAGACTGAGTCCTTCCGCAGCCTGATGGCAGCAGCTGTCCCTCGGTACGCAGTCCCCAGCCGCCACTACTTTTCCCGGTGTGCCGTCCCCGCATTACACCACCATGTGTCCCGTAACATCACCCGTGCCCTGACCAACGCAGTTACTGGGAAGGTCCACTTAACGACTGACACATGGACAAGTGCTTGTGGCCAGGGACGCTACATTTCCCTGACGGCACACTGGGTGAATGTCGTGGAGGCTGGGAGCGACTCGGACCCTGGGATGGCACGGGTGCTACCCACGCCGAGGATTGCGGGCCCTACCTCCATCAGGGTTTCCGCCAGCACCTACGTTATTGGCTCCTCCTCCTCCGTTTCCACCTCCGAATTCTCTGCGCGCAGCGCCACTCACCCATCAGCGGTAGCTGGAAGCAGTTTAGCACTGCAGTGGGGAAGCGTCAACAGGCCGTGCTGAAGCTGATCTGCCTTGGGGACAAACAGCACACGGCCTCAGAGCTGTTGCAGGGGATTAGTCACCAGACCGAGCAGTGGCTCTCGCCACTCAACCTGCAACCAGGCATGGTTGTGTGTGATAATGGGCGTAACTTGGTGGCGGCTTTGGAGCTCGGCAAGCTCACACACGTACCATGCCTAGCGCATGTATTTAATTTAGTGGTTCAGCGATTTCTAAAAACCTACCCCAATTTGCATGATCTCTTGACCAAGGTGCGCCGCGTGTGTACACATTTCCGTAAGTCATCAACAGCTTCAGCCGGCCTGTTGAAGCTGCAGCAGCGCTTACAATTGCCAGCTCACCGGCTGCTGTGTGACGTGAGCACGCGCTGGAACTCCACCTTCCACATGTTGGCCTGCTTTGTGAGCAGCAGAGGGCAGTAGTGGAGTACCAGCTGTTACACGGTCGTCGCCTCTCCGTTCAACTTCCTCTAATCAGAAGTGAGGAGTGGGAATGGATGTCAGACCTCTGTGAGGTTTTACGCAATTTTGAGGAATCGACACAGATGGTGAGCGGCGATAACGCTATTATCAGTGTAACCATCCCACTTCTGTGTCTACTGAAACGCTCGCTGCTCACAATTAAAACCAACGCTTTGCATGTGGAAGAGGTGGAAATGGGGGAGGAAGAGCTTACACAAGGTGATAGCCAGAGCACCCTCACTTCGTCTTCTCAGTGACAATTGGAGGAGGAGGAGGAGGAGGAAGACACGGTTGCCTCCGCTACAGAGGGTAGCCATGGAACTTTAGTTCCATCTCTTCAGCGTGGGTGGGCAGAAGAGGAGGAAGAGGATGAGGAGATTGAGAGTCATCCTCCTGGTGAGGACAGCGAAATCTTGCCTGTTGGTACTCTGGCACACATGGCTGACTTTATGTTAGGCTGCCTTTCCCGTGACCCACGCGTTATACGCATTTTAGACAACACGGATTACTGGGTGTTCACCCTTCTGGACCCCCGCTACAAAGAGAATTTCTCATCTCTCATTCCTCCGGTGGAGAGGACAAGCAAAATGGTGCAATACCAGAAGGTTCTTGTTGAAAAATTGCTCCAAAATTTTCCATCTGACAACGCTGGCGGCAGAGTACGTGCTACCTTGGCCAACCGAGAAGGGGAGAAAAGGGGAGCACACAGCAGTTCCGAGAAAGGCAGGGCAACACTCTCCAATGCGTGGGACACCTTCATGACACCCCGCCAGCACCCTCACCCTGATGCGCAGCCTAGTGTCACAAGGAGGGAAAAGTTTTGGAAGATGGTGAAGGAGTACGTAGCAGACCGTGTCAGCGTCCTCAATGATCCCTCTGTGCCTTACAACTACTGGGTGTCCAAGCTGGACACGTGGTATGAACTGGCACTCTACGCCTTGGAGGTGCTGGCCTGCCCTGCCGCCAGCGTTCTGTTTGAGCGGGTATTTAGTGCTGCTGGTGGCATCATAACAGATAAGCGTATCCGCCTTTCCACCGAAAATGCTGATAGGTTGACACTTATAAAAATGAACAATGCCTGGATTTCCCCTGACTTCTCCACTCCACTGGAGGAAAGCCCCGGGTGAACATAAAGTCACTTTAGATATGTTATTTACAATGATGGGAATACTCTGTATTCCCATTCACCCCTTCCACCCAAAAAACGGGTATATGGTTGACTCTCTTCCATATACCCTGTGATATAATTTTTATATAGGGCCAGCTCACCAGCGGGCCCTGTGATATAATTTTTATATAGGGCCAGCTCACCAGCGGGCCCTGTTTGACAACTTTTTGTATA